>OX415253.1:14791598-15416598 GCA_948329865.1 Linaria vulgaris
GTATTCTCCTACGAGTTCTTCCCATCAACGCCATCATGTTCTCCACGTCATTATTCTCCCGATTCAACCTCTCCAACCCTTTTGACAATCTCGACATGCTCTGCTCACCATAATAGCTGTGCATTTGACCTTGTCAAGATCCTCCACGAGCTTCTGGGGTCCCACATTAGTTGGAAGGAGAAGTTCATCTTCGTTCGCCATACTAATGAAAGTCTGCTGGCAAATGTTTCGAGGGAATGGAATTTGGACCCTCATATTCCTGCCGACTGTGACATTGTGGTGGCCACGGAGCAGCTGATAACTGAGGGGTTCTTTGAGTAGACCTTCAACTAGAACAGATGTTGCGGTTCAAGGTATTCCCAGCCCTCTACGACGATTGTGACCTAAATGATGTCCTAGCCCCTGCTTCATTTATCAGGGATAAGCGTCCCAAAATAAGTAAGTTTTTCGAGCCATTTTTCTAGTCATTTCCTCGTCAGGATATTCTTCATTGTTGAATCGAATTTTTGCTGTTTTGTTTTGCAGAGGCTATTATGGAAAAGCTGAAGTGTGACGCTCCTCCTCCATGCCTCTCCTAAAAGAAGAAGAAGGTTGTTGCTCAGAAGCCTTAGACGAATAAGGAGTCGGCCACCTCGGCAACGTCGGTGAATGAGTTATCGAAGGAAAGGAGTGCTTCTCACAAGGTTCCGTCCCATATGATTCAGTCGAGTGAGAAGAAGCCAAACCTAGTGGGGAGAAAGCGATGTTGGGAGCAACCCGAGGTTTCCTCCAAGAGTAGGGTCATTATGCTGCCGGACTTTGACGGGGAAGGATTTCCCCTTGCGCAAATTGAAGAGAGCCCCACACCTTTCCCCTTTTCTATTGACTTGCTAGTGGGACCCAATGTAGGTGCAGAGTGGCTCGCAGGGAGATACGAGGAGGCGGTGCTGGTGGACATCGGTGGGACCCCGGGTGGTGAGCGTTTGACACCCCAACCTCCGACCGCTGGGTGGGAGTCAATTGTCGAGAGGTCTTCGTCTCCCCTGCTTAAGCGTCATGAGGCTGAGTCTTTTGGTCCTCCGATAGTGGCTCCTATCAGAGAGGCTGTTACTTTGGGCCAGATCATGCTTCCTCCTGTGTAGTCTTTTCTGAAGGGTGCCGTGGATTTGGGGGCACAGACTCTGGGTCTTTCTCGTAAGCTAGCGGCCCTAGGTTCCTCTCCGACCCGTTCTTTTCTGAGTGCCCAAGAGCTTGGTATGGTTGTACAAATGTGTGTAAACTTTGTAAGTGAAATTGCTTTTGTGATTGATGATATTTGTTTTTTGTACCGTTTGTTGATACTCGCTTCTTTTCCTTCCCTGGCAGAGCCCAATTAGGTTAAGGGGTCTATCCCATCTTTACGAGGAAGCAGCCCGTGAGAGGAACACTCTGAAGATGAGGACGCAAGCTAAGAGCCGGATAGGCCAGGCGAAGGAGCTGGAAGAGTCAGAGCGACAATTAAAAGATTGCCTGGCTGCCTTTGAGAAGGAAAATAAATCCTTGGCGGGGAAAGAGGTCGACTGGGCTCGGAGGCTTCAGGTATCGAAGGGGTTAGTGGAATTACTCTAGGCTGCTTTTGCAAAGACGATGGAGGAGCAGGATGAGCGGCTGGCAGCTCGTGAGAAAGAGGCGAGGAAGCGGCTCGCCCTCTATTATGAGGCTCATCTTGTATGGGGGTTCAGGGCCCCCCGGAACATGGGTACTTTAATGAACATCTACCGCCCTGAGGTCAAGGTTCAAAGGTTGTCTTCTACCCGAATGATACAACATGAGACTTCTGAAGCGGCCCTGGTGGTGCTTCCCGGAGGTGGTCCAGCCATTTCGGGTTCTCCAGCTCCTTCAACCGCAACTGGACCTTCCCGCCCCTCTCCACCAGTTTGTGCCCGTGTGGCCTTAGTTTGCTTTTGTTGGTTTTCCCTTTCTTTGGGGTTGTACCAGGCTGTCCTCCCCTGCCCCCGAATTTTAATTATTCAATGAAACTTTTTGACTCCAATTCTTCTTTCTTTTTTCGGGGATTACGACCATGTTCTTATGTATTCTGCTTTTATAATTCCATACTCAGAAAATATTTGCCATTGGCCACATGGGTACGTGCGTTCCTCCTTGTTCGAGGGGCCCCAACCTCCTTCATTTGATGTTCGCAAGCCTTATATTTTTAGGAGTCTGCTTTATTTTATATCCACGACCATCGGATTTGTTGGCCATTTTAACTCTTTTAGGCAAGTTTCTGAATGTGACCCATTCGGGGGAGTCTTTTGCGATCTCTCTACAGGGGCCCACGGGTGATATGCCACAAATGTGCTAGGCTTTGATTCGGATGTTTGAGGTTACTACACTTAGAAAATTATGAGATCCTTGCATAATTACCTGTAAGCATCGTGGGGGTACCCCGTGGATGGATGGTCGAGACTGCGAGCCCCGAGGTGGTCGTGGATTTGAATCGTCTCGTGTGCTGGTCCCTTCAACTACCCGCCTTGGGAAGAAGATTTCATTAAATACGAAGGGACATGGGGAGTTGGGGCGCCGGTGTAACTCCCTTATGGCAACGTTTGACATGCTATGGCTGCAATGATTTGGGGAACATGGTGGTTCTGAGGGGTCATGTGTGGGCGACCGAAAGGTCCCACCTTTTGAATCCAGCGCGGGGAAGTGAACCAACTCGGGATGTGAATCATTTTTTCTGCCTATAAACGCGCGACCATATTCTTCATTTTTTCTCCACCACTTTATTCCTTCTCAATATTTTCTTTGCAAAAAAGAAGTTCTTCAGATTTTTCTTCTTTTCCGCGATCATGGTTTCCCGTGCAACTTCTGCTTTTTCCAAAGATGAGGACTCTCGTGGTTCATTTAGCTCTCCGCTCTCTCCCCGACATGCTAGCCCGGTTGCATCCCGACATAACCGCCACCAGAGGGCTGCCTGTTCGCCGTCTACTCGTTCAGCCTCACTGTGGGGATCCAGGAGTTCTCATGTTGGTGATGATACTACTGCTCCATTGGTGGCTGCGATAGTCCGGGTGTTCGCTATTTTTGGCCGTCGAGCCCCTTACTAGAATCCAGCCGAGGGTGCTGTCTTTGTTTGATAGAATCTAGACCCTAAACGCATGATTGGTCGACTCCGAGCTGGTTCCATGGCCTCAGTGATGAATATGGCGGAGCCCTGAGGCTTGTTGGAGTCTTTTAACATTTCCTCCAACCAGGTGGATGTGATCATTCCCTCAAGTCTTCAGAGGGCCTACGACCCACCCGAGGGTTACCTGACCGTGTATGCGGAGGAGCTGCGTTGTGGCCTACGATACTTTTTCCATCCGATCCTGAGGGATCGTTTTATTTTTTGGCAAATTTGCCTGAGTCAACAAACTCTGGCCTCCTACCATTACCTAGTAGGGTTTATACTCTGCTGCTAGCGGTTGAATATTCTCTGCACTCTTTAAACAGTGACGTGAGCGTTTGTTCTACATGTGACTGCTCCGGGTTTGCCGTTCTTGTCCATGTCTGTTCGGGATAAAAAAAAGGATGTTTCTGACTTTTGTCGCTAACGGGTCTACTAACAACGGGGATTGCGTAGGAGATACTTTTTCATATCCTCTGTTGGAGAGTTGGTTGCGAAGTGGGAGGGTATATCCACTCAATGGGGATTGGGGTATTTTTATCCTTCGGTTGAGGTTTCCTCGAAGATTACGGCTTATCTAGAGCGCCGGTGTCTTTTCATTGGTCTTTACGATGTGTCCACCATGCTACGCATCCCGATGATCCTGTTGATTGCTGGCCTGCAAGACAGGCTGGTAGGAGAGTGCCATCCTCTGCCATGATTCGACATTACGAAGAATTTCGTATGTCATTATATTTTTGTTAAAAAACCGAATGTGCTTCGAAACCCTTATCCGAGTATATAAACTTTTTTTAACTGAGCTTTCCTAGATAATATTTCCGTAGATTGAGGCTATTCCAAGCTCGTTCGAGCTCTTGGCCTTCCATATGTTTGAGCAAGTAGGTAGCTGGCCTGAGGATCTTAGAGATCTGCTAGGGGGTACTCCATTTTGGCTCAAGTTTGCCTAAGTTCTTGGAGGCTGACTCTCTTTTCAGAACGAGGTCCCTCGCCTATATGGATCAGGGTCGGACCCGGGTGTTGTAGAATTTGGCCATTTGGGCCTAATAGAACGCCGTGTGGGTAGCAGCTTGGATCCATTTTTCTTCCAGGAGGTCTAAGGCCTAGGAGAGGTTTGCACAGTTTTACGCATCCTCGTATTCCTACACCGTAGACTTTATTTTACGGCATCAAAGGGGACTACCAACTCTACCCTGTATACGAGGGTGTAAGGGGTTTCTCCTGTGGTCGATCGCTGGGTGGTGCGTAGGCGCACAAAACTCCAGGGACTTCTTCTACCAACTTAGACTGGTACTGATCTACGTGAGCCTTTAACATTTTGAGGACTGGTACTTAGACTGGTTGACGTCTACTTGACCATTGCCTTGGGGGTACCCAACATCTGTAAATCGGTGTTTGATCCCCCACTTGTCACACCATGTGTCCACGAGGTTATTGCGGAACTGTAAACCATTGTCGCTCACCAGCTGTTGGGGAACCCTATACCGGTTCAGAACCTTCCTCCAAAGGAAGTTTATCACGACCTGACTGGTAATCTCGGGGAGGGGTTCTACTTCGAGCTACTTAGTGAAATAGTCCACCGTAACTAGTAAAAATCTTTTATGTCCTTTATCCGGGATCATGGCTCCCACGATATCAATCCCCAACGCGCGAAGGGGCAAGGGATGTTATCTGGTTCCCAAGGGGCAGTAGGTTGGCGGTTCATCGAGGCGTATAGCTGGCAACCTCGACACTTCTGGGCGTACTCTTCACAGTCGGTAGCCATGGTTGGCCAGCAATACCCTTGACATATGATTTTAGCCGCCATGCTCCTTCTTTCCGAGTAGCTGCGACATCATCCGTCATGGATTTCTTTGAAGATCTGTCGTGCTTCTTCCTTGTTAACACATCGGGAGGTGGGGTACTACCACGAGTGTTGAAATAGCACCCAGTTCTATATGTAGTACCGAGTAGTATGGCGGTACATAGCACGTTTCTTGAATCGATCATGGGCGTACTTTCCTATGTTTTTGATGAAGTCGATGATCTTAGTCATCCAATCTTCCTCGATGGCCGCAATCATCTGGACCTCTCCCTCTTCGTCCTGCCTTTCTGATTTATGCACCATAAAGAATGTGATTCTCCGTGTGCTAACAGTCTGGGCTTGGCTGGCAAGTTTGACAGGGCGTCTGCGTCTTGATTCTCTGATCTAGGGATCTTTTTAATACAAAATTCTTGGAACAGGGTCATTACTGCAAGAACAGCTTCTAGACATTTCTTCGAGTTTTCTCCGTGTGCCTCGTTGGTGGTGTGGATCTGTTGGACCACGAGCTGAGTGTCACTGTGGACGAGTGCTCTCCGTATCTTTGTGTGGTTAGCTAGTCGAATTCCTAACAGTAGGGCCTCATACTCGGCCTCGTTGTTGGATACTGGGTACTCTAGATGTATGGAAAAATCCAGAACGGTATCTGGCTCGTCTGGAGCTATTTTCTTGAAGATTATTCCCACTCCACTCCACTATATTTTCTTGGTTGGCTCAGTGTGACGGGTAGCGCCCTCTCCCCACGACATCGGCAGTGTTATAAATTCCACAGTTCTGGCATTGTTACCCTGCGAATTCTACGAGGGGAGCTTTCATAGGGCCTATTTGGTCCCGGGAGATGTCTGAGCAAGGTTGGTTGGCATGAAAAGCACGTAGACCGAACTCCCAGTGTCTAAAGCATTCTCCTTACTTTTGTTCTGAGTATGGTAGTTGTAACCACCCGAGGATCATTGTGGGGGTATACAATTCCTAGAAGATCGTCGGGCCCAAAATAAATGACTTGCTGATCTACTAGTCGGGCGGATTAGACCTCCAGCTTGCTATCTACATTTCGAGCCTTTCAGATGTAGTTCATCCTCTCCTATTTCGAGCCTTGTCACGATAGGTCCGCGGGGGTGGAGGTAGACGTTCCTCTTCTGGAAGCTCTTACCCGTTGTCCTCACAAGGATCGGAGCGTTGCTTCTTGCTTTTGGGTGCTTTCTCCCGTCCCCGTCTCTCCGGGGATTACCTTTTCGGGCAACACATATTTTTCCACGAAACACAGGCTTATGAGCCTGGAGATCTCATGTTAAAGGTGGATATAGTCGTTTGTCAGATGTGTGTAGGCACGATGGTAAGTGCAGAACTTTCCTGTACTTTTGAGTCGTTGGGGATCCTTAGAGGCTCGGTGCCATTTGAAAATACGCTTCTCCCCCATATGGGGTAATAGCACTGGTTCTAGGTTTTTCTTGACTCTCTCCCTCATTCCTCCATCATTTTTGTCTTTTTTTTCCTTCCCCTTTCTGGCGGAGGTGGTCGGAGCTCGGGAGGCCTCTGCAGCTTCCAGGGCCTTTCGTGTTTCTTCTAGCTCCATGAAAGACTCGACCTTTTGCATTAAGTCTTCCATGTTAGTAGCTTAGTTCCTCCTGAGACAACTGGCCAAATAACCTGGCAGCAGACCCCGGCGGATGAGCATGCTGGGATCGATGTGGCCGACTTCGCTAACGGTGTGTGAGAACCGTCTCATGTAATCCTGGAGTGACTCGTCTGCATTCTGTTGTACGTTGAACAAGTGCCCACAGGTCTTGGGAAAGACTATGTTGCACGCAAATTTCCTTATGAACATTTGGGTTAGTTGCTCGAAGTTGTGAATCGTTCCTTGGGAAAGTTGGGAAAACTATGACTAGGCTCGTTCCGTGAGGGATGTCAAGAATACCCAGCAAAGGGCGTGATCAGGAGGTGATGCAAGGTCCATACAAGCCAAGTATTGGGTGATGTGATTGCGCGGGTCACTTTCGTTGATCTCCCAGCATAGGTCGGAAGCTCCGCGAGCTTCATTGCAAGAGGGACAAGGGGATCAGCGATGTGAGGTGCAAACTCTCTATGGATCTGCTCTATCATTCCTCTTAGAGGGGCCTCGGGAGAAGGTTAACACTAGCGCCTACCTACGGGCTCGGGGTAATAGGGCTCGTGCAGGTCTGGGGGATTTGAGGATGCCTCATGAGGATGAGGTGGACGCCGTGGTGGTCACCCCTTCGGGGGTGAATCTACCAAGCCTGTTATGTGCAACGACGGCGGTCCCCTTCTTTGGTGTGGATGAGAGGCGCATGATTTTCTGCGTGGGCCTTCAGATCGAACCCGCGGAGGCAGGACATATTGGTGGCAAGGAGGATTCCTCTATTCTTCAGGGCGATTCGTATCACGACCCCGACCATTCTCCTAAGCCGTTCCACTGTTTCTGTTAAATAGAGTGAACATGTTGCGGTACATGTCCCATGGTAACTGTATGTTCGGCCTCCTTTAGTGCTGGAGCAGTAGCTCGTAGCATTAGAATGCCTATAGCATGGGGCACGAAGGCGCCGGTAGTGGGTGGTACTGGCGCATCGGGGTTTGGTATTGCGTCGTTAGGCTCCGAGACCTCCTCTAGAGGGAGAGGAGGGCTCTGCTACCCCTCCTTTTCAGTGTCTTCGTTAGACATCGACTCGTGTCCCAAATCTTATCGAGATGATGCGCGTACATGTACTCTTCTAACACTTTTTTGGCAATGCAATTTCCTCAAACTTTTCTAAGAGAACTTGAGGCATTCCCACAGATGGCGCCATTTGGTTATGCAATATCATCTGGGCCCGTGAGGTCGGGATATTCGGGGATATCGTCACTTAGTTTTGTTCGGAACGCTTATCTCAAATTTGAGGGAAAAAGGAGGCGCGATTATTTTATTAAAAACTTTTAGTTAATTACAAGTGGGTTGTGTAATGAGATAGCTAGAGCTAATAGAGTGTGTGATATTTCTAAGTACAAATGTTTTGATATTTTTACAGAACTTGCACTGATTTTGTGTGTGTGGATGAACTTGTCGATTTCTCCTCCTCTTCCTTTCTTGGTGCTGATAATGGGGGCTTAGGGATAGCCCTGAGGTCTTTGACCAATAGGAATTGTTCTTTTAGTCTTAACTATGGGTGGCTCTGGCGTCTAATGGCGTGAGGGTCTTCTGCACCATTGGGGGTCGGGTGTCAGGGGACGGCCAATGGCTTGAGTTGACTTCAGTTCATCTGAACATGTATTAAAGATGTGTGCTCCAATGGAATTTAAAGGTGATTATGAGGAAATGGGGGGCAAATAGTCTTCCCCAATCATTAGTCTGCACCAGTATGAGTTGTCAATTTATGCCCCACTGGCTGATTCGGGCCAATGAGGGGGGGGGGGGGGGGGGGTCTTCTGTTGTTATGAGGGTGTTTGGGTTCTATGTTGAATGTGGGCGGTTGGCACGTCTTCCAAGCATGGTCATGCTTGAGGCTCTGCCTGGGTGGCCGGATGATTCTCTTGGTCATTGGTCTTGAGAGCGACCTAGGGGGGTCGTTCTTTATAGTTGTGTAGTTATCGAGCTATCTCTTAACCCTTCATTATATTCACTCGTGTCCTTAGTATCTTAGTATTGTCCTCTTTTTTCCTTGATAGTTTGGCTAAGTGTTGGATGTTATTACCCGAGGGTCTCTGCGGTAGGGCCCTTGGGGTTCGAGTGGTTCTTAGCCAGTCGGGGAATTGTTACATCTCGGTATGGGGGGTTCTGTGGTCTTTCCATGTGGATCCCACAGGTTTAGATTGATTCTTGGTCCCGGGAAGAGGTCTTTCCGAGTCTTCGGATCCAAGCTATAATCCATTCTTGAGGCGTTGGTCGATCGGGTTTCGAGGGTACCTTCTCTGGGTGTTTGGGACCTAGTATCCTGATTGGGGTCCTAGTTGGTCGTGACCCGGGGGTACCTTCTCCGTATCCCGGACCGTATGCCTTTATCTGGGTAATTGTTGGTCGTGGCTCATGCATACCTTTCCTTTAGACCATAGTCGTTTTTGTAGGGTATCCTCCTTCCGCCAATGTCCGAGGGCGTGGAGGATTATGCATCATCACTAGGTGATGACAAAAAGTTGGGGAAAGAACACCTCGAACGGGGTATTCAGACAAAAAATGGCTGGAAATGCGATTTGCCGCTTTAGTGTATTTTCGGTCATTTTTGGCCGAAATAGTTTCCTCCATCCGACTCATATGTGTTGTACTAGATGTATTTTGGTAGTTGATCACAAAAAATAGGCGAAAAATACCTCGAATAGGGAATATTTCGGCCAAAAAATGACCGAAAATTCACTAAAGGGGCAAATCGAACTGACGTGCATAGTTTATGGGGCAAAACGCTTATTAAATTTTTTAGGGTGCAAGTCATGGATACGTGCATATATAGTTCAGGAGGTTTGATGTTTTTATTCCATATATATATATATATATATATATATATAACGTCTTCTCGAAGTAATAATCATTAATTAGTATTATAGTCTCAACTCTCAACAAACTTTATTAAGAAAAATTAATAACAAATATTCTACAATGTAGAAAGTAAATAATTAAAATGTCAAATATCTACAGTAGTATTTTCAAATCGACAAAAATTGTGATTACGATTCCCCATGAAAGGGCTCGTCACTAATAGTATTTTCCAAAATAAATTTAACAAAAAATGAAATACTTTCAAGAACGAAGTGCTTGTAGCTAATCGTACTAAAACTAAAAAAGAAAATTGTAAAACTATTAGCAACTGCAGATTTCGTCACTAATACCAGATTGCATGTCTTTGTTGTTTGAAAGAAATAGTATTATGTGGATAAACAATTACGTAAACATAAATATAGAGGCCAACCTTTTCTAACAAAACGACGATCATGTTAACCGGAAAATAAAAAAATGCTCAATATTAATTTGATAAAAATGTCCATTTGATTCGATAATCTGTATTGGAAAGCTCTCACGAATGGAGAATTAATGTTTTTTAGTTTTCGTGAGTTGAAACTAGAGAATCAGTTATGTATGAGTATAGTTTCTACTTTTTTGATAGTTCTACAGTAAAGGAATTGTAAGATTTTGGAAATGAAGATATATTATTTTGTTGATTGACAAGGATCGTTAATATATAGTAAATTATAGCTTTCTTTGGATTTTGTTTTGCATATACCATTTCCCATGTAGAAAGCACCTCAAAATGGAGTAATAGCTTTCAAAATTGTTAGTAAATTTTAGGTATCGAAAATGTAAAAACAAAAAAAACAGTGTCAAATGGGGATTGCTTTTGAAATTGTGCGGATCGAGATTTGACACAACGCAGTTGAGTATCACAATAACACCATAAGCAACGTTATTTTAACACCTTCTTCACCGACGTTGTAATGCAGCGGAAATAAATAGAACACAAGAAGATGTAATTTTAAGTAAAATATATGAATATATTCTACCGAACCTTAGGCGAAATAACCACTATTGAAATAATAATTACACAAAAATACTGTTCTCATAATTCTAAGCTCCTCACTATCGAATTACTCAAACAAAAAAACCAAGCTAGCTTTGATTGCTCGCATCACGTATAACTACTTAATTCTAATAACTTAGACTCAACTTGCTAAACTTAAAACTTGGTAAAGCAAGACAAGACTCTCAATAATACTTAGATTTAATCTCTCGGATTCCTTAGCTTGAAGTCTTGTCTCGTTTGCTTCTCTTAATGCACTCCATGCCTTTATATAGATGTATTATTCTTGATCTTCAAGACATCTTGTACACAGTTTGGAAAGCCTTCAAATTTCCTTGCACTACATTGTTTTCATCTTTGGTCTTCGATCTTCATTAGAGGAAAGTTTACTTATTTAACAAAAGAGTTATCTAAGGAGAACTCCTTCTTCAATGTCGACCTCTAATATGGTAAGAATATTCGCTGGAATCTACTTTCAAATTTGCATTCTTCACACCTAATTCTTTTATTATTCAATCAGTTTGTTTTTGACTATTTAAGAAGAATGTGAATATGAAAACTTTCTTGTTAAACTCGATCATGCTCATGAAATTATTTACATGGAAAATTCACAAACAACTAAAATCGTGGTACTAAGTTAATATGAGAATAAAGGCAAAAATATAAAAATGATATTCAAAGTATTTCTAGATTGTTCACTATTATGATGTTTAGGCCCAGTGTTGCGATAACACTTCACAAGTTCAGTGTTATGACAACACTGGCACAATACTTACTTTCAATTTTCCCTTTTTACCTTTCTTCACAAAATAAAAAACTTGTTCACAAATAAGCACGATGTTCCAAAATTTTAACACATAAACATTTCTAGAAAACTCCCCTTAATACAAATTGTTATACTGCATAACACTGACTTAAATTTGTTTAACAACTGCACAAAAAATACCAGCAATGACAAAACATAGTAGTCCTAGAATGTTTTAGAAAGAAAATCAAAATCATTAGCAGATAAGTGTAGTTGCATACCCAAATAAAAACATAGGGAATATACTCATGATTGTCACATTCCTTCGGTGTTGTGTTAACACCGACTTCAGATGGTATTGTCTCAACAACATGATCGAATTCTGGAGTATCCTTCTCTAGTTCTTCATCATCACCCTTAAGATTCTCAAGGATCTCCTCTTCTTCAACATCAATTTCCTTCTTAGCCTCAAAGTCCTCATCCTCAGAATCAAACCCATCATTCTCATTCTCATATTCTTCTTCACCCGCAGAGTCATTTTTATCGGACTCCTATTCTTCTTCCTTGGAATCATCATCCCGTTCCTCATAATCATCATCCTCATCATTGTTTTTATCCTCAACCTCATCCTCTTTCTCAGACTCAACCGGTTCCTCAACCACTTGTTCACCAGACTCATCATTATTCTCCTCCTCAGATATATCATCAATACCTAGTTCAGGGCCAGGAGAAGGTTCAATTACCCGAGCCTCAGTAACTGGAGCAACAATAGCAGCAGTAGTAGACTCTACCTTCTATGTTGTAACCATTCGAGGTTCAATGTAATCAGAGGTGGGTGTCGTAGCAACACTAGATGACTGACCCTTCATAGATTTAGTATTGCAGCGTTGTTATGTCGCTGCTTATTCTTCAGGTGTTATGGTGACACTGAAATGAATGTTGTCCCAACACTGGTATCTGAGAAGAATAACTCTCGTCCAGTTTTCATGTGGAGGTACATGGCATACCAACACCAATTCAAGTGGGAGCATAAGATATGTCTGAAAATCCATATCTAGAACTTAAGACATATGACAAGTTAGCACACTCAGATATACCATACAGATCTTGATCAAATATAGGTAAAGTAGCTAATAGAAACACATAGAAGATAGGAAGTCATAATCCACTTCCAAGTCGTAATAAGGAACAAAACCGTGTGACACTTGCAGCCAAGTTACCCAAAGTGTATGCCTCAACACATGAAACAGGCTGAAACAGACCACATACTCCCCCTTAAACCCAAACTGACACGAATAGAAAGAAAGAAAGTGCATACCTAAATGAATGCAAAGTGTTATGACAACAAGGAATGATGGTGTTGTCTCAACAGTGAGTGATAACACCAGACACCAGTTTACTCCAAATTCACAAGATCTTTATTAATTTGCAATTGACTCTCTTAAAGAACACATCTGCAGGTTTGTGAAAAAGATAATGAATGCACTGAATGCCGGTAGTAGTAACATCCCACACACCTCTGTGTCAACATTATCAAAGCACCAATAATCAAAGCAGCAATACAGGAAAGTACCTAGGTTCGAATGATGGCAATGCAAACCCCAACACCCCAGAACCTAATGCATCCTTGTTTACTGTACCACATACAAGGTTTTAGCACCAAGTGAATAGTGCTAGTGAATGCAGGCCAATCAAAACGGAGACACCTCAATAGGAAAGCTCACCATCATATGCCCCTTGGCTGAAAGATATTAAACATGTGAATAAGACACAATTGAATACTAATGTAGTAGTGAACTCCATGCACCCCAGCTTCTCCACATGTAATGCAATACCTATTTATGGATAAGACACAACTAAATAGCATTGTAGTAGTGAACTCCATGCACCAACTTCTTCATAGACAAGTAAATAACTTTAGATATAAAAAGTGTTTCAATTTAAGCTTTAAAAATAGAAGTAACTGGCAATCTGATGTGTTCTTACATTGTCTAGTGTTCTACCACATAAACCAATTATTAACACTCATATAATTTTAGAGAAATTAACAATTGCTTTTATCCAAAATGCCTTGCCCAAACTTCGGAACTTGATTGGAGTTTGAACTACACGATGGGTGGATTATACTTTTGAACTCGAAAGATTTTTTTTTATTTAGTTTGTTCACCTTGTCTTTCTGAATGCTGCTAGGTTCGTTTATATAGGGGTCCACATGGAGCGCAACTGTAGTGCTGCATGCTCTTTCTTTGACAGATGGTCCAAGTGATGCTAATGAGTTTTGCACATAATACTTGTGACATGTGGCTATCATGCTGATAAGTATCGGGATCTACGGAGAGCTGGTTTCCAAGGTGTACACGTGGCATTGGGTTTTTCCATGTGTGTAATGTTCCACGAGGGAACTCTCCGATGGTCTAAATTTTTTCACAGTATCGGGGAGAGGCATCAGGTGTTAACTGGCGAGAGTATAATTATTCATTTTGGGTATCGTAGGATCACCTAATATCCGTAGTGCTATGCGGGTCCAGTACTCCATGAGTTTTCTTCCCTGTGTTGCAGGGAATCTATAGATCATTTAAGCCCAATGGAATTTATTTCCTAAGGGTCTGACTTTTCCTCGATGGGATCAGTGGGAGGGAGATATGATGGAAAAGTGACCACGATGGCCGTTTACGAAGCGGTTAACACCAGTCCCCCCAGTTCCTTTTGTATTAATGAGAATCAAGAGGAGTTTTGTATGGTTTGAAGGTTCATTCATCTCTGGCCATCATGGACTTTAAAGTATGGTTTTTCTGATGACGTGGCGCCCTGATAACCGTGTGTGTACTAGGGGAAGTGAAACGTGGTAACGACTCCTTTTCTTTGGGGAACGTGCGCAATACGTCTAAGAGTAATTCATCTTTAACTCCCTACTATCCCTTACCTCATTAACTCCATTAGGGTTTTAAAATCCCCCTAATTGCGCCATTTTTTCTGCACCTTTCTTCTCCATCTTCTCGATTTTTTTCCAGAGCTCTTATCTAGGTGTTATTCTTTGATTTTTACACTCATAAATTTCGTCTTCCCTTCCTTTTGTTGTTAGCGATGGCAACTTCTGATGCCACATTTGATCCAATTTCTACCATCTCTGCGACAGGTGCGGTGGAGTTTACTTTAGTTGTTGATGTTTCGGCGGTGACAGGCATTGCCACTTCTTCTCGCAAGAGGAAGAATACGGTTAAAGTGAACAGCGACGGTGGTGATGCTTCTATTCATCCTAAAAGGACGTGGAAATCTGGTAAAGCTATCCAGGTGGTTGAGACCAGGAATTTTCAAGTAGGCGTCGTTGCTAGCACCGCCATAGAGGAGGAGGTGCAAGCTTGGTTCAAGGAGTGCAAAGCTTCGACGAGCAATTGGAACTCCAAATTCCTGAATCAGGAGAGAGGGGTAACAATTCTCCCGATGGGTGTGTCACTATTTATTATGTCCACATTCGTGCAGACTCCGATCCTTTTTCCATCCTTTCTACTCTGGGGTTTTTAAGGCTTCCGACATTTGCTCTAGTCAGCTCACTCTTAATAGTTTCATCGTTTTTTCTGCCTTTGTCTTCTGGTGTTTGACTCAGGGGTTGGGGTGCACCACTAAGAGGTTATTTTCCATCTTTAATGTGAGTGTGTCGTCGGCTGAGGCTTTTTTTTACTTCTTCTGTCACCGGGACAGGCTTAGGAGTGTGTTAGATGGCACAATGTTTCTTACAACATCAGCTGAAAGGATAAATTTTTCTTTGCCAAGCCTATAGTGGGGGGTGAATCGGATTTCCCTCACACCTGGAGGATTATCGAGGCGCCCTCTTATAAGCTGTATTCATCACTTTCGTGCCCTATCGTGCTCTGTGCAAAGCCTCTAGTTAATTCAAGATTTCTCCGATAGATGAGGAGAAGAAAGGGGAGCATTTTTCTCATGTTGTTAGAGGAAGACAAGCCGATTTTTGGCAAGTAATTTTTAACCATTTTAACTATCTCTTTATAATAAGTGATTCACCTCCCTGACCCCACTTTACCTAAGTTGCAGTGTCGCTGTTGTCAGAATTAACTATGGTCCCCGCCTCTTCTGCTTCTCAAACTATGTCTTTACCTTATCCTCCTCGGATGAAAATGAGATCTGCTGCTGGTGCATGTGGTTCGTCTTTCGGGGACATGTTGCAGACTTCCAACGGGAACTCCGATGTTGCAGAGCCTTCGGTGGGGGGTGTAGCAGTTTGAGTGATGGCTTTGATGGTCCTGAGCTTAGGACATTGGTAGAATCTGGTTCTCTTCAAGTTGCTAGGGCTGATCTTAACTCTCTTCCCCTTTCTTAACTCTCTTCCCCTTTTAAGATCGGGATTGCTTGGGCCCAAGACCCAAGACTTCAAAGAGATCTCATCGGCTTCCTCTGAGTCTCTGGGAGTATCCACCCCAATGGTACCGGGGTCAATGCCGATGACACGCGAGCTGTTAGCCACCACTATTTTTTAGCCTTGGTGTCCGAAGATTTCCAGCTTTTAACAAGTTTTGCTGGGCCATTTGCTGTATCTCCGACGCTCATTTCTCAGCTCCAGGTGGAAACATGCCCTCATTTCCTTGCCTTGAGTAAATGTCTTAGATCCATTTTCCTTAACGCTAGTGGTTCTTGATTACTTACAACTCTTTCTTAGAGAAAAAGGGGAAGGCTGCCATGGTGTATGAGGAGGATTTCTTGCGGGCGAGCAAGTTTCACTCCTTCGAGACACCCTTATCAACTCGTATTTTGCCTAATATTTGTCAATTGTGGACTTATAAGATGAGTCGATGTGTACTGCAGCCAAAACTTCTTTCGAATGAGGCCTCCTCTCACTTAACGACCTGTTTCTTGTGTTATTGTTATAAATGAGACCTCTCCCTCTCCTAACCCGCCATTGTTTCCCTCGGACTTGGCACTCTTGGATGAGATGATTCGTTCCCTCGTTGCTTCTATCGGCTGGTATCTACTGCCATTTTCATGGATTCTCATTGTACTCCCGTTCCCCCTTTTTCTCACCGGGTGGGTATGTCGTTTTCTAGCCGCTTTACAGTATCGGGGTACCTTTTTTTATTCACACTATAAAAGGAGGATCTAGCACCGGCCTGAAACCTAAGACGATGGAGATGGAAGAGGCAATGGATGTAAAAACTCGATATCTGAATTTAACTTGTGCTTTGACGCGTCACAACTAAGGTGTAGCACGTTTCTGCTCTGAATGGTTGGCCCAAATGGTAACTTTTTATAATTTTGTCATTCCCGATATCCAAAAGGATTGTTTTAACGAAAATTATTCGTTCAAGTGCCGAATATAATTCCCTTTATCTGG
The DNA here is from genome assembly GCA_948329865.1 of Linaria vulgaris. NCBI lineage: Eukaryota > Viridiplantae > Streptophyta > Magnoliopsida > Lamiales > Plantaginaceae > Linaria > Linaria vulgaris. Next base: position 14,808,108 of record OX415253.1, read on the forward strand.
CACGAGCTCGATGCTGCTCATGCCATTTCTGTGCTGTCGATGGAAAAGTTGAAAGAAAAAGACCAGACTCTGGCTGCTACAAGAAACGAGAGGGGAGAGGCTCCGTGCCAATTTTGCGTAGAGTCTTGCCGGGGAGAAGATTTTGTCCGATGACGTAGCAAGGTTGAAAGAGGCTTTAGAGAAAAGTCAATCTTCATACTCTTCTCTCGAGGATGAAGTCATCATGCTGAAGGAGGAGAAAGCAATATGGGTAGAGAAGGAAAGGGACCACAAGAAGGATCTGACAGAGGCTTGTGAACGTGTTGAGATGTTAAAGGATGAATTGAAGAAGGCATCACTTGTTCGCGCTGGATTCATATCTCCCGAAGACTTGGGGCTGAAATTGGAGGAGACTGTCCGATTGGTTAAGGGAGCGACTTTTAAGCGCTATGAGGAAGAGCTATAGTCCTGATACCAGGGATATTTGAAGGGTCATCTTTTGTGTGGGTTTCTCCGATGCATGAACAAGTGTTGGGATGATAAGTTGTTTGTTAAGAAGGATAGTTGGAGATACCTTAATCCCAACAGTCTACTGTCGAAACTGCCTTCATTGGATGAGGATTATGAGGCTTTTAACGCGTTGTTGCTCGGTCTCCTTTGCCCTTGGCATCCAACGTGATTCCTTTTTCCTCTGTTATCCCTAAGTCTTAGGATAGTAATGCCATGTCTTCCCTTTCCTACTGTTATGACGCCCAGAAGTTATGAATGTCTCATTTCGATTGTTCCCTTATGGTGTCTGATGCTTCCACTGCTAGTCCTCTGGCTCCCTCGATGGTGCCAAAAATTGTTTATACCTCTAGCTCCCTCACTGCTAGTCCTCTGGCTCCCTCACTGCTAGTTCTCCGGATTCTGTTGCTCTATCCTTGCCCTACATGCAGTGATGATTTTCTATCTTTAGTAACTTTTCCTGGGGCGTATTTGTTTCTTGTTTTTTAGTATAACTTTTTCGTTCCTATTTTTGGGAGGTTGTATGTATTTTTGTGATACTTTGAACGTCCTCCTGTTTTTCTTTTGTTTTAGCCTTCGAAGATGTACTCCTTGACAGGCATCGTAGACTTTTCAGCTTCTGTACTTGTACTTTTTATCTTATGAATGGAATGGTTATTTTGTCTTTTTGCACTTGGTTATTGCATAACAGCTGTATGCCACTTTTTAAATGTAGCAGTATATGTCTAACAAAGCTCGAAATTAGCGAGTCACGTTAAATTGAGAGTTTATACTTGATGTCAGAGAATGTCACCCACCCTCGGGTGCATTCTTCCGTACGTGTCAAAGGAGTCAGCTGCATGCGTTGTGGATTGGTTATCACTTCCTCCCTTCTTCCTTAAACCTCCTTGATGATGAGGGCCCCGCCTGGCATTCCTTCCTTTGTAAATACGTGGACTTAGCATCATTTTAAACTCATCCACTCTCAACTTCTTCCAAAAAGTGAACTCTTATCTTTTTTCCCTTTTAGCTTTCTCCCAAAAAGTGCAATTTTGTCTCTTTTGCACTTTTTGTATGAGGTTTTGTGGTTAATTATCATCTGCTTGTGATTATAATTTCTATTTATCAATACTCATTATCCATTGTTCTAAGTATGACCCCTCGTTCTTCTTGTTCTCCCTCACCTTCCTAGACTCCATCTCGAAGAAGTCCCGCTCTCCATAGGGTTAGACATTCATTTTCAGATGCTCTGCATATTTCTGCATGCATTAGGGGAAGCACCGGGGGACTATCTAGAGTTTATTGGGGTTCTGTGGCGGTGTCATCTGCTCCCCCTGTTTGTACTGATATCTCTCTTATTGATGCTCTGCGATTAAATTTCCTTCGCATGGAGTCTTTTCTGCATGTGGATCACTTTTCAATTTTCAACACTTCTCGTTTGAATGCCGGGGCTATGGTTGGAGTTGGTAGGGTAGGACCCTATGTGAGTATTGAATCCCGAGACACAGTCTTAAACTTGTTTACAGAATATCACTTGAATCATGACAATTATGATATTCTAATTCCTCAGCCCCATCCATTTGAACTTCAGATGGGTTATATGACTGTTTATTTTGACCAGACACATTGTGGCATGCGTCTGTTTTTCCATCATTTTGTTCAATCTTTCTTTAGGTATTGGCAAGTTTGTCCCATCCAGCTAACACCAAATTTCTTTCGTCACTTGGTGGGATACATTTTATGCTGTAAGCTATTAGATCTACCGATGACAACGTATGTTGTTGACGCTATTTTTATCCTTCATCCGTGCCCTATTGGGATTCCCTTTATTAGTTTGGTACACAGGGATCACCGTCGTAGTTTTACTTCTATTCCCCGCCGTCTTACTTTATTATGGGATTGGAAGATGAGGTTTTTCTTTTGCAAGACTAAGGGTGTTTTGGCGGAATAGTGGGGTGTGCCTATCCACTGGGGTTTAGACTTTGTAGTCTCTAATCCTGACACATTTGTGCCTGAAATTGCCTACTTATCTACTACGGGTTTGTACACCGGGTATTATGATATTTTTGTATTGCTGGAGAACTCCGAAATATTGGCTATGGCGAGTTTGCAGCGGAGGCACAATGCTGTGGATTTCCCTCCAGAACCCTTGCATATTAATTCCCCTATTTAGTAAGTTCAGTGTTAGGTACATTTTTTAAGTCATTGTATTTTTTTGTTCTTGCTGGTACCCTCGGAATTTTCAAGGTCAGAGATGGACTTATATGCAATTGAACCCTTTGCCAGGGAGTTTATGGTTTCGATGCCTGACAATGCTCCATCTTCCCATGATTGTAAGGCTTTGCATTATGAATATGACATCATTTTGCCCCAAATGGGCCCCAATAATCATTATGTGGTATCGGGGACTAATTTACTGGCTTGGGTGATAGAGCCTTAACCAATAGATGGATCTTTTGGTGAGGTGGCTCATGTTATGGCTTACCTAGATGGCGAGGTAGGGTAGTCTAGTTCTCTTGGTTTGACGCCTACTGTGCCAGCTTTCGTGAACGTGGTAGATAAGCATTCTCCTTCGTCTCCTCCCCTGGTAGCATCTCCTACAGGTGAGGGTACCAGCAGTGGTCCTGAAAATGTTCAGACTCTTTCATCCGTGGCACTTGATGCTAACTTTTGTCGTAATTGTTTGAGTGGTTTTTTGAACCAGGCGGATTGTGAGCTATTGGGGAATCTTTCTGTCCACCCTTCGTGACAGATTCTATAGGGACCTTTGCAAGGTATACTTTCTCTATTTGTCTTCTTATGAGGGATTTCCTCGGGATGTAAACTAAGCTTCTGTGTGTTCTCAGATATTCATGCTGGCCGACGCCATCGAGTCACACAAGTATTACTCTTCTACTAACATGGGCTTCTTATTCTGTCATCTTGACGACTTGAAAAAGGGTCTCTCGGAAGCTCACAGGAAGATTAATTGCATGAAGGCTGAGGCATAGGCGGACATGGGGTATTGGAGGGAGTACTGAAGGATTTCAGAGAGAAAACATGGGATCTAGAGTGACTTTTGGTATTAGCGCGTGCCTATGCTAGGGGTTTGGAGGAGAGGGTTGACAATCTCCAACCCCAAATTATAACCTCTGATGAATTGTCGGCATTGCTAACTAACGATAGGGATGCTGCTCCGCGCAATATAGAGGAGATGGCTAAGGCGCGTGAAGTGGCTTTGGTAATGAACCGTGCTCAAGCTACGATATCCTTTACTAATTTAGCGCAAATCCGTGAGACTCATCGTGGATAGAGGCGGGGAGTGGTTCTCATTGGATATCATCTATGCCATGAAGTCGGGAGAGCTCTACCCGAGTTTCTGGCGGACTTGGTTATTCCAATTTGGATATCCGTACTTGTGTTTCCACTTTTACAAGTATGCCTTCTTCTGCCCCTTCTTTTCGTAGGACTGTTGTTCCAACAGTGATCGTTATGGATCCTATAGATTTGATTCTTGAACAAAGTTGTTGGATTATCAGGGAGGGTAAGCGCCCTCTCGAAGATCCTTAGGGTGGAATTTGTGTAAGTTTTTTTTTTTGTAAATACAAAGGTAGATATTTGCTCCACGTTGGCCAGCGGATTACATAAATAAGGAATGCTTGTAAGATGGTTATCTTCATAGTAGAGCTTGTAGTGGTGTGTATTTTCCTAGCGGGATCACTATTTCGATACTACTATAATGCTAAATGTTTTAATAAAACACCATCTTTTATTCACCATGATTTATTTTTATATACATACATGGCACATTAGTTTTGGACATGCGTGTTTGCAGATTTCTTTATGCATAGTATTTCCTTATATTTGTTACATTACAGGTATTGGGGTATACTTTACCTTCCATGTTGCTCAACTAATAGGTTGCTGGTCCGATGGTCTTGACTATCTTGTAGGGACCCTCCCATTTAGGCTATAACGTTGAGACATTCTTCGATGCTCCTGCCCTCTTGAGCACTAAGTCTCCTACTTGAAATGTACTGACCTTATCCTTAGCATTGTAATGCCGGGCCATGCTAGCATTGTATCCTTCAGTCCTGATTGTTGCATGTGCCCTTTTTTCCCAATAGATCTAAGGTTAGTGCTATATGGAGCTATTGCTGACTTTTTCATATTCCTTCACGTGCCAGCTTTCGATCACTATCTATGGTGGTATCACGGTTTCGCATCCATAGGCCAAGCTATATGGTGTTTCCCCAATGGCGGTGCTCTACATGGTCCGGTAGGCCCATAAGATACCAAGCTTTTCCTCCACCCATTTTGCTTTGTACCAGTCAAGCCGGGCTTTTATACTCTTTAATAATGTTTGGTTGAATCTTTCTACTTGGCCATTACCCTGAGGGTATCCTATTAAGGCAAAGTGATGCCTGGTTTCCCAATGTGCTCACAAGTTTTCTAGTTACTCACTATCGAACTGTAGACCGTTATCGCTGGCAAGATACGGAGGAATGCTAAATATGCAAAGTATGTTCCTCCATAGAAAATTGATGACTGCCCCCGAAGTTCCCTTGCCATTAATTCAGCTTCCACCCACTTTGTGAAATATTCTAGAGCCAACAGAAGAAATTTCTTATGTCCGATATCGGGGATGAGGGTACCAGTAATATCAACTCCCCATTTTGCAAAAGGGCATGCTATAAGGTTAGGCTCCCTTGGTGTAGCGAGTAGATGAATCTTAGATTCATGAGTTTAGCATGATCGACATCGTTTCGCACATGTTTTACAATCTTGTATCATTATGGGCCAATAATACCCTTGCCTTATGATGCAATTTGCCATGTTGGATCCTCTTGAGTGGTTTCCCCAAGTTCCTTCGCGCATTTCTCTCATAACCATTTTTGCCTCTTGTTCATAGAGGCATCGAGTATGAGGATTGGAATATCATCTATTGTATAGGGCGTCGTCGTAGATAATGTATCGAGTTGTCTTTTGCTCCATTTTCTAACACTCTTTTCTATTGCCTGTATAACTTTATGGATTTTCCTGGTAGGCTTTCATATCTGCTCACCATCCTTCCTCGACAAGGCCACAATTGAACCAGTTATCTCGAGTTCTTCTTTTTTCGACTCCATTGTTTGTAGAAGTATAATATGTCGTGTTTGTACGATGGTCTGTGTGGCCAATTTTGATAATGAATTGGCGTCCTGATTTTCTAGTTGTTGTAATTTAACTATCTGGAATTCCATAAACAATTCTCTCCTCTTATGGACCGCCTGGGTGTACTCTCTCATCCGTTCCTCCTTTGTTTCATAGGCTCCATGGAATTGTTGTACTACGATCGAAGAATCACTATGGATTACCATTCACTTGATACCCCCATCTTGAGCTAAACTTATGCCGATTAATAGAGCTTCAAACTAGGATTCATTGTTGGATAGGTGGTAGCCAATCCTTATGGAAAAATTCTTGCGCTTTGATGGCAGGTCGGGTTGCATTGGAAATGTCGTAGTCCCCAATTTCCCCCGCCGAGTTTACCAATTGCCCTGATACCTTTGGTCGGTTGAGGATGGTAGGCATCGGGTATTGGGTGAGGATGATGACATGGTGACAAAGGAAGTAATGGCGCAACTTTCTAGCGGTGGTCACGAGTGTCAACACCGATTTTTCCATCTGAGTGTACCTGGTTTTTTCTCCCTACAGTGTTTTACTAATGTAGTAGATGGGTAGGTGTTCTCTTCCTTGTTCTTTCACTAGTACTATGCTCACAGCTTCCTCTGGTACCACTATGTATGAACAGGTCTTCCCCTGGCATCAGTTTGACTAGTAGGGGAGGGTTTACCAGGTAATATTTTAAATTTTAAAAAACTTCTTCACATTGTGCGTACCATTGGAAATATTTTATGTTTCTCAGGATTTTGAAGAAAGGCAACCCTTTCTCTACGGATCGGGAGATAAATCGGCTAAGTGAAGCCATCCTTCCCATTAAGTTTTGATTTTCTTTACTAGTTTGGGGGGATTTCATTTCCATGATGGCCTTGGCTTTATCGGGATTTACTTCGATATCCTTATTCGTTACCATGAACCCCAGGACCTTCCCCTCTCTGATTATGAACGAGCATTTTCTAGGATTGATCTTCATTCCGAACTTGTCCATAATCGCTAAGGCTTTTATTAAATCCTCCGGATGGTTCTTAGCATATCGGCTCCTTATAATCATATTATCTATATAAACTTCCATAGATTCTACAATGAGTTTAGAGAACATTTGGTTGACCACCCTTTGGTAAGTAGCCCCTACATTGTTTTTACTAAACGGCATTACGAGGTAGAAAAAGGTACTGGCGTCGATGATGAAACTAGTTTTATCCTGATCATCTTTGGCCATCGGTAGCTGCTTGTACCCCTGATCTCCATCCATCGTAGATAACAGTGCACACTCGGCGGCAGAGTCCACCAGCTGTTTAATGCTGGGCAAGGGATAGCAATCCTTTGGGCAAGATTCATTTAGACTGGTAAAGTCTATGCACATCCATCCTATGGCCCCGTCTTGGGGGCAAGTACTACATTTAACAATCATTCAGAATATATCACTTCGTCAATTTTTCAGACACGTAACAACCGCTGGATTTTTGACTTAATGATTGTGTTTCTGTCGGGACCCATGTTTCTTTTGCTTTGTCGCAAAGGTTTGGAAGTGGGTCTTACATTGAGGTAGTGCTGGCATACTTTTGGACTAATTCGTCGTCCGGGTGGCCCTCCGTCCCATGAAAAGTGGTGATTGTATTCTTTTAAGATTGCAGTTAGCCTCTCTTCTATCTCGGGTTCCATCTCTGTTCCCAGCTTAACCTTTTTCTCCTGGTCCCCATCAACGATTTCTACCTTTTTTAATTCCTCAACGGGTCGTACCTTGACTTCTTCAATTTTTCGCTTCTTTCTAAGAGTAGCGACCTCTTCTCCTACTTCTAAATGTATCGCATTCATACGTCATTCCCTAGATTTGGCCTGGCTCTCTCTTACTTTCCCGATATCGGACATGGTAGGGAACTTGAATTTAAGGTGGAGGGTGGAACGTGTGGCCTTAAATGCGTGTATAGATGGTCTTTCGCAGATGTCGTTGTAAGTTTAGGACAAGGCTTCCACCACCTTGAATTTTATATGTTCGGTACGTCTTAACGTCCCCTCTCACCTTGTGATGGGTAGGGTTACCGTCCTCATTGTGTGCCTAGCTTCTCCAGAGAAACCCACGAGAGGTACTGATTGATGCAATCTTGTGGATCTCGTCCATCCTTATCTTCTGAGTATAAAGGTAGGTTCGCGGACCTCATTCCTCCAATAACGAGCGCATGTGCTATCTCTGGTATGAATAGGGATTCGTGATATACTGGTTCCTCTCGGGGGTAATGGTTCTCTTCTAGTCTTGCATTTCTCTTCTCAAGTGGTCAATTAGGCCTGGTTGGTAAGGGAAATTCGGCAAGTATTTCCGGGGCGTCCCTCTTCTTGGTCCATCCTATTAGGATAATAGGGTCTTCCGGTATATCCTCTATCCCTGGCTTGATATGCAGGTGTTTGGTAAGGATAATTACAATGGGGCATTTGGGTCATTCGGGACCCTTGCTCCTCCATGTGATATCTCCCCCTATACGGTTGTATTGGCTGTGGCTATTGAGACTGTGGCTATCGAGATCTTTCCTTCATGCGATCTACTCTTCACAGGGCCCTATTCATTAGGTAATTAAAGACAGTTTTAGGTACATTAATAAGATCCGCATTATGGATCAGTGGGGGAGTACTAGGTAGATGATCGGAGGGATCTTTTGTAGATATTTCATCTTCCAAATCCTCATCACTTCCTGGCCCTGGTCTGATGGATTCTTCCATCGCTCAGCCTACTGTTTTTATTTCATAACTTCTTTCTTGTGTTTCTTAAAATACTCGAAGGTAGTTTTATGGCGTTCCCACATACGGTGCAATTTTGTTAACACTCATTTAATTTTAGAGTAATTAATGATTTCTTTTATCTGGAATGTCTTGCCCAAACATCGGGACTTGATTGGAGTCATGACTACACGATGGGGCGGATTATACCTTTAAACCGAAAATAAGTGTTTTTGTTTAGTTTGTTCACCTTTCCTTTCTGAATACTGCTAGGTTCCATTTTATAGGGGTTAACATGGAGTGCAACTGTTGCGTTGCATGCTCTTTCTTCGACAGATGACCCAAGTGATGCTGATGAGCTTTGCATGTAATACTTATAAGAGGTGGCTATTGATAATGATAACTATTGGGATCTATGGGTATCTGGTTTATAAAGTGTACACGTGGTTTTGGTTTTTTCCATGTGGGTGATCTTCCGCGAGGAAACTCTCCGATGGTCTGAATATTTTCACAGGATCAGGGAGAGGCATCGGGTGTTAACTGGCGAGAGTATCCTTGATCATTTTGGGCATCGTAGGATCATCTAAGATCTATAGTACCGCGTGGATCCAATACTTTGTGAGTTTTCTTCCTTGTGTTGTAGGGACTCTTTAGGTCATTTAATCCCGACGGAGTCTATATGGGATCAGTGGGATGGGGGTAGGACCACGATGGCCATTTACGAAGGGGTTAACACCAATCATGTCAAAACATAAACGAAGACTCAAGAAAAAAGAAAAATGATGAAAATACAAAAATAAAGAAAAATCTAATGCAATCATATCAACATTATAATGATACTATGGTGTTAATTAGTGGTATTATGGCCACACCGGAGTGAAACGTTATCTACATAAAACTCATTCCAAAAGCCTTCCTCAAATTGACGAATCTATCACTATCCAAAGATAGTAAACAAATCACCAAGCTAATTATTGGTCTTTATGTTTTCAATTTCTTTTAATTTATCTTCTACCGTGTCTCTTAATAAATGATACATGATATCTATATGATTTGTTCTAGAATGCTGCAAAGGATTCATTGAAATACTAATGGCACTAAGATTGTCACTGAACATCAACAAAGTCTCACTATCTAACCCATTGTCATGCTACATATTTATATTCAACAATTGATAATGAAACAAAATTATGCTTCTTGCTATACCATGAAACCATATTATTTTTCCAATAGAAACAACCTCTATTTGTAGATTTTTTGCCATATAAGTTACCTGCCCAGTTAGAATCACTAAAACCAACAAGATGGGTGTTTGTATCATGTGAGTACCAAATGGCAAGGTCAATTGTTCGAGAAATATAGGTAATGATTCTCTTCACATCAATCAATAAGACTGCATGGGGTCGACCTGATACCCGACACACATACACACACTCATAGTACAAGATGACTCGTCTAGTGGCAAAGAAATATAGAAAGCTACCAATCATGGATATGTACAGTGTTGGGTAAACACTCTCTCATATACCATTTTTTGTAATCTTCACGGTAGAAGGCATAGGAGTCTTGCTTGGCCTTGACTTATGCATTCCAATTTTTTTAACCGGGTTCCTTGCATACTTCTCCTGGCAGAGGAACATTCCATTCTTCTATTGCCCCACTTGTAGTCCAAGTAAGAAATTCAGCTCTCCAATCATGCTCATCTCAAAAGTACTTGTCATTGACTCGTAAACTCGTCTAAAGTAGACTTGTTAGTAGACCCAAAGATAACATCATCAACATAAATCTGTACAATAAAGTTTTGTCTTTGATAAGTGTCCAAAGTATAAACTTTTAACCCACATTATAAAGGGCAAATGAAGAGTTACGTAAGTAATTAGCATATTTTATGTAGTTTTCCGGGTATTTTAGGTTCTCAGGGACGTGTGGTGAAAACGTAGCATTTTAGAAAAAAATGTGCTAAAACAGAGTTAGGGCGCACAAAGCTATAAGAGAGGACCTAATCGAGAGGAAAATGGATGAAATGACAACTGATTCAGACCATGAATGAAGGATGAAGATCCAAAGTACCGAAAGCTATACATTGAGGAGAATCCAAATGAATCCATTGATTCAAAAACATGGTGACAAAACCACAGAAAGAATGAGGAGTCGTGCTACAAATTATTGGAAAGCCAAGGAATTCGATGTTCCCACTCAACAAGAGAATCTAGATTCTGACATTTTGAGAAGAAATTATTGTCATAACCATGAAGCCAGGCCGAGCCGAATGGAGATGAGAGACATGAAAAGCGTGATACCCACGCGACGCAGGCGCCATGTAGAGAGTAGAGCGGCCAGCACAACTACCTGCACAACGCTTGCGACCACATGGGCGACACGGCTTAAAAATGTATAAAAACCCTAATTTCGGCCGAACTGCTATTTTACCTATAAATAACAATTGGGCTAAAATTTCCATTCATTTTATCATAACAGCTAGCTCATAATCTAATAAGTACCAGCACACAACCCAAAGAAGATTCATGGAGAGGCAGAGCATTGGAGATTGAAAAATGAGTTATCTTACCTTTAATTTTTTATTATGATCTTCTTTTCTGTTTGTTTTGTTGAAACTTATTTTCGTTACGTGTCAATCTTCTTATTATTTGGAGAAGGGAGTAATGACTATTTATGCGCAATGAACCTTTAGTTATGATTTAATGTTGATCTTTATGTGTTTTGATGTGATTCGTTTTATATTCTACATGTTTGATTTATAAACTTGATGAGCGGTAATGTGCCTCGTGGCTAAACTGCATGTTTGATTTATGTGCTAGAAGTAGGTTAACGCAACTTGTGCATAAGCTAGATCACTCAAATCCAGGCCTTTGATTATCCAATATAGTTAACTATTGAGGATTCTGAATTGGTTACCAAACTTTACTTCTTTTAGATTGATCACACTTTGTTCGCAGATCTTTATAGGAAGGCGAGAGGATTGTAGTTATCACTAGCGTCGCATCTAGAACTCCAAAAATTCATTAAACACATATGAACTAAGCATGATGAAACTAACTATGGGAGAATTAGTGTTTTGTTTATGAATCAGGTAATAAATAGTTGTGAAACCCATCTTCAAATACACTTCATCAATCTGATTAAATCCATGGTATTTATTTGTTTTATTAGTTGTAATCAAAATATCTATATTAATCTTCTTTATTACCTATTTTACCATTGTCTATTAAGCGAACACTATTCTTACACACTCCTCGTGTGACTCGATACTTGGGACGTAATTTACGTTTTCTTTTATATTACTTGATAATGCACTTGCGAACTCGTAGACATAGCAATTCATTGCATTTAAAAAACTACTCGCTCACATCGCATCAAAAAACTGGTGCCGTTCTCGGGGAGTGACGGTGAATTATTATGTTATAATAGTAGACATTAAACTTAACTGTTTTCCATCTCTTTTTCAGTTGATCAAGTGCATTGCCCAGAGTGAAATCATTTTCCCAACAATTGCAAAAAAAAAGAGACCATTCAATTGAAGATGCCGATTCCTCTGAGCTGAGTGTTGAGGACAAATTGTTTGAAATTTTTCATGCACTTCACTTTCATCTTATTGAGCTTAAGAGGGAAAGCTAAGGATGCAGCTGCTGTGATTGATAAAGTGGAAGAAAAGTTCCGCGTAGTAGCTAACTATCCATTGCTAGAAGAAATAAGGGTCGAGCTTTCAAATGAAGTGCAAGCTCGTGAACATGATACACACATACTTTTTAGAAATAATTTCTAAACCAAAAGTTTTCGACAACCTAGCTTATGAACTTTTCCACGTAAGCTCATTGATTTAATCAGGGAAAAGAGTACTCATTTTTTGATATCGATCATTACTGGTTGGAAGAAAGAAGTTGACATCGGGTATGAAAAATTATCTACACATCAGTTGTTAGAGAACTGGAAGAGAAATCTTGCTGACTTAAACGCTTGTTGAGTTTGAATGGAGGTAATATAAGTCGGATGCAGCAAAGGGAGATGAAAACAGTAAAGCAAGAAGAAGAGTAACGACTTGATGAATCACGAAAGCAAGATGAGTGGAACTGAATAACGAAAAGAATTATCGAAGAAGTAGCTGCCATAGAAGCCGCTGAAGCTGAGGATGACACGTGTAAAAAAAAGCATGAAAAATGTATGAAAGAGTAAACTCCATCATGAAAGCCACTTACAAGAGGAAAAGGCATACACGAAAATAATCCCTTAGTGCACTATCAATCGACACCGCAGAGTATCAAGAAGCGCAATTGCACACTATCTCTTTAAAATTGAAGAGCCCAATCCATCACTATCCGTTCATACAAAAGAAGTGGGGGTGGAGATGCACGTGATTAGTCAAAAGTGGACACCAGCAATTGGAGGTGTGGCAACATTGAAGAATGAAGAAAATGGTATCATCCAGTATGCTGAAACGATAACTCTTACGAACAATTGGGATGTAGAAGAGGTGAGCCATCTCACCGAAAAGTCAAGGACAAAAAGCCAACCAAGTTTGTGGGGCTTTCTACATAAATATATATAAGGTTGAAAGGTGAGCCAACTCATCAAAAGGCGAAAGGCAATAAAATAACTCTTAATGTCGAGGCCACTATTGTGACATCCAAAGGGCTACAACGCGGAATTCATGAGCCACCTTATAAGAAGGCTAAAAAGTAGAGTTCGTGTGCAGATCTTGGAGGAAAGAGATATGGATTCGAAAAATGAGGTTAGGGACAAGATTCTCAGTTGGAAGAAGTAGATGAAGCCACTTAAAAGCGATACATTGACATCCTTCATAAATTGGAGTCTTAACAAGTTATTTGAACCTCCGTAATTCCATTTATAGCGTCGAGCTATCTGACGTAAAACATAGTGATGTGCGGGAGGCAACCTACAATAGTAAGTTTTTATTTTTGAGTCTTGCTATTTAGTTGAATACTCCATTAGTTTGTTTTGAGTCATATATAGTGTAATTTTTCCAATGTGTGTTTGAGATAACAATTGAGATAGAAAATGAGACAACAAGAAAGCGAGAGAAGATATAAAGTAGAGAAACGAACATGAAATAGAAAGGGCAAAAGGACATATAGTAGATGCAGAATTACAGGTAACACAAACCAGAGCGCATCGTGCGGACTTTACAAAAAGTCGTTCGAATCACGCATCTTGTCCAGTGAGCAGCGTGGGCAGCACAATAGTTGCCATCATATCAAAGCACCGGCGTGACATATGCACCTGACACAACAAGCCACGTGCCCCCGTTTCTTGTAAAACACCTTTTCTCAATGCCTATGGAAGGACGAGACATGTAAAATTAGAATATAGGGAATTCGGCTGAAGAATTTATATCTCTTACCTTTCCTACATCACTTACACTTCTCGTATGATTAAATTCCAATGATGTGCATTAATTATTCTATTGTGGTTATTATTAAAATGAGAGTTGTGCAACTTATGAAACATTGCCAATTTTTTTAGGAAGTCCTCTATATTTTGAAGTTTAATTACATATATATTCTTAACATCTCTTAGAACTCATTACACTTTTTATGTTCTATTTAACCTTTTCGATTCATCTATTTTTCTTCAAAAATTGTTTATTTTTCTTTTCTTTCTTTGTAAAAGAACATGGCATCTGCAAATTACTACACCATTGATCAAGGCAAACAACACCAATTAAAGCATCCAAACAGTCACTAGCATCAACAAATGGCATAGCAATGCAGAACTAGTGAACAAATTGGAAGAGGCCCATGAACAGCTCCGGAATACCAACAACCATCATTGGATGGAACTGAGGCACATTGAAAGAAGATAACAACTAAAGAAAGCACAAACACCCACAGTCCAATGAGCTTCATTGGAGATTGACGCTCGGTCTAAGAATTCCTCTCATTAATTCTTTATTTTATATTTGTTGACAATAAAGGCATCGTATGATTTTGTGTTGGGGATGGGAAAGCTTTGCCTTTTGTTATCTATGCTATATATTTTTCGTAGTTTCTTGTTATTTTTTTAGGATCAAGTCATTAGATTTAAGTTTGAAGCACGAAAGCATGAATATGTAGAGATCAAAGATGTCATATGCATAATATGGTACGAATTTGACATGGAAAGAGTATACGTGCGTGAATTGTGTACATCTTGCATAATATTGTCAAAAATATGTTTTATTTCATATACTATTCACAATGGGCATAAGTAAAAAATATTGAGATAATTTTTATATAATTATGAGAAAATGGGAAAATTGGATAGAAAATAAATCTCAAGCAATTTCTATTATTATTTGAAAGAAGTGTGAATTTTAATTGCTGAGGAAACGTAATAGGTCATCTTTTCTATTATCCTAGAGATTTTCAAGTCCTAAACCCCTTACAAATAAAATAATCCTTAGAACCCCACAAGAGCATTTTTTATGTAAGCCTTTTATTATTTACCCACATCTACCTACTCTTTGAGATGGATGATATACCATCCCAAACTTTTTTAGGTGCATGGAGTAAATCATATGAAAGAAAAAAAAAGAGAGGAAGGATGGGATGTGGAAAACAAAAGTGTTTTGATCCTAAAAGAAAAATGAATACGGCTGAAAAATCAAATGAATGATGAATAGAGTAGAGAGTATATAATAACCCCCAATCTGACAACACGCAATGCAACTTTTAATATTTTTAATGGACTCTTGCAAATGACCATCAAAGAAAGAGCAGAAATTGAAGAAGAGAGCGAACTAAGAGAAAGACCACGGTGCAAGTGAGGCACTGAAGGACCCCAAATTCTTCACCAAAATTGTCGAGCTAATCGACAATAAACTAAACGTTGTGTGGGAGGTAACCCACAATTGTAAGTTTTTGATAATCAAGTCTTTATTTTATTTCTGTTTTGAGTTATAGATAGCATATTATTTTAATTTGCCCTTGAGCTAACCATTGATATATGAAAAACGGAGAAAGTAGAAGAAGCCATAAGTGAAGAGACGAATATGTCAAAAGAAAGATGATTTTGGCCAAAAGCAAGCACATCACGGATTAGAGCTCGCAAAGCAGATTTTCCAGTAGTAGGCGTGACCTCACATGCTACCAATGCTCATATTGCGCCTTACACAGAGTTCCAGAAGATATCGCGTTCAATGGTACATCAAAAGTTGCATCGCGCCCCACTCCTGCAATGTGGGCTCGCGATGGCCACGTTGCTCCTCACACTTTTCGTGCAATATATGTTCTCCATTCGAAAGCTAATAGGAGACATACATAAATTAAAATCTATGAAATTTGGCTGAGCAATCTCTATATTTACCTTTCCTACCATACTTATACTTCTCTTATGTTTAAATTCCATTGGTAATGAGTTATTCCCATTATGATTTTATTTATTTTAGAGAGTTGTGCAACTTAATGAAAAAATTTCAAATTCTAATTAAGAACTCTTTTATTTATAACTTTAATTACTTTTATAATTCTATTTTCTCTCATAATTCATAAGGCTGTTTCTATTATAATTACTTTTATTTATAACTTTTTTAGGTGCATGGAGTAAATCATATGAAAGAAAAGAAAATGAGAGGAAAGATGAGATGTGGAAAACAAAAGTGTTTTGATCCTAAAAGAAAAATGAATACGGCTGAAAAATTAAATGAAGGATGAATAGAGTAGAGAGCATTTAATAACCCCCAAGGAGTTCTGACAACACGCAATGCAACTTTTAACATTTTTAATGGACTCTTGCAAATGACCATCAAAGAAAGAGCAGAAATTGAAGAAGAGAACGAACTAAGAGAAAGACCACGGTGCAAGTGAGTCACTAAAAGACCCCAAATTCTTCACCAAAATTGTAGAGCTAATCGTCAATAAACTAAACGTTGTGTGGGAGGCAACCCACAATTGTATGTTTTTGATAATCAAGTCTTTATTTTATTTTTGTTTTGAGTCATCGATAGCATATTATTTTAATTTGTCCTTGAGCTAACCAATGGAGAAAGTAGAAGAAGCCATAAGTGAAGAGACGAATATGTCAAAAGAAAGATGATTTTGGCCAAAAGCAAGCACATCACGGATTAGAGCTCGCAGAGCAGATTTTCCAGTAGTAGGCATGACCTCACATGCTACCAATGCTCATATTGCGCCTCACACAGAGTTCCAGAAGACATCGCGTTCAATGGCACATCAAAAGTTGCATCGCGCCTCACTCCTGCAATGTGTTGCTCCTCACACTTTTCGTGCAATATATGTTCTCAATTCGAAAGCTAATAGGAGACATACATAAATTAACATCTATGAAATTTGGCTGAGCAATCTCTATATTTACATTTCCTACCATACATATACTTCTCTTATGTTTAAATTCCATTGATAATGAGTTATTCCCATTATGATTTTATTTAATTTAGAGAGTTATGCAACTTAATGAAAAAAATTCAAATTCTAATTAAGAACTCTTTTATTTATAACTTTAATTACTTTTATAATTCTATTATCTCTCATAATTCATAAGGCTCTTTCTTCTCTACATCATTGGGAGAAGAAGATGGCATCTGAAAGATACTACATCATTGGGCCATCAACGGGAACACCACGAAGAGCTCTTTTGGCTAACCTGACATTCGATCGCAATCGATTCCTCAGTAACAACTATTTCAACCTGTATCAGGCACTATTAGAAAGCCACTTTATTGATGAACACGAAGCACAATGGTTGGAAAAGACACTTAAGCATGTGGGATTAGGACGTATTATGAGCAACACCATTATTCACGAGTACTATGCTCATTATGAAGAAGAAGATGATAATGTTTTGCTTGGATGTAGATCAGGTGTAATCACAGAGAAATACGTGAAAAAATATTACTAATTGAAGGCATATCAGATGACACTTTGGGACATGGGCTCACAACACAAGCTTATAACCAAGCGTGCCTCAAGGTCTCTGTTACAACCAGATCTCACGTTTTATCACCATGAAGACGACGACTGGGAGACCGATTATAGGGATCTACAAGCCCTTTGTAAGAAATTATATTTGTTTATCAGTTCTCGGATACTTCCACCAGATTACAAAGGAAAAGTTTAAAGAGAATAAGCAAAAACTATGATGCATCAAACTAGGAGATACTCCAAACATAGAGGAAATCATAATTTAATCCTTCAAGAAACACTTCATCAATGGTCCTCCACGCTTTATGTATTTTGGAACACCCATAACTACACTTTGTATCAAACAAGGTTTTCCAGAGCTTGATACAAACATCAATCACCAAAATACATATCTCATCAATCAAATTGCAAGGAAAGTGATCGAAACGAAATTCCACATTAATGACTTATTAGCAATAGATTCAATTGAAGAAGCTCTATCACGTTTCACAAAGAGACAAAATACGGCGCACGAGTAATTGCAATAGGTGAAAGAACGATTGAAAAAGAAAAATGTTGAGTTAATGCATGAACTAGAAGAAATCAATGAGCACTTCAAGAACAAAAACACTCCATTGGAAAGAGGTGATAGAAATTGACGAGAGCTTTACAAATGAAGAAAGAAACACCACCATCAGTCCGACGAGTGTCCTTTGAGCTCGATCAGGGGAGTCCTCTCATCTTTACTTTAATTCTTTCTATTTTATGCAATGAAGACATCCCATGATTTCAAGTCTGTGGGTGGTAGCTACGTTGTTTGTCATGCTTATTTGCTATATAATTATCTTTTGAGTCTATTTTTAAAGTCTACTTTTTTTTAGTCATTAGAATAAGATTTGAAGAAGGAAAGCATGAACAAGCAAGGATCTATGATAGTATATTCATAATATTGTACGGATTTGAGATAAAGGAATACGTGAATTCATTTGGTACATCTTGCGTAATATGGTCAATAGAATGTTTTTAGTTTCACATACACCCTTGAATCTGTTGTTGTGTATAATTGTGAAGAGAATGTTGCTTATTTATGAGAATATAGTAATAAAGCACGTGATTATGACTCTGGAACAAATTGCTTCACTATTGCTTGAGATAATTAAAGATGTAAATGTGTTGAGGGAATGAAATAGTCCATCGTTTAAAAAAATTGAATTTTAGCCTTTCAAGCCAAGAACCCTTTATGAACATATGATTATCCACTGAACCCCACTGAACGCCACTGAGGCTTTTTGTATGAGCCTTTGTTTATGAAGCCTACTTACCTACCATGAGGCTGAAAAAAATTATATCCTACCCATTTCTAGAGATGGATTTAGTAGATCGAATGAGGAATAAGGTTGGAGCTCAAACCAAAAAGCATGAGCTAAAAAGAAAGATTTAAATAGAAAAGAAGGATAAGCATAATAGAAAACATAAATAACGCATGCAAAAAATTCAAGTTTGGTAGTGTTTCTTGATAACCCATGAAGTATAGGATGATTTGATTCTTGCATAAATGAAAAAGCAAATGAAAAGATACCAGAAAGAGCCTAAAATATATTTCCAATGAAAAAGGCACAAACAAGGGAGGAAAGAGTAATGCATGTGTAGTTTATTACACACATCTCCATGACTCATATATGACTTTCTCCATCATAGCCCACACCCAAGCCTAACATTACAATCTTATAAAGTCCTAAATGATCATCAATATATGAAATCTATTCAAGTCAACGACAATAGAAGAGTGAAGTGTGAAAAGGGAAGTGATTATATGTTAACAACTATGGTTTTATAAATCTGCAACAACAAAATAACTTTGATGCATAAACATTGTATCACACACAGTTAGAGCACATGAGACGGATGTGAAGATGACTGTATTAAACTTGATGTGCTCGTGTTGATCTACTCTACCTCATCTCTTTTTCTGACGATATGTTGCATGTTGAGAGTTCTTGCTTATGCATGTTGGCATGTCGATGATTACATTCTAATTTAGACCTAGTCAGTTATATGATTTTGCTTGAGGACAAACAAAGGTTTAAGTTTGGGGGTATTTGATAAGCTTTTAATTAGCGTGATTTAAGTATCTACTTTCTTATACTTTTAAATACTTATGATGACATATTTACTTATTTTATTATTGTTTTCGATTTTCTTAGGATTTTATGGAGTCAAGGAAAAACGAGGCTAAAAGAGGCCAAAATTGGTGTTTTTAGGCTACAATGAGTCAAGAGACTATTTAGGGATGTTCAGGTGCTACGAAAGCGCTATGACACTACATTAAGAAGAAATACCGAAGATACCCCGATTGAAGAGGAAGACATCCGGAGACCGCATGAAGAAAAAAAGAGTCACGCGATCAGAGGCGCGCTATGATAGATCGCGCGTATGGCGGGCGGTTAGAACAAAAACTATGAATAGGAGGCTACTATCAGCAGTTAGGGTGCAAGATTTTCACAATTCCAAACACTCATAACCACTATTCGACACAGAAACCATTAGAGTTTGTCACCTAAGAGAAAACACCATCAAAGTCTTGTTCTAGTATGGTTGAGTCATTGTTTGAGAGAAAATAGTTTGTGAGGAAGAATATAGCAAAGGGAGTCAAGAAGAGATTCAAGCAACAACGTTTCACTGGATCCAAGTAGCTTTTCTTTGTCACTTCACTTTGTCTATGATAATTACTTCTTTATTGATTGTTGAACTCGCTATGAGGAGCTAACCTACTCATTGTTTATAGTAGGGAGCAACTCTGTTTATGAATATGCTTTTTTGTTTTACTTGATATGTAATTGATGATCTGGAATGTCTATATTGAATAGTTACTTATGATGTATAACTGACCTTACCCTCGCTGGGATAAAACGGAGGCACCCGTGTTGGGCTTCCCGGAGTGTAGAATTCTATGGGAGGTTATATATATATATATATATATATGCGATTTGTGACTTTGGATTTGTGAAAGCAACTGATGCGCATCCTTTAGATCACACTAGATCAATCTTGATTATGTAGGTTTTGTTAACATGATTCAGATGAGTTAATTGAATTGTATATTTGATATCTCTACTAAAACAACTGACAACTGGGTTGATCCATTACACGATAGGTTATTAGAGATTCATAGATGTATGGTTGGGATAGCTATTGCCATATGACACAGACCCGTTAGACATGCAAACATCAAATAGTATAGATATATGTAGTTTGTCCATGAACTATTATAGTTAAATCATTGTGAGACATGACATTTAAACGATCCTCCCAGTTATTGTTTACAATCAAAACAAATCAATCAATCATTAAATTATGTCGTTAGTTTAGTTTAGTCAACGATTCTCGCATTCATTAGTTTAATCTGTAACTATTTTAACTTCTTTATTTGTTTTCTTAGATTAGAACACCAAAAAATATTAAATTATTGTTTTCTTGCATAATAGATAGCTTTCATTGCATTTTATATTAAACATGCGTCGCATTCATAAGAATTCATTACATCCTGCAAACACAATTGAAAAGATAATGAGAATCGTTAGTGTTTTGTATTTAAGTGATGCATTCATTAACCCGCCACTCCAGTGGGATACGGTACTTGGTATGTAACTATACATACCATTTTACTATTACTTGATTCATGCACTTGCAATAATGTAAGATTTAGGTGTAACATTCCTATGTTAACTGATATTCTAAATTACTACTCTTAAACCACCCATCATAGGCTAACGCATCTCGCGCATAAGCTAGATCACACAAATCCATGTCTATGATTATTAAATATAGTTAACACTTGAGAATGTCGAATTAGTTACCAAACTTTACCTCTTTTAGATTGATCATATTTTTTTTGTTGATCTTTAAGGGAAGGCGAGGGGGTTGTAGTCGTCACTAGCATCGCATCTAGAATCCCAGTAATTCATTGAACACCTATGTATGTATAAAAAGATGAAACTAATGATGGGGGAATTGTTGGTTTGTATATGAATCACATAATAAATAGTTATAAAATCCGTTTTCATATGCACTTCATCAATTTGATTAAATGCTTGTTATATATTTGTTTTATTAGTTATAATCAAAACCTCCATATTAAATCTTCATTATTACTTGTTTTACCGTTGTCTATTAAGTAAACACTATAGTTAGACACTCTTCATGGGAGTTGATACTTGGGACCTAATTTATTTTTCATTTTATAATACTTGACTGTGCACTTACAAAGGCATAGACGTAGCACATTATTGCCTTAATAAAACCACTCACCACCACGCATCATGTCTCCATCACCTCTGTTGAAACTAAGGCTTATGACAAACTCATTTGACCTTTCATACCAAGATCTAGGTGCTTATTTTAAACCATACAAAGCTTTTTATACTTTACACACATATTTAGGAAGAAAAGGATCAACAAAACTTTTTTGTTGTTCAACATATGCTTCTTTATATATATAACCATTCAGAAAAGCACCTTTAACGTCCATATGGTAAAGTTTTATTTTGAGAAAGCATGCAGTAGTAAGTAATACTCTGATAGACTCAATTCTAGTTACAGGTTTCATCAAAATCAATTTCCTCTACGTGAGTGTATCCCTGAGCTACCACTGTAGACTTTTTCTTGACAGTTACACCATTCTCATCACTATTGTTCTTGAAAATCAATTTAGTTCCTATAGCCTTCACATTAGTGGGCCTAGGGACAAGATTCCAAACATTATTTTTTGTGAATTGCAACAGTTCATCTTGCATGGAATTAATCCAGTGATAATCCCTAAGGTTCAATGGAAGAGATAAAACATGAAGCTTGTAAATCAAAACATGTAGTAGATATACATACACACAACTTGACCATATCTCTATAGTTTACCCTTTCTCTGTTGCATGTCGTAATGCCATCCATGATCTAACTAATGACTTGAATAATTGGATGGCTCCTTTGAATTTTGGTAGGAGTATCCCTTCTGAGTTCTAGAACTTCTTCATGATCATTCTCTGAGTCAGACTGTGCTAGTGCTAGAGCGACACCGGAAACTGCTGGTGTTGTGGTAATACCTGGTTCAACAACTGGTTCTGGTTCAGTGTCTTGTTCAAGTTAATTGTCTGGTGTTGTGGGAACACTACATGAGTCCAGTGTTGGAGTAACACCATAGTCTAGATGGTGAGACATATAATGTTCCTAGTTTCCTGCAACACTTGCCAGATCATCAAATACCACATTTAGATATTCTTGAAAAGCATGTAAATCTGGTATTATACACGCTAAAAGCAGTACTGTTAGGAGAATAACCTACAAAAATGCATTTTCACTCTGTGGACTAACTTGCTCAAGTAGTCTCTGTCATTCGGCAAATAACAATCACATCCAAATTTATGAAAATGTGCAACATTAGGTTTATTATTCTTCAAGATTTCATATGGTGTCATTATTGTTCCTGGTCTAAGAAAAACTCTATTAGTTATATGACATGCAGTGTTTAACGCTTCAGCCAAAGTTTCTTTCTCATATTTTCAGTGTTCAACATTACCCTAGCCATTTCTTGAAGAGTTCAATTCTTTCTCTCGGCAATTCCCTCATGCCGAGGAGCCTTAGGTACAAAGTATTCATGGAACATACCATTCAAATCACAAAAGTAAATAAAAACTAGATTTCTCAAATTTTCTACTATTATCTGACCTAATCCTAATCATGGAAGCACCATACAAATTTAATGCTGGCATATAGTGTCTTGAAGTGCGGAACGCTTCAATTTTTCCTTTAAATTTTTTACTTGAGTATATCTTGAAAAATCATCAACAATTACAAAAAAAAATACTTTCTTCCATCATAGATTTTGATTTCTATATGACCCATAAGATCCATATGCGACATTTCAAAGTATTTAGAAGTTCCATAGTTTTGACTTTGTACCTTCAATGATGTATGAGTAGCTCTAGTTTGCTTACCTTTCAGGAAATCGCCACTCACAAGCTTAGAAGGTGTTGCCACAACATCAATACTACTACTATCAGTTTCAAGTGTCTCAGTTTTTTTTTTTCAAGATATTTTTTATATCTTCTACTGAAAGGCTTAATGTGTGATGATTGAGAATTATACGTAAGTAGTTTTCTTAGACTTTTCGTGAATTTATTTACCTTTTTCGAAACCAACTTTGATAAAAACAGGGGTAGAGGTAGAATTTTATCGACACCCAAACCGTTTCTGCCTTCGTTATCTATACACAGTAATTCATCAAGTCTAGTTGTACTTCTGTTCCATTTAGAAATGGTTTGTTTTGCCTTTTCAATTTAACTTTTCAATTTCGACCTCCTTTTAGGTAAGACATACCTCACATTCATGAAGCAGCTCTTTCAACCATTGATTCTCAACCTTCAGGGCGTTCTCATTCTTGTTGTGCTTGTGAGTATCTGACAATAGGTTATGATAGGTTACCTTCAGTTATTCAGTGATTTCATCTTGAGACTTCTCTCCTTCAAATAATATTCTTCATCCAGATCTACAATTCCACATTCAAAATCAAATTCATCAGATTCATTTAAAAAATTAGAATTATCATAAATAATGTTTTCATTCCAATTTCCAAAATAAATCTCGTGGACTGGTGTTGTAGACTACGTGTTGGAAGCACATTGAAATCTCGTGTTGTCGTGACACTCCTGAGAGTCATCATCTATTCATTGAACTTGAGTGATCAGTGGAGTAGTGTGAATTTCTTCTTCCTGAATTCAATTTCAGCACTTGATCTAGAACATGTCTCATCATCTTCATAGTCATCTATACAAACCAAGTTAGAGCTTGCTAAGTCATATAAGCAATATGACACCAACCTTTACATTCATAACATTAAGTTTCTCCAATTGTTCAACATCTTGAGGAGAGGGTTTGGGGCAATATATTTAGCAGGCTTAGCGGAGAATTTCTTTTTTCACAGCAGGTAATTTACCAGAAGTTTCACGCAAAAGATGGAGGTGATGAACCTATTTGACAAGTTCTAAAAATAGTTCTTCAAGAAACCAAAGGAAATAAATCTTAGAAAGTTTATAAAATATAATGAGTGTTGCTTTACAATGGAAATGCACTCCAATATTTATAGGCAAAGCAGCCATCGAGCGAAAGACACAAACTTGTCCTCTAATAAAGAAATAATGACCTTCAATTAACTTTTAGAAAAAGACAATACATTAACTAGACTATGAAAAGGTGAAAAAGTAATCACAAGTCGTCTTTGACTTTTGACTAATATTTAAAACATAACTTGGATCTTATTTGACCATCTTTCTTGGTCATTTCGGCCTTCTTTATCATTATGGAGCCAACCTTGGTTAATTAGCCAATACAGATTTGTTCCCATCTTCTTAGCATGCTCTCTTGTTATTAGCCCATTAAAAGTTTTACTTGATCCATACTTGTGAGTTGTGACATCATCTTAACTTGAAAAGTTGTTATCTTTCTCATTTCATGTGAAAGTGTCCAGATTTGCATCAATCCCCTTCTCTTGAAAATGATTTGTCCTCAAATGTGTAGCACCTACATCAAAAAGACCCTAATCAGAAATATTGAAAGTAGTACTAACATTATACTCACTAGAAAGATCAATCTTGTAAGCATGGTCGTTGATATGCTCAATCACTTGAAAAGGCCCATCTTCTCTTGGCAACAATTAGGAATATGTCTTTTTGGAAAATATCTCCTTTCTCATAAGCAACCAAACCCAATATCCCAGTTCAAATATCAACTTCCTACAACCCTTGTTGGTTTACATGGTATATTGTTGATTTCGCCTTTCAATCTTGAGCCTGCCTTCTTATGTATTTTCTTAACAAAATAAACCTTTTTCTTTCCATCTGAACTCACATACTTAGAAGTAATACTTAGAAGTAGGTAATGGAGTCTGTAATTGTGGATCGGGTTGATACGTTGTTGTTGTTAACTTAACACTGGAGAGTTAACAGCAGATTTGCAACGTTGTTAACTCAACGATGTTACTTTAACAACAGACCAGAAGAATAGTGCAGCGGAATAAACAACAAACACCAAGTTTAAGAAGTGAATATAGACTAATATTAACTTCCGAGCCTTAGGCAAAATAACCCGTGAAGGTTTTAACAAAGGTCGTTCTCTCAATTCTCATGCTCCTCACTCTTAAATTGATTGAACTAAGCAAAGCACACAAGAATTGCTTCGTATATCTCTAACAGCTCCTCACTCTTGGATCTACCCTAACAATTCACAAACTTTGCTAAAGCAAGAAAACACTCAACAACTGTAAATTAATCTCTTGGATTGATTGGCTCTTGTCTCGTGTTTGTCTTGATGTACTTGACACCTATATATAGGTTCTTGATCTTCGACTTCAAGGTGTGTTGTACACGGTTGGTAATTCTCCTTGTTTCCTTCTTGAAATCTTCTTCTTTGTTCTCGCAGTCCTTCTTGAATAATAGTTCCTTCGTTAGTGATCTAACTAGGGAAAGACTCCTTCTTCAAATCAGTACTGATCTTGGAAAGCATTCCTAGTTCCACTCGAACTCTTCTTTCTTTGTAGAGTGGTTTGCGTAATTAAGGAAACTTTCCTTCTTGGAAACTTGAGCGTCCAACCTATGACAAGTATGTTTCCTGAATAATAATCAAAGACAATTACAACTGTGGAACTCAGTTAGTTAAGTGAATAAGGCAAAACAATAATGAAGAAATTAATTAAGATTGTAAATCGGATTCTGCTCCAGCAATGTTATTCTAACATTGACTTCTCAATGTTAAACTAACATTGACAGAATACCTGCACTTTCAATGTTAAACTAACATCGACCGAATACCTGCACTTTCAATCTCCCCCTTTTTGCCTTAATCACAAAACCTAAGAACCTGTTCTAACCAGATCAAATTATTCAAACAAACTTAACTATCAGATCACAATGGAAAAATAAGTACGCTCCCCCTGAACCTCAGAAGGGACCATTTCAATGTTGTCATAACATCTGTCTGTCTTTGTCAATGTTAGCTTAACATCGAACCCAGACAGATATTCTAACATTGAACATCTCAATGTTATTTTAACATCAGAGAACAGTTAACACCTGCAAAACAGAGTTAGTACTTTGTATACAAAGTTCAATGATCATAAGCAGAAGTAGTAAGCAACAAGATAGAAATGTACTTAATTACAGACCATACTAAGTAGCAAGGAACACACTCCTTGAAGAAACCGAAAAATAAACAAAGAAGAATAATTGTTCTTGCTGACAGAAACATAACAGAACTCAGAAATTTTTGAAAATTTGATCATTCTCCCCCTTTTTGTGAGGAAGGCAGATCCCTCAAATGCTTCCTGAGGTTGTGTATCTCTTGCAGCCTTACTTGCTTGTATGCTATCTCTCTCTGGGTATCCTTGAACTCTCTGTCCAGCCACACCAAGGTCTCCTCCACAAAGGCATCAGCAATGACAGAACAGCTGTCCCCACTAGCCACAGGAACTGAAGAAGCAGCAAACTTGTGAGTCTTCTTCTTCTTCTTCTTCTTCCTGCTTGGACCAGCTCCATCCTTGGGATTCCATGCAGATCCTGAATCCTGATCTGAGTGAAATAGCTCCTGGTGATGATCATCTTGGCCTTGTTCTTGATCCATCCTTCTGTCTTCTTTGTCTTGAAGCCTTGCTTCACCAGAATGCTGGATATCAGAGAGGGATATGGAATGATTCCCTTTGCCTTGGTTGTGACTTCCCTCATATGCCTCAGAACTTTCTCCCCTAGATTCACACTCAGCCCGTTCTTCAGTTTGTACACCAGCCTTGCAGATTCTTTTGTCATCACAGTGGTGTTGGAAGAGGGCAGCTAGTTGTAGGTGGAGAGTTTGCGAAGTACAACACTTAAGGAGGTCAGCTTTGTAGTTGGAAAACTGTCATTCCATTTCCTTGTCAGTCCACCAGTGAGGTCAGTGATCACCTCATCCATGCTAGGATCCTCAGTCTCCTCGGGGTCAGGGAGTCCCCAAGCCTCATTAATCACAGAGGGGCTAATGTCATAGACATTCATCCTGACCCAAGCTTTGCCAAACTTGGGAGAGTCCTGGTGGGACACCCATTGAGAGAGGTTCATGTAGAACTCTCTGATCACATTAGGGACATATGATGACTGGTTCATCACAGAGCCCAACACCCCTCTAGCTTCCAGCAGCTCAAACAACCTATTTTCTTTCAACATTTCCTCATCAATGTTCCTCTCAGTATGAATCACCCTGGCTTGATAAGCCTCCCACAGCTCTTCTGCCTCAGCAGACACATAGAAGCCAGAATAAGGCTTCTTGGGATACTCCTCCTCAAGCAGATCAAAGTATTCCTCTGATGTTGGAGTAACATCAGCAGGGTCATCACCTACCTGTAGGCCTTCATCCTCAACTTCCTCCTCAACTTCCTCCTCTTCTTCATCCTCTTCCTCCTCTTTTTCTTCTTCTGACTCAGGCTCAGAAGCTTCAACCACCACCTGCTTTCCCTTTCTTTTCTTAGCAGCAGTAGCTAAGTCAGTGAGAGTCAGGCTCTCTTCTTCTTCTCTCTCAACCTCTTTAGGTTTACTGTCATCCTCTTTACCAGCATCTTGGTTACCTTCAGTAGTAACCTCCTCAGCCACAGTCTCCTCAACCTGATCATACTCCTCATGAAGAGTCTCCATCTCATCAGCAGTATCCTGCTCAGCCTCATCAGCCTTAGTAGGCTCAACCACTTCCTCAGCAACCACAGATTCATCCCTAGCATTACCCTCAGGGACCTCATGCACCACCTCAGACTCACCCACAACAACACTCGGGGCCTCTTTCTCCCCCTCAATTCCAACAACAGTAGTATCAGGTATATCCAGAGTAGGGTTAGCCATCATTACCTCGTTTTCAGGGTTGGTGGGAGTGGAGGTTTGCTCAGAAGTTTTTGGTGTTGAATCAACATCACCCTTAGCAGCTTTCTTGCCCTTGCGTCGTTGATAAGTGGATTTCCTCTTTGGTGCGGCGGCGGTAATCGCTTCAGCAGTTGCACTTCTGGTCCTTCGGCGTCTAGGTTGCTCTATCTGTTCGGTAGCTGCTGCAAGAGTGTCAATGGAAGACTTGAGTGCCATTGTTAGTGATTTAGAGAAGAAAAAATCGAAACTTGATTTTGCAGAGAGAGTTGTTTTTGCAAAAAAAGTTTTGAGCGCATACACAGTAGAGGACGATTAGGGCAAATTATACAATAATCAGCTAAAGAGTAGAGATAGTGGTGTTGTAACATGTTACCAACATAATCGGACCACTGTCACACGATCATACCCATGTTCACCTTACCACGTGTCAGTGTTGGATTAACACGTAACCAGAGCGGTCTTCAAACCTGAAAACTTATATGTTACAATGTTTCAATGTTGGACTAACATTGGTAAGTTAACATCAGGGAGGAAAGTTGTAGGTGCAGGGCTTCATCCAAGGCAGCATCATGTGAGAGCGTGAGATATTCCTGTCAACTAATCTGAACCCTCACCCAAGTACATAGGTACAAAGACATAGGTTAAGATCATCAGTATGAGTAAGTAACACATCAAACAGAAAAACACAGAGTGGATATACATATCCAGGGAAAAGATGTTCCCATAGCATAGAAGATCACAAAACAAAGTGTTTTACTTGGAGTGAGTCACCCACAAAGTATGCCTCAACACATGATTTCCTAGGATTACTACTCCCCCTAAGCCCAAACCGACACAAGGAAAAAAGAATACGGAACTAGAAAGAATGCAACAATGTTAGATTAACATTGGGAGATGGTAACCAAGTACCAACCGCTTTGCTGACTGGGATCAGGACACATCAATTTATCTTTATGAACTCTTTTGAACAAAAAACTAGTGAATGTAAAAGGATAGATTCATCACTGAATGTGGGCAGCGCAAGACCCCACACACCCCAGCAACTTAACCATCAGCAACAGATTAGGCAAGTACAAAGGAACTGAATGAAGACAATACATTTATCATATACTTCTCCACCCCAGTCCCTCATGCATACTTGTTTTCCAACCTGTATACAAGCGAAATACCAAGTGAACAATGCTACTGAATGCAGGCTGTTGAAAACTTCAAAACACCCCAGTAGTAAAGATCACTATCATGCATAACCTTGGCCATAGACAAAACACAAAAATAAGCACAACTGAATGACAATGAAGCTTTCAACATCATGTACCCCAGCTTCTCTTCATGCTTTGTCTAACCTAACATGGATAAGCCACAACTGAATAACATCAGAGTAGTGAGCTCTGTGTACCCCAGCTTCTCCCAGATGTTAGGTTAACATTCACAGACTAACAACAGAGTTCTACTTAACAAACCTCTTGATATGTACCTGTCCACCAGTCAACTCAGCTATCCATACAGTTTAACCACACAACCCAACAGAATCTCTAACAAGGATGTAATATGCAAGAAGAAATAATGCAGAAAGAAACGAAAAGAATTACAGATACACCACAACTAATAACCAATGCTAGACAATGGTGTTATGTCAACACTGGTGTACTAACATCCCTAGACGATGCACATACCAAGAGAATTCCTCAAACTGAAGAACCTCTCAGAATCTAAGGGTTTAGTGAACATATCAGCAAGCTGATTGTTGGTTTCAATGTGTTCAATATCAATGAGCTTATCTTCTACCATGTTTCTCAGAAAGTGATGTCTTATGTCAATATGTTTAGTTCTGGAGTGTTGCACACGATTCTTATAGATGCTTATAGCACTAAGATTATCACAAAACATAAGTAAGTTATCACTGTCTAACCCATAATCCAGTAGCATGTATTTAAGCCATACTAACTGAGTGACACAACTGCCTGCTGCTATGTATTCAGATTCAGCAGTGGAGAGTGACACACAGTTTTGCTTTCTACTATACCATGAGACCAAGTTGTTCCCCAGATAAAAACATCCTCCACTTGTAGACTTCCTGTCATCAGTGTCACCTGCCCAGTCTGAGTCACTGAACCCTACAAGATTGGTGTTAGTGTCATAGGAATACCATATACCAAGGGCCAAGGTGCCAGAAATATATCTAAGAATTCTCTTCACAACAATCAGATGAGACTGCTTTGGACATGCCTGGTACCTAGCACTAACACAGACAGAGAACATTATATCAGGCCTTGAAGCAGACAAGTAGAGTAAGCTTCCTATCATTGAACGGTACAATGTTGGATCAACATTGGCACCATTAACATCCCTGGATATCTTCACAGATGAAGACATGGGAGTCTTGCAAGGCTTTGAATCTGCCAATTCAAACCTTTTCACCAAATTCCTTGCATACTTTTCCTGACTTAGGAAAATCCCATTACCTGTTTGTTTCACTTGAAGACCAAGAAAGAAAGTTAATTCTCCCATCATACTCATCTCAAACTGCCCTGTCATTGATTCAACAAATTTTTCTAGAATAGAATTGTTAGTTGAGCCAAAAACAATATCATCTACATATATTTGAGCAACACAGACATAAGAATCTTTCTTCAAGACAAACAGTGTTCTATCTCCATCACCTCTAACAAAACCAAGACTTAAAAGGAATTTTGTAAGCCTTTCATACCATGCTCTAGGTGCTTGTTTTAGACCATACAGTGCCTTTTCAAGCTTGTACACATGGTTTGGATACTTAGGATCTGTGAACCCCTTTGGATGTTCAACATATACTTCCTTATCAATCACCCCGTTCAGAAACGCACCCTTTACATCCATTTGGTATAGTTTTATCTTAAGGCAACATGCTATGGCTATAAGTAACCTAATAAATTCAATCCTAGCAACTGGAGCAAATGTCTCATCAAAATCTACACCTTCAACATGTGTGTACCCCTGAGCAACTAGTCTAGCTTTGTTTCTAACTATAACCCCTTCCTCATTACTCTTGTTCTTAAATATCCACTTCGTCCCTATTACATTAACATTAGGTGGTCTAGGTACAAGTATCCAGACATTGTTCTTAGTAAACTGTAATAGTTCATCCTGCATGGCATTAATCCAAAAGTTATCAAGAAGGGCTTCATTCACATTTTTAGGTTCTATGGTGGAGACAAAACAAGAGGCATTATCAACAGTACAAGTGAAGTTCATACAGACACACAGTTTTACCATATCTCTATAGTCAAGTCTTTCACTGTTGCGTGTTCTTACCCGTTCAGTGAGTTCACCTATTACCTGGGATGCTGGATGGTCTTTCTGAATCCTAGATGTGGGATCTCTTCTAGGTTCAGAGGAAACTTCATGTTCTGAGTCAGAATCCTCTGCTATTAGTCTAACCTCAGATCTTGCTGGTGTTAGTCTAACATCGTTCCCTGACTCCTGTTTAGTGTTTCCAGCTTCCAGTTCCAATGTTGGTGTAACATTGTCAGGAGTAACATTCTTAGTTTCCACTGTTGGTTCGACATTGGGAACTAAGATGTCACCAGTACCTGTATCAAGAGTGAAATCATCAAACACAACATTCACTGATTCCTGAATTGTCTTCAATGTAAGATTGTAGACTCTAAAGGAAGTACTATTGGCTGAGTATCCTACAAAAATGCATTTTTCACTTTTAGAATCAAATTTACTCAGATAATCCCTATCATTTAGTAGATAACAATCACATCCAAATTCATGGAAATATGCAACATTTGGTTTTACACCCTTCAAGAGTTCATATGGAGTCATGTTAGTTCCAGGTCTAAGATCCACCATGTTACTAATGTGACAAGCAGTATTTAAGGCTTCAGCCCAGAGTCTTTTGGATAAGTCTTTGGCATTGAGCATAACTCTGGCCATCTCTTGAAGAGTCATGTTCTTTCTCTCAGCAATCCCATTCCGCTGAGGAGTCTTAGGAGCTGAAAATTCATGGAAAATACCTTTAGTATTGCAGTAGTTATCAAAACTAGCATTTTCAAATTCTTTACCATGATCAGACCTAATCTTAGTCACAGTGGAGCCATACAAGTTTCTAATACTAGCACAAAGAATTTTGAACTGATCAAAAGCTTCTGACTTTTCTTTAAGAAATTTTACCCAAGTGTATCTAGAGAAGTCATCTATAATCAAAAAGGCATATCTCTTCCCACTGAGACTACTTACCTCAATTGGACCCATTAAGTCCATATCCAGCAATTCAAAACACCTACTAGATCTAGGGTTAGCATTCTGTACCTGTAGGGGTGTATGAACTGCTCTGGTTTGCTTACCCTTGAGGCAATCACCACACACAAGCTTACCTGGACAAGACAGCTTTGGTAAGCCTCTTACAGCATCAACTTTCTGTAATTTCTCAAGGTTTCTGTAGTGAACATGTCCAAGTTTCCTATGCCATATAGAAGCCTCATCTATCTTGGCATGGAAACATTCTGCTTCCTCCTGGGCTAGGTAGCAGTTGTCTTTGGATCTAGTACCTGTCATCACAAGAACATTGTCACTATCATAAACATCACAAGATATCTTATCAAATGTAACCAGTAAGTCATCATCACACAGTTGACTGATACTGATTAGATTTGCCTTTAACCCATCTACCAACAACACATCCTTCAAGGGAGGGAATCCATCAACATTCAATGTCCCATTGGCAATGATTTTTCCTTTGGTGCCTCCTCCATATGTCACTGTTCCAGCACTCAAAGGTACCATTTGCTTAAGATTCTCTTTGCTGCCTGTCATGTGTCTTGAACATCCACTATCGAAGTACCATTTACCTGAAAGGTTAGAGTACACAACAGAGAAAACAACATTGCACATAACTTTAATCTTAGGGGTTTTAGACTTTTCTATCCAAGTTCTACTTTTCTGTCCTGCACCTAATGTTAGTCTAACATCAGAACCTGTTGTAGAATTAACATTGGACGCAGAGACTGTTTTCTTACCACGTTCTTTTATAAATTTCCTACAGAATGGTTTAATGTGACCTGGTTGAAAACAGTACTGGCAGATAAAGGTAGGTTTGCTTTTTACAGTGTTAATGGTTCCTGTACTCACATTATCAGATTCTTTAACAAAGCTTGTAGTTAGATAGGCAGAATTAACATTTGAAGAGGAAGGTTTCTCAACAAATCCCAGAGCACATGTACCTGAGTTACTCATGTTCAGTACCTCATCAAGTTTAGAAGTACCTCAATTCCATTTGGCTATGATCTGTGAATCCTTTTTGAGTTTCTCCTTTACCTCTTTCAGCTCAGCTTCAGCTTTGTCAAGATCCCTTTCATAGAGTTTCAACATGTTCTTCAAACATTCAATGTCATGCTTATGTGCTTTATTTTTCTTCATGAGTCTGACATTCTCTCTCTCAAGTCTGAGAAAGGTTGTATGTAGGTCATCAAGAATTTCCTCCTGGGACATCTCATCTTCATTAAAGTACTCCTATTCTAGATCAACTGAGCCGTGAAAACAATCAAAGTTAGTATCATCACAATCAGAGAGTGTGTCATGGTTAACCTGTGTATCATTGCTGTTCCAGTCTCCAAAGAAGATCTCCTGGTTTGCTGTTGGTTCTCTAATGTTAGAGTAACATTGAGATTCTTGGCAGTTTCTGGAGTCTTCTCCTGACCAGATGATCCGAGTGCAGAGCGCAGCAGTGTTGATTTTCTGTGATTGTTCATCAGCACTTGTTCCAGATTCGAAGTCATCTTCATTAAAGTCATCTACACAAACCCAATGAGAATTCCCTCTTGTTCTGAGGGTGTTAGCACATTCATGTTTAAAGTGACCATACCATTTACATTCATAACACTGGACATCTTTTAATTTCTCAGCATCTTGAGGAGTGCTCTTAGATGCCATTTATTTTACAAACTTTGGGGGCAATTTCTTATAACTAACAACAGCATTACTAGGTTGTTTTTCTTTACTTTTATCTTTGTAACCCAATTTACTAAACTTCCTAGTGATGTTACCATAGTTAGAAGAGATCAACTCATATTCATCCTCATCACTCCTTGTAGAATCTGAGCTAGTACCTAGTAAGGCTAAAGCAAGTTGTTTACTGGACTTTCCTAGGAATTCTAGTTCAAATTCTTTTATAGTGTTCATTAATGTTTGAAAGTCCATGTTGGCAAGATCTCTAGACTCATTCATAGCAATTCTTTTGATAGTAAACTTAGAAGATAATGTTCTAAAGGCTTTATAGACCATGGTTTGATTAGGGGTGATAAAACCTAAGTTTTGGCACTGATTAGCAATATCTAGAAGTTTCTCAAAATAACTATCAATGCTTTCATCCTCACCCATCTCTATCTTCTCAAAGTCCCTCAAAAGTTTTCTATATTTAGAGTCCCTCACAGCCACATCACCCTCACAATGTAATTCAAGAATTTCCCATGCAGCTTTAGCAGTAGAACAAGTTTGAATAAGTTTGAACATATGATTACCTACCCAGCTAAAAATAGCATTGAGGGCCTTTTCATTGAAGTTGTAGAGAGCAATTTCGTTGGCTGTCCATTGTCCCATTGGCTTAGGTACCAGATCAGCATCTCCATCTCTTGGCAAGTAGGGGATGGTGTAGCCTTCTAGTACTGCATCCCAAGCTCTTAGGTTGATGGATTTGATGTGGACTCTGAGCCTGATCTTCCAGTAGGCATAGTTGTTGGGACCCTCCAATACAGGCAACCTGCTGGTATTGGGGTTCGAATTGTCCATCTTGTCGTATCAACGCCAAACACGCTGAAGTTGGTGCTTAGCTCTGATACCAATTGTAATTGTGGATCGGGTTGATACGTTGTTGTTGTTAACTTAACACTGGAGAGTTAACAGCAGATTTGCAACGTTGTTAACTCAGCGATGTTACTTTATCAACAGACCAGAAGAATAGTGCAGCGGAATAAACAAACACCAAGTTTAAGAAGTGAATATAGACTAATATTAACTTCCGAGCCTTAGGCAAAATAACCCGTGAAGGTTTTAACAAAGGTCGTTCTCTCAATTCTCAAGCTCCTCACTCTTAAATTGATTCAACTAAGCAAAGCACACAAGAATTGCTTCGTATATCTCTAACAGCTCATCACTCTTAGATCTACCCTAACAATTCACAAACTTTGCTAAAGCAGGACAACACTCAACAACTGTAAATTAATCTCTCGGATTGATTGGCTCTTGTCTCGTGTTTGTCTTCATGTAATTCACACCTATATATAGGTTCTTGATCTTCGACTTCAAGGTGTGTTGTACACGGTTGGTAATTCTCCTTGTTTCCTTCTTGAACTCTTCTTCTTTGTTCTCGCAGTCCTTCTTGAATAATAGTTCCTTCGTTAGTGATCTAACTAGGGAAAGATTCCTTCTTCAAATCAGGACTGATCTTTGAACGCATTCCTAGTTCCACTCGAACTCTTCTTTCCTTGTAGAGTGGTTTGTGTAATTAAGGAAACTTTCCTTCTTGGAAACTTGAGCGTCCAACCTATGACAAGTTTGTTTCCTGAATAATAATCAAAGACAATTACAACTATGGAACTCAGTTAGTTAAGTGAATAAGGCAAAACAATAATGAAGAAATTAATTAAGATTGTAAATCGGATTCTGCTCCAGCAATGTTATTCTAACATTGACTTCTCAATGTTAAACTAACATTGACAGAATACCTGCACTTTCAATGTTAAACTAACATCGACCGAATACCTGCACTTTCAGAGTCAAGTCCAATGATGTGAATGGATTAAAACTACAAACAATCTCAAAGGGTGAGATATAGAAGCAGAATGCACATTTCTATTGTAAGCAAATTCAACATAAGCTAGACAACTAACCCAATTTTTAATATTCCTGTTTATGATTGCCCTCAATAGCATAGACAAAGTCCTATTTACTACTTCAGTTTGACCATCAGTTTGTGGCACACAAGTAACAGAAAATAAAAACTTAATACCAAACTTACACCTCAAGGTCTTCCAAAAATAACTCAAAAACTTTGTATCTCTATCCGAAACAATGGTTCTATGCATACCAATCACCCTTACAATTCCCCTTAAGAACAAATCAGCAATATGAGAAGCATAATGAGTTTTTTGACATGGAATAAAATGTGCCATTTTAGAAATCTATCCACAACCAAAAAAAAAAACATCCCTACCAAGTTTGGTTCTTGGAAATCCTAATACAAAATCCATAGAAATATTAATTCTAGTTGTAGTTGGATCCGATAAAGAAGTATACAAGTTGTGGTTTTACACATTGGACTAAGCTTGTCTATAAAGGGAGACTCTACAACTTATTCGTTCAACATCCCTTTTCATGTGTGGCCAAAAGAAATGTTCTTGCAGATTTGCTAAGGTCTTTGCAATGCCAAAGTGTCCCATTAGTGCTCCTCCATGAGATTCATGCACAAGTAAGTCCCTCAAAAAACAATGAGGCACACAAAGTGTATTTCCTTTAAAAAATAGGTCCATGTTGCCTATATAACTTACGACTAGCATTTTTTTCACAATCTTGGTACTCAACTTGAAAATGATGATCATCCTTATACATATCCTTGATGTACTCATAACCAAGTAATTTTTAATCAAGTGTAGAAAGTAAAGCTTACCTTAGAGAAAGGGCATCGACAACCACATTCTCCTCACCTTACTTGTAATGAATGACATAAGGAAATATTTCAATGAACTATACTCACCGTGCATATCTCTTATTCAGCTTGTGTTGTCCCTTCAAGTGCATCAAAGATTCATGGCCCGTGTGAATCACAAATTCCCTAGGCTAAGTGTAGTGTTGCCATGTACTTAAGGCTTGAACCAAAGCATACCACTCCTTTTTGTAAGTTGAATAATTCAAGGCTACTCCTCTTAGCTTTTCTCTAAAGTAAGTTATCGGCTTCCCGTCTTGCATATGAACAGCACATATACCTATGCCTGCAGTATCACATTGAATTTTAAGAGTTTTAGCAAAGTTAGGCAATGTATGTAAATGACTATATGTCAACTTTTCTTTGAGTAAATGGAAAGCTCTTTATTGTTCCTCTCCATTCTTTAATCCAACATTCTTCTTCATCACTTATGTGATTGGTGCAGCTAGGTTGCTAAAATCTTTCACGAGTCGTCGGTAAAAGCTTGCCAATCCATGAAAACTTTGAACATTTCCCACCTTTGTTGGACTAAGCCACTTTTGGATTGCCTTGAATTTCTCCTTATCAAAACGTATACCATGTGCACTCACAACAAATCCTAGAAACACAAGATTATTTGTCCAAAAATTACACTTTTTTAAATTAGCAAACAACTCTTCTTTTCATAGAGCATCTAAGACAGGCTTCCAATGTTAAAAATGATTATCCAATTTCTTGCTATAAATTAGAATATCATCAAAATATACTATTACAAATTTTCCAATAAATGCACGCAAAACATAGTTCATCAACTGGATGAATGTACTAAGTGCATTAGTTAAACCAAAAGGCATTACTAACCATTCATAAGAACCATATTTTGTTTTAAAAGCGGTTCTCAGTTCATCCCCCTCTTTCATCCTTATCTGATGATAACCACTTTTCAAATCAACTTTAGAAACCATGCAAGACCCATGCAATTTATCTAGAACATCATGTAAACGAGGTATAGGGCAGCGGTATTTTACCGTGATATTATTAATTGCTCGACAATTAGTGCACATACTCAACGAACCATCCTTTTTAAGAAACTAAAAGGACCGATAAGGCGCAAGAACTCATGCTTTCTCTCACGTACCCCGTCTCATAATTTCTTTAACTTACCTTTGTAACTTCTTTGTCTCCTTCGCATTTTTTCAATATGGCGGGTAGTTAGGAATCACAGCTCCTGGTAAAAAATAAATATGATGTTCAATCCCTCAAATATGTGTCAAACTAGGAAACATGTCATTATAATCCTGCAAATGAGATACAATAGAGAGTGGCAAGGAAAGTTAGTTTCGTTAGTGCTCGAAAAAGTTTTTTCTGCAAAAGAGTGCAATCATTGGTTTTTTCCAAGAACATTGCTCTCTTCAACTCACTTGTTTTTGCCATTTTTTTTTTCTATCATTTGCCATAGCTTCAACTTCCTTTTCTATGGCAACTTTCTATTTTGGGCTTAAATGTTTTGTTCACTATTTTTTCTTTTGCTCATTTTCTTGTTTTGAAATCTCACTTGATCTTCAAAAGAATCCTTTGGTGTTAAAGGAACAAGGGTAATTTTTCTCTCATTGTGGACCAAAGAATACTTGTTAATAAATACATTGTGGTTAGTTTTACAATCAATATGCCATGGACGCCCCAATAGCATATGTACATCTGACATTGAACTACATCACAAAAAGTTTCATCCTCGTACTTCCCAATGCTAAAACAAATCAGGACTTGCTTATTAACCTTTTACCTCGGCACAATCATTGAACCAATGAAACTTATATCGTCGAGGATGTTTCATCGTGGGCAAGTCAAGTTTCTCGACTAAGGTCGTGCTTACAACATCGGCAAAACTCCCCCATCAATTACCACAATACATACCTTGTTAAGAACATGACATATTGTGTAAGAAATGTTATCACGCTACTTGGTTCATTCTCTTTTGCTTGAACAATCAAAATGATTCTTGTAACCAAGACCTAGTCTTCATAAATTGCTTTTTCTTCATCATTGTCATCCTCCAAAGATCATGTTGATTCATGATCAGCTCATTATCGGTTTCAAACCCTCCATCTTCTTTTCTCAACATGACTCTTTTATCTGAACACTGATTGGCAACATGACATTTATAGAATCTAATGTCACAATTTCTAGGACTTGAAGGTAAAATTTTACCCTTCGTTCCTTGGGTAGTGGAATCTTGTTTGGCCTCGGTCTTTGTCTGGACAATGGGCTTCCGTTATTTTCTTGGAAAATTTGGTTTCCAAGCAGATGAACTTGCACCTTGAGATGCACGATTGCCTCTTTGTTTGAGTTATTGCTGAACTTTGACAACCCTGTGCACCATGTCATCTACCTCACATAATGTTACATCTTTACTCTATCTTGAATTTCCAGATTCAACGCACTCATGAACCTATCCAATGTAACTTCTCTTTCTACTCCTATCAATAATCATCAACAGCTTATTTAAACCGTTGCAACTTTTGTTACAAATCTGTATAGTAATGGCTTGGATAAATGCATTCACATAACAATTCTCATTTCCTCCCATGCCCCTATTGACGTTCACCATTATGTCTATTATTCAATTTTAGTTGATCCCACCATACAATAGCATAATAAGAAAATTCCATAGCAGGAAACTTAAGTTTTCATTTCAGAACAGTTGTGGCAATCAAAAACTAGCTATACTTTCTTTTCCCATCCAAGATCGGCATCAGGACCATTATTACCTTAGAAATATGGAATATTTATCTTAATACTTCCCAAGTTGTTATCTTCTCCAACTCCTGTTTCACGCCTTCTAGTCATTATCGTTGACACTCTATCTTCGGAATCAACTTCATATGACTATTTCTTCTCCCCTTCTACGTGTGGTGGTTTTGTTACGTGGTTTTCACTTTGTAGAGTTTCCTTATCAACCCTATCCAACCTCTCATTTAGTGGTTCAAATTGATCCTCATCAAATTTTTGAAATAACCCATCAATGCTTGAATTTGAAGTTCATTCATTATTGGTCATTGGGGGTGCTCCTTCATTGGTGTTGTCTTCTTGATAACAAGAAATTATAATATGCAAAGAAATGTTAGAAAGAAATAACTTCACAACACTCCATTACGTGTTTACTCTTATTTTTTTGATAAAAAATATGTCACTCATGTTTCACTCAAACAAATAGGCTATTTGTATTTAATAATCTCATACTCTCTATCTTTTTCTATTTTATATTCTCAATAGGTTCTTTAGAAACTAAATCAAACGGAATCAAAACGATATGTATTAATCCCGAGAAATAAATCAAATCCAAAAATCTCTTCTTACATTCCTCACAAGAACAACAAATGTGTTTAAAAAAGAATTCAACAACTAAAATGTAGAAACTAGAAAAAAAATTGGTACTTTTTTTTCTAATTTTTGTACCTATTTTTTAATTCTAAGAAATTAAGAGAACTAAATAACAATAGATCTTGTCGGAAACTCGAAGATTAAACAAAAACGAGTAGGAACCTGAATGATAAGATATTTGCTCTAGATGCCAAATGATATGATATACACCAATGATGAATGGTAATTGTATGATAAATGTAGGTTCGTTTATCTTAAACTTGTTTGGATGGAACATTGACCCGTTGCCTTATTACAAATAGGAACCTTTGTATGATGACCGCGACCTGCTATTTGAAATAAAACACGAACCTTGGTATAGTGAAGACTCCACAAATGGTAATGGAGGGTGGTTGTTTGATAAGTTGGATTTGAATGCCAATGAACACGTACGTTTGATAAGTTCTAAACAATAGTTCTTCAAAGAACCAAAAGAGAATAAATTTTACAAAGTTTATAAAATATTTTTAAGTGTTGTCTTACAATGTAAATGGTCTCTAATGTTTATGGGAAAATTCGTCATGGAGCATAAGAGACAAACTTGTTCACTAACATAACAATAATGACATTCCAACAACTTTTAGGAAAAGATAATATATTTACTGGACTAAGAAAGGGTGAAAAGTGGTCAAAAATCGTCTTTAACTTTTGACCATCGTTTTTGGTCATTTGGGCCTCATTTATCATTACGGATCCAAACTTGGTTAATTAGCACATAAAGAGCTGCTCCATAATCTTAGCACCCACATTTGCATCACATGAACTTTAATGTGACTCAGTCTTCGACATAACCTTTGGATCTACGCTTAGTCAAGTGCTAGTAGTATCAAGCCAGAGATTCATCTAGTGTTTATGTCGCGACAAGAATACTTTTGTCCTTGTCCTCCTATTTTGTTTGCACAAGCCTTTGATCTATGTGGTTGTGTGAGGTTGATATGTCTT
Organism: Linaria vulgaris; assembly: GCA_948329865.1. Classification (NCBI taxonomy): domain Eukaryota; kingdom Viridiplantae; phylum Streptophyta; class Magnoliopsida; order Lamiales; family Plantaginaceae; genus Linaria; species Linaria vulgaris. The sequence continues at coordinate 14,849,243 of OX415253.1, forward strand.
CTATAGACTCTATCTGTATGTAAATACGTTTTAAACTATCACTCCTTAACGACACAAATGAGCGTTGTGAACGTTTTGTGTATAAAGGGCGTGGTGGTAATGTGAAGCTATGTTCTTTATTTAAAGGAACGAATATGCGTGCAAGAGATAATGCAAAATCTCTCGGTCAATTCTTTTCGCAATCCAGTTTGGCATATCGACTTTTGACTAGATATGAAGTTTTTCTCGTCTTGCATAAATTCTCTTTCTTTACATTTGTGATCTCTAACACCGAAAGGTATGTGGTTTAGATTCTGATCTGTGATAAGGAAGCTCAAGTATATATGGGTCGATTTTACCATCTTATAAGATATTGAAGCACATAATATAACCTAGTGAATCTATTTGAACATGAAAACTTAATCACACGAGTATATCACTTATAGATCGCGCTTAATGTGTTAAAATTTTGTTTATAATGTAAAACCTTTTAGCTAGTCCAAAAAAAATTGACAAAAATGTGAATAACACAAAACTGCCATGTTAAATGTATTTCATCTATCAGTACATCACGCAAGTACAACATGCTGTCTCGTGAGTCATAAGCTCAGATGCAATTGCACCTAAAACTATGGACTTATCAGGATGGAGTATTCCTATTTATTAAAAGGGGAGGGCACTAGTTTATATGAAAAGAGGATGGAGTACTTTTCATTAGTTACATTAAAATTAGGATAGAGAGTAGTTCTTTGCCTTGCGAAAAAGCACTTCCTCATCACTCACACATCTTGTCTATAGTTTTTAATGCAGAAAAGAAAAATAAGAACATGAAATAAATTATAAAATTCGTTTACAAGAATGGGGAAAGAGAAATGGCTTTGAGACGATCATTTTTCACCACATAAACTCATTTTTTTGGGCTCTTAGATCGTGGTTCTAGAGATTAGGCTTGGGCCATTTTGGAGCAAGAGAAATGTAAAAATATCACATATTCAAGTCGGATTGGAGACCAAGATCAATGGAGCACCTGTAGAGTCCATTTTCTATATCCATGATTAGCGTTGCCAGAATTATTAATTAACCATTTTCAAGTTGTAGTTGTGCGTGCTATTAAAGTTTAGGGATAATGGCATTAAACCCCCTGAACTATGCACGTTTTTGCGTTTTCGTCTTTAAACTAATTTTATTAGCGTTTTCCCCCCTAAACTATGCACGTCTGTGCGATTTGCCCCCTGGTCGGGTTTTTGGCTATTTTTTGCTATTCTTGGCCAGAATTTTCCCCTTACCCGACACATATGTGTTGTACTAGATGTATATTAGTAGTTGATGACAAAAAGAAGGCAAAAAAATACCTCGAACGGGGCATATTCCGGCTAAGACGAAATCACATTTTGGCGGAATATGCCCCGTTCGAGGTGTTTTTTCGCCTTCTTTTTGTCATCAACTACTAATATATATCTAGTACAACACATATGTGTCGGGTAAGGAGAAAAATTCCGGCCAAGAATGGCCAAAAATAGCCGAAAACCCGGCCAGGGGGCAAATCGCACAGACGTGCATAGTTTAGGGGGGAAAACGCTAATAAAATTAGTTTAAGGACGAAAACGCAAAAACGTGCATAGTTCAGGGGGTTTAATGCATTTATCCCTAAAGTTTATGTACTTGATGAACTAAGCTTAGCCGTAAATTTTTTTAATGGTTGAAGAATGTTTACTATGCTTATTTTATGAAATAATATAATATTTACCTTTTATCTTTAATTTTTTTATATTCATCTTTTAAAAAAACTTTAGAATTTAAATGTGTTAGTAGCACTTTAAAGAAAAAGTGTGAATACTTAACATGGATAGCAGCAATTCATCCGTATTTAAGGATATCCTTCGTAAATTTACTACTTAAAGGTTGACTCAATCCTAATCGAACATATGATAAAATTTTAAGGTGGAAGAGAATTTGATGTCAATGGCAAATTAATATTTTCTATTACAGGATGCAGATTAAAGTTACCGGTTGTCTCTTATGTTTTTACTCGTAAGATCAAAACGTTGTCTTTCCAATTAATAGAGTGTTAATTTATTGCGAATATTTGTTATCACTTCTAGACCAATAAAAGCAGTAAAACAGTATCCATGTAATGATCTAAATGAAACGTGGTTTGTATGTCAGTCAGCGCGTTTCGTTCCAATTAGACTCGTCTTTAATTAGATTATTCGATAATGCTTCCTAGTGGGAACTTATGAGTCATTGGTTCACTGTAACTTGTAGGTAATCAATTTTTGAATTTTTTTTTTTTTATTGAAGGAGGTAATCAAATTGAGCACAACAAAAAACTGACACGACTCCCATGTGCACAACTACTGACAACCTATTTATCGCTGCCCAAACTAAGAAACAGTGCAAGTCCGCTAGTAATATAGAAATATGGCCAGTTTAATTATCAAAGGCCAGGTAAGTCGTTTTGCCAGGCCACAATGTCCCTTCTCCATCCATAAGAGAAAAGGGCAATGTCCTAGTCAATTTGGAGCCACATTTAATTCTAACTATCGTGAAGTGTTGAATGAAAGTGTTGGTCCAACACTCTGAAAAGAGGTGTTGGCACAACACTGAACTCAACACAGTTCGGTCCGATTTAATTTTATTCAATATATTGTTTTGCCTTTATTCGTAAACTCACATAGTTCCACAATTGTAGTTATCTGTGAATATTCTAGAGTATCAAGGAACGTGCAAAACATTGCTAAGGACAAAGGGATAAAAACCAAAGATTCACAAAAGATCTTGAAGATAAGAGTTGAAGATCTTATGAAGATAATATTGAAGAAGATCTCGAAATTATCCAAGTGATAAGAGAGCAACAAACAACTCGTGTCTATCACGCCATTGCTCACAGACGATCAAATCCTATAAAGAGGCGTGCTCGACATCAAGAACAACAACAAGACTAGAATTAAGTTACGAAAGTGTAGAAGTGATTCTTGTATTTTGTTGGTCTTGTTTTACAGAGTTTAATCTAGCTAAACTATAGCTCATAGGTTAGTTAGTGTCAGGATTGGGTTCCTACTCAGTTGTATTTGGTAAAGTCATTGAATTATCGTTTAGTGATTATTTGGCCGTAAGGCTCGACAAGGTATATTAATATAACCTGCTTAAAATTCAACTAACTGTGTTCACTATTCCGCTGCTTAAATACTCTACAACGAGTGTTAGGACAACACTGAATACAATCAGTGTAGGCAAAACACTCAAGGTACACACAGTGTGTGAATCATAACAAAAGGTACTGATTCCGGTCCATACATTTACAATTGGCGTCAGAGCCAAGCACATAATGCATTGGTGTTTGGATTTGGTACCATACCATGGATAATGCGAACCCCAATACTAACAACATGTTACCAGTGATGGATAGGACAAATTATGCTTACTCGAAGATCAGGCTCAGGCAGTATATCAAATCCTTAGTTCTTAGGGCGTAGAAATCAATCACTGATGGCTACACTTAATCAATGACGGCCAGAGACGATGACAATGATGTACACATGAAACATGAAGCTGACTGGACCCAAGTAGAAGTCAGTGAAGCATTCGACAATGAGAAAGCACTGAATGCCATCTTTAGCTGGATTGATCCTCATATGTTTAGGTTAGTACAATTGTGTACAACTCCCAAGAAAGCCTGGTTGCTCCTACAAACTCATTGTGAGGGAGATGTCAGTGTTAAAGAAGTTAGACTTCAAATTGCTCTATAAAAATTTGAAAGCATTTGGATGGGTGATGATGAGTCTGTTACTTCATACTTTGCAAAACTAATGGATTTATCGAATGAATGTCAAAATCCAGGTGATCCTCTAACTAATAAACAACTTTTTTACAAAGCCATGAGAACTTTGTCCCATAGGTTTGAGGTCAAGAAGATTGCTATGCAAGAAGCCAGACGCATGTCATCACTTAACTTTCACACTCTTCTGAATGTACTTCAAGAAATTGAAATGAACTCAAAACCAACTACAAAACACAGAGGTCTTGCTCTAAAAGCCATTGAAGAAGAAGTAGATGATGAAACTGAAATAAGTGCTTATCTAGGTTCTGTAGTAAAGAAGTTCAATAAAATTGCTTTAAATGATAAAGTCAGAAAAGAGAAGAACGTGTCTCCTAATCTAAGAAGAAGTTTTCCTGGTAAAATGGTCAAGTATTCCTTCAAAAATCCTACTAAGGGTGACACTAAGAAATTGAAAGAACGTCAATGTTTTGAATGTAAAGGCTTTGGATATATGTCATATGAGTGTGCTAACACCTTGAGAACCAAAGGTAGCTCTAACTTGGTATGCATAGATGAACAAGTGTCTGAAGAAGTTCACCCAGCAGCTTTGTCTACCCAAGTCAACTGGATCGAGTGTCAGGACAACACCAGGTCAAATGGGTGTTGGCACAACACTCAGACATAACCAGAGAATCAGAAAGAATATTTTGACAATTGGGAGGATGATGAGTATATTTCTTACCCTCAATGTCTTATTTCTAAAACAAATGAATCTGAGGAACACTCTAACTTTTTTTGTTTTGGTGGATCTGTAGATTTGAATGAAGAATACTTCATTGAAGAGGACATGGATCAAGACAAGGTAGTAGATGAGCTGAAAGTTGTTAATAGAGAATTGCTTGACGAAGTAAAGAAAATCATAAAAAGAGAAAATGAACTCATCACGGAGAATAGTTTCTTGATTGAAACTATAACTGAACTGGAGAAGAACCTCACTACAAAGGAGTGCCAAATTGAAAAGATGGAGATAAAGCTTGAAGAGGCAGAGAGGACCATTGCCAAGTGAAACTTTAGCACAAGCAGGCTGGATGAAGCACTGAACATTGGGAATGATGGGACAACAGGTTTAGGGTACCATGAAAGGCTAGAAACACACGAGAATGTTATTCCTGGCTTTGTAGGGGTTGGTTCTAACAAAAATAGTGGTAACACTAAACAGTCTAAAAAGGTAACTTACATGTGTCAACACTGTTTCCAGCGTGGTCACTTAAAACCATATTCCCATAAGTACAAGAAGTTTTGTGAAAAATATAACTACAGTAGCAGGGTTGTATCGGGTGTTGGGACAACACTAGGACACTCTAATGTTGGCTCAAAATTCCAAAGCCACACCAGGGAACAAAATAACTATTTTCAAAAGAATAAACTTTAGTCTCGAAAAATACAAATTGCTTGTAATATTGTGTTCTCAGCTACTCATACTCTTATTGGTGACTGGTACTTTGACAGTGGTTGTTCTAGACATATGACAGGTAACAAGAAAAATCTTATGGAACTTGTACTTGTGTTCACTGGTATTATTACATATGGTGGAGGAAGCAAAGGAAATATTATAGGGAAAGGGGTTCTCAATGTGGATAGTTTCCCTCACCTTAATGATGTTCTGTTGGTGGATGGTCTAATGGGTAATCTCATCAGCACCAGTCAGCTCTATGATGATGATTTAATTGTGAAAGTTTGATAAGTTTTCGTGTTATGTGTTTGTTGATTCTAACAACTGTGTTATGTCAAGAAAAAATGTCAAAAGACAATTGCTACTTGGTGGATGAGGATGCTCAATGCTTACATGTGAAGGTTGATAAATCAATAGTATGGCACAGAAGGTTAGGCCATCTCCACTACATGAATCTGGGGAAGATCATCAAGTTAGAAGCTATGAGAGGAGTACCTAAACTTTCAAGTCCAGGTAAACTAGTATGTGGTGATTGTCTGCAAGGTATCACTAAAGGTTAACTAAGATTGCCACTGACTGGCGATTTGGTGCAAACACTAGCAGGAGACAGTACGGACTCAACACTTGAGATTGACACAGAAGACACTGGAAAGATGATGTTGAGCCAAAAACGGAAGATGTTGATGCTGGACCAACACTAGAACACAGAGATTCTGACACTGAAGACTTTGCTGGAGAAAGAGTTAGAAGGGACACTCCTGCCAGAATACTGAGGGATCATCCTACTTCTCAGGTTATAGGAAATCTTACTGAAAGAGTAAGAACCACAGACAAAGAAAGAGTAGACTATAAAAATATGGCTAAACTTAGTGTTTGTATGTCATCTGTGTGCAACTCTGTTACTTGCTTTGTCTATGCTATAGAACTGAAAAATGTTAATGAGGCTCTTAAAGACTCTCACTGGATAAATGTTATGCAGGAAGAACTCATACAATTCTCTAAATAAAGTGTGGAAACTAGTTCCTAGGCCTTCTCATGCTAATGTAATTGGAACTAGGTGGATATTTAAAAATAAAAGTGATGAGAATAGAGTGATAGTGAGGAGTAAGGCCAGATTAGTAGCCCGAGGGTATACACTATTAGAAGGGATTGATTTTGATGAAACATTTGCTCTTCTGGCCTGATTAGAATCTATTAGAATACTTCTTGCAATTGCATGTTTCATTAAAATGAAATTATTCCAAACGCATGATAAGGATGCATTTTTGAATAGGTATATAGACAAAGAAGCCTTTGTTGACCAACCTAAGAGATTCACTGACCGCCATCACCTTGACTATGTATACAAACTTGAAAAAGCCTTATATGGATTGAAACAAGCTCCTAGAGCTTGGTATGAGAGGCTGACCAAATTCTTACTATGTTTTGGTTTTACTAGGGGTGAGGGTGATAGGACACTGTTTATCATGTAAAATAATAAGGAAGCATGTATTGCCCAAATCTATGTTGATGATATAGTATTTGGCTCCTCTAACGAGTCCACCTTGGACACGTTTGTGAATACTATGACAGGTACATTTGAAATGAGTATGACAGGGGAGTTCACCTTCTTCCTAGGACTACAACTAAAGCAAAAGGAAACAAAGATATTCCTGTCTCAAGAGAAGTATGCTAGGAATTTGGTGAAGAGATTTGGGTTGCTGGAATCCAAACAATGCAAGACACCAATGTCCACTACAGTGAAGATTGAAAGAGATGCGCTTGGTGAAGATGTTGACTCAACACTTTACAGATTAATGATTGGAAGTCTCCTGTACTTATCAGCCACCAGCCCAGACATAATGTACTATGTGTGTGTGTCTGTGCCAGGTATCAGGCAGCACCAAAGGTATCTCACTTAACTGCAGTAAAAAGAATCTTAAGATACGTATCTGGAACTGTTGAGTTAGGAATCTGATACTCTTATGATAAAAATTGAAACTTGGTTGGCTTTACTGATAGTGACTAGGTAGGGGACTTCCATGAAAGAAAATCCACCAGGGTGGTGTTTTCATCTTGGAAATAATTTAGTTTCCTGGTATAGTAAAAAACAAAATTGTCTCTTTATCTATTGTTGAGTCAGAGTATATTGCAACTGGCAGCTGTGTAACCCAATTGATATGGTTGAAATATATCCTTTGTGATTATGGGTTAACTAGTAATACTCTATTGCTGTTCTGTTCTAACTTGAGTGGTATTAGTATTTCAAAAAATCATGTGCAGCATTGTAGAACCAAAATATTAGACATCACTTTTTAAGAGATTTTGTTGAAGATAAAACAGTCACAATTGAACACATTGAAACCAACAACCAACTGGCTGACATGTTCACTAAACCACTAGACACTGAGAGATTCTTCATTTTTACGAAGGCTCTCGGCATCAGAGTGTTGTGAACACACTGAATATATAGGTGTTGCCTTAACATCACAGGCTAACACCAATGACTGATTGTGATGTAACCATATGGTTCTGTTGTTCGTTTGGTTAGTTCTTGTGATCTTTTTGTTATATCATGCTTGTTTTTCTACATTCTTGACCAATGTGAAGTATCACTTACATGTCGTCATGATTAGATAGCTAACTCTTTACAAATGATTGTTGATTTCTTTGTTAAAACTTTCTTGGCTTTGAGGTAGTGTCTTTCCTTGGAAAAGCTGGGGTACACAGAGATGACAACTATGTTGTATTCAGTTGTGTCATATTCAAGTGAATGGCACACAAAACAATATAAAGAAGCTGGGGTGTACAGAGTTGATAGCTATGTTGTATTCAGTTGTGACTTATTTATGCTATTTTCCTTGCAAAAGGGGCATATCATGGTGAACTTGTATGATGGGTGACTGGGGTCCTATACTGCCTTTCATGCAGTGTATTTGCTCACTTGTGCTAAAACCTTCTTAATCATGCTCAGTAAACAAGTATGTGCTAGGTAACTGAGGTGTAGGGGTCTTGAGCTGCCTGCATTCAGCCCTATGTACTTGCTTGTGCATCTTCATTGATTATATTAACACTGGGGTGTTAGGGTCCTGTTATTGCCTACATTCAATGAAGACATGATCCTTCCTGCCTCATCATGCTGAAGCTTGAAAGTTATTTTTGTTAATCAGATCTAAAAATTGAATAAGTAAAGAGTTTATGTCTATGACTGCTGATATGTGGAGTTGGGAAAACACTAGGCTCATAAATGTTGGACTAACACTCTTCTTCGCTTTGGTTCTTATATGCTTTCTTATCCTACTGTGTTATCATGATCTTAAGGGGGAGTATCAATTGGTTTTCTCCAGATTCATGAATGTCATATGCAAAGGCATATCTCCTGGGTTATTAGCTGCCAGTAACACACAAGTCTGTTTCCCATTGACGTATAAGACCTTAATTATCTATGCGATGTTAATCCCCTTACTATTCTCTTGTGTGTTTTTATGTTCTCTAACTCCCACTCATGTTTCAGATCTAAGGCAACCTACAGTTTTGTATGGTTCATTCTAACTCAGCAGGTTCCAGTTATCTGGCTTAGATTTTGCTCATGCGAGTATGTGAAGAAAACCTTGGTAAGACCATGACCACACAGACACTTGGCTCAGTACTATATGTTGAGAAGCTGGAATAATGTTGGGCCATCACCGGATCAGGGAATCCTGTCTCAACACTCACCTCAACACTGTGACTTGTAAGTTATACACAATAATTGCTCTAGTCACGTTTCAAACCAACACGTTCATTTTCAGCACGTGTTGACTCAACATGGTGGGAATGGCACACGATCACATCATTTACCCGCCCACTACTCATTAACTTCCACTTTCCTTGGCGGGAATGGCACAAGATCACATCATTTACTCGCCCACTACTCATTAACTTCCAATTTCCTTTTTTTTTCATTCTTCTTACCTGAGTTTATTTCTACAAAATTTATTAAACCCTAATTTATATCCTAACACTTTATTTACTCGCAGACTACAATGGGAAAGAAATCCATAATTAATGATCTTGCCAACATTGCTGCTGCCATGTCGTCTGATGTAGGGGGGAGTCTAACCACGAAGAAGCACCCAATCTCGCAACTCGGTGGTAACCATTGAACCACCAAAACGAAAGACCCTATTTACTCCAAGAGGAATGTCAAGTCCAAGAAGGGTGCATTTATCAGTGCGGTGCCAACACCAGTTCCTAAGGATGTTGCGCCAGCACGCGAACCCATGGATGTGGTCACAATATTGCTGCCTCAGGATGTTAATACTGCACATGTGACTACACCGCCAGGTATCTCTGAGGAGGGTCCCCTTATCGACGAACCAGTGATTCCAGAGGAGGAAAAACCCGATGAGGGTCAATCTCATGCTCCTCCTTCTAAAATTGAGGGGGAGAATGAAATAGAGCAGACGCAAGATGAAGAGGAAGCTGTTGAGGAGAACGTTGATGAGGAAGAAGCAACAGATGAAGATGAGAATGCTGCTAAAGAAGATGAATCCTCATCCTCTGAAGAAGACGACTTTTTAGATGAGGATGCAGATGAAGTATCTAAGGAAGAAGAGGAAGGACCGGAGGATGATGCTGAGGAAGGGACTCAGCTTGATGTTGTGCCAATATCAGCTGGCATGGAGTGTTGATCCAAGACCAGCTAAGGACAATGTTGACGCAACACTGGAGTCTGATGAAGAGTTTTAGCTAGAGCCACTAGAAACACTTGAGGCCAATTTTCCCGTTGAGCACCATAATAGGTACTCAAAGAAAATTTTCTTTAACCAAAACTGTGAGTGATAACTATGACATTATGAATTCATAGAAAACTTGGGCAGAAAGGAACTTTGTGAAGGATGACTTTAAAAAGTACAAGGTGTTTGATTTTCTTAAGTCTAGGAGCTTAGTTTATTCTCTGATAGATATTGTCCCCTACGTCCCTGATGTTGTTAGGGAATTTTACGGTAATTTGTCGAAATTCGTGCATGCTAAGGGGTCCCCTAAGTATGGGAGAGTATATGTGAGGGACAAGTTCTACAAGTTCAATCCCTCAATTATAAACAAAGCTTGGGGGATGCCTGGAGGACGAGAGACATAGGTTGAGATTGATGATGACAACATGATGAAGGAACTGACATGGGAACTGGAGAAGAAATGGAACAATAAACAGAAGGTGATTTGACTCACCTCCCTCACTACTGTCTTGTGTAAAGCCACCTCATACGACTGAATTCCCTCAACCAACTCCACAATCCTCACTCATGAGATGGCTGTGTTGATTTTCAAATTACTAAAGAGGAACCTAGTGAATATGGGGGAGAGAATATTCAGAACCATTGCAGAGGATGCGCACAAGAAGGATGAGCAATCTTGCCTTTCTCTTCCTTGATCTCCAAGATTCTCACTGACCAACGTTTCAAGAAAGGGAACAATGAGACCTTTGTGGACAAGGCTCGCCAGCTGCCCATCACGAAGAACTACTTTAGAGGAGACAGAATTATTGATCTCCCATGGAAAGACACCAATGCTTTAGAAAGTAGTGGAGCTCAACAGGGGAAGAAGAAGGTACACAACTTCACCACTCCCTCAGTAGCCGAGGATGCTTCTACCCCTTCTGGACCATCATCTTTTTGGCACATAGAGTATGCTCTCTGTTTTGGTTTTGTTTCTGGGATGTAATTTGAACTATATTCTGCACATTACTATTATACTAAGTTTGCCTGATTTGCAGTTTTGAACTAACTACAGGTATTGAAATGACAGATAAAAATGTTGGGACAACACATGAGTCAACTTTGTTGGCTCAACACTGCAGTACTCATTTATATATTTAGGGGGAGAAAATTAGAATAAGTAGTAGTTCTTATGCACTGGATAACGGCTACTCAAAGGAAATTGGTTGCAGATGGAGTTTAGTGAAGAAAGGGAAAAATGAGGAGATTGAAAATGCAAGTGTTGACAAGAAGTGTTGGTCCAACACTCTGGAAAGAGGTGTTGGCACAACACTTAACTCAACACTATTCGGTCTGATTTAATTTTATTAAATATATTAATTTACCCTTTTTCGTAAACTCACCTAGTTCCACAATTGTAGTTATCTGTGAATATTTTAGAGTATTAAGGAATGTGCAGAACATTGCTAAGGGACAACGGGATAACAACCAAAGATTCACAATAGATATTGAAGATAAGAGTTGACGATTTTATGAAGATAATGCTGAAGAAGATCTCTGAATTATCCAAGTGATAAGAGAGCAATCAACAACTCGTGCCTATCACGCCATTTCTCACGGACGATCAAATCATATAAAGAGGCGAGCTCGACATCAAGAACAACAACAATACTAGAATTAAGTTCTTAAAGTGTAGAAGTAATTATAGTATTTTGTTGGTCTTGTTTTACTGAGTTTTATCTAGCTAAACTATAGGTCATTGGTTTGTTAGTGTCAGGATTGGGTTCCTACTCAGTTGTATTTGGTGAAGTCATTGAATTAACGTTTAGAGATTAGTTGGCCGTAAGGCTAGGCAGGTTATATTCATATAACCTGCATAAAATTCAACTCAATGTGTTCTCTAATTCGCTGCTTAAATACTCTACATAGAGTGTTGGGACAACACCGAATACAATCAGTGTTGGCACAACACTTAGTGTACAAATAGTGTGTGAATCATAACAAAATGGTACCAATCCCGGTCCATACATTTACATATCGCTTACATGCAAATAACAAAATTGTACTATAAAAAGTAATTTGGAATTATTTCATCTGGATTATACAGAAATAGAAATTTGAAATAATTGGGCCTGAAATATATCGAATTATGCTAATCTATTACAAGAATTAACTAGCTTTGTTCGGAACACCTATTACACATTAAGAAAACCTAGAAAGCCTATAATAACTCTTGATTATCAAATCTGGGAACTGTCGAATGAAGCTGGTTCGATGTTGGAAGAGCTATCGAATCCAGAACAATCGAACTCTCCTGAATTCGATATTGAAGACTATCGAACGGGGATGTTGAAGGCTAGACGAGCAAACTGATCACGTATTGATTGAACTAGATAAGTCTCAAACCAAAATAACTATCAAATGATATGTTTGATAATTGGTGGGTTTGTGAACAGTAATTAATGACGTACGTTGTATATGGGGATCCGGGGTATTTATAAACCATAGACCGCGGTTCCTCAAACGAATTTTTCATGATAAGGTGGAATGGCCAATAACTATCGAAAACTCTCGTTCTATTATTTAAGAATATCAAACCAGTATGACTCGATACTTTCCCAAATGGGCTTATTTACTTTTGGGAAGACCTAGTTCATTACTGGGATACCTAAATAAACACCACCATATAGTTACCCCAACTTGGGAGCCAGTCTTGTTTAAACAGCAGGTGCCAAATTTAGAAATCGTTGTAGATGTAGTTTAATAGTTGTGAAGAAAGATTTGGTGCAAAAAATATGCCCCCCATTTGGGAACCGTAACACGAAGGAACGAGTGTCAAATAATAATATTCGACTTCAAAATATGGCCCTCATTTGGTAGTCGTAATCCGTAAGAATGGGTGCCAAATAATAATATTTGGCATCAAAATATGTCCCCCATTTGGGAGCCGTAATCCGAAGGAACAAGTGCAACATAATAATATTCGGTTTCGTTGATGGTTTTCAGATAATTATCAAATTATGCTCGTAATTTAATTCTTTGCTTAATGGTCATAGATTGTGTCAATTTCATGTGTTCGGTGGAACAATGAATTCAATCGTTTTGATAAATACTGGGTCGTAAGTGAGTCTATTATTTAAAGGAGAATCAAACCGTAATTGATTCAACCGTAATGGATAGTATCATATCAAGAGTGATTTGATTTTTTTAGGGAGTATCGCATAGACGTATCTTTCTGTTTAGTAATTGTAAGACCTGCGGCCCAATTGGCGGACGAATTAGATGGCATAGACCAGCCAATAGACTATTCCATGGACCCAGTAGGCGGTCCACTCTAACTTGTTGAGGCACCAACAGTTGAATTCCCCATAAGGGGTGCACTACGATGACCCCTTGCAGTGTTGAAGTTCACATGTGGTTACACAACCTTGCTACAATCCTTCTATTTACATCGAGCCATTGCAGAATTCAATACAAAACACTCTTACAAATTTGATACTAAGTTGGTTGGATACTACGGTGTTCGATACTTATGACGTTTGATACTTATGTTGTTCGATACTTAACAGGCGTTCCATGCCAATGCTAGTTCGACACTAAACTTCTTTGATAGTAAATCTCAAACCGACAGAGTTTCACCACGCAATGACAAATGACCTTGTAGTCTTGGGCCCTATATATAGGCCCTAACACCGCTTTAGAAGTTGTACTTACATTCAATTTTATGAATTCAATGCTTCAATTGCTTCGCATGCTCGCGTATCATGTGTACGTGATTTCGAGCATCACGATAATTTTGAGAGGTACTAAGGTGTTATGACTAATAATTTCGAAGGGAGTAGGGTTAAGATTAATTATGATGCTAGTATTAGAATGTTGGAGGAAGTGGATGACATCAAGTTAATGGGATATAGTTATGGAAAGAGAAGACAAAGGAAATCACGAGAGGATTGTAGCCTCAACGCAATCTCAATGAAGCCATAAAAACCATTGTATATAAGAATTTATCTCCGGTTTGCTACTGCCACGACCATTCCCGTGTATGGATTAGGTCGTGATTATAGTTCAATGAGAGGTACAAAACTAGCATAATGGAGTCATCAATAAGATGCGAGATAAGTACACAAGGGTTGATTACAACCGCTTTGCGGCCAATCGTCGAGCTCGCAAAGCTGGGAAGGCCAAGGACAAGGTTGTACAAAATGGGAATGTGCCACTGTGCTAGCTAGAAATTACGAGACCTGTTTGGGATTATTGCGGTTTGAGATCTAAACTTTGTGGGAAGAAAGGGATGTGCTGAGACGGGAGAGATACTAATACAGAAAATCAAATTTAGTTGCTGAGTTTTATGTCAGTCGATAGAAGTCTAGATTTCATCATCTAGAGTTCGAAGATTATTAGTGTGATGTGGCTAGGTCTTTATTGTTGAATCAAATATTCCGTTGGATGGAGTTGCGTTAAACCGCGGAAGATTCAAAGATTATATTGAATGTTGGTGCTGACCATATTGGACATATAAGATCCCTGAAAGAGAGGTTTCGAAATGAGATGTTTGTCGTGAGTCGTGGGTCTCAAATGGAAATCCCCAATGATTCTAATTAGTATGAAGAATAGCTAAATCTGCCAAAAGAAAGTGATCCTTTTAATCGTATTTAGCAAGAGAAAATGGGTCGTGTTGGATATATCGTGCCCAAAGTGGGTATGAATTAGCTTATTCATGAGGTGGAGCTCGTCAAGAATGCACAATGATCTGGTTGGGGTTACAACCACGACCAAGGATGATCGCGCTAAATATATAGATATGGTTGAAGATGTAATTCATACCGCATTCAGGTGTAGTGATGATGAGGTGGTGTCATCCCCCTTCATATCTGGCATTGAATGTTCTTCCACAATAGTTGAGGACGCGGAGGATATTGGCGGCGCTCATCACAATGTAGTTGTAGGTTTAGGCGATAAGGCTTTTAACAAAGCCAGAGTTTATACTCATCTCGATCTTGCGAGCGAGGCATTGATGGATGGTTTAACTAGACCATCTGGACCTGAGCTGGTGATGGACGTTGACTTCAAGGAATCATTGGGTCTTCCTAAAAACCTGGTTCTTTTCTAGTGACTTCTTATGTGCCATCGACCAATGTTGGGAACGTTGTGTCGCTAAGTACCTATTTGATACAGGGGTAAGTCGCTGAGACTGTGGAAGAGGACATCAGGTTATGGCCAAAGGGGTGGCAAGACTTCGAAAATGGGAAACTTACTATGATGAAAAGGCAATTAGAGAGAAATTTTACTAGATTTTCCCTTTCACTAGGGTGGGTCTTTCGAGGCCCCAAAATTTGTATGGGTATTATATGGATAGCTACGTGTATCCTTTTTAGAGTTGTAGTAGGTTTTGGGCTAATTTAAGAAAGATTTGATATGCATTACGGGTATAGGTTCGTATGTGTAAAGGATTTTGTTTACCCTGTTGTTGTTTGTCGTGAACCACTCCCATCGTTTTGATGAGGAATTTTGCTTCACAATTTTGTCGTGAGGCATGTTGTTTGACATTTTAAAGGCTTTGGAGGACAATGTCGACTCCTCTAGTTATGAGATTTTAGGTTTGCATCTGACGATTTCGGGCCAGATGTACATCTCTTTGCATTTGTGAGACTTTAGGTTTGCATTTAAGCACATCAAGTTCATTGTCCATCTTTTTTTATTTTTGAGAGTTTAGGTTTGCATTTGACCACATTGGATCAAATGTCCAATATTTGTTTTGAGACTTTAGGTTTGCATTTGGCCATGTTGGGTTAAATGTATTTTTGAGAGCTTGGGTATGCATTTGACCACACTGGGTCAAATTTCCATATATTCTCGTTTTTAGTGTTTAGTTCTGCATTTGACCGCGTTGGGTTAAATGTCCATCCTTTTAATTTTTGTGAGTTTAGGGTTGCATTTGACAATGTTGGGTCAAATGTCCATCTATTTTTGGTTTGAGAGTTTAGGTTTGCCTTTGGCCTCGTTGGGTCAAATGTTCATCTTTATTCATTTTTTAGAGTTTAGGTTTGCATTTGAACACGTCGGGTTAAATGTCCATCTCTTTTGCTTTTTGAGAGTTCAGGTTTACATTTGATCACGTTGTGCCAAATGTCCATCTCATTTTGTTTTGAGACTTCGCGTCTTCATTCGACCGCTTCAGGTCCATGAACTATAAAATTGTGCAACCTGGAGAGTTTTTTTTCGTTTGGCCAACAACAAAAAACATCACATAATTAAGGACATTGATATAAAAATAAGGATAGGAACCCAGTATAACACTAAGGTGCCTAAGTTTCCCGTGTGGTGCCTCGGGACTCAAGCTACTGTAGTTCATGTATTAAGTTTTACAAAATATGCCATAAATATACGGAATAAAAGATGATTTAAGCGTAGCAAGGACTTAAGTATTGCACATTTTATGGGCGAGTTAGGTTTCGGCCCTCCAAAACTTCTAAATAGTAATAATCTTTGGCGCTTGCTCGTACAACACGAAAGGACCGTTCCAACAAAGTTGTAACTTACCCACATTCTTGCTTGCCTCAATGATTTTTAAAAACAGGTTCTCGACCTCAAGGTTTCTGAAATGTATTTTTTGTCAATAATCTTGGCCATTGTGGCTTTGAAGTTATCGTGCGCTAATAAGTTTGGTCTCTATTTGACCTGATAATGTCGAGATACATTTAGCGTAATTAGGAAAACTCCTCGAGCTCGTAATCATATATTTGATGCGCTGGAATACCGACCTTGGCGGGTAAGACCGCCTCAGAGCCATAAACCAAGACAAAAGGAGTTTCACCATTGACATTCTCGGAGTGGTTCTCTAGGCCCACATGATACCATGCAGCTTCTTAGTCCACCTCCTCCCTATATCCTTCAGAATCCTTTCAAGATAATCTTTTGTCTTATTGGTCAACTCCACTTTCCCATTGGCTTGTGGATGCGATACTGATGTGAGGTGTTGGGAAATCTTTAGTTCCTCGCACCAAGATTTGATCTCTTTCCCTACAAATTGTCGTCCATTATCATATACCAGACCTCTTGAGATACAAAATGGCATATTATGTGTTTCCAGATTGGTGAGGCAATATCGTCCGGGCCCGTGTGTTCGGGATATTTTGGGATATTGTTGCTCAAGTATTTGTTTTCAGAACTGCAATGTCGAATTTGAGGAAAGGAGGCACAACTATTTTATTAAGGACTTTGAGTGGAGTACAAGGTGGTCGTGTGAAAACACAAGTGAGAGCTAGAAGAATGCGATAAATTCTACGTACAATTAAACGTAGATTTGTAGAGAGTGTTCTTGTGTTATTACTATAGCCAATAATCTGCTTTGAGGATGGGATTGTCTTGAGTTTGAAGTGTTCAACTTGTCCTCTTGACTGAGAATGGGGAACTATACATAGCGTTAGTCCCATGGGTCTTTGGCCAATAAAGTCCGGTCTTGCCGTATTTAGTCCGTGGGGTGTTGTTGACCAATGGCGTGGAGGTCTTCTGCGCTAAGAGGGGTCGTCTGTCTGGAGTTTACCAATAGCGTGGGTTAACTACAATTCATCTGAGTAGGTATTAATGATAGTTGCTCCAATGGTCTTTGATGGTGGTACTGAGCCAATGCATGGGGATGGGTCTACTCCAATCACTAATTTGTACTAATAAGGTTTGCTACTTTCTGCCCCAATGGATGAGTTGGACCAATTGAGTGCGGTTTTTCCTCATTATTAGGGTGGTTGGGAGGCAAGGTGAATGATGATGGCTGGCGCGTCTTCCGAGTTGGGTCGTGGTTCATGGTGGGCCTTGATGATTGGGTAGATTTTTTGAATCGTCGGTTCCGGATAAGAACCGTAGGTCGTTCTTTGTTGTGTTCATGGGCTACTTATTTTTGTGGCAGGTCTTGACTTCTCCTTGTACTTACTCGTGTCCTTAATGTTTGTTGTGTCTTCATGTGCCCTCAATTTTGACTAAATCTTGGTGATCCCTCGTGGGTTTGAGAGGTACTGAGTGCTCCTGAGAGTATTATTCTTTGGGACTGGGGGGTTCCATGTTTGTTTCTCGTGGGTACCCCAGTTCGGGTAGCGTCAAGTCATTGGGAGAGGTGTGTCTAGGTCTTCGGGGTCTCTCCACATCCATTTTAGAGGCGTTGGTCGGGATTCGAGGGTACCTTCTCTAGATATTTAGACCGAGTACTCTATGGCGGGTGTTCACTAGTCGTTACCTGAGGGTACCTTCTCCAAAGCCCAAACTGTCGGCCCTAGTTTGGGCAAGGGTAGTTGTGGCTTAGGCTTTTCTCTCCGTAAGATGGTGAATAATTTTTGTAGGGTACCGGTTTTTCCGCCCATCTCCGAGGGTGGGGCAGATTATGCATCATCAGGAGTCCCCCAGTTTCGAGTGTATTTTGAAGAAATCACTTGGAACTCATTAAAGGAGTCCATGTGCTATTGAGCTTTTTCTGTTATTGTGATCCTACATGTTCCACATGGCGCTGAGTTGGCCACGCGTCGAAGGAGTCGTTTAGGCTTCTCCCTCTATAAATTGAGGGGTCTTAGAGTGATTTTTTCTTCATTGACCCGAGCTCTTTTGCTTTCCCTTTGAAAATTATAGCGCTTTCATGGCTTCCGTGAGCAGTTCCGGTGATGAGGCGTCTGATGTGGCGAGGCGCTAGACGGCGTCTCATGTGTTGGTGATAGGGATTGCGGTGTCGCCTTCTACTGAAGAGGTGTCGCGACACCGTCGTTGTCTCTGTTTTGGCAGAAAGTTCCACCAAGAAAGAGAAAAAGGCTGTGGCAGCGACGGTGCCACCTAGGGTTTCGGCTGGGGGTGTGCGGAGCACAGTGAGATCTCTTGATGAGATCGAAGCTGAATTTACCAAGTACGGGGCAAGCACCGAGGGTCTAGAGGTCATGGTGCCTCATAGCCATGAGATGGCTACTTACCCTCGTCCCGACTACTATACTGCTTACTTTGTGCAGATTAAGGTGGGGTTGCGATCCTTCTTCTCGGTTTTCTACCGAGAGTTCTTCAAGGCTTGCATGCTTTGTCCAAGTCAACTATCTCTGAATGGATGGTCGGCACTGGCGGGGTCTGCATTCATATGTGCAGCCTATACCCACCCCTGTACGGGGCGAAGGTTTTTTGGGGCATTTAACCTGGCGAGCTTGTGTACAGACAAGCTCTTTTACACTTTCACCATGCGGAAGTCGATGTAGAGGATTCTTGCTGATCTTTTGGGGTCCCATATCAGTTGCAAGGAAAAAAATTTCTTCATCCGACCCTCTGCCAAGGGTTTTTTGGCCGATGTTCCAAGATAGTGGAATTTAGACCCCTAGATACTGGCCGATTTGGACATTTCAGGGCCTACGGATGAATTGGTGGCTGAAGGACTTTTTTAGCAAGGTTTTTTCTGGAACAAGATGTAACAGGTCAGCGTGTTCTCGGTTCTTTCCAAGAAGTGTGGTCTGAAGGACATACTGGCTGTGACGCTCTTCATGGAGGACAAGCATCCCGAGATCAATAAGTATTTTAGCAGTTATTTCCTTGTCACGTTTTTTTTCATTGTTGAATCGGATTTGTTGTTTTGTACAATCTATCATGGAGACGATGAAGTGTGATGCTCCCCCTCTGAGTCCCTCAAAGAAGAAGAAGAGGAAGGCCATTGCTCCTAAACCTTGGAGGAAAGGGAGTCGAGTACTTTAGCAACTTCGGCGAATGATTCTTCTCGTGATAAGAGTGCTTTAGCTGAGGCCCCGTCTCATACGAGTAAATCAAGCGAGAAGGAGACGGTAATGTTAGGAAGGAAGCGACATCAGGAACATGTCGAGGTTTCTTCCAAGGTAAGGTCATCTTGCTGCAAGACTCGGAGGATGAGGGTCCTCTTTTGGCATAGGTAGGAGAAAGTCCCATACCCTCTCGCCTGTCTCACGTGGCGCACACGGGGTCTGATGCAGGTGGGGACTGGTTTACAAGGCATTACCCAGCAACCATGCATGCTAGCATAGGTGGAACTCCCTTAGGTGAGCCATCTACCCCTCAGCCCCCGACCAATGGGATGGAGTAAATAGGTGAAAGGTCTTCTTCTCCTCTTCTCAAGTGCCAAGGAGTTGGAACTTTCGATTTCCACGTCTCTTCTGCTCGGGAGCTTGGAACTTGAGGTCAGGTTACCCTTTCTCCCGTGCAGTCACTTTTTAAGAACACTGTGGGCCTGTGGACCCAAAACCTGGGCCTGTCTCGCGAGTTAGCCACTTAAGGTTCTTATCCGACCTCTTATTTGTTGGATGCCTGAGAGCTTGGTCTAGTTACACAATTGTGCGTGACCTTGGTAAGTAACGACGTTGTAAGTGTGTACATTGTGTTCTTCTTTGCCTGTGTTCTTTCTATTGATACTTGTTTCTTTTGGTAGATCCCAATCAGAATGAGAGGTTTGTCTTGTTTTTACGAGGAGGCGGCTCGCAAGAGGGATGCCTTGAAGTGGTCAAAATAGCAGCTGTTAGATCACCTGGCTGCTTCTAAGAAGGAAGATGAGCGAGCCCAGGAACTCGAGACCTTGGAGAAGTTGGTGAAGTCACTCTGGGAAGTTCTGGAGAAGACCGCGACTGGCGGCTCATGAGAAAGAAGTGAGGGAGCAGCTCGACCTCTACTTTGAGGGTCCTCTTTTGTGGTGCATGCGGTCATATCGGCACCTGGGCTCCATGAAGCACCTCTTTCGTACTAACGTGAATATCCATAAGCTGTCTACGGCTCTGATGATCCATCCAGATACCCCTGAGGAGAACCTGAACTTGCTCCTCTGTGGTGGCTCGGGGGTCTAAGGCTCTCCAACAACTTCAACCATAGCGGGCCTCACTCACACCCCCCATGCGTAGATTGCCCCAGAACTTTTGGTGCCATGTTGGCCTTAGTTTGTTTTAGTTTTTCCTTTGCTTTTCTTTTTTTGGGGTTGTACCGGGTCGTCTCCCCCGGGGGTTTCAACAATGAATGAAATTTTTCGCATCGCCATATCTTCTTCTTCTGTTGGGTATTTGTTGTCGTCGTCCATTGTGTTTGTTTCTAGCTTCCTAAGTACGCTAATCTCTTTTCCTTCTGCGGAGGGGTTTCCTCCCGTTGTTGTTTTATTTTTTCGATCATCACAAACCTGGATGCCCCATATCTTCCTGTTAGTAGTCACGATAATCGGGGTTAGTAGCCGTCGTGGCCTTCTTAGTGTGAGTTATCCGAGGGTGACCCGTTTCGGGGGAGGTTCGGTGAGACTTCCCCGCATGGGCCTCGGGGCATCGCGAAAGGTGCCAGGCATTAACTCCGATGATTGATCTTACCATACTTAGAAAAATTTTGGGTTTCACTTGTGACCACTTGTGGGTGTTGTTGGGGTTTCTCGGCGAGGAATGGTCTTTGAAACGGCTTCTGAGGTAGTTGAGAATTTGAGTTTCCCCACCTTTTCATTCTCCTAACCATCTGTCTTGGGAAGAGGTGTCCATTTAATGCGAAGGGACATGGGGATTTGATGCGCCGGTCTAGCTCCCTTAGGAGGAAGTCTAACATGCTAGAGTTGCAATGATTCAAGGAAGGTGGCGGTTCATCTGTCTCGTAAATGGGCAACCAAAGGGTCCCACCATTTGAATTATGGGCGTGGAAGCAAAACAACTCGGGATACAAACCGTCTCTCCCGTCTATAAACACACGGCAACCTTCACCATTTTTCTTCATCACTTCAAGGGAAAGCAAATACTTCCTCTGCAAAAATATTTCTCCCCACTTTTCTTTTTTTGCAATCATGGTTTCTCAGGCCACAACCATATTTTCCTGCAATGAAGAGTCACGTGATTCTGCTCTCTCTCAGCCTATAATTCAACGGCGTAGCGCTTCTGCATCCCGTCGGAACCACCGTAGAAGGGTTGCGCGTTCATCTTCCGTCCGTTCTGCTTCACAGAGAGTGAGGGGTTCTCATGCCAGCAGTGATGCTGATGTTCTGATGATGGTGGCAGACTGTGTCTTTGCCGTCAGGCTCCCTACTGGAATTTGATTGGGGTGCGGTGTTTCAAAGCGAGAATTTGGACCACGGCCTCGATAATGATCATGGTAGAGGTCGGATCTTTGTTAGCGAATTTTAACACCCCTTTCGACCAGGTGAATGTCATTATCCCCCTAGATACTTAGTGGGCGTTTGACCCTCCCAAGGGTTATGTGACAGTGTATGCGAAGCAAGTGCATCGCGGCCTTCGCAACATTTTCCATCAGGTCTCGAGAGACCTTTTCGTAGTTTGGCAAATGTGGTCTAGCCAACTAACTTCGGCCTCATTCATCAACTTGTGGGGTTTATACTCTGCTGTCATTTGGTGAACATCCCCTACACTATATAGACCCTGGTGGGGCCATTCATACTAAGAGCTGTTGCAAACGGGTCGCCCTTCTTTTCTCTGTCGATGCGAGATAGCAAGCGGGTGTTCCTAACCTTGGCTACTAATGGTCCTGCCAGCCATAGGGATTGGCGTCAGAGGTATTTCTTCATGTCTCCCCTCAGAGAGTCGTCTTCCATATGAGAAGGCGTTCCCCGAGATTGGGGGTTGGGTTTTGTTTACCCATCCCCTATGGTATGCACATAGACCGCTGCCTACTTGGAGGATAGAGGTCTTTTCGTCTGCCTCTACGACGTGTTCTCAATGTTGAATAGTCCCATGGTTTTGTTTTTCTTTTACTGGCCCCCATGACTTTGGTCTGTAGGTGCAAGATGCATTGCATGCTTGCCGCCCCTTCAGAGGCGACGTGCTATCACTATCGGACATAAACTCCAACCTGACTATTTCGGAGCACCGAGGGTCGTCCACCAAGTACTTCCAACAGGTTCCTGGGAGTCCATCCGCTATTGACGCGGATGTGGCGATGGTAGAGGTAGAAGAGGAGGCTAACCCCAAAGGTATACTCCAACCTATGGATCATGCGATGGCTGAGCACTTTGCCTATCACTTTATGCCTCCCTTTGGCACAACTCTTAATTTTGGACCGTTGCCAATTTCTTAGTTTAACCTGACAGATAAAGCGTATACCGTCGAGATCCCCTGGAAGAAGCGGGAAGAGGTCTAGACGAAGGTGTGATGTTCTCTAGAAAGGACAAGGGAAATGGGGTGGTTTAAGCTAAGGACCCTTTCCTGTTGTAAAGGACGGTTACCGACCCCAATCTCCCCCAAGAAGGGCAAGTTTAAGCTAACCCCTGAGGAGGAAGAGTTTATTCGAACTCCTGGTGTGCCTTCAATTTGTGTTGAGGGCTACAAATATCATGTCCACTACAATTATTTGTCAGTGGGATCGTGAATCTCGGGGACCGCAAGATCCTAGGATGCTACAGTTATACCGCCTTATGGGAGCTCTTTTTTCAGAGAATTTTTGGGGTAATGCCCCCACCCTTGGTGTATATTTTCACTTATGCTCGTCACAGATCTTGTAACTCTTATTTTTTTGCAGCTTATTGTGCTTGGAGATGCACTGGGCATGTATAGGGATAGAGCAACTATCCTCAAGGCTGCAATGAAGGAGCATGATGTTCTCCAAGCCTCGCTTAGGCATGCTCATGAAGAGACTACTCGGCTAGAGGCGGCGTTTAAGGAGGCTCGGGGGCGTATGGCTTAGATGAGAGTGTCGTCGAATCGTGACTTGGGGGACTTGCATAGTTGTCTGAAGGAGGCTATGGCTAAATCCGATGCTAAGGCCGAGAGGTGGGAGTAGAGGGCGAGGGAAGTCATTCGTACTGCAGAGGAGGTCCCCTCGCTCCAAGAGGAACAGGGATCGCTTGCTTCGTCGACTCAATGATGTAAGGAGAGAGCTTCAGGTGGGAGTTGCTAGTGTCCGACTTGATTTGGCCGCGCCGCCTCAGAACCATATTCTGGCGTCCGAGACAAGAGACCACGTCAGGGTGGGATACGGGTTGGCGGTTTCATCCTTTACTTTCATCCCTTGCGTTCCCCGAGAGCTGGTGCTTCCGAGGCTGGACTATTACTCCCCCTCTTTCGATGCTAATTCATCGGATCCTCATAGGGCTCCTTCTGGGGTTGTGATGATGCCTGACCCAACCGAACTATCTACGGACAAATGAGTGGCTTATACCAAGGCCGAAAGTGCCCAGCAAAGGAGTATTTCTTAACCGGGCGTTGCCCTTGTTTTTTTTTGTGTGCCGCTTTGTATGGGCTTATTCCCCTCTATTCTTGTTTTTTTATGGTCATGTTAGGCATGTTTAATGAAAGATCACTTTTCGTCTCTTGTTTTTTCAAGTCATAAGACTATAATTTTTTTTTAACATAGTTATTTTATTGTCGATATTATATTTTCTTTTACACGAGTATAACCGTTAAGTAAAAATACAAACATAATAACTACGTGAAAAAAGTTTAATCGCTGTAAAGGGTCGACTACAAAGTGTTCACAGGTAATACATCCGGAGATTACGGCTATTCCAAGCTCGTTCGAGATCTTGGCCATTCATATCCTTAAGTAGATCGGTGGCAGGCAAAAGGATCTTAAAGATCTAATAGGGGCCTTCCCATTTGGAGTCTCGTTTGCCAACATTCTTGTAGGCCCCCTCCCATTTTAGGACGAGATATCCGACTTGGAATGATCAGGGTCGGACCCGGGCATTGTAGTATTTGGCTATGCGGGCTTTGTAGAATTCCACATGGGTGGCGGCTCTGATTCCCCTTTCCTCCAGAAGGTCTAGGACTACGGCGAGGTTGGCCTTGTTCTAGGCCTCCTTGTACTCCTAGACCAACTGACTCTGTTTTACCACCTCGGAGAGAACTATGGACTCGGTACCGTAGAAGAGGTTGTAGGGGGTCTCGCTCGTTGCCGCCCGCAGAATAGTAAGATAGGCCCACAATACTTTGGGGACTTTGACTGGTACTGACTAGGACGGGCCTTTAGCATTTTTAGTAGGGTATTGTTAGTTACCTCTACTTGGCCGTTTCCCTGGGGGTATCCTACCCTTGCAAAGCGGTGCTTGATCCCCCATTTGTCACATCATTTTTTGACGAAGTTGTTGTGGAACTGAAAACCATTGTCGCTCACCAGTTGTTGTGAAACTCCAAACCGAGTCAAAATATTTCTCCAGAGGAAGTTTATCACGACTTGACTGGTGATCTTGGAGAGGGGTTGCGACTGGACCCACTTAGTGAATCTCCTGCTACTAGCAAAAATTTATTTTGTCCTTTATCGGGGATCATCGCTCCCATGATGCCTATTCCTTAGCGAAAAAATGGGCAAGGGACATTGTTCGGTTCCCATGGTGCGGCTAGCTGATGCCTCATGGGGGCGTGTAGTTAGAATTTCCGACACTTCCATAGTCTTCACAGTCAGCTGCCATAGTCGGCCAGTAATATCCTTGACGGATAATCTTGGGAGCCATACTTCTTCCTTCTGAGTGGTTGCCGCAATATCCATCGTGGATCTCTCTCAGGATTAGTCGTGCTTCTTCTTTGTTAACACACCGGCGGGTCGGATAAGACCATTATCTTCGAAATAGGATTCCGTTCTATATATACAACGGGCGGTGCATCGATATATAGTGCCTTGCTTAGATCGATCATGGGCATACTTCTCGCGATTCTTAATGAAGTCAATGATCTCCATCATCCAATCTTCTTCGATGAACGCCACCATCTGGATTTCTCCTTCCAAGGCTTGCCTCTCGGATCTTGGGGCTGACAAAAAGGATGTCCTATGATTGCTGATAGTTTGGGCTTGGTTGGCGAGCTTAGATAAGGCATCAGCATCTTGATTTTAAGATATGGGGATCTGCTTAATCGAAAATTCTTGGAACATAGTAGTTCCGGGAGGACCGCTTCTAAGCATTTCTTCATATTTTCTTCACGGGCCGTGTAGGTCCTCCAGATCTGCTGAACCACGAGCTGAGAGTCGCTGTGGACCAGCATTCTTCATATTTTTGCTTTGCTAGCTAGGCTCATCGCTAGTAGAAGGGCTTCATATTCTACTTCGTTGTTGGATACGGGGTATTCCAGTCGTACGACGAATTCTAGGATGGTCTCTGGCTCATCCGAAGATATTTTCCAGAAGATTATGCCTATCCCCCTCTAGGTGTTGATGGATGACCAATCGATGCAGAGGTGCCATACGGGTTCTGGCTCGCCCTCCTCAAGTTCTTTGTGCATCTCAGTGATGAAATCATCGAGCACTTGGGCTTTAATGGTTGACCGGGGGGAATAGGTGATGTCAAATTCCCCTAAATCAATGGCTTATTTGATCATCCATCCTGAAACCTTGGGGTTGTTGAGGATGGTCCGGATAGGGTGTTCTGTAAGTATAGTGATTGGATGGACTAGAATGTAGCCTCGGAGCTTTCGAGCTGCCAAAATTAGGGATAGTCCCACCTTATCAATGTGGGAATATCGGGTCTCGGCATCCAGGAGGGTCTTGCTAATGTAGTATACAGGCAGATGCTCCCTTCCTCCAGCTAAGAAAAGGACCGGCAGATACTCTTTTCCCACGACTAAGTATAGGAAAAACATCTCCTTGAGGATGGGTTTCACCAGTAGGAGCGGACGGACCAAGTAATCTGTTAACGCTTTGAAGGCTTATTCACACTGGTCGGTCCATCACAACTCTTTTATGTTTCGGAGGATTTTAAGAAATGGAAGACTTTTCTCTGAGGAGCGAGAGACGAACCTCCTTAGTAAGGCCATTCTATCTGTCAGTTTTTGCACATCCCATACGGTCTTTCATGATTCCATGTTGAGTATGGCCTCTGCCTTTTCTGGATTGACCTCGATCCCCCTCTGGGTAACCATATACCCTAAGAACTTTCCCCATTGGATGCCAAAGGAGCATTTCCGGGGGTCAATCTTCATCCCAAATTTGTCCATGATTTCGAAGGCTTGGGCGAGGTCACGTGCATGATCCTCCTCCTACTGACTTTTTACGATCATGTCGTTGACATAGTCCTTCGAACATAAGGTTGACTAATGGCTTCAGCGTTCTTGAGTCCGAATGGCATGACTGGGTAGCAGAAGGTACCGAAGTCCGTGATCAAGCTGGTCTTCTCCTAGTTGTGGCTTGCCATCGGGATCTCGTTGTAGCCTTGATCTCTGTCCATGGTGGATAGGAGGGCACAACATGTTATGGATTCGACTAACATGTCGATACTGGACAAGGGGTAATAGTCCTTAGGGCAGGCACTGTTTAGGCCATAGAAGTCTATGCACATGCGCCATAGACCTCCTATTTTTGGCCAACCACTCTGGGTACCGGACTTCTCAGATCTCGTGGAGGTCTACTAGTCATTAGACTTCAGCTCGGATTACTTTTTTTTGTTCTGATCCCATATTTCTCTTTCTCTGTTGGATGGGCTTGGTTGTGGGGTACACGTTAAGTTCATGTACACATATTTCTTAGCTGATTCGCCCAAGGGGGGTCGTCCTTCTAGGCAAAGAGGTGATGGAATGACCTGAGGGTGGCGGTGATGACTTTTTACATATCCTCCCCAATGTGGGTACTGATCTTTACTGTTGTGCCTTCAGCACCTTCCACTAGTCTATCATTTTAAGCTCTTCGGCGGGCTGGACTCGGATCTCCTCCAAGCGGGCCCTCTTGGTAGGGGGTTGTGCATTAGAGTGTTCAAACTCAATTGGTAAGGCGTTCATGCGACATTCACGTGCTAGGGTCAGATCCTCCTTGAGCTCTCCTACCCCAGAAAGGGTTGGGAATTTGACTTTCAGATGGAGGGTCGACGCGACCACTTCGAAGGTCCGTAGGGCGGGTCTTCCACAAATGGCGTTTTATGTTCAAGATGGAGCATCTACTACCCCGAATTTTGAAGGCTCGGCGTGTAGAACCTTCCCCCCACGACATTAGAAGAATTATGATTCCAATTGTTTGGCATTGTTCTCCTGAGAACCCCACAAGGGGTACCTCGAGTGTCTCCATCCAACTCTGGGAAATGCCTAAAGCCAGGAATATATGCATGAAAATGACATTGACCGAGCTTTCCTTGTCTGTGAGTATTCTACTTACTTCGGTCCCTATTATGGCGGTTGTGACCATAAAGGGATCTTCATGGAGGTATACGACTCCCAAGAGGTCTTCTCGTCCCAAAGAGATGACCGGTTGGTTAGCTACCTTGGCGGTAAAGACCTCCAACTTGCAATCAGCATTCCGTGCTTTTTGGATGTAGTTTTAATTCTCTTCCAGGGTCACATATAGTACTTCATCCTTGGTCACGTTCACGGTACGAACCGTAGGGGCATTGTCGCGATACGCACGAAGAGGCGGGGGTAGTCATTCCTGTTCTGGAGACTCTTGCTCGTCATCCTCTTCGTGTGTCTTTGATCTCTGTTTTTTCTTTCTGGGTGCCTCCTCTAATCCATGATTCTCCACGGGGTTAAATCTATCGGGCACCACATACTTTTCTAAGTATCCCAACTCTAGGAGCCATGCAATCTCCTGTTGGAGGTGAATGCACGCGTTTGTCTGATGCCCGTACGACCGGTGGTACGTGCAGAATTTTCCTGTGTGCTTAAGCCTCTAGGCATTTATCGCAGCACATGGCCACTTGAAGAAGCGTTCTTCCCCCATGATGGTCATGACCTCCGTGGGGGATATTGTCATGTTAGGTAAGGGTAACGAGTCCAGATTCTTCTCGACTCTTTCTTTCTTGCAACCTTTCTTATCGTTTATTTTCTATTTCCCTTTGGAGGGGACGGGGGCTCACGAGGCCTTCGAAGCTTCCAAGGTCTCACTTGTTTCCTTCATCTCTATGAAAGACTCTAATTTTTGCAGCAGATCTTCATGTTATTGGCTCGATTCCTCGTAAGCTGGTTAGCAAAGTCCACTGGTAGTAATCCCCGGACATGATGTTGGAGAGCATTCCATGGTTGAATTGGACCACTTCTCCTACGGCTTGAGAGAATCATCGCATGTAGTCCCTAGGGGGCTCATCCGCGTTTTGTCGAATGTTGAACAGGTGACCGCGAGTCTTCGGGAAGACCCTATTGCAGGCAAACTACCTTACAAACATATGGGTTAGCTGTTCAAAGTTGTGGATGGTTTTTAGAGGCAACTGGGAGAACCAAGAATGGGCTCGATCGATAATGGTCGTGTGGAAGACTCAGCACATGGCGTAACGTAGGGATCGCAGTCACTACTTTCTCCGGCGTAAGTTAGAAGCACCAGTTGGCTTCACAGTCACATGGACGAGAGGGTCAGCTGTGTAGGGTGTGAATGGCAATCCCTGGTAGGCCACCTCCTCTCTGGGGTTGAGATTATGGCGAAGTTCCCATAGCTCTCTTTGCATTTGCTCCATCATGCCTCGTAGAGGGGCATCTGGGTTGGTGAGCACTGGCATCTTCCAACCAGCTCGGTATGGTAGGGATTATGAAGGCCGGGAGGATTCTAGACTGCCCCCTGAGAACGGTGTGGTCTGGTAGGTTTTTCTTCTAGAGGCGCATCGACCAAACTTGTAGTATCCGATGAGGGTTGTCTTATTCTACGACAAGGATAGGATGCTCAGGCATCTCCTCGTGACAGTCCCTCTGATCGGGCTATCGGGGGAGGTGTCGATTGGTGATGTGGAGGGTCCATTTGGTCCTCGAAGCATTCCCTGTCACAACCCCGACCATTTTCCGAGGTCATGGCACCATTTAAGTTGAATCGAGCAAACATGTTGCGATACATGTCCCACAACACCTGCACATAACCAATAGCGGGTCCAGTCTCTTAGAGCGCCTGCTAGTCGGCTGGTGCCATAAGAGCGTCAGTAGCAGGTGGTGATGGTGCTTCAGAGGGAGGCACAAGATTGCTTGGCTGTGGAACTTCTTCAGGAGGGGGTGGAAGGCTCAGTTCCCTATCCCTTTCATTGTCGTGGTTTTTCGTTGATTCGATTTTAGTATTGGATCGTGTGGTTCGTGAGGATACTCGCACATGCACTCTTCTAGCTCTTTTCCTGGTCATACAACTTTGCTCAAACATTTGTTAGAGAACTTAAGGCGTTCCCAATAACGGCGCCATTTGGTGGGGCAATATAGTCCGTTCCTGTTGGTAAGGATATTTGGGAATATTATTACTCAGGTAGTTTTGTTCGTAACGCCAATCTCGAATTCGAGGAAAGGAGGCACAATGATTTTATTAAGTACTTTGAGTGGAGTACAAGGTGGTCGTGTGAAAACACGAGTGAGAGCTAGAAGAATGCGACAAATTCTAAGTTCATTTAAATGTAAATTTAGAGAGTGCTCTTGTGTTAATACTATAGCGAATAATCTCCTTTGAGGATGGATTTTTCTTGAGTTTGAAGTCATTAAATTGTCTAATTGGCTGTGAATGGGGAACTATTTATAGTGTTAGTCCAAGAGATCTTTGGCCAATAGGGGACGGTCTTGCCATCTTCACTCCATGAGGTGTTGGTGACCAATGGCGTGGAGGTCTTCCGCGCCAATGGGGGTCATCTCTTAGGAGGTGACCAATAGCATGGGTTTACTGCAATTCGTCTGAGCGGGTAATAATGATAGCTGCTCCAATGGTCATTGATGGTGGTATTGAGCTAATGCATGGGGATGGGTCTGCCCCAATCACTAATCTGTACCAATAAGGTTTGTTGCTTTCTACTCAAATGGATGAGTTAGACCAATGGAGTGCAGTCTTTCCTCATTATTATGGTGGTTGGGATGTAAGGTGAATGATGATGGCTGGCGCGTCTTTTGAGTTGGGTCGTGGCTCATGGCCGGCCTGGAAGATCGAATAGCTTTTCTGAATAGTCTGTTCCAGATGAGACCCAGGGTCGTTCTTTGTTGTAGTCATTGGCTGCTTCTTTTTGTGATAAGTCTTGACTTCTCCTTGTACTTACTTGTGTCCTTAATGTTTGTTGTGTGATCCCTCAGGGGGTGGAGAAGTACTGAGTGGTCCTGGTAGTATTATTATTTGGACTGGAGGATTCCATGTTTGTACCACGTGGGTACCCAAGTTCGGGTAGGTGTCAGGTCGTTGGGAGAGGTGTGTCTAGGCCTTTGGGGTCTTTCCGTATCCCCTTTAGATGCAGTGGTTGGGATTCAAGGGTACCTTCTTCGGGTGTTTAGACCAAGTACCCCACTAGGGGTGTTTACTAGTCGTGACACGGGAGTACCTTCTCCAAAGCCCGGGCCGTCAGGCCCTGTTCGGGCAAGGGTGGTCGTGGATTAGGTGTATCTCTCTGTAAGATGGTGATTTATTTTTGTAGGGTACCCATTTTTCTACCCTTCTCTGAGGGTGGGGCAGATTATGAATCATCACAAATAAATCCAGTCATGTTGTTCTATTTGATAGTAGCCATCACCTCCGCCTCTACCCATACTGTATAATATTCCACCGCTACAGCTAGAAACTCCTTTTGCCCCTTTGCAATTGATAGTGGGCCCACAATGTTACTAACCCATTGATTAAATGGACATGCAACATTTATAGATTATATGGCTTGTGGCGGCATATGAATCGGTCTAGTAAGAAATTGACAACTTTCACATCTCCGAAAATAAGCAATAGCGTCCTTGAGGAGGGTAGGCCATTAATATCCTTGATAATGTGTATGCTGCACCTATGCCCTTCCCCCTTAGTGGTTTCCACAACTCCCAACATCAATCTCTTTTGTTACATATTCCGTTGGAGCAGGAGATAGGCATCGTAACAATGGTCCCTCTAAAGAGCATTTATAGAGTTCACCGTTGTGAATTGCAAATCGATATGCCTTGTATCGTAGCACCTGTTGAGCATTAGGATCATCTGGTATGGTGCCATTTGCGAGGTATAAAAATATCTCATCCTTCCACAATGGTGTCTTGATAACGGGTAATATGTAATCCACCTTTGCCCATGCCTTTTTGTACATTAAAATCCCAATCGCGGGTTTTTCTATCGCCAACAATGGTACGCGCACGCTTTTGTTCATAGATTTTGAATGAGCTGGCAAACTTTGACAGTGCATCTGATTTTGTGTTCTCGGAACACATAATCTGGAAGAGGATGAAAAAGGAGAACTTAAGGAAAACTTATCGGCCAGATCCTTAGGCTTAGCCAAGTACAGTAGCATTGTGTCCTCTTTGGCTTCATACTTTATCGAGAAATGATTAGCTACCATTAGGAAAATAGTGAATACCTCCAAGTGATCAACATTGAGGGTTCACGCCATACGTACACCCTCCAACACTATTTCGTACTCCAGCTTGTTGTTGGTTATAGGAAAACTTAGGCTTATCGTGAACTCGAATTCACGACGGTCAAGCGAAAGAAGATGCATTCCGACACCTCATCCAATGCTGGTCACCGATCATGGAGCAACCATGTAGAAGCTGCACATATAGACCTTGTTCATCAGATATCGCCCAAGTGAAATTTGTTAAGCTTGATACGTTGTTACCTAGCATCTATGGCAAGAGATCCGCTAGTTCTTGGTCCTTGATCACCATGTGGGGGCAAAATTCCAAACTAAACTCGCTAAGTTAGATCACCGACTTGAAAAGATGCCCAAATGTTTCTAGCTTCGTCATTACCTATCTGAAAGGTTTCTCTGCTGTGAATGTAATTGGATGCGACTAAAAGTACGACCATAGCTTCCTCGTCATAACCTCTTTTTCCTAAGATAAAAGCTCTATCTCCAAGTAATTCTTCTCGGCACGTTGGAGCGACCGACTCACATAATGTATCAGGAGCTATTGAGTTCCCTTCTCTTTCACCAACATTGTGCTAATGGCATGAAGAGACACCGTTAGGTACAGGTACAACATCTCACCCTGCTCCGGTTTTGCCAGAAGGGGTGGGCTTACCAGGTATCTCTCCATCTACTTGAAAAATGCCTTACATTCTACAGGCCATATAAAATCCTTGGTTTTCCTCATCACTTTGAAGAATGGTAGATTATTTTCTACCAAAGCCGATATTAATCTTCCTAACGCAGTTAGACGCCCTACTAATCAGTGTACATCCTTGACTATCAGGAATCGCCTCTATGCCTCTGTCATTCACCACATAACCAAGGAACTTTTTTGCGGTTACCGCGAATGTGACCGTGAATGTGAACTTTTTCGAATTCAACTTCATACGTTATTTCTAATGATGGAGAAACCTCGTCCAAATGTTGGATGTGCTCCTCACCCTTCAAACTATTCACCAACATGTCATCAGTGTAAACTTTTATTGATTTACCAATCAAATTGTAGATCATCTTAGCATTCAATCTCTGGAACGTCGCCTCTGCATTCTTCAAGCCGAATGACATCACCATATAAAAGTATACTCTAGTGTCCGTTAAAAATGTAATCTTACTCCGATCATTTACAACCATAAAGATGTAATGGGACCCACTCTTGCCATCCAACATACTTAGAAGGGCACACCTTGCAGTCGAGTCTACTAGTACGTCAATGGTGAAGAGCGCGAATGGGTCTCTGAGGCAGTGCTTGTTAAGATATGTATATTCGACACACATCATCCATGTCGCTTCCTTCATGAGTATGAGTATGTTTTTCAACCATTCAAAGAATTTGATCTCATAGATATGTCGTGCTGACAGTACTTCTATCACCTCCTTTTCCGCTCCCATATTGCTTTATTTGCAAAAATTGCGATTCTTCTAACTGATAGGCTTAGCATCTGGATTAACATTAAATCTATGTATGGTTATCCTCGAATCGATTCCTTGCTAGTCTGAGTGTGTCCAAGCAAATATATCCGCGTTATGCCTAAGATAGTCCACTAACACGTTTTCCACCTGTTAACTCATCGTTGTGCCGATCCTTATAGTCTTTCCGTCATCCCGTTGAATAACTGCACGGATTTGAAATCTCGTATTTGTTCCATCTTTGATTCATCACTTTTGTCACATAACTTGTCGCTAACACTTGTCTCGTCCCAGTTCTTGGGGCTTTTGCTACGAACCCTTCTCTAATTCTCAATGTTGGGCTTCTTATTTTTGGCGCGAGTTGCCAAAACGTGACTGCCTCTGTTCATCATTCCTCCTAGTCAAGACTCCCGTGTGCAAACAATGGTGTTTCCACAGACAACGACAATAATTTGGTATTATTTTGTATAAGTTACACAAGTAGATATGCGATAATATTGGCATGAAATATACAAAACTATTCTAATTTATTACCAGAATCGACTTGCTTTGTTCGAAACACCTATTATATCGGAGGAAAGCCTAAAAAGACTATAATAAACTTTGAGTGTTGAATCTCGAAACTGTCAAACCATTGAACGGAGTTGGATAGGTGCTGGAAGAACTATCGAATCCTAGGAAAACCAAATTCTCTTGGATATGATACTAAAGACTACAGAACGGGGATACTAAATGTTGGACAATTGATCAGACTATGTAATAACTATCGATGGTATCGATACTTGTCAGGTTGGTGAACAATAATTAATGATTTACTTTGTATCTCGAGATCTATGGCATTTATAGAACTTGGACCACAAGCGCCTTTCTCGTATTTTTCAGGGTAAGGTTGAACGGTCAATAACAATCGAATACTCATGTTCGATTGTGCAAGGAGTATGGAACCACCCTGTTTTGATATTGTTCTAAATGGGCTTATTACCCGAGAGGCTAGCCCAGTTCATTACTGGGCCACCTAAATAACCCTCACCAAAACGAAAAGAAAGATACATACCATCATAACTAGAGTAAAGTCATGTAATACGATAAATGGGGACTTTTTAATGGACACTAATCATCAACGCCCATAAAGGTTGTGTGGGGAACAAAACTTAAGATAATGGTTAACATGTAATCAACTGAATCTTGAACAAATGACACCGAAAAGAAAATTTAACAAGTTATTCTCGGGTCATCCTTTTACATTGACGAACAATTGTGTTGGTCATTATTTTATTTTTGAACGACTAGATCGTTAATGTGCTAACCTCCTCTGGGTCAATTCATTCCCGTCGTCTCGGGTTTCATACCTTACCTCGTACACGTCGGACCACTCCCGCAATGGCCTGGGACTTACACCTAGCTTACGTAGTATGTTTTCACAAGTCTGCGGATCCGCATCCTACTCAGAACAACCATTCAATGCCACTTGTGCAGTTCGCAGCAACAACTCAAAAGTGGAGGAGAACCTGGTACGATAATCTCGATTTTCGACTTAATTATCTAAATATCGAGCTAACCAATATTTTCCCCATTTAATATCTAATACGGTGTCTCATACATTTTGCATGGGAACTTTGATGTAGCTTACAAATATTAGAGGTAAACAAACAAATGTTAAACCTAATTTCCTCTTAGCACGAATGCACAAATCAAGTAATAAGAAAATGGTCAGTATAATTACATACCAAGTATCATATCCGAAGGTAGTGGTGAACTAATGTATGAATCCCTTAAATGCAAAACACTAATTGTTGTCATGTTTATTTTCTTGTGTATTCAAGATGATTGTTATGCTACAAATGTAGAAAATATCTAATCTAGAATGCAGTGCAAGTCTAACTACGATGTAAGTAAAGTAGTAGAGATTGGAATGATTGGTTTTATTGTAGGAAAACAATTATACTAATTAATTAATAAATACGAGTAAAGAGATTCATAATACTAAGACTAATCTAATTAATTGGATTATTAGGTTCTGATCATTAGATGGAAAAACTGTTTAGAGGTTGAGTTTCACAATGACTTAACAATAGTAGTTCATAGACAAATTATTTCTTACAGTGCTTGACGATAATTTGATGTTCGTATGTCTAATGGATCTGTGCCCTATAGCCGGAGTTATCCCAACCACATAATGTAAGCGTCTTTAATAACCTACCGTGTTAACGGATTCAACCTAATTTTTAGTTTTTTTTACTAGAGATATCAAATCTGCAATCCAATTAACTTTGCTAAATCGTGTTAACAAAACATATATAATCAAGATTGATCTAGTGCAATCTTGGGATAGCACATCGGTTTCGCGAACATACTAAAGTCACAAATCACACATATATATAAATAGCCTAACATCTAGTCTCTGGCGGTCCAGGGTAGTGCTTCCCTTTATCCAGCGATTGTAAGACTATTCACACAACATAAATAACTATACAATCTAGACAAGCAATGTCATCAAACATACATCAAACAAAGAAAACAAATATACTCATAAATTAGAGTTATTCCCCTATTTTAAATAACAAGTAGGTTACCTCCTAATAATCATGAGTACAATAATCAATAAAAAATTAAATATCATAAACAAAGTAAAGTGATAAGAAAAGCTTCTCGGATCCGGTGGAACTTCGTTGCTTGACTATCTTCCTGGCTCCTTCTTGCAATCTTCTTATTCACAAACGACTTTCTCTCAAATAATGACTAAACTAAACTAGAATAAGACTTTGATGGTTTTTCTCTCTCTACAAGCAATCTAACAGGGTTTTATATGCTACTTTTGGTTGTTGTACAATGTTGTGAGTGATTCTTGTGGCACACCTTGAGTGTTGGACGTCGTCTCCTATATACAAAAGTCTTGATGCCTTAATTTCGTGGACAATCATAACCTAATCAGTAGAAAAAATTGTTCGATCCTCGAGATATGCGAGATGCCATGTCACACCCCTACATTGTGAACCCCCCCGTGCGGCTTGTGCTGCTCTTGCGCCCTCGTCGACCTACATTCGGAAACCACCTGTGGTCTCCGAATGCTCTCCTTCAGATGCGCTACATTCAATATTTACAGTGTTGTAACGCCACTCGTAGCGCTATGGCTCCCAAAATAGTGTCTTGTCATGTGTCTTCAAAAACATCCATTTTAGCCTATTTTTGCTTCGTTTTTCCTCGACTTGATAAAATCCTAGAGAAACACAAAACACTACTAAAACTAATAAATATGCAATAAGAATTGTACACAAGCATAAGAAAATGAGTATATAAATGTCTATAAATAATCACTTATCAAATACCCCCAAACTTAAACTTTTGCCTGTCCTCAAGCAAACTCACTAGCTTGACTCAATCTAAATTAGAATTCAATCATCAACATGTGAACATTTACAAGTGAGAGTTAATCATCAAGATGTCAACATTTCTTATTGGGAGTTCTCAAAATGCAACCTTATTTTGCCAAGAAAGTCCGGACGATCCTCAACACAAGAAAGTTACATGAGTTAAACATGGTAGGAGAATGAAAACCAATGGTGACGTGATTTCATATGAAACTATGTAATAATGCTAATATTCTTGATGAAACACATTTGTGAAGAATGAGTTAATGCATGCCGTTGGAGAAGTTGAGTTTCGTATATGATAGTTATCATGGTGAAATCGTGTCATTATTGTAGAAGGACTATAAGTTGCATTCTGAAATTGGAACTCAATGGTTGTTTGAATGAGTTAAACTGGTATTTCAAAGGTATGTTAAGTTAGGTTACGAGAGGACGATAACAAAGCTAAGTGTGGGGGTATTTGATACGTGTGTAAAACATCTATATTTGACCATTGATTATGAAACATATAATGCTTGGTCCTTGATGCTTTATATACGGTTTAGTTACTTTTTGTTTTATCTCAGGTTTAGAGTCAGTTGAGTCAAAATATTGTAGTTTTAAGATAATATTACACAGTTTTGGAGAGTTGGGGGAAAACAAATGAGGACAATGAAGCGCTACCATGCACTATAGCCCTATATCTGACCAAAAACCATAGAGTGGCGCAAGCAAGCAGTGGACGCAGAAAGTCATCGAAGCTGAGATACAGAAGGAAGCGCGATGTGGAACACAATATAATTTAATCGTGCAATCTGGGTGCGCGATGTGTCTGACCGCGCATGATGAAAATTGACGTAGGGCTTCTCCATGCGGTTGTTTACCTAATGGGCCAAGTAAAAAATATAAAAGCAGAAAACTGTCTGGCAGCCAACAAAACCAGCGAATAAACTATTCACCACCATACAGAGCAAGCAAGAGAAACCTTTCAAATTACACCGTGAAGCAGAGATTAAGAGGAATCAACAAGAATATAATAATACATCGTTCTAAGGAAGAGGAACAATCATTCTCATCAGGTAGAGTAAACACAAGATCAAGAGGAATACACAACTATCCGAGAGAACCCTTCAACGGGATATTTCTTCTCCATCTTATATTTATTTCATATGTTCTTCATGATATGGAAATGTTCTTCATGATGTGGAATATGTTATTTGAAACGATGAGTGGTTAGTAATTTATGCTTAGAGTTTGAGAATAATTGGATTTGAAACTATGTGAAGACTTATGAGTTGATCTCTACTTTTGCTTTTATAATCCATTTATAATTATAAAATAGAGGGTGAGGAAGTAATATCAAGTCAAAAGATGAATATCCACATGCAATTTGGGCAGGTGTGTCTATGTTTCCGGAGTTTTTGGCATTGACTAAATAACACGGGCAGGGGCGAAGCAGGGAATTTATTTAGGGAAGCGAAATATAGTTAAATTATTTTTTCAATCTATATTTGTTAGTACTTTAATAAAAAAAACTATAATTCTTAATGGAAATAAAATAGTTCTCAACTACAAAAATAATTCAACGTGTGTCACCTTTTTTGTCGGCAACACTCATATAGCATAATACTTTAAAAATCTTATATTTAATATAACAACTAAAATAAATTACATAAACGTATATCAAAATATATACGGAAGTTGTTATTGTTGCATATAAATTTCTAGGATTCTCTAATTTATTTTTACTTGACATCTTTATCTACTAATTTATCTAGCATATGATAAAATTAAAAAGAAAAACAATGGGTACCAAAATCAAGTTAATGGAGTCAAAATGAACAAAAACAAAAATATATATATATATATATAGAGTAATGTCAAATAAAATAAATGAATGATCGGTTTAGGAGTTTAGCAACACTTGAGTATATATCACTAATTATTTATTTTTCCCAAACAATTATAACTAAATTGTACATCAGAATAGTACTTTAGTTGGACTTTTCCTCTTCCCATCTTCCACCCTCTTCTAACCTCCCCACCTGCACTCACTGTTCACTCAAGCTTTTCGCAGCGCCATGAATTGAATCTTGAGTATCAATTCCTAATGTTTTCATAACCAATCTTCATTAGACATTTACATGTATATGTATGTTAGAAAATTGTAATACAGAAAAGAATAGTATACATAAAATAAGAGTGTCTCCTTGAGGGCATGAACTCAAAACACTTTTCTAAAAGGAATATTTTCACTATATATTTAGAAAATCTACTTCCGTGGATACAACAAGGAACTTAAAAATATATAATTGATCAACTAGAAAAACTAATTTCAAAATATTTTAATGCAAGGAATTTGTCGGCACCTTTATTTAAGTGCACCCTAGACTTCTTGTGGTGTCTTACACAACATCTGATTCGTATCACACTTTACTTGATCAATGATTAACTTAGACTTTTCTTCATTGGTAGCGGTGCCATTGAGTACACAAACATCCTTCAAATTCGGGTTAATTGGGGATAGTTCGTTCAATCAAACCTGTCCAAATTTATGGATTCATTTTCATGAAACTGGAATCTAGTCTTTCCTGATTCCATTGAAGACATTACTTGTAGATTGTTAGAAAATGGGAATACATAAAATGATAGTATACAGAATATAAGAGTGTTTCCCTGAGAGTGTGAACTGAAAACACTTTCCTTAAAGCAATATTTTCACTATATATTTAGAAAATCTGCTTCACAAGATACAACAAGAAATTTAAAAATATTTATAAGATGCAACAAAATGCTAAGTGAATGGAATAAAATCATAATATGTATCAATATAATTACAGACCACAAAGAGTTACAATGGAACATACATGTTTATTCATAACAGTTGTGTCCATTTGGATAGATTTGCACACTTTCACTAATAATACTACGAGTTGCCACTCTTTACGACTAGTTATGTCCCTTATGATAGATTTGCACCCTTTCACTAATAAACAAGTTTTAAACATAATAGAATCTGAACAATAAAATTCACAGGTTATGCCTCTTAATTAATTTATTTCGATTTAAAACAAAATAAAATTTAAAATTAAATTAATAAAAACTAGCTAGTTTTTGAACTAGTTCAATACTTTATTTCCTACAACGTGGAATACTCATTGTTCACAACTAAAAAGTACTCAACAATCGCCCACTAGGTGTGAAGAATTATTTCAACCTAATGAATGCCATACGTACGAGAAGGTATCTTTTTATTTGGACCTTCAATTAGTGTAAATACGTTAAAGGCCAAACGAAGTTATAGGTGTCTATATATTGAACCTGAGCTCCCAATGTTAGTACCAAAAGTATTACACATATATCAATTATTTTTGTAGCGCCCCTCACCAATCACCCTGTTCAGCTCAAAGCGCCACTGCTACAAAATTCATAAGAGAATAACTCGCTTCTCTTTGAAAATTTGCAGCTAATCCAAAATCATCGTAGAGTAGAAACTATACCCAAAGATTTCCATTTCAATATCTTGAGTTGTCAACTACCTTGATATGGGCATTCTCCGCATATTGGGGCAGGCCCAAACCAGGCCCATATTTGACCATATCAGGTATCACTTTTGATGTCATATCGGTAATAATCACCGATATGTTACTGTGGTCCCCGGATCCCGAGGTCTATAAATACGCGGTGCCCGGATCTCAAAGCGAGCAATTATTATCCCTCAGCTACCACGCATCATATCGAAATACATCCCCGATATCACTTTCGATATCTCATTCGATATCAAGTTTATCTCGTGCACCTCAGACACATCACACCACCTCATCAAATACAATCACCGACGTACATTCCATCTAGCACCGATATTCCACTCCCACCCAAGCATCGAGGCGTTGGTTCGAGGTGTTCCGGACCAAGTCTACACGAGATACGTAGTGTAGGCCTGATTTGAGATAGACTCGTTGTATTGCTAGACT
Source organism: Linaria vulgaris (assembly GCA_948329865.1). NCBI lineage: Eukaryota > Viridiplantae > Streptophyta > Magnoliopsida > Lamiales > Plantaginaceae > Linaria > Linaria vulgaris. Next base: position 14,890,013 of record OX415253.1, read on the forward strand.
ATTCACTTGTAACCGACACTCATATATATATATAAAACGATCTATCGCCAAATTAGTGGTGCCGTCTGTGGGAACACCAGTTCCCGGACAAGGACGCCAAGATGCAAGGAAAGAGGACCCGATCTGAGTTTAGCGGAATTGTGACTAGGAGCACCAGGATGGAGGACACGCAACTCCCTCAACATCCGACTGACCAAGAACAGACAGTGGCTCAAGCCAAGATGGAGCTCCCTCTACCACACAATGAGCCGCGACGAAGGCGCGGGCCCGGAAGGCCGCTGCGAGCCGCGAATGCAGATCCGACACCTGTTGCACCAAGCACGGCGGAACCCGCGACTGAGGGCCCGCCCACCGATAACCCCACAGCAGAGGTTCCAATGTCCGATGCACCAAATGCTGATTTTCCCGGCCCAGAGGAGACGATGCCTGCGGGACGAAGCCCCATTCACCCCGCCGCCATAACCCCGGAGATGCAAGCGCAGATCAACGCCTCTGTAAGAGCGGTGCTGGATTCCACATTGAAGACCTTGCTTCCGCGACTAGTGGCGTAAAGGACAAAGGACATTCGGGCAAGGCCCCAGGAATCCATAGCGGGTGAGGGAAGGGCAAGGCAAGGATATGATGAATAGGAGGATACGGGGGACTCCTTCAGGGAGATATCGCCACCTGCATACGACAGGGCGGAGAGGCGGGACCCCGGGACCCTAGATCGAGAGATAGCAAGAAAGTTGGAACGGCTTGACCGCGAGAGGGCGGAAGTAGTCCAGAGAAGGGAACGCGGTCGCGACCGTGCCGAGATTGTGTATTCAAATAAAGAGGATGCAGAAATACTGCGGGTAATCTCAAGGAGGATGGAACAGCTAGACCGCGAGAGGGCAGACTTTTCGAGGAAGTTGACTCAGAGTAATGGGAAGGGTCGCAGTAGGACCCCGTTTTCGGATGAGATAGAAGCTGAGGTATTGCAAAGAGAGGACAAGATCCCAGTGATCAAGCTATACGACGGAAGAGGTGACCCTACGGATCATCTCCATCAGGTCGATAGCATTCTGAACCTGCACGACTACTCGAGAAACATAAAGGCAAAGATCTTGTCCACCACTTTAATGGGCGCAACACTGGATTGGTTCGTTGGGCTGGAGGCCAGATCCATAACGGACTACGAGCAGCTAAGGGAGAAATTCCAGAACCAATTCTCTAGCCAAAAGAGAATGAAGACCAACCTGCTACACCTCAGCGTTGTGCAGCAAAGGGAAAAGGAGAACCTCCGGGAATATATGAAGAGGTTCAACGATAAATTGTTGAAGGTGGACGAGTTGCATGGCGGACAAGTCATGATGATGTTGTTTAAGGGTACGACCCATCGTAGATTCGCCGGGGAGCTAATCAAATTGAGTGAGCCCACCATAGCACAGATCAACATGCTTGCAAACCAAATGGTCTACGAGGACGAAATGATGGCAATGCGTCAGGGTTCGTTTTCCAGCAGGAACGCAGACAGAGACCGCAACCGGGAAAAGCCCCCGAGGACGTACACCCCGTTGAATAGAGGCATTCTGGAGGTGATGGTTGTGGCGAAAAGAAACAGATGGTTGACGGAACCCGGGCCGTTGAATGAGACTCTCGGGATGAAGTCATCGGGTAAATACTGCGCGTACCACTGTCAACCTGGACACAGGACGGAGGACTGCACACACCTGAGGAACGAAATCGAAAGATTGATCAAAGAAGAAAAACTGGTCGAGTTTGTCAGGAGCGCCAGGGAGGATGCTAGAGCAGCTGAACATTCTTCATCCCCTAGAAGAGATTACTCACCCAGGAGAGGAAAGCAGAAGATGATTGAGGCACCCGAGGAGCGAGGTAGGACCATAGTGAATGCCCCAAGCAGTGGCGTTATAAATGTGATCAACGGAGGAGGCTTGGGAGCTGACACGGCTCATGGCCGAGAAACCATAATGCGAAGACTCCAGGGTGGAGCCTATGTTGGATACACCAACGCAATCATGCCGGAAGCATACTTGGAGCAGGAGATCTCTTTCACCAGGAAAGACTTGAAGCAACTTAGTCCATCGGCCTTGACCGCAGTGAAACTAGATTGCCCATTGGTTATCACGATTAATGTGGATGGCTATCAGGTGCATAAAGTGTTGGTGGATAGCGGAAGCTCCGCAAACCATATATTCTCAAAAGCCTACGAGCAGATGGGGATAGCCCCGGACCGGCTAAAGCTGATATCCACCCCGTTGACCGGATTTGGTGGAGCAGAGGTAGTGCCGCTGGGACAAGTTATATTGCACACCATGTTTGGCAGAAGCCCACGCACCCGGCTCTCACCGATAAAATACACGATTGTCGACACTCCGTTTCCCTACCACGCCATCATTGGCCGACCGACACTCAACCAGATCAGGGCAGTAGTCTCTACTTATTACCGGAAGATTAAATTCCCGACGCCTCAAGGAGTTGGCGAGATTATGGGTGACCAGATACATGGATGGATGTGCTATGTGAACTCGCTGAGGCACCCAAGAATCAGAAGAAGACAGGAAATACGAGTTCCACACCAGGAATACATCTCGCGCACAGAGTGATCACCATGAGGAGCAAACAGAACAATATTTTAAATTTCAGCAGTTTTTAAATTATGTTCGAACAACGGAAACATTGCCCCATCGTGGGTCGGTCTGTAAACTTAAAACAGGAGGAACTACGCCGGTCTGATTCCCCACACAACGGGATACGTAGGCGGGTTAGGTTTACCTAGCCCTCGACCGTTATCTCTTAGTTTGCCCCTTCATGGGTCGGCATGTAACTTAAAACAGGGGGAACTACGTCGGTCTGATTCCCCATGCAATGGGATACGTAGGCGGGTTGGGTTTACCTAGCCTTCGACCGTTATCCGTTATTACCTTTTTTATTTGTTACTTGGTGCAATCTCATATTTCATGCAGGGATATGTCCTAAGTGGACATTAAAGAAGTGCAGAGAATGACACAAAGAATTGGGAAATGTTCCCCTAGATATATGTTAAGCACATCACCCTCTTACAGGTACATGGCTCAAAGGATCGCACATTACTATATCCGAAAAGGACATAGAGAATATTAAAAGGGGGATTTAGGGGGCATTGCCCTAGATTATTCAATATTATCTATTCAAACAGGTACAACAGGTATAAACAGGTACAACAGGCACGATAAAGCATAATGGAAACACTGTTTCTCGTACAAAACTGATATTCCCAGATTGAGGGAACATCCCGCAGATATCGCATGCACATCATTTCATGCTTTCGTATTAGCTTCTACATCGAAATTTTTTCTTGTATGTGCTGTTTTACAGGGCTTAATGACCTACAGAGTCAACGACGACAGAGCCACCAAGAGACATAGTTAAAAAGTCGAAGAAAAAGCTCACATACAACAAGAAAAATATCGCATGTGATAACGGGGTCGATCACAAACATTTCAACGGTAGTGGGTTCCCTGTGATAACGGGATGCGCCCCTACCCAAAAAAATATCCCCTGTGATAACGGGGTCGATCAAAAACACTTCAACGGTAGTGAGTTCCCTGTGACAACGAGATGCGCCCCTACCCACAAAAATATCCCCTGTGATAACGGGGTCGATCATAAACGCTTCAACGGTAGTGGGTTTCCTGTGATAACGGGATGCGCCCCTACCCACAAAAATAAAAAATCTCCTGTGATAACGGGGTCGATCAAATAACACTTCAACGGTAGTGGGTTCCCTGTGATAACGGGATGCGCCCCTACCCACGCGAACTGTCAAGCTAGGTGAAGAGCCTATTGGATGGAAATCCATAAAATTACGCTAGGTGAAGAGCCTATTGGGTGAAAATCCCATAAATCAAGCTAGGTGAAGAGCCTGTTGGGTGGAAATCCCATAAAATTACGCTAGGTGAAGAGCCTATTGGGTGAAAATCCCATAAATCAAGCTAGGTGAAGAGTCTATTGGGTGGAAATCCCATGAAATTACGCTAGGTGAAGAACCTATTGGGTGAAAATCCCATAAATCAAGCTAGGTGAAGAGCCTATTGGGTGGAAATCCCATAAAATTACGCTAGGTGAAGAGCCTATTGGGTGAAAATCCCATAAATCAAGCTAGGTGAAGAGTCTATTGGGTGGAAATCCCATAAAATTACGCTAGGTGAAGAGCCTATTGGGTGAAAATCCCATAAATCAAGCTAGGTGAACAGCCTATTGGGTGAAAATCCCATAAAATTACGCTAGGTGAAGAGCCTATTGGGTGAAAATCCCATAAATCAAGCTAGGTGAAGAGTCTATTGGGTGGAAATCCCATAAAATTACGCTAGGTGAAGAGCCTATTGGGTGAAAATCCCATAAATCAAGTTAGGTGAAGAGCCTATTGGGTGGAAATCCCATAATATTACGCTAGGTGAAGAGCCCATTGGGTGAAAATCCCATAAATCAAGCTAGGTGAATAGCCTATTGGGTGGAAATCCCACAAAATTAAGCTAGGTGAAGAGCCTATTGGGCGAAAATCCCATAAATCAAGCTAGGTGACGAGCCTATTTAGTGGAAATCCCATAAATTACGCTAGGTGAAGAGCCTATTGGGTGAAAATCCCATAAATCAAACTAGGTGAAGAGCTTATTGGGTGAAAATCCCATAAATCAAGCTAGATGAAGAGCCTGTTGGGCGAAAATTTCATAAAATAAACTAGGTGAAGAGGCAGGCTCTATGGGCCCCTAACCACAAGAAGAATATCCTCTGTAATAATGGGGTCGATCCTAAACACAGAAGCAGTGGCAGGTTACCCACGTCTCTATCAACCCCAAGAAAATTCTGACCATTCCTTTATTGACAACAGACAGATTAAACAAATCTCATCAAATACGAGAACGAAATGATTGGGCCTCAGATATCGGAATACTGCATATTCTATCATCATGACAATAAAAGAAATCAATAAGTTATCAGACAACAAAGCCACGAAGAGTCACATATTATGAAGACAACAGAGAAATAAATATTCAGTTACAGAAATGAGCCCAATCATATGAACATATATTAGACCATGAAAATCTCTTGCACTTCTATTCACAAAGAGGATAATCGGACTACTAAACCTCCACCAATTTAATTAATTAAATATGTTGCTGTACTCCTATTAACTTCTTAGCCTATATGAATTTAGGTCCAAGACTTTGTAAATTAATCCAGTAAGCAATATACCATTATTATTTATTATCTGTTTCGTTACTAAATTCAGAATTGTAAGAAAACTGAAATTAATGTAATATGTCAAACCTCAATCGACAAACCGAATCTCCTCCGCTTAACTCAATACCTGCGTTTCATTTCCCCACAGTAACTTTCCTAGTGTGGTGAATATAGATAATGATAATCTTCTCATAATTTTTGTTTTATTATGCCACTCTAGATTTAGTATCAAATCGCTGGTGGTCTTTTGCATGTGGATCTGAAAGTGACGGGTGTAAGTAAGAAGCGAGAGGTGGCTATGCATGCTTCGCTTCGAGAGAAGATTTGCAGATAAGTCTTAATTAAATTAGAATTTCCAATATCAGCCTCTTAGTTCTTATAAATTGCCCAATTGACTCATATATGGTATGTATTACATGTATATATGTATCTAACTAAGATTATGATAGGATATAAGAGGTGTTTTAAACAAGGATTATGTACACATCCGTGGCTATGTGGAAGCGAAATTTCTGCTCTTACTCTTTCTGGACTACAATCTAAACTTATTAAGATCCATTAATTACTAAATTTGATAAAATATATTGACACCAAATTTAAAACGTTCTCATATTTACGATCATAGACCTTATGATTTTTAAGGTTCGAACTTAAATCTTATTGTTATAAAATTATCTAGATAACCATTTTCACCTTAAAGCAAAATGTCATTTACCTCTTTACTTATAAATATTAAATGGAAACCGCTTGTTAGAACGGGGCGTCACAATTTTAGTGTCTCATATATTTCCTTGAACAGCCTTAGAATTTTTATATATGCCCATGTGCTAATCCCGTATGTCTATCAACATTTTTAACATTTTTAAGAAAAAACACATTTTCCTTACTAAAGCGGCACCACTTTTATGTTCACATAAGTTGAGTTTCTGCTTTTGTCCCAGTAGCTAAAGCTAACTCCATTAAGAGCAACTACTCGTTCTACTTTTATTTGCAACTGTTAACACTATTTATTTATAGTGTTCTCAAGCAACATATCAATGACTTATTCGTACCCATTTAAAGTTGGGTTCCCACCACCGGTGCTTAAATTTAATATTTTAAGTCCCATACCCTTAGTCGTACCATACTAATTCTTTTGTAAGCGGTTTAGTGTGAGGATCAGTTAAATTATCATTGGACTTAACATCTATTATGGTGATCACCCCATTTGATATAAATTCACGAATATATGAATGTCTCATTTTCATTTGTCTAGACTTTCCATTATATATATATGTATATGTATATATATATATATATATTCATATATATCATTGTATGCACGAGGCATTTCTGCTTCATTACCACAGTACAAAGAAGTTGTTGCTGTAAGCTTTGGCCATAACCTAATATGTGCTGACAGATATTGCAACCATTCTGCTTCTTTGCATGCTGGTGTTAGAGTTATGAATTCGAATTCCATAGTTGAATGTGCAATTTAAGTTTACTTTTTGGAAGCCAAACTAATAGCTCCTCCACCTAAAGTGAAAATCCGTCCCGACGTGGATTTACATTCACTATTATTTGTTAACCAACTCGCATCATAATATCCTTCTAGCACAGCTGGATAATCATTATAGACAAGACTTAAATAATTTGTTTTTTTTTTTAATATTTGAATATTCTACTAACCGCTTTCTAATGATTTGTGCTAGGTTTACATGTAAATCTTGCCATTATACACACATTATATGCTATTCCGGGCCTTGTACAATGCATTGCATACATACTACCAATGGGACTTGCATAATCCAATTGTGCAATAATTTTTCCATGATTTTCATGACACTAGAGTCTAATTGAGAATTTGCTTCTTTTATACAAAGGTGGTTGAACTCATCAAGCATTTTCTCAATGTAGTGAGCTTGGATCATGGAATAACCCTTATCGTGCTCGGTTACCTTAAAACCCAAAATAGTATCTACTTCCTCTAAGTCTTTCATTAGAAAGTTTGAAGTCAAATACCTTTAGTAATCCTCAAAGCCTTTGATATTAGTATTAAAAATCAGCATAATGTAAGGCATAATATTACTTCATATTCACTTGTTACTTCACAATAGATACACTTCTCTATATTATTATGTCTGGATTCGTTTGATAAGTTTGTTTCATCAAATTTCGTATACCACTATTTCAGAACTTGTTTCAAGCCATAAAAAGACTTGAGTAGATTACAAACTTTTGATTCATTCCCTCGAAGAACAAAACCGTTAGGTTGCCATATACACATCTTCACTTAAATCACTGTTTAAGAATGCAGTTTTCATATCCATTTGATGCACATATAATTTGTAAATCAATGCCAAAGATAATAATGTTCTAATCAATGTTGTTCATACCATTATAGGCATGTAATCAGAAAAACTAAATTCAAAATACTTTAAAGGAGTGAATTTGTCGGCAACTTTATTCAAGTCTTTGCATTTAATTTTAGGTGCACCTTAGGCATTTTATGGTGTCTTATAATTTATGTAAATATCATACAACATACTTGTAAGAGAATTCAGGATGTAGCCCCAAATCAGCATTTGATCCGTATCACGCTTTGTTTGATCAATGATTAACTTAGCCTTTTCTTCATTGGTGGTGGTGGCACTGGGTTCTCCAGCATCCTTCAAATTCGTGTCCATTGGGAATAGTTCGTTCCATCAAAGCTGTCCCGTTTTATGGATTCATTTTCTTGAAGCTAGAGTCTAGTCGTTTCTGATTCCATTCAGGACAGTGCTTTTTAGATTATTAGGAAATGGGAATACGAAAAAGAATAGTATACTGAATATAAGAGTGTGTTCTCCAGGTCGTGAACTGAAAATACTTTTCAAAAAACAATATTTCCACTATATATTTAGAAAATCTTCTTCACACGATACAAAAAGAAATTTAGGAATATTTATAAAATGTAGAACTTTTTTTAAGTGAATTGAACAAAATTAGAATCCGTATTCAATATATATATAGACCACGAAGAGTTACAATCGACTAGACATGTTTATTCACAACAGTTGGGTCTCTTTGGATATATTTGCACCCTTTCACTAATAATACTATGAGTTGTAACTTTTCACGATTAGTTATGTTCCTTAGGATAGATTTGCACCCTTTCATTTATAATTGAAATTTTAAACATAATATAATTGGAATATTAAAATTCTATGGGTTACAAGTCTTCATTGATTTATTTCGATTCAAAAAAAAATCAAAAAAATAAAATAATAGAAACTAGCTATCTCTTGAACTAGTTCAAGACTTTATTTCCTACAATGTGGGATACTCATTGTTCACTACTAAAAAATACTCAACAATCCCCCACTTGTTGTGAACAATTATTTCTACCAAATGAATGACACACATACAAGAAGGTATCTTTCGATTCATACCTTTAATTAGTGTAAATACTTTAAAGTCCTAACGAAGTTATAGGTGTCCGTACATTGAACCTCAAATCCTAGTGTTAGTACCGAAACTATCTCACATATATCAATTATCTTAGTCTATCATAGATTCCCTTCAACAACCATAGTGCTATTATATATGGCCATGTGTTAATCCCGTATGTCTATGAACATTTATAAGAAAAAAATACATTTTTCTAACTAAACAGTCACCACTTTTATGCTCACATAGGTAGAGTTTCTACTTTTGTCTTAGTTGGTAAAGACATTAAGTTAACTCCATTAAGAGCAGCTGCTCATCCTACTTGGTGATGCGATATCGTCCGGGCCCATAACATCGTGAATTTCGAGGATATTATCACTGAGTTTTGTTCGGAACGCCTATCATAAATTTGAGAAAAAAATAAGGCAATATTAGTTTATTAAGCATTTTGTGAATTACAAGTGGGTCATACAATGAGATAGTTAATGTTTGTGGAGTGTTATTTTGCTAAGTACAATTGTGCTGAGAGTTTTGGCATAATTGCTATAATTTTGTGTTGTGGAAAACTTTTCCTTTAATTATGAAATGATGGGTTATTTATAGTGCTAGCCTTTGGGGTCTTTGGCCAATAGGGCTGGTCTCTCCATCTTAACTCTGAGTCGGGCTGGTGGCCAATAGTGTCAATGTCTTCTGCGCCAATGGGGGTCGTGTGTCAGGAGACGACCAATGGCGTGAGTTTAACTGAGTTTCGTCTGAGTGGGTAGTGGCTCTGAGCCAATGAGGAAGATTTGGTCTACCCCAATCACTAATCTGAACCGTAAGAACAGTCGCTTTATGCTCTAATAGCTGACTTAGGTTAATGAGGGACGGTCTTCTGTTATAATGAGGGTGGTTGGTAGCTATGCTGAATGAGGGTGGTTGGCACGTCTTTTGAGTCTGGTCGTGTCTGGGGTTCCGTCTGGGAGGTCGGGCAGTTCTCTTGGTCGTGTCTTCAGAGAGGGACTCGTGGAGTCGTTCTTCATCTAAGTAAATGCGCGATCGTTTGAGCTATGTCTTTTACTATCTCAAGACCAAGATTTGAGTGGTCTCCACCCTTCATTGTATTAACTCGAGTCCTTAACGCTTTATACTGTCCACCATCCTCAGTACAAAGTGTAGCGATTTGAGCTATGTCTTTTGGCTAAGTGTTGGATATCACTACCCAAGGGTCCCTTATAGCGGGTCCCGTGAGATTCGGGTGGAATTTAGCCAATCGGGGGATCACTACCTCAATCTGTGGGGGGGGTTTCTTCGGTGACCTTCGGTGACCAATCGGGGGATCACTACCCGAGGCATTAACCGATTTTAGGTTGTTAGAAGAGGTATACCCAAGCCTTTAGATGCGAGCCGTATTCCCTTCTCGAGATGTTAGTCCGTCGTGGTCCGGGGGTACTTTCTCTGGGCGTTCGGACCGAGTACCCTCGTTAGGGGTGTTAGATGGTCATGGCCCGGAGGTATCCTCTCCAGATACTTGGACCATTTGCCTTTATTAGGGCATTAGCTGGTCTTGACCCGGGGGTACCTTTCCTCTAGACCTCAGCCATTTTTGCGGGGTACCCATTTTGCCTGTCTCCGAAGTCGTGATGGATTATGCGTCATTAGGAGTCCTTCTAGTTCTAAGTGCATTTCGTAGAAATTGCTTGAAACTCATTAAATGAGGCATGCGCTGTCGGGCATTTTCTACAATTATGGTCCTACACGATTCACGTCTCGTTGAGTTGGCCATGCAATAAGAGCGTTGTTCTAACTTCTTCGCCTATAATTTGATGGGACTGGACGTTTTTGGTCTTCATTCATCCGAGTTGCTTATACTTTTCCCTCTTTTCTCTCTTCTTCATCTTTTCAAAAAGTTATGGCGATTTTATGACATCCTTAAACAGTTCCGGTGAGGCGGCGGGTGGTGTGGATAGACGCAGGGCGGCGTCAGATGTAATGGTGACAGATGCGGCGGTGTGTCTTGCTACTGAATGGACATCATGGAAATGCACGATGAAAGCGTCTGTGAAGTAAGCAAATAAGACGGTGGTTGCGGCGGTGCCACCCAAGGTTTCGGCAGAAGGGGCAAAGAGCATAGTGAGATCTTGTGAGAAGATCAAAGCTGAGTTTGCTAAGTACGGGGCGGATGTTTCTGGCCTGGAGGTCATAGTATCACAAGAGGACAAAATGGCAACCTTCCCTCATGAGGGCTTCTAAATGGCCTATTTCGTCTAGATTAAGGTGGGGTTGAGATCTTGTAAATGACTTGCGAGCTCCTCCGTGGACAAGCTCTTCTAGACCTTCTCCATGCAGAAGACCACCAATAGGGTTCTCCGCGACCTTTTAGGTTCCCATAGCAGCTGGAAGGAGAAGTTCTTCATCATTCGCCACACCCGCGAGGCTCTTCTGGAGGGCGTTCTAAGGGTGTGGAATTTGGACCCTCAGATCCCTCCCAGTTTCAACATTGTGGATGCCACGGATAAGCTTGCAGCGGAGGGGTTCTTTTAGCCGGGCTTCAGTTGGACTAGAATGTCGCGGTTTAAGGTTTTCTCAGCCCTTTACAATGACTGTAGTCTGAACAATGTCCTAGCTTTGGCTCTGTGCATCGGGGATAAGTCTTTTGAATAATTTCCCGAGCCTTCTTTTCTTCAGGTTTTTCTTCCTATTGTTGAATTGGCTTTTTGCTGTTTTGTTTATAGAGAGTGCGATGGAGAAGCTAAAGTGTGAGACTCCCCTCCCGCGTCCGTCCTACAAGAAAAAAAGGGATTTCCTAGAAGCCTCAGTGTACCGGAGGGTCGGCTACTTCAACGGCGCTAGTGAACAAGCCTTCAGATGAAAGGAGAGCTTCCCAAGAGGCTTCATCCTATACGAGCCAGTCGAGTGAGAAGGGAGTAGGCCTACTTGGGATGAAGCGTCGTTGAGAGCCAGCTGAGGTTTTGTTGCAGGATTCTGAATAGAAGTGGTTTCTATTCACCCAAATTGGAGAGAGTCCCACGCTTTCCCGTCTTTCTCCCGACTTGCTAGTGTGGCCCGATGTAGGCACATAATGGCTTGTGGAGCTGCATGAGGCCCGGTGCTTGGCGGATATTGGAGGGACCACGGGTGGTGAGCTGTTGATGCCCCAATCTCCGACTGTCGGGGTGGTGTCAGCGGCGGAGAGGTCGTTTTCTTCTATGACCAAGCATGGTGAGGCTGAGTCTTCTGTTCCTCCGGTGGTTCCTGGTCTGGTGACTCCCGTGGAGGAAGTTGGTACTTAGGGTAACGTCGTACCTCCCCATGTGCAATCCCTTCTAAGAGGTGCCGTGAGTTTGGGGGAGCAGACCCTTGGCTTTTCTCGTGAGATGGCTTCTCTGGCTTCCTCTCTGACCCCTTCTCTTCTGAGTATTGAGGAGTTCGGTCTGGTCTCATGCCGACTGTTGACATTATTTTCTTTTGGTGTTTGCACATAGCCCAATAGGGTTGAAAGGCCTATCGCATGCTTACAGGGAAGCTGCCCATGAAAGGGATATCTTGAGGGCGAGGCTCGGAGAGGTTGATACCGCGGGTCACACCCAAGCTGAGAGCCGATTAGCCCGTGTGAGCAAGCTTGAAGAGTCAGAGCGCCTGTTGAAGGACTGCGTGACTGCATTGGAGACGGAGAAGATGTCCCTTGTTGGGAAGGAGGCCGATTGGGCCTGGAGACTTCAGGCCTCGGAGGAGTTGGTGGAGTCACTTCGAGCAGCTCTGGCAACGACTGTGGAGGCACAAGACCAGTTTGTAGGGGTTTAAAGCTCGTCGGAGGTTGGGCATGCTACTTAATCTGTTCCTTCCTGGGGCCAACCTTTAGAGGTTGTCTTCTTATCGGATAGTCCGCCCTGATACTCTTGATGCGACCCTGGTGTTGCTGCATGTGGGTTCCCCAAGCGTTCATGGTTCTCCGACCCCTTCGACTATAGTTGGACGTTCTCTCCCCCATTAGCCGTAGGTATCTTTTGGAGAGTTTTGTGGCCGTATGGCCTTTATTTTAATTTTTGAGGTTGTACCGTAGCCCCCCTTCTAATCAAACTTTTTGGCTTCAGCTGTTGTCCCCATAGTCGGGGGTTGAGACAAGGTTTTTAATACATCATGTTGTCATGATTCCATACTTAGAAGATTCTTCACCATTTTCCCCATGGGCGCCTACTTCCCCTCATTTGAGAGGCTTCGACCACCTCCTTCTCCTTTTATGTCGACGTATTAGAGCGTAGTATTTTTAGAGTTTCTCTATTTTTTGCGTGGGTAGCCACGCCGATCGTACTTAGAAGTCGTCGTCCTTTTTTTAGGCGAGTTTCTGATGGTCACCGCTTGTGGAAGTCTTTCGTGATCCCCTTATGAGGGTCATGAGGGTTATGCCGTGAGGGTGCTTAACTTCGGATTCGATGCTTGGTTTAGAGAAATTATGATCTCTTTCACGATTGCTCGTCGTGGGCGTTTTTAGGTTCGTGGAAGAAGGGGTAGTCATGGCGAATGGGTCCCGATGTGGTTGTGATTTTAAAGTGTCCCGCCTTTTGGCCTGCTTTACTGTCTGTCTTAGGAATGGGCACCTATTAAATGCGAGAGGACGTGGGGAGTTGGAGCGCCGGTCTAACCCCCCTATGGTGTTCACTAGACATGCTAGGGTTGCAGTAGTTCAGGGAGTGTGGCAGTTCTCAGAGGTCGGGAGTGGGAAGCTGGAGGGTCCCATCATTTGGATATGAACCATTTTTTCCCGCCTACAAAAGCGCAACCCTCCTCTCCATTTTTCTTCACAATCTTCTTCCCCGCCAACAATTCTCTTGCGAAAAGAAATTCTTCTTCAAGCTTTTTACTCACTTTTTCAGCCATGGTTTCTTGCGCCACCTAAGTTTTTTCCAGTGATGAAGATTCTCGTGGTTCTCTGAACTCTCCATTTTCCCCCTACCGTGGTAGCACTGTCGTGTCTCAGCAAAGCCGCCGCCAAAGGGCTACTAGTTCGCCACATGTCCGTTCGACTCTCAGAGGGAACTGGGGAGCTCTCGCTCTGGTGTGGTGTTACTGCTCCACCATTCACCGTGGCAGACCTGGTGTTTGCCATTTTGGCTCCCCGTGCTCCTTACCAAGCCCCTGCCGATGGTTTTATTTTTGTTCGTGAGAACTTGGATCCCAAACGTATGATAGGTCAGCTCCGAGTTGGATGCATGTCGTCGGTCATGAACATAGAAGGAGCTCAAAATCTATTGGAGTCCTTCAATATTTTTCCAGATCAGGTGGATGTGATTATTCCCTCCAGCCTACGGAGGGTTACATTACGCAGAGCAGCTCCATTGCGGGCTATGCCACTTCTTTCATTCGATCTTTCAAGATCTCTTTGTCTTCAGGCAGTTGTGCCCGAGTCAACTGACTCTGGCCTTTTATCATCGTCTGGTGGGTTCATACTCTACTTCGACCTAGTGAACATTCTTTGCACTCCCCAAACTAGTGTTGCGGCTTTTGGGTTGAGGGCGACTGCACCGGGTTCTCCATTTTTTTATTTGTACGTTTATGACAACAAACGGGTGTTCCTAACATGCACTACGAGGGATGAGCCTGCTAATAATAAGGATATTTCTTCGTGGCTGCTGCCAGAGAGTCGTCTCAGAGTTGGAAGGTATACCCACTCAATAGGGCCTGGGTATGCTTATCCTTTCACCGAGATGTTCACAGAGGCCGCTGCCTATCGGGATGATATGGGCCTCTTCAGCGGGCTATACGACGTGTCTTCCATGTTGCGTAATCTGATGGTCTTACTAATTTCGGGTCTAGAAGGTGGACTGGAAGACGAACACCCTCATTTGCCGACGATCAGTCAGAAGGAGGAATTTCATAACTCCTTGTGTTTTTTTTTCGAAAAACAATTTTCGAATGTGCTTCGAAACCGCTGTTAGAGTATATATAGTATACTCCCTCTTTTTATTTTGAACCGAGTTTCTGCTCTTGTCTCCAGGTGCGGGGATTGCGCGGCCCTTCCGAGGGAGCTTTTTGTCCTTGATCGATATTGACTCAAACTACTTTGTCTCGGAGGCTCGAGGCTCCTCTGTCGAGTGGGAGTTACATGACATGGCGCAGCGCCAAAAGCTCGTCAGGGATTCAAAGGCGGTTACTTCTAAATCCTCTGATGGCAACTACTGCTCCCGTGCTTCTAGGGATTCCAACCTTTGCCGATGTAGAGTATGTTATGGTAGAGATTGGGGATGAGGTGACTTCCAAAGGTATGGCTCAACCCATGGACTCCGTTACGGCTAAACACTATACTGATTACTTCATGCCTCCTTTTGGCACCATTCTTGACTTTGGGCCCATGCCGATTTCATCTTTCCATTTGATAGATCAAGCCTTGTCCTTGGGAGTCATTCCTGGAATAGGAGCGGAGGCTCGTTGGCTTCCTCAAAGAAGAGCAAGGGGAAGGGCGTTGTAGACCTCTTCCCCCCTATGAGGTCGGATAGTAGGAAGAGCCCTTCCCCGTATAGGGATTCTGTACACATGACCTTATCGGAGGAGGAGTTAGTTCGTACTTCAGTTGTCCCTTCGATTTTTGTGCAGGGTTACTATGACCCTGCTTATTATCGTTTCTTTGTGTGCCATATTGCTAACCATGGAGACCGTGTGAAATTGGGGAGCTTTAGCGATGGGTCCCTGTGGAATCTATTTTGTAAGAGCATCTGCAAGGTGTCGTCTTACTTTCCTCACTTTAATATTGGACCCTCTTATGTTCACTAGTCTTCTGACTTTTGCCCCCTCCCTCTTTTTTGTAAATTATGGTGCTCGGGATGCCTTGGGCACATATAGGGCTAGTCCAACGGTCCTAAAGACTGTGATCCAAGAGAGTGAAGTTCTCCGAGCTTTGTTGAATAATGATCGTGAGGAGGTGACTCAATTGGCGAAGGCATTGAAAGAGGCACGTGAACGTACCGCTAAGATAGGAGAGTCCTCAAATTGGGATATGGGGGAACTAAAGAGTTGCCTTGGATCATAGGGGGAACT
Organism: Linaria vulgaris; assembly: GCA_948329865.1. Lineage (NCBI taxonomy): Eukaryota > Viridiplantae > Streptophyta > Magnoliopsida > Lamiales > Plantaginaceae > Linaria > Linaria vulgaris. Next base: position 14,905,640 of record OX415253.1, read on the forward strand.
AGAGAGGCGATAGCTAACTCCAGTGCTAAGGCCAAGAGGTGAGAGAAGAGGGGAAGATAAGTGATCCGAGCTGCAGAGGAGATCCCACCGCTGCGAGATGAGTGGAATTGCCTGCTTCGCCAGCTCGAGGACGTGAAGAAAGAGCTTCAAGTCAGCCTCGCTTGTGCCAGACTAGATACAACCAGATCCTCCTAAAGCCAAAGAGTGCTGGCTTCCGAGTCTAAGGACTTGGTGCAAGTGGGTTATGGGACGGCTTTGTCGAATGTCTTCTCTCTCTCTGGGATTCCCCGAGATTTAGTGTTACCCGAGCTAGAATTTTATTCCCCGACCTCTTCCACTGATCCCCCTTCCTCTTCTCGAAGGATAGATCCCACTGATCTAGTCGTGTGGATGCCCGACCCAAGTGAGCTCTCGATGGAGGAGAGTCGAACCTGGACCAGGGCGGGGAAACGTCCTACGAAGGACTAGAGTTAGCCGGGCATGTGTAGCCCTTGTCTTATTTGGGACCGCTTTTGTATGGGTCTATTCCCCCCTTCTCTTTTTGTTATGGTCGCTAAGTTCTTGTTAATCAAGAATTTCATTGCACCTCTATTGTTCCTGTGTCAACAGACTTTTTCAACGTAGTTATTTTATTGTCGATAGTATGTTTGCTTTACACGGGTATAATCGTTCACTCAAAATATACACATTATAACTATGCGAACAAAATAGAGTCACCATAAGAGATCGGTCTCAGAGCTTTCAAAGATAATATTTTCGAAGATTAAGACTATTATAGGCTTGGTTGAGTTCCCGACCCTCCATGTCTTTGAGCAAGTAGGTAGCTAGCCCCAGGATCTTAGAGATCTGATAGGGGCTGCTCCACTTTGCATCCAGTTTGCCTATGTTTTTAGAGGCTTCCTCTCTTTTTAGAGCGAGGTCCTCGACCTGAGAGGATTGGGGTCGGACCCGAGTGTTGTAAAATTGGGCCATTCGGGCAATACAGAACACTACATGAGTAGCAACTAGGATCCATTTTTCTTAGGGCCAACGCGAGCTTTGCGTTGTTCAGGACATCCTCGTATTGTTGTACCCGTAGACTTTGTTTCACGACCTCAAAGTGGACAACCAACTTTTCCCATACTACCAAGCTGTAATGAGTTTCCCCCGAGGCCGATCGCAGGGTGGTGTGGTAGGTCCATAAGACTCTCGGGACTTCTTCAGCCCACTTTGACTGGTATTGGTCTAAGCGGGCCTTAAGCATTTTCAGGAGGGTTCGATTGGTTCCCTCAACTTGGCCATTACCCCGGGGGTTTCCTACACGCGTGAAGCGGTACTTGATACCCCACTTATCACACCATTTTTTCACGAGGATGTTACGAAATTGAAGTTTTTGTCGATTACTAGCTGATGTGGCACCCCGTAATGGCTTAGGATGTTTCTTCATAAGAATTTTATTACGACCTAGCTTGTTATTTTGTGGAGGGGTTGTGCCTCGACCCATTTTGTGAAGTAATGCACAACAACAAATAAGATTCTTTTTTGGCCTTTATCCGGGATCAAAGCTCCCATGATATCGATTCCCCACCGCGTGAACGGGCAATGGATAGTGTGTGGTTCCCAGGAATTTGCGGGCCGATGTATCATTGTGGCGTGCATCTGGCAACCCCTGCATTTTCGGGCATACTCTTCGCAATCGACAACTATGGTTAGCTAATAGTACCCTTGTGGGATGATTTTGGCCACAATGCTTCTTCCTCCTGAGTGGCTGCCACAACAGCCGTCATGGATTTCTCTCAAGATCTACTGGGGCTCTTCCTTGTTCACGCGTCAGGAGGTTGGATATGACCACGATTGTTGGAAGAGCACTCCATTTTGTATGTATCACCGGGTGGTATAACTACTTAACGCGATTATGGGCATACTTTCCCGAGTTTCTTATGAAGTCGATGATTATTGTCATCTAATCTTTCTCTATAGATGTGCCCATCTGGACCTCCCCGTCCTGGTCTTACCTTTCTTATTTGTGCGCAGTGAAGAAAGTAATTCTCCGAGTGCTGATAGTCTGGGCTTGGCTGGCAAGATTGGGCAGGGCGTCCACGTCCCGATTCTTTGATCGAGGGATTTGTTTGATGGAGAATTACTAGAACAATGTCGTTCCTGCCAAGACGGCTACTAGACATTTCTTCATATTTTCCTCTTGCGCCTCGTAAGTCCCATGAATCTGCTGGACCACGAGCTGAGAGTCGCTATGGATGAGTATTCTCCGTATCCTTGCTTCTTTAGCTATACAGATCCCCAAAAGGAGCGGCTTGTATTTGTCCTCGTTATTGGATATGGGGTACACCAGATGGATGGCGAACTCCAGAATAGTCTTTGGCTCGTTCAGAGCTATTTTCCTAAAGATTATGCCCACCCCACCATAGGTGTTAGTAGAAGACCCATCTATGTAGAGGTGCCATAGGGGCACCGACTCTTCTTCTTCAGGTTTCTCGTACATTTCAATGACGAAGTTGGCGAGCAGTTGAGCTTTTATGGTCGGTCGGGAGGGGTAGGTAATATCGAATTCGCCTAACTCTAAAGGCCATATGATCATCGGTCCTGAGACCTCTAGGTTATTGAGGATGGTTCGAAGGTGGTGCACTGTGAGCACAGTGAGCGGATGGGCCAAGAAGTATGCTCAGAGTTTCTGGGCTATGGACACTATTGCTAATCTGACCTTTTCTATGCATGAGTACTGGGTCTCAACATCCATGCGGCCCAGAACAGAAGCACACCCGCTAACTCTCGTCCCACGGCCAGGTAGAAAATGATCATTTATTTGGGGATGGGCTTTACCAAGAGGGTCAGTTTGACTAAGTACTCCTTTAGTTCTTTGAAGGCTTTTTCGCACCGGTTGGTCCACTGGAAGTCTTTTATGTTCTTGAGTATCTTAAAGTAGGGCAGACCCTTCTCTGAAGAACGAGAGATGAACCTACTCACCGAGGCCATTCTTCCTGTAAGTTTCTACACGTCCCGCGTTGTCTTTGGGGATTCCATGTTAAGAATGGCTTTGGCTTTTTTGCGTTAACCTCAATCCCCTTTTGAGTGACCATGTGGCCTAGAAATTTTCCCCCTCGAATGTCGAAAGAGAATCTTTGAGGGTTGACTTTCATCCCAAATCGATCTATGATTTTGAACGCTCGGGCGAGGTCTCGGATATGCTCTTCTTCTTTTTGACTCTTTACAATCATTTCATCGACATAGAATTCCATCGTGTCTCCAATCAGACCCTCGAACATGAGATTAACTAGCCTTTGGTGTGTGGCCCCAACGTTTTTTAGCCTGAAAGGCATGACCGTACAACAGAAGGTGCCAATGTATGTGATGAAGCTAGTCTTTTCTTGGTTGTTGCCCACCATTGGGATCTGATTGTAACCATGGACCCAGTCCATAGTGGATAGGAGGGCGCAGCCAGCCGTGAAATCGATCAGCAGATCAATGCTTGGGAGTGTGTGATAGTCCTTAGGACAAGCACCGTTGAGGTTGGGATGAGAACTATGTTGGCCAACCACTTCAGGTAGTGCATTTCACGAATTTGGTGGAGGCCCAATAGCTGTTGAACCTCAGCTCGAATCACCTTGCTTCGTTCAGTCCCCATGTTATGCTTTTTCTACTATACTAGTTTGGCTGTTGGATATACGTTCAGTTTGTATATGTGTATCTCTTGACTTATTTGCCCACAGGGACCGTCCATCTAAGAAAATAGGTTGTGGAATTGTTTGAGCGTGGCAGTGATGGCCTTTTCAATGTTCTATCTGATGTTAGTACCAATCTTAACTGTCTTCCACTCCGCTCATCCAACTAGTTCTATCATTTTGAGCTATTCTGCGGGTTGGACCTGAACCTCCTCTGTGCGAGCTTTCTTGGTTGAGGGCTCGGTGGCCGAGGGTTCGGACTCGTATGGTAGGGCATTCATACGACACTCTCGGACTAGGGTCTCATCTCTCTTCACTTCACTTATCCCAAATGTGGTAGGGAACTTGGTTTTTAGATGAAGGGTAGATGCGACTACCTCGAAGGCTCAGGGGGTGGGTCGCCCGTAGATGGCATTGTCCGTCAGAGAGGGGGCTTCCACTACCTATAACTTGGTCGGCTCGGTGCGACGGGTAGCACCCTCACCCCAGGACATCGGCAGAGTAATAAGCCACACTTTTTGGCACTGTTCTCCATAATAGCCTACGAAGGGAGCCTCCGTAGGCTCCATCTGGCTGTGGTGGATATCTAGGGCGAGATATGTGGGCGTAAAAATCACGTTGACCAAGCTCCCACTGTCCACGAGGATTCCCCTGACTTCTATTTCGATTATGGTGGTCGTGACACCAAGGGGTACTCGTGGGGGTACACAATGCCTGAAAAAACATCGGGCCCAAAAAAGATGACGGCCTAATCTACAGGTCGGGCGGCGTAGACCTTCAATTTTCTTTCTGCTTTCTGGGCCTCTCTAATGTAGTTCTACCTTTCCTGCTTGGTAAGGAAATTACCCCTCATTCGCTCATGTTAACCGTGTGACCGGTGGGAGCATTGTCACGATAGGTCTTCCCGAGGTGGCTGCTCCCTGTCCTCAGAAGTGTCGGGGCACAGTTTTTTGCTCTTGGGCGCTTCCTCTTGACCCTAATTTCCTACGGACGTCCCTATATCGGGCATCACGTATTTCCAAGAAAGCCTAGGCCCAAAAACCTGGCTATCTCCTCTTGGAGGTGGTAACAGTCGTTTGTCATGTGCCCGAAGGCTTGGTGGTAAGTGCAGAAATTTTCTGAACTTTTGAACCTTTGGGGGTCCTAAGGGATTTGAGGCCATCTGATGTCGCGCTCTTCTCCCCTGATGGTCATGTTTTTTGTGGGGATTATCCTCATAGGAAGTAAGGGCACGGGCTCCAGATTCTTCTTGACTTTCTCCTTCCTTTCTCCATCTTGTTCATTTCTCTTTTCCTTCCATTTTCTTGTGAAGGGGGTCGGGCTCAAGCTGCCTCAAGGTTGATCGCATGTTGGGATCGAGGTTGGTAACCTCGATGACTACGTGTGAGAAACATCTCATGTAGTCTCTAAAGGACTCGTCTGCCTTCTCTTGTCTGTTGAACATATGTCATATTCGAAAATATGCATTGTCCCTAGAAGAGCTGGGAGAACCAGGATTGCGCCTGACTGGTGAGGGTCGCCCAAAATCTTCAGTAGAGGACGTGATTGTGAGGCGACCTGAGGTCCATGCAAGCGTAGTATTGGTTAATGTGATCGTCGGGGTCCAGATCATTACTCTCTCCAGCGTAAGTTAGGAGTCATGTGGGCTTCATCCGAAGAGGGACGAGGGCGTCAGTTATGTGAGGTGCGAACGACAACCTGCGATATGCCGCTTCCTCCCTGGGGTTGAGATTGCGTCTGAGTTCGCACAACTCTCTCTGCATTTGTTCCATCATGCCTCTTAAGGGTCCACCGAGGGACGGCAAACACTGGCGTCTACCGACGGGCTTCGGATAGTAAGGCTCATGCTGGCCACACAAATTCTAGGCTGTTTCATGATGTCGGGGAGGGTACCGTGGTGGCTACGCTTCTGAGGGTGCGTCCACCGAGCTTGCTAAGTACAATGATGGTGGTCCCTTCCTCCAACAAGTGGGGGATACGCGAACGTCGCTGCGTGGTGAGCCTCTAGATCTGGATTATGGGGGCGGGGAGGATTTTTCTACTCCTTTGAGCGGTCCTCGTCCCGACCACGACCATTTTCCAAAGCAGTTCTTCTGTTTCCATTAAATCGGGCGAACATATTGCGATTCATGTCCCAGGGTACCTACACGTAACCCATAGTTGATCCAGCCTCCTGCGGGGATGGGGTGCCAGGAGCTTGAGGCGCTGGAAGACCCGTAGCTTGGGGCATAGAAGCCTTGGTAGCAGGAAGTACGGGTGCATCGAGATTTGATTCGGGGCCATTGCGACCCTGGGCCTCCTCATGAGGGGGCGGAGGACTCTGCTGCTTCTCTATTTCAGTGTCGTGATTCTACATTGACTAATGTTCTGGTAAGAAAGGGATAATGCGCGTACAGGTGCTCTTCTTGCTCTTAAACTGTCCATGCAATTTTCCTCAAATAATACTCAGAGAACTTAGGCGCCCCCACAAACGGCGCCATTTGGTGATGCAATATTGTCCAGGCCCGTAAGGTCAAGAATTTTTGGGATAATATCACTGAGTTTTATTTGGAACCACTATCTCGAATTTGAGGGAAAATGAGGCAATATTATATTATTAAGGATTTCGACTAAATTACAAGTGGGTCGTACAATGAGATAGGTAATGTTTGTGGAGTGTTATTTTGTTAAGTACAATTGTGCTGAGAGTTTTGGCAGAATTGGTCTAATTAATGTTAGCCTTTGGGGTCGTTGGCTAATAGGGGATGGTCTTTTCGTCTTAACTCCGCGTTGTGCTGGTGGCCAATAGTGTGGAGGTCTTTTGCGCCAATATGGGTAGTGTGTCAGAAGATTACCAATGGTGTGAGTTTGACTGAGTTTTGTCTAAATGGGTAGTGATGGCATCTGCTCCAATGGTCTTCGGGGGTGGCTCTGTGCCAATGAGGGAGAGATGGTCTGCCCTAATCACTGATCTGAACCAGTAGAAATTGTTGCCTTCTACTCCAATAGCTGACTTGGGCCCATGAGGCACGGTATTTTGTTATAATGAGGGTGGTTGGGAGCTATGTTAAAGGAGGGTGGTTGGCACGTCTTTCGAGTCTAGTCGTGTATGGGGTTCTGCCTGGGGGGTCGCGGAGTCGTTGTTTGTCTTAGTAATTGCACGATCGTTTGAGCTATGTCTTTTTGCTATCTCAAGACCACGATTTGAGTGGTCTCGACCCGTCCTTTTATTCACTCGTGTCCTCAACGCTTTGTATTGTCTTCCATCCTCAGTAGTATTTTTGGCTAAGTGTTGGATATCACCACCCGAGGGTCCCATATCGCGGCTCCCGTGAGATCCGGATGGAATTTAACCAATTTTGGGAGTTTTCTCTGGTGACCTTCCTTGCGGATACCCGAGACCTTGACCAATTTTGGGTCGTTCGGAGAGGTATACTCTAGCCTTTAGATCCAATCCTTTAGATCGGAGTTGTATTCCCTTCTCGGGCCGTTAGTTGGTCGTGGCCCGCGGGGACCTCTCCGGGCGCTTGGACAGATTACCTTCATTGCGGGTGCTAGATGGTCATGGGCCAGGAGTACCTTCTCCGGATATTGGGACCATGTGCCTTTATTAGGGTATTAGATGGTCTTGACTTGGGGGTACATTTCCTCTAGACCTTGGCCGTTTTCACGGGGTACCCATTTTGCTTGTCTCCAAAATCGTGGCGGGTTATTTATCATCACTGCTTTTATTTGCAACTGTTGACACTGTTTATTTATATTTTTTCCAAGCAACATATTAATGGCTTGTTTGTACCCATTGAACTTTAGAATCAGAAGTTTACTGATTTAAAGTTGGATTCCCATCACTTGTGCTTAAATTTAACATTTTAAGTCAGATACCCTTAGTCGTGCTTCTTACAAATTCTTTTGTAAGTAGGTTAGTGAGGGGGTCAGCTCAATCTTTCCGGATCGACGGCGAGTTGCTAGAAATGTTTTGCCAAAATTTTTATATTTGGACTCAATCTTCTTCTCGTCAAGACGGTTCAGATAGTGGTGACAATATCGAAAAAATTAAATTTATTTCACGCGGTATTTAATTTTAATTCAAGAAGTTTCCGGTAAATTTGAAGAACACTTTGAAAATATTTTTCACATTTTCCAAAAATCTCTTGAACGTAAATTAAATTTTCTGTGTAATTATTAGAATTTTGCAATGTTGCCACCACTATTGCAACAGTCTCAACTACAAGGGGATCCTGATGAAAAATAAAAAAATCAACGATTTCTAGTCTTAAATCGCCGAAAATACGCACTTAATCAAATCGCAGAAAAGAGCATAGTTTGCGCCTCGCCAAAGCCATAACAACAAAAAAGATAAAAAATAAAAAATTATGGCCCTAAATCCATAAAATGCATATAGTTCGGGCTAAGAAAATTGGCGGGATTAGCACACAGTTTAATTTTCACATTGTTTTTTTTAATGAGTTTTAATAATACACACTAAAAGCACAATTTAGCGCTATATGCAAAAGTCCAAACTCCTCTTTTAATACCATGATTAATGGAACACTAAAAGCACAATTTAGCGCTATATGCAAAAGTCCAAACTCCTCTTTTAATACCATGATTAATGGAACAGCGACAGCGTCCAACTTAATTACGTAAAATGCGGCAACAAAATTATGTGCAACAAAAAGCTGATTCCCTTGAGCACATTTTCGTAATCCCATTTGCAACTTTCAGATTCTTATCTTCAACTTTCGACAATCATCGTTTCTTTCTTTAACATTTTTGATCTTTAAAATTGACAGAAAGGTTAATTAGCTTAACAAACAAGGAAGTAATAAATCAGTCGAAGTTAGTTTTGACTATCAACATAATTAATCGGCCTAACTTGTCGGCTGCTCCATCTAACTGGAATACTTCTACGCACAAGCAATTCCACGCAAATTTCTAGTTAAGTGCGGATCAACTCTGGGTAGTGCCCGGTAGAAAACTTTTGTTTATTTTGTAGGATTGAATAGCGTTATGCATTTTTTGGAGCAATAATCAACACATAAAAAACAAAAATTAAGTTTCATAATTATGAGTTGAAAATATGGGTATCATCATTGGAAAAGTGGAATAGAGTTTCTGTAAAATGACTACCATTCGTATAATATTGAAGTTATAAGATTCTAAAGATTTTGCATAAATTCTAAAAAAGTGGATGTCGTTGTTACATGACATCTATAATGATTTATATGACACACGTAACAATTACTGACTGATATTTTAATAATTTCGTATCGTTAATTAGCTGATGTACTGATTTAATATAATGATTAATTAATTTCCTCAATAATATGTTACACCGTTTAATTGAAATAATTATTTATTGTGCTTTGTTATCACTTATTTCACTAGCTCTATTACTCAAACCGGATTTTGAAATTACTCATTTATATTTTCTTACACTTGTGGAGGTGTGATGCATTATCGAAAATGTGAACACTTGTGTGAAGAGTTGTTCGTAGTAAAATTTCTACGAGGAGCGTCTTATCTAGCAGGGGTAGATATCTTAATATAAAATGTCCCTCGCGTAATTCTGAAGTTGAGAATTTGGACCACAATTTTTGAAAATGTATATTTACTGCCTTGTATTCTTAACTGGCTAGGATCACCTTCAGCGCTTGCAGGAAACACTAAAGATATTTTTGTTCAGCTTTGTTGCGTTATACATGACTCGTATAAGCGACAACCATATGGTGTTGCATTTGGTTCTTTGTCTTTTGGAAAGCATGGTCCACTAGAAATAATTTGTGCTTTAATGGAAACAACCTGATTTGTTCGATGTAGTCGAAAATGTTAATGCGAAGACTTGGCCTTGTAAAAAAAAAGGTAAAGAATGAGGCTTTGCCTATTCTTTTTTCGAATGGTATAATTTTCCTCTTTCTTGTAATTGTGACTCATGAAGCCTTTCTAGAAGTATTGCTCATACTCCTTTCAATGAAATTATTTTTTCCTAATAAAAAAGGAAAAAAAAATAGTGTCTCACATTTTTTATACACGTGATTGATACTATTGGATTTTGATCACGTACGTCAAACTAGTAGAATCATATTACAACATAAAAGAATATAATACTATTACTCGAGTTCAATAATATTATATTTATAATAATTATAATTAAATAAATAATGGTGTAACTTGTACTTATATATCTTTCATATTTTTTAGTTGAGCTATTTGTCTTTCAGCTAACCATTGAGATAGGAAAAACGAAGAAAATGAAAGAAAATATAAATGGAAAGACAAACACGACAAAAGCAAGACTACACTGGACAAAAGTAAGGACATCGTGAATAAAAGCATGCAGAGCAGCTTTTTCTAGAAGCAGGCGTGGTCTCACGCGTTACCACTGTTCAGATCGCGCCTTATATGCAAAATTAAGACCGCGTTCTGATTTCAGGGCACCACAATTCTAGAAGATACCGCATTCAATACCGCGTCGAAGTCAAATCGCGCCTGTCACGTATAATTGGGCATGCGATTTCCACATTGTGCCTTACACTTTTCTTGCAGTACACATTTGTCAGTTCAAAATGCCATAAGAGACATCAAGAATTCATAATCTAGGAAATATAGGTGAGGAATCTCTATCTTTACCTTTTCTACCATAATTATACTTTCCTTACGATTAAATTCCATTAATATACGAGTTATTTCCATTGTGATTTTAATTATATGGAGAGTTATGCAACTTAAGAAAAATTTCTAAATTTTAATTAAGAACTTTTTATTTATAACTCTAACCACTTTTATAATTCTATTATCTCTTAGAATTCATAAGACTATTTCTTCTATCTATCTATTCTCTTAAGAGAAAATTTTATTTTTCTTTATTTCTTTGTTGAAGAACATGACATGTGGACGTTACTTTACGATGGATCCAAAGACAAAAAACTGACAACAATGGAGAAACTTAGCATGGCACAACCAAGTTATGACCTGACAATAGGTGTAATATCGTTGGGAACAAGAGAATGCTAAGTTAGTGCACAAATTGGAGGAGATCAAGGAGTAATTCCAGAGCAACAACACCCATCATTGGATGGAGTTGAGACAAATCGAGGAGAGCGTGACAAATGAGGAAACTCACACCACCACCAGTCTGACGAGTGTCCTTTGAGCTCAGTCAGGGAAGTCCTATGATCAGTACTTTAATTATTTCTATTTTATGCAATGAGGACTTCGCATGATTTTATGTTTGGAGGTGGGAGCAAGGTTTTTTTTTTCTTATTTGTTATATATATATATATATATATATATATATATTTTAGAGTTTGTTTTAGAGTCTAGTGTTTTTTTTTCGGATCGAGACATTAGAGTGAAATTTAAAGCATGAAAGCATGAATAAGTAGGGATCTATGATAGTATATGCATAAGATAATACAAATTTGAGATGAAGGAATACGTGAATACATTTCGTACATCTTGTTTAATATGGTCAAAACATGTTTTAGTTTCATATACACCTTTTCAATCTGCTGTTGTGTATAATTGTGAAAATAATGTTGTTTATTTATGAGAAATATTTTTGAAGCATGTGCTTATTACACTTAAACAAATTTCTTGAATATGGCTTGAGATAATTGCAGATGTAAATGTGTTGAGGAAATGAAATAGGCCAACGTTTCAAAAATCTTGTTAGGGCCGTTTTTCTATCCGATTTGGGCTCAATTCGGATCGGCCCAACTAGGGTTTAAATTGATATTGTTTTGTTAAATCATTAGGATAAGTTAATCTTTTAGATGGTAATTATTTTAATATTATTTCCTTATCTTTATAAGATATCATTCTATCTTTAAGATTATCCTACTAGATATTAACCATATCTCCTATCTATGTTCTAGACATAATATTAGGCATGTACGTTGGATATCTTCTATGATCGTGCAGAATCCATCAAACAAGGAAAGAAGATCCGCGTTGATTGCAACTGGCGATATGTAGATCTTATCTGCTAAGGAAAGAAGATCTGCGAGGATTGCAACTGAAGATCTGCAGAGATTCTGCCAATGCCTATATAAGGAGGACTCGACACATTTAGAGGACAAGCTTTGAAAAGGATAATTAGTGATTTCAGTCCTGTATCGAGTCAAAGTCTTCTAGTGAGAACTTCTTGTCAAATGAGCTTTGAATTAATCTTGAAGTTCTCCGACTCAAAGGAGTATATCGAAAATAGTTGAGGGTTAGGTGTTGCAACGGTAAATTAGAGGGAGTCTAGATTTACGTTGGAGTAATTCCTATCATTGTAATTCTTAAGTAGGGTACTGTTTGAGTCACAACATTTGGGTGCAAACCCCGTGGACTAGGACCATTTGGACCGAACCACGTAAAAAATCTTTGTGTTCTTTACTGTTTTATGCAGTGTTTTCAGACCCGGCCCGGTCACAGAACCGGTGAGGCTACTGGGTAGCGGGTCAACAGGTCAGACCGGTTAGACCAGTGGTTGGACCGGTTTGTTGACTTTAGTCAACGTTCAATAAAAATATAATATAAAATTTATTTGTATAAAAAAATAAAAGATTGTGAGAAACATTTTAAGTCACTAATATTTTGTTATATTATAAGAAAAATAAAAATATGGTTATCACAATACTAGGACTTGACATGTGACCTCCAACAAAATAAGTTTTTGGGAAGTAGTGGTAACCATTGCGCTATCCACAATTTAATAAATAATCCAACAAACCATATATTTAATACAAGATAAAAGATTTTTTTTTTTTTAATGTTGACTAACCGTATCACAAAATTCAAGACAATAACAACGTCACTTGACAATAAAATCTAGAATATGAAAACCGCATCGGACGAATTACTAGGCTTGAAATTCTAGAATGCATACTCGTTTCGCTTCAAAATCAAATTAAGTATGGAAAACTGTGTTTTTTTGAGAATTTGTTTGCCCAAACCGTCGTAGGCAGTTTGCAGTGGATAGATCTCGTTGAGATACCCCAAATAAAAAAATGCGTCCAAAACGGACATTCCTACGCAAAGTTATGGCCTTTCAAAGTTTTGTATTTTTTTTTTTCAATTTTTGAGACAGTATTGTAATTAGCAAAAAAATAGGGAGGCTGGTTTGCAATTGACAAAAAGCAAAAAAAAAAAAAAAGTCTGACCGGGTCACAAGACCGGACCGGGTCACCGGTTCTCCGGTCGAACCAGACCGGGTCACCGGTTCGACCGCCAGACTCTTGCAGCCCGTTTTTTGGACAGACCCGGACCGGTGAAGCCACCGATTCCCGGCCAGACCGGTCGGACCGGCCGGTCCGGTCCGGGTCTGAAAACAGTGGTTTTATGTTTAACTGTCTTCTATTAGTTGCAACAGAAAACTGGTTTTAAAACATAAAAGTACAGTTGTCTGTCTTACTCATGAGTGCAGTTGCAACTACTGTCAAGTACAACTGCATCCAATAACGAGTAACATAGACCTAAGATCTTTCAATTGGTATCAGAGCGGGTCACTATATTCTATAGTGTAGATTCTGGTTTAAAAGATCTTTTTTGTTTTTTTTTTCTCTCTTTCATTGATGGAAGAAATGAGGGTAGGTCTATCGATCACAAGGCCACCAATGCTAACTGCAACTAATTATTCCTACTGGAAAAATCGCATTAGGAATTTCATTAAACAGCAGGATCAAAAGGCGTTGAAAAGCATTCTTAAAGGGTGGAGCCCTCCAGTAGATAACAAGGGCAGAGTAAAATCTGAACTTGAGTGGACCGATGTAGAGGAACTCTTCGCAAAACATAATTCTACTGCTTTAAATATCATTCTTGTTTCTGTCGATTATGATCAATATAAAAGTATTGCTAACCTTGAAATTGCTAAGGATGCGTGGGAGGCCATCACGAATGCTCATGAAGGAAACTCCAAAGTTCGTGCATCTAAGTTGCAACTTCTGAATGATCAATTCGAATTCATGTTGATGGGAGAATTGGAAACGATTGCTCAATTTCACTCAAACCTCAGGCATATTGCAACTGAGGCTACCATGCTTGGAGCAGACTTTCCAGATTCACGTATTGTTCAGAAGATGTTGAGATCTCTACCCGGGAGGTTCGCAATGAAGGTTGCAGCCATTTAAGAAGCCAAAGATATTGAAACTCTTTCTCTTGGGGAACTGATGGGATCACTCACGGCATGGGAAATGAAGTTGGAACGAGAAGGTGACAGATTTGCCAAAGGAGTTGCGTTTCAAGCAAGTTTTGTGCAAAACACTCCAAACATGGAACTCACACAATCCATGCCTCTCCTTGCAAATCAGTTCAACAAAATGAATAAAGGTAAAAATTCCCATTTTGTTACAAGTCCCTCTGATTCATTTAAAAAATCTTCCGCTACTAATAGACTTGAAAACAAGAGATATGGGAAAGGTATTCAATGTAGGGAATGTCAAGGATTTGGTCACATCAGTGCTGATTGTGGAAACTTGGTAGAGAAAAACAAAAGCCGAGCACTGCTAACATCATTGAGCGACGATGAAACTGACAGCAATGATGAAGAAACCGAGGAAATGGGCGATGTTGCATTTACATCTATCTTCTCACCAAGAGAAAATATTGCTGTTGCAACTGACATTCTGACTGAATCCGATAGTGATGAGTCAAAGTCAAATCACAAGGTGATTGAGGTCGCCTTGACAAAGTATAAAGCCATGTGCCAACGAAATATTGAACTTGAAGCTCAGTTCAAGACTCTGCAATCACATGGTAGTCCAGTTGATATGAAGAAACAATGTCTGGAACTTGAAAGAAAAGTGCTCACCCTTTCAATGGAAAAAGATCACATCTCTCAAGATCTTGATAAAGCACTTGCAGCTCAAAAGGCACTAAATGAAGTCCTAATTCTCACTCAAAAAGAATTAGAATCATTCATGAAGAGTGTGAAGCCACTGATTCCTGGAACTGAGAAGTTGGGAAAAGTTTTTGACACCAAGCAAGTTGCAACTGGAAAAACTGGAGTTGGATTTGTTGATATCGGTGAACCAAAGTTTCTTCAAAATGCAAAAGTTACAATGTCAAGGAAGAAACGAATACCTAAAGGAGTAGAAACTCCACTGAATTACCCAAACATTCACCAACATAAATCTCAGGTAAATCCTAGTTGCAACTTGAACAATGCTAAATATTTACCATTTTCTGTTGACATGTCACAAAGAAGCAGATTTGTTCCAACATGTCATCATTGCGGAGTGAAAGGGCATATTAGACCATACTGCTACCAGCTTTGGGAATCACAATTTCCTACACCTTGCGAACCTACCCCAATGGTTCAAAAGAAAAGGAAGGAGAATAAAAGAAAGAAGGAAAAGAAAAGTGCACCCACTGTTGCACCTGTAAAATCTGTAAAGAAAATATGAGTTGAAAAATCTGCCAAAACAATTAATTGCCTTGTTACTTGCAACTCTGCTTCTAATAATTCTATTAACTCATGGTTCCTTGATAGTGGCTGCTCCAGGCACATGAAGGGAGACAAAAGCATCCTAAGTAAGCTCATGGATGACAAGGGAGATGTCATCTTTGGTGATGGTAAATGTGGAGACAGCCTGGGAGGAAAACAAAAGAAGACTAGTCATACAGAGTTGCAACACACACCTTCTGAAAAGATCCTAGAACTGCTTCACATGGATTTAGCCGGGCCAATTCAAACGGTCAAACAAGATCACATTGGAATCTTCATTTCACAGGCAAAGTATGCAGGGAATCTTGTGAAAAGATTTGTTCTTGACTATATTATACCAATGAAGACTCCCATGAGATCGACTGATCGGCTTAGCAAAAATGATAGTTGCAACTCCATTGATCCAAGTCTTTACAGAAGCATGATCGGAAGTTTTCTTTATCTCACTACAAGTTGTCCCATTATTTGTTTCAATGTTTTAGTGATGCAGGTTGTGTTGATTATAGGAAAAGCACCACTGGAGGGTTTTTTATTTAGGAAGCAACATTCTATTACACTTTCCACAATTGAGGCTGAATACATCGCCGCTGGAAGGTGTTGCACTCAAGTGATTTGGATGAAACAAATGCTCAAGGATTACGGTATTATACAACATGAACTTACTATGTTTTGTGATATTACTTGTGCCATTCATATCTCCAACAATCTCGTTCAACATTCTCGCACTACGCATATTGACATAAGATATCACTACATTAGAGAATTGGTAGAAGCCAAGATTGTTGAGTTACACCATGTGTGTACTGACCTTCAACTTGCAGACATCTTTACAAAGGCTCTCGATGTTACAGGATGTGAGCACCTTCGTAAGTCGTTGGGCCTCTACCTTATGTGAATTGCAACAGGGACACTGTTGCAACCAAGGGTGACTTTTCTGGACTTAATTATTTATTCCACTGAGACTTGTAGTCCCGTGTTTTGATTTGGTATACATGTTTTTCTCCTCAGTGAATCTTTGTTGACACAAAAAAGGGAAGAAAAACAGTGATTGTCTCAAAATTACATTCAAAATGAAGGAGACAAACACCGAAAGGTGATTTTAGTCACACCGGCTTTCAGTTGCAACTGGAAAAAGCTAACTGACCTACAAGAAACAAGTGTGAAAGCTATCAATTTATACCCCACGCGTCTACTCATTGAAAAGAGCTACCTTGTTCACAAATGTGTCAGAGTGAAAGCTACCAGTTGCATGTGTGGTCGTATGCAAAGTTGCAACTGAGGAGATTACGTGATATCGGTCTTTTCTTGGACTCAATTTCTTGATGGAATTTTTAATTATCTTCGGTTAATTTCCTTCCTTTGGGACTCTGTGGCGTTGATTTCAATTTTACGTAATTTGTGGTGTTCTAATTTTCTCTCGATTGTGTTTCCTTTCGCGTGACCTTAGGAGATTTTTTTTGGATGTTTGTTAAGATAAGATGGTGTTGCCATATGATTATCTCAACAGGATTTGTGCCAGATTTGTGCCTATCTTTCTCTTTTGTGGACATATCTCACGATTTATGCTTATTAGGAAAGATTGGATTGGATTAGGTTAGGAGATTGCATTTTGATGGGAAAGTTTCCTATCAAAAAGCTGGATCATCTGTTGCAACAATCGGGCACCCCTTGATTTCTTCTGTCAAAAAGGGGGAGAATGGGTTTGAGGGGAAGTTGCATGTAAGGGGGAGCACTCCTTAATCTTGTTTTGAACTCTTTGAGGGGAGTTGCATGTATTGTCACTGGTGTTGCAACTGCTACTATTCCTGCACTTCGCTTTTATTATGAACTTTTGAAAGTTTGTTATTTGCTAACCACTTGTGCAGATGGGTCAATGATTTTGACAAAACAAATCAAAGGGGGAGATTGTTAGGGCCGTTTTTCTATCCGATTTGGGCTCAATTCGGATCGGCCCAACTAGGGTTTAAATTGATATTGTTTTGTTAAATCATTAGGATAAGTTAATCTTTTAGATGGTAATTATCTTAATATTATTTCCTTATCTTTATAAGATATCATTCTATCTTTAAGATTATCCTACTAGATATTAACCATATCTCCTATCTATGTATCTAGACATAATATTAGGCATGTACGTTGGATATCTTCTATGATCGTGCAAAATCCATCAAACAAGGAAAGAAGATCCGCGTTGATTGCAACTGGCGATATGTAGATCTTATCTGCTAAGGAAAGAAGATCTGCGAGGATTGCAACTGAAGATCTGCAGAGATTCTGCCAATGCCTATATAAGGAGGACTCGACACATTTAGAGGACAAGCTTTGAAAAGGATAATTAGTGATTTCAGTCCTGTATCGAGTCAAAGTCTTCTAGTGAGAACTTCTTGTCAAATGAGCTTTGAATTAATCTTGAAGTTCTCCGACTCAAAGGAGTATACCGAAAATAGTTGAGGGTTAGGTGTTGCAACGGTAAATTAGAGGGAGTCTAGATTTACGTTGGAGTAATTCCTATCATTGTAATTCTTAAGTAGGGTACTGTTTGAGTTACAACATTTGGGTGCAAACCCCGTGGACTAGGACCATTTGGACCGAACCACGTAAAAAATCTTTGTGTTCTTTACTGTTTTATGTTTAACTGTCTTCTATTAGTTGCAACAGAAAACTGGTTTTAAAACATAAAAGTACAGTTGTCTGTCTTACTCATGAGTGCAGTTGCAACTACTGTCAAGTACAACTGCATCCAATAACGAGTAACATAGACCTAAGATCTTTCAAATCTGAGTTTTTGCCTTTCAAGCCAAGAACCGTTTATGATAAATAAATATCCACTGAACCTCGCTGAAGCCTTTTCTATGAGCCTTTGTTTATGAAGCCTAATTTACCTACCTTGAGTCGAAAGAAAAATTTATATCATACCCATTTCTAGACATATATGTTGTGAATCGAATGAGGAATAAGGTAGGAATTCCAAAACAAAAGCACAAGCTAACAAGAAAATGTGAAAAGGAAAAGGACGATGAAAGTAATAGAGAGCAGAAATAACCCAATGCAAAAACTTTAAGTTTGGGGGTGGCTCTAAAAAAATTATGAAGTATATGATGGTTGATTCTTGCGCAAATAAAAATGCAAAAGAGAATATGCCAGAAAGAGCCTTAACTGTATGGCCAATGAAGAAGGCACAAACAAGAGAGGAAAAAGAATAAATGAGTGATTTATTACATACATCTCTATAACTCATATATTATTTTTTCCATTATAGCCCACACCCGAGCCTAGCTTTACAAGCTTATGAAGTCCTAAATGATCCTCAACATGTGAAGTGTACTTGATTCAACGGTAATATGAGAGTGAAGAGTGAAAAGTAGAGTGATTATATGTTAAGAGGTATGATCTTATAAGTTTGCAACATGAAAATAACTATTAGAACACACGAACCTGATTTGACGACGACTTTATTAAATTTGATGTGCCCCTGTTCATCTAATTATATTGCATCTCTTGTTCTAACCATAGGTTGCAATTTGAGAATTCCCGCTTATAAGTGTTGACATATTGATGATTAAATTCTAATATAGTTTGAGTTAGTTAAGTGAGTTTGCATGAGGACAAGCAAAGGTTTAACTTTGAGGATTATTGATGAGGGCTTATTTATAGGGTGTTTCTTTTGGGAGATTAAGTGAAATTATGGGTCTTATTTGACTTAGTAACCCGCATGGTTTGAGCGATAACTCTTTCGAGATTTGACCACTTAAGAGAAGTTATTAAAAAGCCTGCTATTGTAGCAGCGAATACCCACTATTAAAATCTCTATCATCCTGTGATTATATAATCTAAGTTTTTACTAAATTGCTTGCACCGAAATGACTCATTTGCCCACGTTTTTTAATTCTACATTATATCTATATACTATATTATATATATTATAATTATATACTGTATCATATACATTAAAATTATAATTATATACATTGTAATTATACATTATAACTATATACCATACATTATAATTATGTACGGGGACACATTAGAATTATATAATTAAATACAAATATATATTATAACTATACATTTTAATTATATACCATACATTACAATTGTATATGTACACACATTATAGTTATACAAATTATACATTATAATTATATACATTACAATTAAAGGCATGTACATTGAAATTATATATGGAGATACATTATAATTGACATAACATACTATAGGCACATACATTGTATTTATATAGATTATAATTACACATTATAACTATACATTATTACTATATACATCAAAGAATTATTGGCAGGTACGTTATAATTATATATGAATATACATTATAATACATTACAAATTATAGGAACGCCCATTATAATTATATACATCAGCGATAATAGGCATTTAGATTATAATTATATACATTATAAATCTAATCATTATACATTATAGTAATATATATACATTATAGATTCTTATAGACACTAAAAAGGCAAACTAGGAAGCTCGCATCAGTTAGTACCAGATTAAAGGTTATACAATTAGCCATACGCGTTTTTAAAAAACAGTTATTAAATTGTTCGAGTAAAGATATGACTTTTATTATCAACTCAAATCATATAATATATGAACCAATCACCCTCTTAACGTATTTTACGTATCTGTTTTCTTATGCTTTTGAATACTTCTTATTGCATATTTATTTGTTTTAGTATTGTTTCATGTTTTCTTAGATTTTATCGAGTCAAGACAAAACAAAGCTACAGAGGCCAACTGGATTTTTTTAGGAGATAAAGAGTCAAGACACTGTTTTGAGATATTCAGGCGCTACGACACTATTGTCATGCGAAATACCAAAGCTAGCGCGATTGAATGAAGACATCATAAGACCACAGGGAAAAATCAGGAGGAGGCGCGATCAGAGGTGCTGACCGAGCAGATCGAACGTCCCAGGCGCTTTTGGCTCGCGATCCGGACAAAAGTTGGACCGACGTCAGAAACCCTAAAACGAAGCATGTAACGAAGAAAAAATATAAATAGGAGGCAACATTCAACCACTTTCCAACACAGAAACCAAGAGAGTCTGCCTTTAGAGAGAAAACACCATCAAAATCTTTTTCTAGTTTAGTTAAGCCATTGTTTGAGGGAAAATAGTTTGTGAAGAAGAAGATAACACAAGGGAATCAAAAAGAGAGTCAAGCAACAATTATCCGCCGCATCCCAGAAACTTTTCTTTATCTCTTTATTTTGTTTATATTATTTAATTCTTTATTGATTGTTGAACTCATGACTGTGAGCATTTAACCAACTCATTGTTTAGAGTAGGGGAGTAACTCTGATTTATGAATATATTTTTTTTCCTGGATGTTTGTTTCATGATCTTACATGTCTAGACTAAATAGTTACGTATGTTGTATGACTAATCTTACTCTCGATGGAATAAATCGGTAGCAGTCGTGCGAGGCCGCGGAGTGTAATATATATATATATATATATATATATATATAAATTTATTTATATATATATATATACACACACATATATATAATATATTTAAAATACAAAGTATTTGGTCAATGTTAGATCAACATTGTATCTACAATGTTAGGATAACATTGAACACATTAACACTACACATTCGAGATTTATTGTTATAACCGTGTTTTGCCTTTATTCACTTACTAACTTAGTTCCATGAGTTGTAGTTGGTATTTTTATGTGCTCCAGTCAAAAGACTTCAAGGATGGATCTATTTCCTTAAAGAAAAGTTGCCATCCAAAGAGAAGTTTCCAAAGAAGAACTTTTCATTATTAAAAAAAGAAAGATGTGTGCGCTGCAATGGAAAGATCAAGTCGTGTGATTTGCAAGAAGAAAAAAGATTACTTGTAGTAAGATTCTTTCCATAGAAGACTAAAGGATGGAGAAGGATTCTTTCTTTAGAAGACCTCAAGTCAAAGAAGGAAACCTTTCCATTGAATACTTCTAGTTATAGAAGGAAACTTTTTCATTAATTTCAAGTTGGACAAGGAAACCTTTCCCCATTGAAGGATACTTGTCATGAACGAAATTAGAGTCATACAAGGAGATACAATAGCAGCCAAAAACGTGCACAACATGTCTTGGTCATCAAGGAAGACGACATTATAAATAGGCATATTGGGCATCAAGAAAAAGACACGAAGACAAGAGCGAAAATATCCCGTGAGGAAATTATTATAGTCGAGCATTTTTGTCTTGTTTTCCAAAGTTTGTGAATTATCGAATTAAGTCTAGGTTTATATTTAAGAAGCGAATTCTTGTCTGCTTTGTTGAGTTCTATCAATTTGAGAGTGATGAGCTTACGAATTGAGAGAAACGTCTTTGTTAAAACATTTTTGGTTATTTCTCCTACGGCTCAAAAGATCATATTAATATATAATATTCTTAAAATTACATCTACTTGTGTTCTTAACTTTTGCGTTGCGTTATATTCTATATCATATAGATATGTGCTGACGTTAACCTTTGTTAAACGGAAGTTAAGATAACATCGAGAGACAAGTGTTTGCATAACATTGGAAGAGCTAATCAGTGTTAGACCAACATCAAGGTTAACATTGAGTGAGAAGTATCAAGTCCAGATCCAACAATTTCAATTGGCGTCAGAGCCAAGCACCGATTTCACTGGTGTTTGGATATGATACTAAAGGATGGACAGCACGAATCCGAATAAATTACTTGTCCTAGATTGATCTAACTATTCTTTTTGGAAGATCAAAATTCATGCGCTAATTAAATCATTCAATTGGCGAGCTTGGAAGATGGTGATCGAAGGGTATGCAGCTCTTATGTATGCTCTAGATGAAGATCATGAGGTTGTTCCTAAGCTAGAATCAGAGTGGACTAAAACTGAGATAAGTAACGCTTTCTTCAATGAAAAAGCCCTTAATACCATATTTAGTTTGGTTGATTGTCACATGTTCAAGTTAATTAAAAATTGTTCAACTGCAAAGCATGCTTGGGATATCTTACAAAATCATTGTGAATGTGATATATGCATTAAAAAGACTAAGATATGCATGTTTTTGGGCAAATTTGATAATTTAACAATGGGGAAAGACGAAAGCATTACTGTTTATTTTGAGAAACTCATGGAAATTGCTTATGAAATTCAAAACTTAGGTGATCCCGTGTCTAATAATCAACTCGTGTACAAAGTTGTGAGTACTATTTCAAAGAAATTTGAGGTGATTGTTATGCAAGAAGCTAGGAATATAGACACTTTAGACTTTCATACTCTACTTTACATTCTTAAAGAACTTGAGGTGAATCTTGAGAAAATAGATGATGAAGAAGAAATTCAAGCTTATAATGAAACTGTGGTTGAAAAGTTTATAAGCTTAGTCTATGTAACAAAAATATTCTTGCTGATTTAAAGAAAGATTTCTCTGAAAATATGACTAAATATTCTTCTAGACCTACTCCTTATAATGATACACGACTTGAACAGATTCAATGCTATGAATGCAAAGAGTGGGCCATTTTGCTTATTAATATTATAGCAACTTTAGAACAAAAGGGGATCCTAACTGCGTTTGTGTAGATGATAATGATGAGACAGTTTTTGAAGAATGTACTGATGAACATGTGCCAACGATTGAAGAAATTCAAACAACAGTGTGTGCAAAGGTGGACATACCTGTTGGTGTAAGGCTTGGTGTTCTGCCAACATCCAGAGAGCTCGATGTTATGACAACATCCAGAAGACAACACCATTCCAGAAGATTTTCGTTGATGATTGGGATGAAACCATTTGTTTAGACCATACTGAATGTTTGATTTCTGATTATGATGAGTTTCATGGTGATTCCGACTTTGAGTATTTGCATTATTCTATAGGTTTGGAAGATGATAATGTCCTTGAAGGTAAATTGATTCAAGAAGAGTTTCTTGAAGAATGTACTGATGAATAGGTTCCAAGGATTGAAGAAATTTAAACAACAGTGTGTGCGAAGGTGGACAGACCTGTTGGTGTCAAGGCTTGGTATTCTACCAACATCCAGACAGCTCGATGTTATGACAACATCCAGAAGACAACACCAGTCCAGAAGATTTTCGTTGATGATTGGGATGAAACCATTTGTTTAGACCATACTGAATGTTTGATTTCTGATTATGATGAGTTTGATGGTGATTCCGACTTTGAGTATTTGTATTATTCTATATGTTTGGAAGATGATAATGTCCTTGAAGATAAATTGATTCAAGAAGAGTTTCTTGATGAGCTGAAGATCATCTACCAAGCCCTACTCAAGGAGAAGAACAAGTTGAGTAGAATTGAGAAGGCCATGGAAGAGAATGAAAGCGTGAAGGCTACAATCACTCAACTTGAGGTTAGTTTGGGCAAAAAAGATGCTAAAATAGAAAAGCTAACTTCTAAGCTTCGCATAGTTCAACATACCATTGCCAGGAGGAATACATGTACTTATAAACTTGATGAAGTTTTATGCTTTGACAATGATGGTAATTATGGTTTAGGATTTCAAAGTCAAGTTACTCACTCCTCTAATTCTGTTAAATCCACTATTCCTAGTTTTGTAAAAGCTAAGGTATTTTCTGGAAAATCTAAGAAAACGGCCTATATTTGTCAATACTATTTTCAACATGGACACCTTAAAGCATATTGTTATAAATATAGAAAGTCCCTTAAAATGAAAACAATTGAACGGAATAGGGATTCATGCAGCGTTGATGTTGGTGTTAAGCCAACACTAGAATCTGGACATTCCAATGTTGATACTGATTATTCTAATGTTATCTCAACATTAGGTTTCCAACATTGCTGAATAAAGTACTGAGATGAGGAACATTAGACTTTGGGTACCTAAAATTAATATTGTTTGCACTTTTGTCTTTTCTCCTCGGTATACTAACCTTGTAGGTAAGTGGTACTCTGATAGTGGATGCTTAAAGCATATAACTAGATATAAATCTGATTTGAAGGATTTTGCACCGCTAACCACTGGAACTTTTACCTATGAAGATGGAGGTAAAGGAAGAATCATTGGCAAAGAAGTGCTGAATATTGATGGATTCTCACACTTGAAAGATAAGATGTTGTTGGATGGATTCTGTGAAAACCATATAAGTATCAGTCAATTCTGTGATGATGGCTTATTGGTAAGGTATGATAAAGATTCCTGTGATATATCTAATTGTGCAAATGTGTATGATGTGTCATGTAAAATGTTTGAAGACAACTACTTGGTGAGGAATCAAGTGATTTGCTTTCAAGCAGAGGTGGAACTGTTCAGTTGCCAAGAACAAGAGACTTGGTCACATGCACAACAAGAATCTGGGCAAGGTGGTGAAACTTGAAACCTTGAGAGGCTTTCCCAATCTCAGGATTTCTGGTAAAATGGTATGTTATGATTGCTCGAAAGGTAAGGTGACCAAATCTTCTCATAATCCAATCCAAGTGGAGGAACAGGTTATAAGTACCTCTAATTGTTTTCTACGAATTCTTATGGATCTCTTGGGTCTTCTTGAAGTAAGTAGAGTTGGGGGGTAAGCAATATGATTGTGTGAATATGAATGGTTTTTTGGATATACTGTGATCAAATCTTTTAATGAAAAATCAGAAGCTCTTTATACCTTTAGAACATTGCATGTTAGTATTGATAACTTATAGAATGCCTTTGTTGGTAATGTTTAGTCAAATCATGATAGAGAATCTAAAAATAGGTCATTCTCGAACTTATGTGTGTTTAATGAAAATATTCATAAATTCTCTATACCCATCCTTGTGAGATGTTGAAAAAGAAGAAACCTGATCTTGCTCGTTTTCATGAATTTGGATGTGTTTGCTATGTTTTAAATGGTGAAGATGTTTTGAGTAAATATGATCCAACAAGTGAAGCATGTATCTTTGATGGTCATTCATTGAACAATGGTGCTATGAGAATGTTTCATACAAGATTGAATATTGTTCAAGAATCTGTAAATGTGGTTTTTCATAATTTGCCAAGTTTTGCAGGTGAGTTAGAGGCTGATGTGACAAGTCTACTAGATTCTGATGTTGCGCCAACATTGACTCCAAACAGTGTTTTCCCAACATCACATGCAGATCCAGTACCTGAACCTGAACCTAAACCTAAACCTAAACCAGAAGCTGTTGTTATGCCAACATCGATTGGTCCTGATGCTGACACAACATCCGAGCAATCAAACTTATACAACGAAAATGTTCAAGTCCAAGATGTTTGGAGGGATACAACTGATAGGATTCAGAGGAATCATCCTACATCCCAGGTTATGGTTTACATCATTAGTGACATCAAAACACGCAACAAGAAAAGCGTAAATTATAGAGATATGATGTTACGTGTTTTCATGTCTTGATAATTGTTTAGCTCAAAGATTTGTTGACGATATTGTCTTTGTTTCTACTAACAAATCTACTTTAGACAAGTTTGTTGAGGCTTTGATAGGTACATTAGAGATGAACATGATTGGTGGACAAGATTTCTTCTTGGTGAGAAGATTTGGTTTGGAGGAGTCAAAATAGAGCAAGACTCTGATGTCTTCTACTTTGATGATTGGAAAAGGTGACACAAGCTTACAGTATCTATCCATCACTCTCCCATATATTATGAACTCGGTTTGTGTCTTTGTTTGTGCCAAGTATTACGCTGAAGCTACAGCTTTTAACTTAATTGTTGTGAAGTGAATACTGAAATATATATTTGGTACTGTAGACTTAGGTATTTTGAATACACATGATGCAAATACAAACCTTGTTGGTTTTGATTTTGATTGGGCTGGAGATTTAGCTGATAGAATTTTTACATGTGGGGGTTGTTTTTATTGGGAAAATAATACTTTTTCAAGTTATAGCAAGAAACATAATTGTGTGTCACTATCAACTGTTGAATATATTGCAGGTTGCAGCTGTGTTACCTAGCTTATATGGCTTAAACACATGTTGCATGATTATGGGATAAAAAGTGACACATTGTTGTTGTTTGGTGATAACCTTAGTGCCATTAACACATCAAGAAATCTGGTGCATCATTCTAGAAGAAAGCATACATTTTTTAACCATCATTTCTTGAGAATTCGGTAGATGACAAGGTTATAAACATTGATCACTTAGCGACCAACAATCAGTTAGTTGATTTGTTTAATATGTCATTATATAGCGAGAGGTTCTTCAAGTTGAGGAAAACTCTCGGCTTGAATATTATGTGATTTATTGTTGCATTTCGGTGTTGCCATAACACCACTGGCTAACACCGTAGTCTGTTTGTGGTGTATAGGGTTGCATTTGATTTTTTTTGTTTGATATCTGTTTTTGTTCTTGCTTGTCTTCATGAATGGTAGTCATAATTGGTTTGTATGGTTAAACTCTGTGATTGACTAAATATTCTGGCTGAAAAATTCACATGTCTGATTTGTAAAGTAAAAACTCTAATGTTGGTCTGAGGTTGTTAACCTAACATCAGGATAAGCTGGGGCACACAGAGTTTGCTGCTTTGTTGCTATTCAGTTGTGACTTATCCATGTTTAGGTTAAACATGACATGTGGAGAAGTTGGGGTTCATGATGTTGATAGCTTCAGTGATATTCATTTTTGCTTATTTACATGTTTATGTTATTTTTGGCCAAGGAACACATGATGAAGATCCTTTCTACTAGGATGTTTGGGGTTTCGATTGGCTTACATTTAATAGCATTGATCACTTGGTGTTTTCTCTTGAATGCAGGTTGATCAACAAGTATACATGAGGAATTTGGGGTGTTGGGGTATATGATAAATGTATTGCCACCATTCAAGTCCTTTGTACTTGCCTAATCTGCTGGTTATAATGATGTTACTGGGGTGTGTGAAGTCTTTTGCTACCCTCCTTAAGTGGTGTCATTATCCTTTTTTTAAGAAACCTTCAGTTTTGGTTCATATGAGTTATAAAAATAATAAAGATTTTTGTTGATGTGAACTGTTGCTGGTTTGAAAAGTTTTTCACAAGTGTTTACCATCTTCCAATATTTTCACAACATTCTGCATATCATTTAGGCCTGCATTCATTCATTTTTTTTTCTTGATGTGTCTGTGTCGGTTTGGGCTTAAGGGGAGAAATGGTTATGTACTCATGTGAAGGTATATATTTTGGGTGATTCATATCCAAAAAGTTAAAGTATAATAACTCATTTAATTTACTTCATACCCAAAATGTTGGATGTTCTGCAAACTAACTCTTATTTCCATGTACAGGTTAGATATATTTGTGGTACTAACTCATGCTTTTACTTGAAAATATCTTGAGGGTAAGCCCAATACATTCACATTCACATTCACAAGAACCAGTGTTGATTCCTAACAGGTGTCAATGTTATGTCAACATCAGACTGTAAGCATGTTGTCAGAACATCCAGATTTACATTGTGACTTATAAGTTTTTTGTGAACCGCGCTGGTCACATGTGAAGTAAACATTGTGTCACTTGCTGTCTCAACATGCAGTGATTATGCATGATTTATTTTAAGAAACCGCCCATTACTTTTTTTCACTTGTGATTTTGAATTTCTAATATCTTTGTGTCCAATTCTCTGAAATACTATAAATTCCACTTGCAATTATTTTTGAAATCCTCGACATGTATCTCTGATCTTGATTATGTGGTCCTTGGTATGGAGAATCAATGATATAACCCCAGCCCTGCTCATGTAGTTTTTTTTCGTAGGTACAACACTCGTTCCAGACATTGTTACTTAGACTAAACAAGTTAAAACTGAGGAATATGGTGTTGTTGATGTTGGTACTTCAAAAACAATTGAGGAGACAGTGCTTGAGGAACATTTTGTAGAGAATAATGATTTGATTGAGGGGGTGAACACTTTAGTTGCTAGAGAGACTAATGTGGGTGATAGTGGTGGTTTTATAGTTGGTTTCTGTAACTTTTATGCAGGTGCATTCTGGTTTCAATGTTAAGACAATATTGATAAACATCAATGTTAGAACATTATTGTGGATTCAATGGTAAGTTAACATTGATAAAGTCTGATGTTATGGCAACATTGAGTTGGACTGGTTTGCATTAAGGGGGAGCAGTGTTTTGTCGTTGGTTCTTATAAAGAAAAAGAGATGTTGATGTTGTTGGTTGATTGCAAGGTAATGAAGAGAATGAGAAAGAAAAGGAGGACAAGGAGTTTGAGAATGAAGTATGGAAGAATAGAAAGATGGTTTTCAGGGAAAGGATGACGAAACTGAGAATGGTGATGACGAAATCGTAGAGATCAAGACTAAGGCAGAAGGTTCTGAGAAGTCTGACTCAGATGTTACGGCAACAATGCTTGAGAACAATCCTGACTCAACAATAACGGTATCACTGAGGTAACATTTACAATTGAGGCTAACTTTGGTTCCTTTGGGGGGAGATAAGACTGTGGCTATGGAGGATTTTAGGAAACAGTTGATGATAGAGTTCTTAGAGAGAAAATTGAAAATAGCTATTAAAGAAGAGCTATTGAACTTTATCTTATGAAGTAATTCGTCAAGGTTTTGCTTTCCCCACAAGAAGGGGGAGAGGCAAGCAATTTTATCTTCGTGTTTATATTCTACTAGTTCTACAATTCTTATATAGCTAATGTGTTCTTAGTTATGCTTATAATTGTGATGTTTAACTCGTTGTGTATTCTTATTAGTATCTTAAAGCTATTTGGTTAATAGTCTCATATTAAGGGGGAGTATCTTGAGATATTAATGATATTGTGTTGCTAGAGCACTATGCATGAAATGAATTAAGAACATGTTTGGTTTTGTGAAGAAAGGCAAAAAGGGGGAGATTGAAAGTGAAAAATATTTGGTCAATGTTAGATCAACATTGTATCTACAATGTTAGGATAATATTGAACACAAGAACATTACACATTCGGGATTTAATGTTACAATTCTGTTTTGCTTTTATTCACTTACTAACTTAATTCCACGACTTGTGGTTGGTATCTTAATGTGCTCCAGGTCAAGATATTTCAAGGATTGATCTATTTCCTTAAAAGAGAAGTTACCATTCTAAGAGAAGTTTCCAAAAAGAACTTTCCATAATTAAAGAAGGCAATGTGTGCGCTGCAATGGAAAGATGTGATTGGAAAGAAGAAAACAAGATTACTTGCAGTAGGATTCTTTCCATAGAAGACAAAAATATGGAGAATGGTTCTTTCTTTAGAAGACCTCAAGTCAAAGAAGGAAACCTTTCTATTGGAGACTTCTAGTTAAAGAAGGAAACCTTTCCATTGACTTAAGTTAGACAAAGAAACCTTTCCCTATTGAAGGAGACTTTCCATGAATGAAATTAGTGTCATACAAGGAGATCTAATATCAACCAAAGACGTGTACAACATGTCTTGGCCATGAAGGAAGAATACATTATAAATAGCCATGTTGGGCATCAAGAAAAAGGCACGAAGGCAAGAGCGAAAATATCCCGTGAGGAAATAATTATAGTCGAGTGTCTTTGTCATGTTTTTCGAAGTTTGTGAATTATGAAATTAAGTCTATGTTTAAATTTAAGGAGAAAAATCTTGTATGCTTTGTTGAGTTCGATCAATTCGAAGTGAGAAGCTTGCGAGTTGAAAGAAACGTCTTTGTTAAAACCTTTTTAGTTATTTCGCCTACTGCTCGGAAGATCATATTAATATATAATCTTCTTAAAATTACATCTACTTGTGTTCTTTACTTTTCCGTTGTGTTATATTCTATATCATGTAGATTTGTGCTAACATTAACTGCTGTTAAATGGATGTTAAGATAACATCGAGAGTCCAATGTTAGTATAACATTGGAAGAGCTAATCAGTGTTAGACCAACATCAAGGTTAACATTGAATGAGAAGTATCAAATCTTGATCCAGCAATTTCATATATATGTGTGTGTGTGTGTATGTGTGTGAATTGTGACTTTGGTGTGCGAAAGCAACCGATTCCCAACCTTTATATCACACTAGATCAATCTCGATTATGTACATCTTATTAACACGGTGCAGATGAGTTAATGGGATTGCAGATTTGATATCTCTTCTAAAACAACAGACAATTGGGTTGATCCGTTAACATGGTAGGTTATGAAAGACTCATAGATGTATGGTTGGGATAACTCTTGATATAGGTCACAGATCCATTAGACATAAAAACATGAAATTATCATTTATGGTTAAGCCATTGTGAAACCCTACGTCGTAACAATCTTTCCAATTATTGTTTACAACCACAACCAATCAAGTAATCATTAAATTTTGTCTTTAGTTTGTTTAATTAGTTAATTTCTCTCTACTTGCATTCATTCTTAAATTATTTAATTGTTTCCTACATTGAGAACCATAATCCTATGTTACTATTTTCTTGCATCGTAGTTAGATTTCCACTACATTCGATATTGAGCATTCGTAACATTAAAAGCATTCAAAGCATACTTACTATATAAAACATTCATTTCATTCACAACATTCATAAGCATTAAGCACATCTTACAAACATAAGAGAAAAGATTGTAACAACCATTAGTGCCTTGCATTTAAGTGATTCATACATTAATCCACCACTCTCTTGGGATACAATACTTGGTTCTAACTATACTTACTTTATTATTATTATTAATTAATTCGCGCACCTGCGACGAAGGGGAAACTGAGGTATAATATTTAATTGTTAACTGATATTCTTTGAGAGTTACACCGCATCAGAGTTTTCCCTCATCAAGGTGTAAGCACTTCTTTCTAGAATGCGCAGATGCTTTACGCAGAGAAGTGTGCATGTTTCCTAGGTTTGGGGGCATTGCATTTTTTTAATTTTGTTGCCTTTTAAGGGAATCACAAGTCCCCCTTAAAGGTAGGTACGTATTTTGAGGTATCCATTCATTGTGCTATGGGTAACTTGATCCGTTTAGCACGTGGTGGCTTTTTTCAGCGCAAGGATGTGCCTTCAAAACGTCTCCAGAGCTGCGTGACCCATTCGTTATGTGCCAATCGCGGTTATCTTTGAAGAGGTTCCAAGACTAAGTTGTACGTTCAAGTTGATGGGCTATATTGGAGTCGTAAGTCTCCTTTAACGTCGGTGTTTTAGAGGGTTGTTATCTCCACAATAGGTGGCAGTACTTTGAGGAGAAAAGTAGTCATAACTTGGTAATGAAGGTTATCACGGGGAAGTTTTAACCATCTGGAATATTTCAGAGGGCATGAGGTTATGCCCAACGTGTAATTTCCCGTGGTCCTTGGGGGTGGCTTCCGGGAGGCTGTTTTGCTCCTCATAAGGCTTTTTATTTTCAAGACGTTAGAATGGGCATTTTCAGATGACCCGAGGCCTCAAGTAATTTCCGGGGCTAGCGGTTCTTTCTTTGGGTTATCCAGTCTATCTGGATGCCACATTTGTCAGATAGGTATGCCATAATTCCGTTCATTAAGGACATTTATGGCCCCTTGTGGCCGTTTGTCTATCTTGCCACGTGGATATTCGTTACTACTCCACGATCAGCCTACGTTGGGCAAGTGAGAAGGGTCATCAGTTTAGGTTGTTCAGAGAAGGAATGTCGTTTGAGCGGGAGTTCTATTTTTTTTCTTTTGTAGCCTCCTATAAATAGGGGTACCGCGTGTCCTTTCCTTCTCGTTTTTCTTTTGCCTCTTCCCAACTTCTTATCCACTTCAGAGTATCTTTCCAATGTTATTAGTGTTTTTTATATAACAATCCCTGTTGTTGGTCATGAGTATCATGGCTCGTTTGAACTCAAGGGTTTTAGATCTTTCACTCGCATAATCAAGTTCCACTTGGAATTCCCATATTCTCGTTGCATTTTCTCATGCAAAGATAGGATTTGGTCAAGACGATGGCCATTCTTTAGTGGTGTGCAGAGGGGAAGCTGCGTTGCTGGATACCGAAGTAACCTCACGAACTTGTTGCCAGAGGGCGGCATGGTTGGCCATCGTTGTTAAGGTGCATCGTGAGCTCAATAACTCTTTGCTGAAAAAGGAGGGGACTACATACATTGGCAGGGGTACCTCATCGACCTCTGCTTCAAATCAGGCAGTGGATAGTGGGTACCTCTAAGGAAACTTATAGTCCCCCTTCTTTCGGAGCGGGGTTGATACTTGGTTATTTTGGGCCGAGGTGGATAGTGGGTCCGAGGAGAATTGGGTATGTGTCTAGTTTGGCCACAGAGAGGTCAGTGCGTCATTTGTTCGAAGGGGGAGCACTGGATTCTACCTGATTTGGTGTGGTGATTCTATCTGACGATCAACATGCATAAGATCCCCTTGTGGGGCACCTAACAATGTTGGCTGAGTAGGTTAGCTGTGGGCTTCGGTGGTTTTTTCATCCCTTAGAGAAAAGACTTTTTCAATTTTTGCAAATTTTCCCACGTCAATTGTTCCTTTCTTCATCCCGGGTTTGTGGCCGAATTTGTGTTGTACTGAGTTTTGCTTGATAGAGACTTCTCCCCCATCATTTTTTGGCAGACTTTCTCTGCAAGTAGTGCCATGAGATCCCCATTTTTTCTACCTGATGCCAACGGGTCCATGTGATAAGCGTTTACGTAGCGTGATTTAAGTGTCTATTTTCTTTTGCTTTTGAATACTTAAGATGACATATTTACTTGTTTTGTTATTGTTTCATTTTTCTTAGGATTCTATAGAGTCAAGAAGAAACACGACTAAAAGAGGCCAAAAATTGATTTTTTAAGCAACAGTGAGTCAGGACACTATTCTAGGACGTTTAGGCGCTACGGAAGTGCTATGACACTTCACAAAGATGAAATACCAAAGATAGCGCGATTAAAGAGATGACACCAGGAGACCTCATGGAGAAAATCAAAAGGTTGTGTGAGTAGGAGGGCATCGTGTGTGTGGCCCACAATTTGACAGAAATTGAGTCGATTGTCAGAAACCTTAAAATGAATCGTAGAGCAGAGAAAAACTATAAATAGGAGGCTACGTTCAGCATTTAGGGCACAACTCTCACAACAAGTTTTACACCATTCACAATCATTCACAACCACTTCTCGATAGAGAAACCCTAAGAGAGTCAAGCAACAACGTTCCACCGGATGCGAGAAGCTTTTGTTTATCTCTTTACTTTGTCTATGATATTTACTTCTTTATTGATGGTTGATCTCATAAATATGACTAGCTAACCTACTCATTGTTTACAGTATGGTAGTAACTTTGATATATGGATATGTTTTTTGGTTTATTTGATGTGTGTTTGATGATCTTGAATGTCTAGATTGAATAGTTACTCATGTTGTGTGACTGACCATACTCTCGTTGGGATAAAATGGAAGAGTCGGTACGGGGCCATGCGAAGTGTAGAATGATAAGGATAGTTTATATATATATGCGATTTGTGACTTTGGACTTGCGATAGCAACTGATGTGCAACCTTTAGATCACCCTAGATCAATCTTGACTAGGTACATTTTGTTAACCACATGCAGATGAGTTAATTGTATTGCATATTAGATATCTCTTCTAAAACAACTGACAATTGGGTTGATCCGTTAACACGGTAGATTATTAGACACTCATAGGTGTATGCTCGGGATAACTCCTGCCATATGTCATGCATCCATTAGACATGCAAACATCAAATAACTATCAAGTACTATGAGTAGAGATAGGTAGTTTGCCTATGAACTATTATGGTTAGTTATTGTGAAACCCGATCTCTAAACAATCTTTCCAATTACCACTTTCAACCACAATCAATCAGTCAATCATTAAATTATGTCTTTAGTTTAGTTATTTAATTTAGTTAATCAATATTTCTTACAACATTCATAGTTTAATTGTTTATTTGATTTCATTAGTTTCGTTGTTTTAATTGCTTATTTATTTTTCTTGCACCCAAAACCAAAAAAATATATATATATTTAATCATTGTTTTCTGCATTCTTAGATAGATTTCCATTACATTCTGGATGAAATATTTTTAGCAGAAAAAACATTCAAATGACCTTAGTATAGAAACCATTCACATCATTCATAAGAATTCATTACATCTTTCAAATACAAGAAAAAGATAGCGACAATTGATGGAGGCATGATTTAGGTGTAATAGAATAGAATATAAATCCATCTCTAGAAATGGGTGGGGTAAAAAAATATCTTTTTCGGCTCATTGTAGAAAAGTAGGCTTCATAAAAAAAAAGCTCATAGAAAAGGCTTCAGTGGGGTTTTGTGGATAATCTTATACTCATAGGGTTCTTGACTTGAAAGGCTAAACTCAAATTATTGAAACGATGGCCTATTTCATTTTCTCAATACATTTACATCTACTTTTATCTCAAACAATGGTCAAGCAATTTGTTTCAAGAGTCATAATCACATGCTTCCTTACCATATTCCCATAAACAATCAACATTCTCTTTCCCAATTATACACAATAGTAGATTGAAATGTGTATATGAAACTAAAACATATTTTTAACCATGTTATTAAAGATGTACCAAAGGTATTCACGTATTCCTTCATCTCAAATTCGTACAATATTATGCATATACTATCACAAATTCTTACTTATTCATGCGTTTATGCTTCAAATTCTATTATAATACCCTATTCGAAAAAAATAGACTAAGTAAAGTATAGCAAAATAAGTAAAGTAAACAGCGTAGCTACCACCCTCCCCACTCCTCCACCCCCCCCCCCCCCCCCCCCCCCCCCCCGCCCCCCACCAAAACTTAAAATCATGAGATGTCCCCATTGCATAAAATATAATGTTAAAGTAAAGTTAGAGGACTCCCCTGGTCAAGCTCAAAGGACACTCGTCGGACTCGTAGCGGTGCTTTCTTCTTTTGCAAAACATTCTTCAATTCTCTCAACTCTATCCAATGGAGAGTGCTGTTTTGGAAGTGCTCATTGATTTCTTCCAAATGACTCACTATAACTAAGCATTCTCCTTTTCTAGCCGCTCTTTCACCTCTTGCAATTGCTCGCACGCAGTTTTTTGTCTCTCGACGAAGGTGATAAACTTTCTTCAATTGCCTATATTGTTGATCTCTCGTTAGTGGGGAATGTAGTTTATATCACTTTACTCGCAATGTGATCGATGGTATATGTATTTCAATGATGAATATTTGTATCAAGTTCTGGACATCCTTCTTTGATATATAGTGCGTTGATAAGTGCTCCAAATATATAAAGCGTGGAGGACATTTCATGGTGTGATCTTCAAAAGCTTTTATTATGATTTCTCCTATGTTTGGAGTGTCTCCATGTTTGATGTATACCATAATCTTGGCTTGTTCCCATGAAACTTTTCTTTTGTAATCTAGTGGAAGCATTCTTGAACAGATAAACAAATGTGTTTCCTTACAAATTGTTTGTAGATTCCCATAATTAGCCTCCAAGTCACCCTCTTCATTTTGCTCAAACGTGAGGCATAAGTAGGATATATCTTGACGCACGCTCTCTTGTGATCTTGTGTTGTGAGCCTAAGTCCCAAAGTAACATCTGATCTGACTTCAAGTCATACTACTTGTTTATGTCTCTCTCTTTATGATTGCAACTAATCTCCCCCTAAGCCAAAAGTTACCACCGCCATTTTCATAATGAGAATTGTATTTTCTAAGAGTGGTGCCGTTCACAATACCAAGTTGCCTCATAATGGGCCCTAATTCTGCTTGCTTCAGTGTCTCTTCCGACCCTTGTACTTTTTGTTCATCAAGAAAGTGGCTCTTTAAAAGTTCCTGATACAGGTTGAAACAATTGTTGTTGAGGAATCGATAAGGATCGAATGTCGGTGGAGTCAAAGAGAGTTTTGATGCTCTTCTTGGTGTTTCTATTGATGGCTCAAAAGTGTAGTATCTTTCAGATGCCATGTTCTTCTACAAAGAATAATTAGAAAAATAAAATTTTCTTTCTAGAAATTTTATAAATAGGAGAAGTAGAAAAAATATCCTTATGTATTATGAGAGATAATAGAATTGTAAGAGTAATTAGAGTTATAAATAAGAGAGTTCTTAATTAGAATTTTAGGTATTTTCATTAAGTTGCATAACTCTCCTATAATAAATAAAGTTACAATGGAAACAACCAATGTATAATGGAATTTAATCATAAGGTAAATATAAGTATGGTAAAAAAAGGTAAAAATGGAGACTGCTCAGCCAAATTTTGTAATTTGGTTTTCTGCGTGTCTCTTATTGCCCTTCGAGCAAAGAAACATGTACTGCAAGAAAACGTTGGCGGGCGATAAAGAATGATCGCTCGTCCTGATCGTGCAACTAGGGCGCGATTAACACTTCGACGCGGTACTGGACACAGTATGTTTTGGAATGCTAGCACCACAAAATCAGATCGTGCAACTGATCGCATGTCTGAGGCGCGATGGAAGTAGTGGTCGCGCATCTGATCGCGCGTGCTACTAGAAAACCCGCTCTTCCTACTCTGGTTTGTGTTATTCTCACTTTGTCCAATATCGTCTTGCTTTTGTCTTGTTTGTCTCTCCACTTATAGTTTCTTTTCACTTTCTTCATTTTTTCCTATCCCAATTATTAGTTCAACAAGAAATTAAAATAAAATTCTATATATGACGCCAACAGAATTATACTAAAGACTCTATAATTAAAAACTTACTATTGTGGGTTGCCTCCAACATAGTGTTGAGTTTATTATCGATTAGCTCGACACTATAGTGTAGAATCATGGCTTCTTTGGTGCACCAATTGCACCACGGTCCTTTTCCTCATGTGCTCCCTTATTCTTATTGTTTTCGTCGACAATCATCTGCAAGAGTTTATTAACAATGCTAAAAGTGGCACTGCATGTTATCAGAATGTCATGCTCTTTTGTGGCTCTTACGACATCATACATCAATTGAAATGTTGCATCGGGTGGTAATCTTTGAAATCCTTTTATGTGATATAGTTCTCCACTCAACTTATCCAAGACATGGCGAGTAACTTTACTTAACCCTCAATAGTAGATGTCCTTCACATATTTTTCTTCTAGCCAGGACACATCAAATCCCGTGCTTTCTCTTTCAAGGTAGCCATCCTGTTCTTTTCCGAGCATCTCTTGAAAGTCTATCCATACTTCAACGGAAGTTGCACCTTTTTTTCTTGAATCTCAAAACTCGCTCCTTCCATGAGTTTGTATGCACTCCTCTACATAATTTGAACTGTAGTTCCTTAGTTGGTGTAGCCCAATCTCCTCCTCAATTGACTTCAGTGTCATACCATTCTTTTTCTTTTCTTATCAATGAATGAGGGAAAATTTATGTCATCTTGTACTTCTCTATAATACCAAAGAAGTTACACGCTTCTTTGAATTCTTTAACATGTGTGTGAGGGTTGTCAGATGGTGCTCCTTCAAATTACTCCGTCTTAATCACCTTCAGCAATTCTTCATCGACATCATTGATGTTGAATCGCAGACGTGGTAAAGCAAACTTGTTGATGTGTTTCGTGTATCTCGCAGCATACCAGTTGTGTTGGCTATTTCCTCCCATCTATGGTTGTTGCATAAGTGGTCCATGCATGTAAGTTTTTCCAATGTTCCCGTATCTCATCTTGCTTGCCCATGGTGATGTTGTTGCTGACCTTCCGGCTATGTCCATGTGTTATCCCTGACACAAGAAAAAGTTAGTGCTCCATCACTTAAGCTTGATGACTCACACAAACAATAAGAATACCGTTACTCCCAGGGAACAGTGCCAAAAACTTGATGCGAGCGTGCGTTAGGTGTAAATATAATAGAATATATTTTAACACAAAATTGTTACACCTAAATCCCACTATATCTCAAGTACACGAATCAAGTAATAATAAAATAGCAAGTGTAGTTACGAACCAAGTATCGTGTTCCAATAGAGTGATGGTTGTATGTATGAAACACTTAAATGCAAAAATACTAATTATTGTCATTATCTTTTCTCTTGTTTTTGCAAAATATGATGAATTCTTATGAATGACTTCTAAACTAAAAATGATATGAATGGTTTTTTTGCTAGGAATGTTTAATCTAGAATGCAATGAGATTAATCTAAGAATGCAAGAATGATCAAATATCTTTATGGGTTGTGTTGGTTTTTAAATGCAAGAAAACAATTAAGCTACGTATTCTAATGAAAGCTATTAAACTAAGAATGTTGGGAAGATGAGAGATTAACTAAGCTAAACTAAACTAAACTAAAACTTAGAATGATTGATTAAATGCTTTTAGCTTGTGAAAAATGGTTGGAAAGATTGTTTAGAGGTTGGGTTTCACAATGACTTAACTTAGTAGTTCATAGACAAACAACATATATTTACTTACAATACTTGATAGTTATTTGATGTTTTCATGTCTAAATGGATCCATGACATATGGCAGGAGCTATCCCAACCCCATCTCTATGAGTCTCTAATAAACTACCGTGTTAACGGAATCAACCCAATTGTCAATTGTTTTAGAAGAGATATCAAATCTGCAATGCAGTTAACTCATCTGAATCATGCTAACAAAACATACATATCCAAGATTCATCTATTGTGATCCAAAGGTTGCACAATAGTTTCTTTTGCAAATCCAAAGTCATAAATCGCATATATTTATATTTATATATATATATATAACTCCCTTAGCATTATACACTCTGGGCAGCCCCACCCGGGTGCTTGCGTTTTATCCCAGCGATAGTAAGGTTAGTCACACATCATAGGTAACTATTCAATCTACACATTCAAGGTCATCAAACACACATCAAGTAATATCAGAGTTACTCATCTACTCTAAAAAATGAGTTGCTAAGTTCTTAACAATCTCGAGTTCCACAATCAACAAAGAATTAAATATCATAGACAAAGTAAAAAAGTAAAGAAAAGCTTCTCAGATCCGGTGGAACGTTCTTGCTTGACCCTCTTCGTACTCCCTTTTGTTATTTTCTTCTCCACTTATTATCTTCTCTCAAACAATGACTCGACTAATCTAGAACAAGAATTTGATGGTGTTTTCTCTCTAGTGATGACTCTAATGGTTTTTTCTCTTTGAAAGTAGTTGTAGAGGCTATGAAACTGTTGTGAAAGTTGTACCCTAACTGATGATCGTACACTTTAATTTATAGTTTTTCTCTCCACTCTGCATTGCGTTTTAAAGTTTCTGATTTGTGGCCTAAACTTCCTATGATCGCGCGATCTCCACGCAATGTGGCTCTTTTCGCGCGCCAACCACGCGACGTGGTGGTGATCTCCTTGCCGTCTCCTGGTGTCTTCTCTTCAATCACGCTACATTCGGTATTTTTCCTTCTTGTAGTGCCATAGCACTCTCGTAGTGATTGAACATATCAAAATAGTGTCTTTGACCAATTGTTTTCCAAAACAACCATTTTTTACCTCGTTTAGCCTCATTTTATCTTGACTCCGTAAATATCTAAGAAAACATGAAACAATACTAAAACAAGTACCTATGCTATTATAAGTATTCAAAAGCATAAGTAAACTGATACTTAAATTACGCTAATAAGACGCTTATCAACAATCGTTAGTGTTTTGCATTTAAGTGATTCATTCATTAGTCCACCGCTTAATTGGGATACGATACTTGTTTCGTAACTATACTTACCATTTTAGTTTTACTTGATTTGTGCACTTGCGACAAAGTGGATTTAGGTGTAACATTCTTGTGTTGACTTATATTCTATTTTATTACATTTAAAAACACCCATAACCATCCATGTTTTTGGAGGTAAGGCCTCCTTCATGTTCCAATGGCGCTTCCAAGAGGGATTTCTTTTTCTTGGCCCCTCGTAACTTTTCGATCACTGACAGGGGATCACCCTAGATGGGGCATGGGCTTTGTGTGTGTACTCCCGCCCGTAGCGGGGTAGGTAAGACAATAGTGAAAGAGGCGAGTTTTAAATTCGGGTTGTTACAACGCGATCTCCACGTTGGATTTCTATAATGCAATGATCATAGAAGGGTTACATAGGAGTGTCGAGGCTTTGGAGTTCCCTGAGGGGCCTCTTCATACGAACCCCTTGTTTAGTAAGCGTCTCCATCTCCACCCTTTTTTTGCTTTAGATAATATTTTGTGGGTTACTCGCGCGCCAGGTTCTAACCTTAACACTTTCGGGGCATTACTAGTTTAGGGGCTGAGATGAATGTACATGCTAGGGAGCTATTTTCCGAAGAGCATCTACTTTTTTTGGCGTATCGGGGTGATGGAATAGCGGGCAGAACCCTTCTAAGTGAGCCAAACTTCTTAGACCTTTTCTTACCCTATATGTCCCCTTCAGTCGAGGGTTATTTTTGTTCCACAAGCCCCTCCATAAGCCTATGGCTTCCGAGCCCATCCGGGCAGTCGTCGTAGCTATTCGGCAATCTCTAGTCATGTTATTGTTTAGTAGGCCCATGGATGGCTGACTTAGGAATTTGTTCTTTAGTAGGGGAGACAACGGAGGGTCTTTCCTTTTTTACAGAGGTGAAAGGAAGCCTAGAGTACTGTCAATAGTATATGCGGGGCTTGCAGAATGAAAGAGATAAGAGATTTTTTCTACCTTTTTTCTTTCTTTGCCTTGCAGGATGTCTTTAGTAAGAATGCATGTGAGGAAATCCAGTTTTTTATGTTAAATATGGTAGCTCGTGTATTGTTCCCTACCTGTTTTTTGTCTTACTTTCGTTAAATGTTTGTAGTTGTCGCTTCTAGTAGAAGCCATGGGGAAGCATCACGGAGGGGTGCTTTTTGACATATCATCCTCACGATGACAGTGCCAGAAATATTAACGGGAGTAGGGAAATGTTGGATAGGAAGTTGATGCAAGAGCGGTCGGCTCGGGCGAAAGAAAGGTTGGAAAGCTTGTTTTTTGTCTCATATAGGATCGTGAGCTCTTTTGTAAGATAAGGACGAAGCGATACGAGAATTGACACCACTTGACGGACTTATGGCACAATAATTTGACAATAGATCATGTATTACTGACGAAGTGCGAGATTACAATAATAAAATGACCAATCTATTACAAACTATGTCACCTATCACTAATGTTAATTCTATGTAGACTTTAGTTCAGAACACCTCAGAGTAACGCTAGGATGCTTCAGAGGATGTCGAAGGAGAATATATATCGAATCCAGGGGAATATCGAATATCTTCTATGTCCGGGACGTGGCCGATATCGAGGGTATAGCCATATTGGGGGTAGGTATGTTGGTGGAATATATCGGGTGAGTATACCGAATGGTATATCGGATACAGTATGTCGAATGTGTATATCAAAAAGGTATATCGGAAATGTATATTAGATACGTATATCAAAAGTGTATATCGGATATGTATATCAAAGCGGTGCTCGATATCGAATATGAGTATTTGATATGCAGATGAACAACGTAGTGTAATTAATGATACTTGCCTTGATTAGCGAAACCCGGATATATATAAGTGTTGGGATGCGGGGACCACATCCGTAATTCTCGTGTACGTT
Source organism: Linaria vulgaris (assembly GCA_948329865.1). NCBI lineage: Eukaryota > Viridiplantae > Streptophyta > Magnoliopsida > Lamiales > Plantaginaceae > Linaria > Linaria vulgaris. The sequence continues at coordinate 14,947,115 of OX415253.1, forward strand.
GTACCATATTGAATATGGACATTCGATATCGGGACGTATATTGGGTGCCATCCCCGATATACCAACATTGGGCCAGCTTCCAATTGGGCTCGGCCTATGTACTTAGGCAAACTAACCCAATATAGATATTACCCATATCATGCAATCCCTCAGTTTAGGAGTTATCATTGTAAATGATATTTTGTAAACTAAATCAAATTTATAATACCAGTACCTCTTGTTCCCCAGTTTAAATGTAGGAGCTTGGATAGGTGAATTCTATTTAGAGCAATAATGGACCCGCAATATAATTTGTCGTAGAATTGAGGTTCGTATTCGAATTATGAGCAAGGTCCCTCCGCGCATGAGGTTGTATCTCTGAACACCATTTCGAAATTATGTCAGTTGTCATCGATATTGATGATTTTCGATATCGACTTCCTTATATCAAATGTCAATTTCGATATGGTTGACAATAAATGCAAAACTCACACGCCCAATATCTATAAATAGGCCGTGATAGAAGGTAGATAATATATTTGTCCTTTAGCAAACGCTTACCTTTTTCGGCAAAGGTATATCAAATGTTTTCGATATAATTTTTGATATGATTTTTTATATCAATTTTTGATATCAATTTTTGATATGCGACCCGATATTAGCTTCAATTTGTCAAATCTCTAAATTCAATATACCCAGTATATCAAAACTTTATCCCCGACGTGAGGAACATCTATATTGGGATGCTCTTTATCTGGAAATCCATATCTAGTTGTTGATACGGTGATGTTGTATGACCGTTCTAATTTATGCTTTCTATTTTTTCAGGTTGTATTCTTTTATGGGATTATCCTAATTTTCATTCAATACCACGATGGGTCTTCGTGCACGTATGTTGTAAGTTTCCACCGTGCAACGAGCGGCTAAGGTGGCCGCAGCAGTGGAGGTCGCATTGTTGACGAGGCTGTGGCGGCGGTAGCTCAGGCTGCGGCTGTAGATAAGGCTACAGCTGCTCATACCACGACAGCGGAAGAGTCTGCAATAGCCCAGATCGTGATAGCCGAGGAGGTTGTGGTACTTGTGGTCCCAAAAAGTAAAGTGGTGTTGTCATCAATTGGTGTTATGGAACCTTCGTTTGATGTTAGGGTTGAACTGCTTGGGGAGAGCATTTTTACGCTGCTAGCATGCGATAATATTACTTTCGATGTTCTTCCGAGTCAAGCATTTGTTTATGGAGGAGCTACGGATATCCATACAGATGAAGAAATTCAGGTTGGAGGGGTTGCTGATATCCCTCTAAGTCGGTCAGTTGAAGAAGGATACGTGCGTATAAATCTGGATGAGGAATAGTCCACTCCTTCTCCTGGCTCAAGTTGGTGAAAGGAGCTCTCGTATTGTCCCTTTGGCGCCGCCGAGATACAAGAGGGTCAGTGTTGATCGAATGTAAAAGGTGGCTACACCCCCTTGGGGAGACGCATGGGCTAGTTAGACGTAAAAGGGCACGAGGTGAAGGCTCTGCGACCCCTCAAGCGCCTCATGTGCAGGCCATGTTGTTCCCAGTACAAATATCAATGTGAATAACCAAGAATTTAGTGAGAGCGAAGCGATTTGTACAATGGGGCAGGTGTTCCCTACCGTAGCCAAGGCGCTTATGCTAAGACAGCAGGATCGTGCTCGAAATGTACGGCATGGTATTCATGTTTTTCAATCCGTAAATGATTTAAAATAATCTTTCATGTTCCATAAATTGCATGTATTGATCGTCATCGTAACGCGTTAGATTGGAATAAGTCCAGTTTGCCAAGTTCTTGACCACGAGCATGATGACGGTCAACAAGGTCGAAGTGGATAAGGACACAGAAACAGCCCGAATGGAGGCTGACATCAAGAAAATGAGTGACTTTAACCCGATGGATGTCGAAAAGATCGTTGACAAACAGGATAAGGCTGTCCGTCGATGGCGGGTTGACAAGGAAGAGTACAACTCCTGTTGTGCTGATAATGAGAGGCTTTCAAACAAGCTTCTTAGCTTGAAAGATCATGCCGCCAAGGAGCAGTGTAAGAAGGGTGTTGGAGATCAGGAGCTTAAGAAGATGAAGTTGGAGAACGAGCGTTTGCGGGCAGAGCTTGCACAAGCTCAACATAATATGGAGATTGCGGTAAGCACTTTGTCTTCCTGTTATGCTATTGTGTTCTTTTGTACTATGGTTTTTATGCATATTCGTATAAACTTATGACTCGTCTCCTAACATTATGGTGTGTGTAGCGGAGAAGTTCTCTTGAGTGACACGTATAAGGATATCACCGCGGAGCGCGTCTTTTTAGAGAGGGAGGACACCAAGAATGCCATCATTGGGCAAATTGTGATGAAGAATGGATTCCAGGATGAGGTAGATACCCAATATTTGGATTTATTGTGTGGCTCTAACGGCAAGCCCCTTGAGGACTGTGATCCGTCCGACGAAAGTGAGGGAGAACCATATGCATTTTTAGGACTCAAGAATAAGAGAAATCTTGTCGTGATCGTCTTGAAGGGCGCACCCGCTTCCCCAATTAGTGCTGGCGTTGCATCACCATTTATTGAATTGTGTAATAATCATTGGATAATCCCATATCTTGAGCCATCTTGTACTTATTGACCGTTATGATGTGAACTTTGTTTGGCTTCTGTTGCCATAAATAGTTGTGTTTTCGCATGTGTTTAGCATTTTTCACAATGCATGTAGTTCATATTGCTTGTGGGACGAAGCCACTGTCTCCACAGTTTCCCATTTATGTATCTGTTGCGCTAAGAAATGGCGTCATGTGGTTAGAGGTGATGCCTCCTTCCAATACGTTGCCAGGCCGTAGCTTGTAGGGTACAAAGCATTTGACTTTTTCAGGTCCTGTTCTCCGTATCATGTAGGATCGGGGAGTCAGTATCCAGTAGGCTAGTAGTCGACCTTTTTAAGTACTCTTTTATGTATCCCGTAGGATTGGGGAGACAATATCTCGTAGGATAGTAGATATTCGACGTTTTCAGGTACTCTCCTCCGTATCTTGTAGGATCGGGGAGTCAGTATTCTATAGCATAGTAGATATTCGACCTTTTCAGGTACTCTCCTCTGTAGGTTGTAGGATCGGGGAGTCAGTATCCCGTAGGATAGTAGATATTTGTCTTCTCTTTTTTCTCCTCCTTATCTCGATGGATATGCGATATTTTTCTTTTCTTTTTTCTCCTCCTTATCTCGGTAGATAGGGGATATTTTCCTTTTCTTTTCTTTTTTCTCCTCCTTATCTCGGTGGATAAGAGATATTTTCTTCATTGTCTTGTTGATGGAGGATGTCTACGTTCCTGCCATTTAAACAGATAACAATATATGCAAGAATATATCAATATAAAAGTTCTAGAAAAATAACAGCCAAGAACCGGATAGCATCTGATCCGTCTGCTCTTTAAGATAGGGGATACTTTTACCTGTTAAGGTATACTCTGCTTTACCTCATAGGATAAGTTCGTTCCTGCTATCACTTTGACAATATGAAAGAGGGAGACATAGGACATTCTCACTTTGACAAAATTTCCCTCCCGCGCTCGCTAGAAACCTCAAAGGCTTTGTGCTTGTCCCTTCTAGGTGTGCGGGATTGATCCTTTCGAGGAGAGGGGGACCTATCATAGAATTTCAAACATAGTCCACCTATTTACGATTTTAGGTAAACCTTTCAATCTCACGGTCTATGCAATCTTCAGTAGTGTTCACTGCTTGGCAGTGATATTCACAATACTTCCTCAAGTATTTTATCCCTCGACTATCCCTCAACTTCTTTGGCTCATTAAGCCACTTGTTCCTTTGGGCCATAGCGAGCACTATCATTATGCCCCTATTCAAAAGAGTGTATCTCCTGGGGGATTTGTCTCCTCTGCGGTTTTTCTTGTCTCTATTCCATCATTCTTTTCCTTTCGGTCTATTTTGTGCTTGATACGGCATCTACTTAGTAGCCATCATGTTGTCCTTATAAATCGTCTGATACGGCATCGATTTTGTCCTTATAAATAGTTGTTGCCAACACATTAATCTAATCAATGGTATGGGATTTCATCTTGAGCACATTAGCTGCAAACCTCATGGAAAAGGTTGCGTTGAAGAGGATGAGGGCCACATGCTCGCCTTTCGGCTCATCCACCTTGAGCAACTCCTCATTGAACCTTTTCATGAAATCTTCCAAGCTCTCTTTGTCATTTTGATTAGTCGAGTTTAGATGGTTCATGTTTGTGTGCATCCTCTTATGCCTCAACTGCCCATAGCAGGCGATAAAGCTGACCGTTATCCTTGTACCCCAATCGCTCGCGGCCTGAGATAGGGTTGTAGAAAATCTCTTTGCTTGAACATTATTGGTAAAATGGTGCAAGTTCAGTATACTATCTACATAGTATAGATGTTCGCGAGGATCACTCTTTCCATCGTATGTCTTGAGTGTTGGGATCTTATCTCCTTTCTCCAACACACCGGCCTCGATTTCTTCATTGATATGGGTCAACCTTCTGTGCCCATTCACCAGTGCCAATATGCAGTTGACCTCTTCTTTCTCCTGATTCAATGTTCCCTTCTCCCTCATATGTACCTCATTTTAGCCATGGGGTCGAGAGCTCCTCCACCGTGAGCTCTAGAAACTGGGCGTTCCCTCCTGGACTCTACCATCATGTCACACTAACGAGCCTTGGATCCCTCTGCGGGACCTCTCGTCTTAGATTCCTGAGGTTGAGTTCCCTCCTGGACTCTACCATCATGTCACACTAACGAGCCTTGGATCCCTCTGCGGGACCTCTCGTCTTAGATTCCTGAGGTTGACGAGGTGGGTTTCTTGTACCTTGGTCAATAGGTGGGGTAGTAATGTAGTCAATGCAGTATTCAACGTCGCATGAACGGTGGAATTAATCTGAGCAATGATCTCTGGCTGGAAAACCATGAGACTCACGGGTGCAGGACCCTGAGCTGTTGTTGGAGGCGGAGGTGGATCGCATTATTGTTCAATGCTAGGTTCAGGAACCTAGATCTCTCTCAAAGCATTCGCCGCGGTCGAGTTGTCCATGTTAGGTCTTACAGATCGTGATCGGGTCACTCTGTGCTTCATCTTAGCATCTTCATCTGAGAATGTAGTGTTCCCATATATGGTGCAATTAATTTGACAGTAAATCGTGTATAGTTGATGAAGTGCGAGATTACAATAATAGAAGGACCAATCTATTATAAACTATGTCACCTATCAATAATGCTAGTTCAATGTAGACTTTAGCCTGGAACACCTGAGAGTAATGCTAGGATGCTTCACATGATGTCGAGGGAGAATATGATTCGAATCCAGACGGATATTGTTAACCCTAAAAAATAAAATAGAGGAGATCACTCCCACTCGGGAAAAATAATATGTGGACAATACTATTGTCACGAGTACGTCCGATGAGATGTACCTATAAAGAAAACCCCTCGGAGGATATATGGACAATATTATTGTCACGAGTACGTCCAATGAGATGTACCTATAAAGAAAACCCCTCGGAGGATATATGGACAATACTATTGTCACGAGTACGTCCGATGAGATGTACCTATAAAGAAAACCCCTCGGAGGATATATGGACAATACTATTGTCACGAGTACGTCCAATGAGATGTACCTATAAAGAAAACCCCTCGGAGGATTGCCCTACCTCTCGGTCACTGACCCGAAAAGGTTTATAAAAGCATCCGAGGAGAAACGCAAGCGTCCCTTGGAAAGTCAAACGGTGAATGAAAAACAGATATCCACACGGCATCGGGAAAAGAGCAAATCCCGATGGACCCGTATGACTCCGATATCCACCAAATGCGCCAAGAGGGACCAAGAGGGACCCCGAGTCCTATGAACTTACAAGAAAACTTCCTTGCTGAACACTCCTCGAAAAAGGCAACACTCGGACTTATCCGAGAACACAATCTTGGAAGAAGTCAATACAGGAACACCCAGCGAATACATTCCGAGCACTCTGGTGAAGAAATTTCACTCTCAGTAAAGCAAAAACAGCCCTCGGACACAAAATCACAGTCCTCGGAAGTCATACCAAGTCCTCGGAGATCACATTTCCACCCTCAGAGATCACTCCTGACTGTTGAAGAAAATACCCGCATCAAGAAGGAGAAACAAAAGCCCTCGGAAGAATAGCTCTATCAGAAACAGTCTACAAAAGCCCTCGGAAGAATATCTCTATCAGAAACAGTCTACATCAGAAGCCCTCGGGAGATATCAGAAGATACAAAAGCTAATCCAGTCAGCTCCTAGTAGACAAACGATAAACCTTATCCTAATTTTCACACCTGTATCAAGGTAACAACAACACCTGTCCTTATTAAAACACATGCACAATGACACCTACCCCTACCAAGGTCTATATAAAGGGAGGTGGTCAGTAGAAGAAGGACAAGCTGAAAAAACTGAAGCAATTAAGCTTACTTACTACAATCTATCACTTAAATACATAAGATAAAAAGAGGAGGAAATGTTCAGTGAATAAAGGAAGGGAATATTCTTGCAATTAATCTCATTATGTCCATCTCACGTTGCCTTTGAATCACGGACAGGACGTTTCGACCCAAATAAATATCTTCCGTTAAATAGGGAATAATTCCAAACCTGTTAACAAAGTATCAAATATCGTCTATGTCAGAGATGTGGCCGATATCGAGGGTATGGCCATATTGGGGGTAGGTATGTTGGTGGTATATATTGGGTGAGTATATCGAAGGGTATATCGAATATAGTATGTCAGATGTGTATATCAGAAAGTATATCAGATAGGTATATCAAAAGCGTATATTGGAAATGTATATCGAAATGGTGTTCGATATCGAATATGAGTATTTTATATGCGGATGAACAATATAGGGTAATTAATGATACTTGCCTTAATTAGCGGAACCCACATATATATATATACGTTGTGCCATATCAAATATGGACATTCGATATCAGGACGTATATCGGGTGTCATCCCTAATATACCAGTGTTGGGCCGACTTTATGTTGGGCTTGGCCCATGTAATTAGGCGGACTAGCCCAATACGAATATTACCTATATCACACATATTTGGAGAAAAGTTGGCAAAGGCTCGAGCTCGGCTTACCTTGGGAGTCGTAGGGACTGAAGGCTCTGAGAGTTCTTTGGATGAAGGGGTTCGCCATCTTTTGCTAATAGGTTACAAGATCTGCCAAGAGGTTGTGTAGTCTATGTCAGGGTTTCCCTCTGACCAGGATATTTTGTAGTTGGTGATAAATCTCCACACTTAAGGTCACTCGGACTGTCGTATTCCATTAGCTGCGGGATCAAGTCGATCGGGAGTGCTTGACCTTTAGAGAGCTCACCTGTTCGTTCCTACTATATCGATGATTGATCTGGCTGACATGATGCCTGGAGAGCACCCAACAGTTGTTCGAGATAGCCTATTTACGACTAGAAGAGCATGTTGTCTTGTAGAGTAGGTAGATAAGGCAAACCCTTTGTACTTATAATTTGTAGAAATAGCCTATTGTTGAAAGTACAGAAGGCGAAACCACGGTCGAAGTTTGTTTTGTAACGACCCCTTGGTCGTATCATGTATATGCTTTTGAAAATTTATGTGTAGGGTGGCATTGTATGTATAACATGTATTTAATTACTTCTTCTCATATCAGGTTTGGGTGCTTAATGATCTTGTAGGAGGTATTATTGGAGCGTGTACTTCCTTGCAAGGGCTCGTGTTGAGTGCGTTTACTTTGTTTGGGGCCCTTCGCCCATTAGGCAAGGCTTCTGACATGAGGGGTGTTACGCTCGCCTTCGAACGAGAAAACTTCCCTCTGTTTTATCCTTTCTTCTTGGGGTGATCCAAGAATTCTTCCTAATACTATTTTTTATTTTTCTTTTTAGAAAACGACCAATTCTTGACCTTAATGGGCGGGAATTTTGAATAGACTTTGTGCTCACCCAAGTAAAGCTTTTGTTCATATGATATTTAAAGCTCTGCTCCAAAGACTCGGATCGGCTCAAGTTCCTCTCTCTTAGTCTTGTCCCGGGTGTTAAGTTGAGTAAGGTAAATCCGTAAGGACTTGGCGCGATCTCTACGTGCGTATTCATCCAAGCGTAGCGGGTGTAAGTTTTTGAATGGGAGATTGTTAGTGTTACTTTGCGTAATAGCCTCCAAATTAGGGTAGACGCCCTTTCCTTCTTCGTGGCCACCATTGGTGTCACTAGCTTCAAAGTGGGTGTAACCCAGGCTGCAGCGATGCTCCGCATTGCCAAAACAACCATAACTGGCTGATTATAAGGATGGTTAGGCATTGGTTGCACGCAAACTTTGGCCTAGGCGATGAGTGAAAGTGAATTATTCCTTATGCAAATGAGATGATATTCAAATGGAAACTTATTGGAGTGTTGGGTGCGATTGAGCAGAAGGATTTCCTATAGTTATGAGGGAGTCATCTTTTATAGGAAGGCCTTTGGGTATAGAGGAAAAATGTTAGTGAAGTTTTAGGGAAACCTCATCAACAAGGTTGATCGCCAGTAAGGGACTTGCAAGCTAGACGGGCAAAAAAGAATTTGGTTGCAGGAAGATTCTATAGCCTTTGCTCATGTCCTAGCTAATCACCGCGTGTGCCGAGCAGGGCTTTCTTACCGCTTGGAGAAGGTAAAGCAGAATGGGAAACCTATCACTCCTCTTGAGGGTGGAGTTGGTTCAGGCGCTACGAGGAGGATTGGATTGTTTCTTGTCTTATTGAGGTTTCGGGAAATGACAAAAGTAACCAAGTTAATGATCTACTGGCTATACCACTTTAGAGAGCACACATTTCTTCTGAGGTTAGTCGGGTCTCGTTTTTGGAGCAAATCTAGACAGCGGGGACTTCTATGTGGATAGATCTGACGGGCTGTATTGGGTGCAAACCTTTCGAGGTTCGAGCATATCAGTGTTGGAAGGCTCGATGTTAGCAGGTTGTGCGCCTATTTTTCGACAGTGGTCATAACATGAATTTTTTAAGCCTCTCATGCTTTTGTCAAGGAGGTATGAGCTTCGTGATGGCCACAACTACATGTTTCTCTACTAGAGGGACGGTGGCGTAGGAGCTATAAGCTTTAGCACTAGAGCGTCTGCTTTTGTTGCAATCGCAAATCTGCATAACTATCGTCATTGGGGTGACTATCATCTTCTCACAAATCTAGTATATTCTTTGATGCCCCTTGTTCCCTTTTTTATTCTTGCACCCCTTCTTCCTAAAATTTTTCCTTTTTATCATATGTGCGTTCATTTTATTATTTCCCTCCTTGTGGTTGGATCTAAAGGATGCCGCCGCAATGAGCTTATCCATGATTCTTAGGCAGATTTTGCCTTGGGAGTTTTACCTGCTTTCCTATGGCCACCCGATGGGTTCGCTTCACTTTAAGGGGTTAGGGGATGGGTACTGCCAATATTATGGGCAAGCGGACTCTCTTTAGAGCAGATAGTTAGTCGCTAGAGGGCTAAACATGCACTATGTATAAGGGTTCTTGCCGAGATTTTTTCTTTCTCGGGGTTTTCCCGTGCTTCAAACCTGGTGGGCGAGGGTGGTAGGAAGCATGTCCTTGTCCAAGGGAGATACCATGCAACCCATTTAAGAGGGGGGGGAGAGAAAATAAAAGGTTTATAAAGAAAGAAAACGAGGGGGTACTACATGAAAAGAGTCTATGGTGTACCCAACCCATACGATCAAAGGCCCAAACAAAAGAGACAAACGAGAGCATATCTCAAAGGTGGATACCTCGTAAAATAGTGTAAGCCTAATGTTGAAAACGAGAGGGAGGCCTATTACAAAGATTACTAAGCAAAAAGTTGCAGCATCATATCCGTTTGTAATGAACATCCAACCAACACGTCATCCCGAATACTTCTTATGATCATCCCCATCACATTAGCTCAACGTCAAGAGCAATATTCCGACATTGTGATTTACCGTTGGAGATCGAGTCGTCCTTCTTCCAAACCTTTTTGAGTTTTTGTCTCCATCTTTCTTTTTCAGAGGCCGTGAACTTGTTCCATTTTTTTCTCCATCTAATCCTTTCCGAGACCGTGTACTTGTTCCAATTTTTTAGAAGAGTGGGACCGTCACTATCGTCATCATACCTAAAATTAGGTGGCGACTGAATATTTCGTTTCATCTCTCCCAAGTAGGGTTGCTTATTGCGGATTGGTGACCTCTTGCTTTTCTCTGGTTTATTTAGGTTGATTGCTCTTTTTCCATTTGATCCTCAAAGTGAAGCATAGGGACCTCATCCATTGATTCATCCGAATCACTCATGTCAATGATGGGTGTTGGAATGATTTTCTTCTTTGTTGATCTTTTGGATCGGACTTCTTGCCATGGTTCCGATGTCCTCCCTTCTTCGTCTTCCGTACCATACATAAGAGCCTCTCTCGAGTATTCCACATTCTCTACTTTGCTCGTTTCCTTAATCAACCTCGCATTGATTTCATGCAAACAGTTCTCTTCCTTCATAGATGTTATTTCCATGCTTTTATCAATATCATGCTCAAGAGATTTATCATGCTCAAGAATAGTAAAAGGGTTGGAATCACTTAGCTTCGAGTGTTTAGTCGTTGCATAATGAGGCACCTTGTGAGTATTCAAGATCCCATTCCTTTTGGCTTTCGGCAACCACTCAAACTTAGGTGTTTCACGATTGATAGGTTCTTGAACTTGCTTGCCATTTTCAACATGTGTGTTCACTTTCCCAACTCCACAATCTGCATAGCGATGCCCAATGTGTTGGCACTTCCTACAAAAGTAAGGAAGATTTTCATAGATTACTCTTTGTTTGATGATGGACATGCTCCCATTCACTTCCACACCCCATTCAATGTCTTCTTGCAATGAATCAAGTAGGTTGACTTCCACACAAATTCGTGGGTAGTTGGGGCGAGAAAGTGTTGCCGTTCCTTCATCAATCATCAAAGGCCTACCAAAATATTGCCCAATCTTCATGAGTGCGTTCCGTTCACAAAATCTCATATTGAGATTCGGGAGGGCTATCCAAACGGGTACAATAGGAAGGTCCATGTCGGGATCAAATGAGGGAGTCCATTTATAAATTGATCCTCTAAGGTTAAGAAATCCGAGATCTTTCTTTAACCATAGCCTAGTAAAGTCCTCCTCTTCATCTATCTTTAACATGACATGCCTTGGTCCACAAGCGCCAAGGGTGTATTTTCCTTTCAAGTTGAGGCGAGACATCCTATTATGAATGTAGGCACGACACGGTTTCACAAGAGCGAACCGGAAGATGAGAACGAGATTAAGTCGAGCATCAAGATCTTTAATCTCCTCTTCTTTAAAGATGATCATGGGCTTTCCGTTTACGAAGTGAAACTCTTTTGAGATCGATTTAGCATCAATGAGTGGCCGGTTGACCTCATACTGAGCTTGTGGTTTAACGACTTGTGCATAAGAACCACGTGCAAGTGGTGGCCGACAAGGAATAACCGGGGCAATGTTAACTCGCTTCACAAGTTTGTGTGGATCACTAATAGTGCTAGGGACAAGTGTTGTATGTCCATTTCTCAAGAAGTTAGAGGAAATAGGAGGGAAATTACCTCTATTCAAAAGAGAAGAGCTATGAGCCATTGATGATGTGGCAACAAAATTGGCCACGGTGGGGCCACCTAGAGCGGATGAGTCATCATTGACCGAAGTCAACACAATTGAGTTGGCAAGTGGATCAGCCATGTCACTCATTTTCAGCCATATGTGCAAAGGAGGGAGAATTCACGTGCAAAGGACAAAAATTTCAGTATTAAGGAAACAAATGTGTTTGACATTATTGTAACATAAGCTAGTCGTCAGAGATCAGCGAAATTTCAAGTAGCAAAAAGTAAAATTGTATTCATCTAGCATCTGCTTCTCCCAACATATACAATCTATATAAATTACTTAAGCTCCATGAATAAAGAGTTCATTAAGTTTCGTGACAAAATTCAAAGTTGAAAAGTGGGTCCTAGACTGATTTCCAAGATGTAATGTTTTAATTTGATGATTATCATTATTTATTATTAATAATATTTAATTTTTACTTTAATTGGAAAGCAAGGTTGGCGAGAGGGGCGTTTGCTGAAACGGTGTACGAGATTTGGAGTGAACGGAATAATGTCCAATTCAATGGAAAGATTAAAGATGCGAAGCTAAGTGACCGCATTATTGGAATAGTCGTCCAACGAGCATGGCCGATTCTTGCACTAAGGAAATATGTTGAGAGACTAATGCTAGCTTAGAATACCTCCCAATATCATAGGATACATACTGGGAATAGATAGATAGAGTTATTGAATTTGCTGGTTATCTTTGAGTCCGCCTGGATCCGTAGATCGGCATGTACTTAAATGGTTTGGAAGGAAATACAAGTAAAAATTTTGATCCAAAAAAAAATTTTAATTTTACTTTTGTATTGTTGTTGTTGTTATTATTGTTATTATTGTAATATATATATATATATATATATATATCTTTATATCTTGCTTGTTGTTACAAATGCATGTACCCATTCTATTAGAGTACTCCATAATACCGTCACGGTATTTTTCTAAGCATATTATACGGCAACAATCAGAACCTCATTCATTAATAAACAAGGTTTTGCATTAAATAAATAATACTCGTTCAAATTCTTTTTTAAGTCAAATTTTATGATTCAGAGATGATTATATATTTTGTTGAAAGAAAATATATGGAATTAAAAGATTCATAAAATTGATTATATATATCGAACAAAATTGATTATAGATATCGAAGTTGTAAAACTTGTAAATACAACAGAAAGTACAGAGAACTTACTTGATAAAGTTTATAACTTGGAAAGATTTATTGATATCCAAGATATTGTACAACGTCGATTTCAATCAGAACAAACATTATAATAAAACTTCTCACTTATTTTTTTTTAACTATTAAAATTCTACCGAAAGCTGTAAAAATATGAAAGCAGTTTTTAGACTCTGAGGATTGATGGCTTCTCCTCTTCTTCAATGCACCTATATACAGGGAGAAACCTTCCACTATTCCGGATTTGAAATTGGGCATTTCAAGTTCGAGTTGATGGTTGATGATATTTTTTCCAATATAGCATGATGGATGTAGTACCAACTTTGTCTTCTTCTTCTCACTTTGCTTTTCAGAGTAGTGAAAACTGACTTCGAATTTTTTTACTTCTGACTTATTGTCTTCTTTTTTTTCAAATGAGCCTATTCTTTTCTTTTGTGTCGGCTGACTACTTTCGTTATTTTTTGAATATTTTCTCATTTGAATTTTTTCATTTTTTTGTACTCTTTTTTTTTTTTGAAATTACATCAGTGAATTTTTCAAACTAGAAATTACATCGTAAATTATTTGCGAGAAATTGGGGAAAATATCCCGTAGCAATCATCTTCATTGTCATCACTTGCATTTTGTGGCAGCAGCTATTTGTGTTTGCAAACTTTGTTTCATGACTATGAATTCTTCATGTTTGTCAACTGCTACGGGAAATATCTGGCCTACAATTTTGTCGCAACGTTTGTTTTCTAGAAACCACTTCTTTATCTCGAGTATTTGGAATTTTTCTGTGTTCATCTTGTTCCACCATTTCACTTGAGCAACTTTAACTAATCGGCACAGTCCAGATGGAGAAATTTATAATTTTTGTTATATTTTTAGAATCCAAGTTAAATGGAATTCTAAATAGAACCTGAGTAATATAGAACATTTGTAATCTGGACAACTATTGTTGTAGTTTTTCTGGAAATATTCGAATGATTCAACAACTTCGGGAAGGAAGATCTTCGTTATTGGGCCAAAGTTTTCCCGCCAATGTAAGAACCAATTTAGGAATTTTGTAGTTTCAGCTAAATTATTTTCTAAAAGGAAGAATGTTGAAATGGCATGAACTTCATTTTGGAAAAATAGGAATTTTGTCCAGGCTTCAACATAATCAAAATATGTAAAAGAAACTCATGATCCTTTGTAGGTATTTGTGTTGTAAGAGTTACCCCATTCAGCTGGACCAATAATTTTGTTAATGAGAATTTTTCTATATCTAATGGCAGTTAAAGTAGAATGGTGTCTTTTTGGCAATTTATTTTCTATATGAATGGATTTTGTGACAACAAGAATATGCTCGTAAAATTTTTGGATTTTTGTAGGATCTTCATAGATCCGGAAATACTCATTGTCGAAGATTAGATCGGATAACAATTCTGCCTTTTCACTTTGTGTTTGTGGGAGTTTTTGGGGTCTCCATTCATCTTCAATAATGCAATCGAAATGGACCCAATTTGTTTGTTCGTAAGGGCAGTCTTCGGGGGATAATTGGCTTTATGTTTGTAAGACTGTTTGTTTGTAAGTTGGTAGAGGGGCCTTTTGTTTGTGAGGCATAGAGGTGTAAATCTGTTGCATATATCAAAAGCTGTTTGTGGCTTAGAAAATGTGGTCATAAGTGTTTTTTGTGGAATTGTTTGTAAGGATTTTTTGGAAATTGGTTTAGTATGTGTAGTTTGGGAGAGAAATTGTTGTGGATTTGTAATTTGTTTTGTTCCAGTAATGCTTCTTGGTGAATTGGATTTTGAGGATGAACTAGATTTTGAAAATAGAACTACTTGCTTTCGTTCGGACATCCTTGCAAAAATTCCCTGATAAGAAAATCTGGAATACAATTATCAGTTCCTTTAATATATTCAATATCAAAATCAAAAAATAGAAAGTATTGCTTGCCATCTAGCAAAAATTTATTTTGATGCTAGATTTTGGACATCTTTTGTCAGAACTTCTTTTGCTGCTTTGCAATCTAGTTTAGTAAAAAAATTTGATATAATAAATCATCTTGAAACATCGAAATACAAAGCACCATAGAAAGGATTTCCTTTTTTATAGTGTAATAATTTTGTTGTGCTCCTGTCCAGGCGCCAGAATGATATCTAATAATTTTTTCTTGCTTATCAATTATCTGTTTAAGAATACCACCATATCCGGATTCAGGCGCATCTGCCTGTACTATTTTAAGGGTATCCGGGTGACAAATAAATAAACACGGTAGTATTTTTACCTTGGATTTATTTTCTCTAACAATTTTATTATGTTTGTTATTCCCAAATGGTGGATCTTTTTTCAATCTATCGAATAAAGGGTTTACACACTTGTCTTAAATTATGGTAAAAATCTCCAATATAGTTCAAAGCTCCTAAGAACCATTGTAATTGGTTTTTATCTCTAATTTCATCTTGAAATATGTCCCCAAATTCGAGAGATCTCTGGATAGGAACTATAGTTCCTTCGCTAATTTGATGCCCTAAAAGGCGAATATTTGTTTGAAATAACTTAATCTTTTTTGCAGAAACAACTAAACCAGTTTCTTTTATTATTTTTAGGATTATGTTTAGGTGTTTCCAATGTTGGTCAATACTTTGACTAAAGAGAAGAACATCGTCAATACAAACTGTTGAGAATTTTGTATAAGGTGTAAATATATCATTCATAATTTTTTGAAATTCGGACGAAACATTTTTTAATCTGAATGGCATTACATTCCATTCAAATTGTTCGAAAGGGACCATGAAAGCTGTTTTCTATTTGTCTTTTTTAGCAATTTGTATTTTCCAAAATCCTGATTTCATGTCAAGTTTGAAAAAGACTTTAGCATCGTAAAGCCTTTTTAGTTAGTCGGATTTATTGGGAATAGGGTACCTTATCCACTGTAAAACCTTGTTTAGAGGTTTGTAATTTATGATAAGTTTGGGAGTACCATGGTCTAACTCTGCATTCTTTTGTACATAGAAGGCAGAGCATGAGCAAGGAGATTTACTAGGTAGAACAATTTTCTTGTCTAATAAATCTTTGATTTCTTTTTTGCAATGCTCTAGGGTCTCTTGATTCATTTGAATAGGCCTTGCCTTAGTGGGAATAGTTTTCTCATCCAAAATATTTTTCATAAGGAAGTGTTACAGAATGTCTCCTCATATCCCAAAAGGCATTAGGCAATTCTGAACATATTTGTTTTTCCATGTTATTCTGGCAATCAATAACTGTCTGTTGGAAAGTTCTATCCTGTATTTTTTCTTGTATTCTTTTATAACTGATTTCTTCTTTGAGGAAAAGTATTTGTTTTTGTTTATTTGCCAGGTTACTTCTGTAAATTCCTGCAGTTTGCATGTTATCAACTTCTCTTTTGAGAAAAAGTATTTGTTTTTGTTTATTTTCTGGATTACTCTTGTAAATTTCCTCAGTTTGTAGAGTATTAACATCTCTCTGGGAGATGGGAAATAGAAAATTAAAAAGAACTTTTTTGTCGAGGACGGTGGTTTCGATACCCGTAATATATACTTTAATAGGATAAAGCATTTGGATGAAGGGGCTACCAAGGATAACATCAGCATTAAGGTCTTTAACAAGGACGAAAAAAGTTTTGAAGCATACACCATCATTGCAAATATGAGTATTAGATAGTTTGTAATTTATTTGTAAACGAGTGTGATTAGCAGCGGACAATCTTTCTTTTGTTTTTTCAAAATATTTAGTCGGGACAAGTCCTTCTTTAATGCAATTCATATCTGCCCCAGAATCCATAAGAGCAATGGTCTGTAACTTAAAGTCTTCGATTACAATCGTGACTTGGACGAGCCGTTTCTGAAATAATACTCGATTAATAACATTGACAAATGTATTTTCTTCTTCGTTATCTTCATTATCTTGGTTAGCTTCTTCTTTTATGTGATCTTTAATTCTTATAATCAAAAGATCTTGTTGGATTTTATTATGATTTATCTTAATTTGTTTTATTTCTCTTTTTAGCTCATTTATTTCACTTTGTAAGCAATTAATAATAAGCTTACTACTATTAGAAGAATTAAAAGATTTTATAATATCTTTGAATTACGTCTTATGAGTTTAATAGGTTGAAATATTTTTGCTTTGTTTGTTTTCATGTCTTTTAGCTTTTAGCTTATTCAAGTATAAGTTTTGAGTATTAGGATCTTTAACTTTTTCAAGCATTTCAAATATTAGTTCATATTGATTATCTTTAGTTAGAACATTTATTTTTTTATCACAATCAGAAGATGCTTCATAATCAGTCTTACCTGGTTTAAGCCAATTTCATTATCTGAGAATTGACTCTTGTCACTTTCTTCTTCAGAATTTATTTGTTCGATGAGATTTATTAAAGATTCTTTTAAATTATCTTCAATCTCTAGAGACAAAATTTTATTCCTAACTCTGCAAGTATTTGCATAGTGCCCAGGTTTTTGGCACCTATGACAAATAATTTTGTCTATAGGGGTTTTGTGATAGTTATTATTCTTTTTAAAAGGTTTTTTAAAAGAGTAATTTTTATTTCTGAAATTTGGGCGTTTGTATGTGTGGTGAAGATTTTTATTGTGATGGGTTTTTTGAAATTTTTGGCTAACTGGTGGTTTGAACTTTTCAAATCCGAATTGTTCACACCAGTTCCCAAGCTCTTTTCTGTTAATATTATTCTGAGTCGTTAATTGTGACTTGAGTTTGAAATCATTGCGTAATTGAAGATCCGTAATATTAATATGATTAATAATTTCTCCATATGATGAATCGGATATGTCTTGTTGTGTAGTTTTTATTTTATCTCTAACATTCTCTCCAAAGAGCTTACGTAAACTACAAACAAAATTTTCTTATAAACCAGATATGATAATCAAAAAATAAATGTTCTAACTAATGATAATCAATATGAACTAATATTTAAAATGCTTGAAAAAGTTAAAGATCCTAATACTCAAAACTTATACTTTAATAAGCTAAAACCTAAAAGATATGATAACAAACAAAGGAGAAACATCTCAACCTACTAAACTCATAAGACGGAATTCAAAGATATTATAAAATCCTTTAATTCTTCTAATAATAGTAAGCTTATTATTAATGACTTACAAAGTAAAATAAATGAGCTAAAAAGAGAAATAAAACAAATTAAGATAAATCATGATAAAATCCAACAAGATCTTTTGATCATAAGAATTAAAGATCACATAAATGAAGAAGCTAACCAAGATGATGAAGATAACGAAGAAGAAAATTCATTTGTCAATGTTATTAGTCGAGTATCATTTCCGAAATGGCTCGTCCAAGTCATGATTGTAATCGAAGACTTTAAGTTACAGACCATTGCTCTTATGGATTCTGGGGCAGATATGAACTGCATTAAAGAAGGACTTGTCCCGACTAAATATTTTGAAAAAACAAAAGAAAGATTGCCCGCTGCTAACCACACTCGGTTACAAATAAATTACAAGCTATCTAATACTCATATTTACAATGATGGCGTATGCTTCAAAACTTTTTTCGTCCTTGTTAAAGACCTTAATGCTGATGTTATCCTTGGTAGCTCCTTCATCCAAATGCTTTATCCTATTAAAGTAGATATTTTGGGTATCAAAACCACCGTCCTCGGCAATAAAGTCCTTTTTAAGTTTCTATTTTCCATCTCCCAGAGATCTGTTAATACCCTACAAACTGCGGGAATTTACAAGAGTAATTCAGAAAATAAACAAAAACAAATACTTTTCCTCAAAAGAGAAGTTGATAACATGCAAACTGCAGGAATTTACAGAAGTAACCTGGCAAATAAACAAAAACAAATATTTTCCTCAAAGAAGAAATCAGTTATAAAAGAATACAAGAACAAATACAAGATAGAACTTTCCAACATAAAGTTATTGATTTCCAGAATAACATGGAAAGCCAAATATGTTCAGAATTACCTAATGCCTTTTGGGATAGGAGGAGACATTCTGTGACACTTCCTTATGAAAAAGGTTTTGGATGAGAAAACTATTCCCACTAAGGCAAGGCCTATTCAAATGAATCAAGAGACCCTAGAGCATTGCAAAAAAGAAATCAAAGATTTATTAGACAAAAAAATTGTTCGACCTAGTAAATCTCCATGGTCATGCTCTGCCTTCTATGTACAGAAAAATGCAGAGTTAGAGCATGGTACTCCCAGACTTGTTATAAATTACAAACCTCTAAACAAGGTTTTACAGTGGATAAGGTACCCTATTCCCAATAAATCTGACTTACTAAAAAGGCTTTATGATGCTAAAGTCTTTTCCAAATTTGACATGAAATCAGGATTTTGGCAAATACAAATTGCTGAAAAAGACAAATAGAAAACAACCTTCACGGTCCCTTTCGGACAATTTGAATGGAATGTAATGCCATTCGGATTAAAAAATGTTCCGTCCGAATTTCAAAAAATTATGAATGATATATTTACACCTTATACAAATTTTTCAATAGTTTATATCGACAATGTTCTTCTCTTTAGTCAAAGTATTGACCAACATTGGAAACACCTAAACATATTCCTAAAAATAATAAAAGAAAATGGTTTAGTTGATTATGCAAAAAAGATTAAGTTATTTCAAACAAATATTCGCTTGTTCGGGCATCAAAATAGCGAAGGAACTATAGTTCCTATCCAGAGATCTCTCAAATTTGGGGACATATTTCCAGATAAAATTAGATATAAAACCCAATTACAATGGTTCTTAGGAGATTTGAACTATATTGGAGATTTTTACCCTAATTTAAGACAAATGTGTAAACCATTATTCTATAGACTGAAAAAAGATCCACCATTTTGGAATAACAAACATACTCAAATTGTTAGAAAAATTAAATCCAAGGTAAAAATATTGCCGTGTTTATCTATTTGTCACCCAAATACCCCTAAAATAGTACAGACAGGTGCGTCTGAATCAGGATATGGTGGTATTCTTAAACAGATAATTGATAACCAAGAACAAATCATTAGATATCATTCTGGCGCCTGGACAGGAGCACAACAAAATTATTCTACTATAAAAAAGAAAATATTTTCTATGGTGCTTTGTATTTCAATGTTTCAAGATGATTTATTAAATCAAATTTTTTACAAAAAATAGATTGCAAAGAAGTTTTGACAAAAGATGTCCAAAATCTAGCATCAAAATAAATTTTTGCTAGATGCCAAGCAATACTTTCTATTTTTGATTTTGATATTGAATATATTAAAGGAACTGACAATTGTATTCTAGATTTTCTTACCAGAGAATTTTTTTAAGGATGTCCGAACGAAAGCAAGTAATTACGTTTTTAAAATCTAGTTCATCCTCAAAGTCTAATTCACCAGGAAGAATTCTTGGAACAAAACAAATTACAAATCCACAACAATTTCTCTCCCAAACTACACATACTAACCAATTTCCGGAAAACCTTTACAAACAATTCCACAAAAAATACCTATGACCATATTTTCTAAGCCACAAACACCTTTTGATGTATGCAACAGATTTACACCTCTGTCACCAAAAATTGCCATAACCCCTTTTGCCTCACAAATAAAGGCCCCTCTACCAACTTACAAACAAACAATTTTACAAACAGAAAGCCAATTGTCCCCCGAAGACTGCCCTTACGAACAAACAAATTAGGTCCATTTTGATTGCATTATCGAAGATGAATGGAGACCCCAAAAACTCCCACAAACACAAAGTGAAAAGGCAGAATTGTTATCTGATCTACGCTTCGACAATGAATATTTCAGGATCTATGAAGATCCTACAAAACCCCAAAATTTTTACGAGCATATTCTTGTAGTTACAAAATTCATTCATATAGAAAAATAAATTGCCAAAAGGACACCCTTATACTTCAACTGCCATTGGTCCAGCTGAATGGGGTAACCCTTACAATACAAATACCTACAAAGGATCAGGAGTTTCTTTTACATATTTTGAGTATATTGAAGCCTGGAAAAAGTTCTATTTTTCCAAAACGAAGTTCATGCCATTTCAACATTTTTCCTTTTAGGAAAGAATTTAGCTGGAACTACAAAATTTCCAAATTGGTTCTTACATTAGTGGGAAAACTTTGGCGCAATGACGAAGATCTTCCCTCCCGAAGTTGTTGAATCATTTGAATATTTTCAGAAAAATTACAACAATACTTGTCCATATTACAAATGTTCTATTTAGAATTCCATTTAACATGGATTCTAAAAATAGAACAAAAATTACAAAATTCTCCATCTGGACTGTGCCGATTAGTTAAAGTTGCTCAAGTGATATGGTGGAAGAAGATGAACACATAAAAGTTCTAAATACTCGAGATAAAAAAAAGTGGTTTTAAAAAAATAAACGTTTCGACAAAACTGCAGGCCAGATATCTCCCGCTGCAGTTGAAAAACATGAAGAATTCCTAGTCATGAAACAAAGTTTGCAAACACAAATAGCTGCTGCCACCTCTTTGGAAGAGGTCAAAAGACTACTACAAAATGCAAGTGATGATGAGGGATCATCAACCTCAGTTCATCTAGGCGATGAAAATGAAGACGATTGCTACGAGATATTTTCCTCAATTTCTCGCAAATAATGATGTAATTTCTAGTTTGAAAAATTCACTGATGTAATTTAAAAAAAAAAGAGTACACAAAAGTGAAAAAATTCAAATGACAAAAAACAACGAAAATAGTTAGCTGGCACAAAAGAAAAGAATAGGCTGATTGAAAAAAAAAATGGACAATAAGTCAGAAGCAAAAAGATTCGAAGTCAGTTTCGAATACTCTGAAAAGCAAAGTCAGAAGAAGAAGACAAAGTTGGTACTACATGCATCATGCTATATTGGAAAAAATATCATCAACCACCAACTCGGACTTGAAATGTCCAATTTTAAATTCGAAACACTATAAGATTTCTCCCTATATATAGAAGCATTGAAGAAGAGGAGAAGCCAGCAATCCTTAGAGTCTAAAAACTGCTTTCATATTTTTACAGCTTTCAGTGAGAGTTTTAATAGTTAAAAAAAAATAAGTGAGAAGTTTTATTATAATGTTTGTTCTGATTGAAATCGACGTTGTACAATAACTTGGATATCAATAAATCTTTCCAAGTTATAAACTTTATCAAGTAAGTTCTTTGTACTTTCCTTTGTATTTACATGTTTTACAACTTCGATATATATAATCAATTTTGTTCGATATATATATATATAATCAATTATGAATCTTTTAATTTCATATATTTTCTTTCAACAAAATAACGTAACAAATTTTTATTATACTCTGACATATATAATCATCTCTGAATCATAAAATCTGACTTAAAAAAGAATTTGAACGAGTTCTATTTTTTTAATGCAAAACCTTGTTTATTCATGAATGGGGTTCTGATTGTATATTGTTAATAAAAAAAGTAGATTTTATATGAATATCAAACTGTTTTTGTTTTTTTTCTTTCTGAAACAGAAGAATTTCACGCAGTTTAAGAAAAATCCACCCTTGATTTGAGTTAGGAATTAACTATAAAAGGTCAACTCTCCTAATCATTCTCGGTCAAAACTATATATTCCACCGCTTTTTGTTCCACATGCCATTTTCCAGGCACCACTCTTTTTACTTTCTTTTTTCTTTTTCTTTCTTTCAAGAAACTATAGTAAAAGTTGATTCGGTGTCATACATTACTGACCAATTTGAGATTCCAGATCTTAAAAATTTCTTCTATTTTCCGTCAGTCACGTCTCGTCAGAAATGATCGCTATATTTCTAATCGATTCTTAATTAATTATTATGTTACTGAAGATTATTAAAATAAGAAATTCCGATCCATCAATTCCTAATTATGTAATAATGTCAATAATCTTTTTGATTGGTATAATTTCAACTATCTTATTATGGCGTGGTCACCACATGTCCTCCTCTCCTTTTCCACTAATACACATGTCCCACTCCCCTTCTATTCTTCGCCCCACATGCAAACTAGAAATTTACCTCACTGTGATCATAAATTATGTTAAGTTCTATTTTGTCAGGGATTAATGTCATTTGGTCCTCTTTACGTACTAGTTACTACCTTCTGCTGTATTAGTACATTAAAATTAGGGATAATTACAGTTACACCCCTAAGGTTTAGGATAATTACAAAGACATCCCCTGAAATTTGAGTAATTACAAGGACCTCCCTTCTAACAAGTAATTAAAAGGATGATTACAATTATACCCCCTAATGTTTGGTGTAATTATAAAGACCTCCCCCTTAGCTAGTAATTGTAAATACATTTTCAACTTTGCCCTTGACAAATTCTATTGTTTAAATGAATTTAAATCTTTTGTTTAAAGTACTTGCTATTTTTTATTTAATTCCAAGAGCTTGAATGTAATATTAGATAGATTAATAACTGAATATTTTTTAATAATTAATATTTTTAATGTAGTTTAAAATAGTCAGAAAAAAATTGTTTTCTTGAAGAAATTATGTTGTAATATAAAATTATAATCAATATTTTCTACCACTATTACATAAGTGTTTATCTTTTATTCTCGAACCAATAGATTTTTCTCGTCAAGAAATATTGAGTAATAAAATTAAATATTTGTGTGAATAATTTAATTAATTTAGGTTATATTTTAATACCTTTTTTATTCAGTAATTAATTTAAGATTACATGCAAGCTCTTGAAATTAAATAAATATCAAGTATTTTCAACAAGGCATTTAAATTAATTTAAAAAAATAATTGATCAAGGGCAAAGATGGAAATGCATATACAATTACTAGTTATAGTGGAGGTCATTGTAGTTATTCAAACATGAGGAGAGGTCTTTGTAATTACACCAAACCTCAGAGGGTGTAATAGTAATCATCTCGTACAATTGAGGGGAGGTCATTTTAATTACTCAAACCTAAGGAGAAGTCTTTGTAATTACACCAAACCTCAGGGGGTGTTCTTGTAATTATCCCTTAAAATTACTCTCATTTATCCAATTAACGAACTATAATCGAATTTAATTTGATAATAGATCGTATATATAATGAGGTGGGATATTACAAGTGTTGTGCTACGATTCTATTAAAACTTATGTCCCCTATCGCTAATGCTAGCTCTAGGATAACTTTAGTCCGGACACCACATGCTCGAGATAGAAAGTCCGACAGGATCTCGTATCTGATGTCGGAGGTGACGTCGAAGGTGACGTTGAGGGTGACGTTGAATGCACGTCGAGAAGGATGTCGAGGACATGTCGAAACTGCACCTCGAAGATGTTATCGAATGATTATATCGAAGATGGTCCTGCGAGCTATGTCGGAGTTAATATCGGGAGTAGATTGTGAATGATATCGAATATGGGTATTAGATATCAATCAACAGGTAGGTTAGGTAGTAATTAATGTGTTAGTCTTGGTATGCAGGACATGTTATTTATAGATTTCTTCCTTGTACCATATCGAATGTCATATTCGATATGAGGGAGTATATCAGGTTTCATTCTCGATATAAACGTCCATGGGCCTTGAACATAGGGCGAACCAATCACGGAAATCCCCCTATCAGTGTAGTCCCCCATTTTAGGAATTATCATTTTGAATAATAATTTGTAAACTCAATTCGTAGGTTTTTCTCTTTTCCGGGGGTACCCGTAACTCCCCCCCCCCCCAAGTTTTGGACTTATTCGATCAGGGAATTGGTTGGTAAAATAGGTCTTTCGATACTCCCCCATTTTACGAAGCAATTCGTAGAGTTATAACATATCGGGTAGATATCGAATATGCATTTCAATATGCTCCCGACATCGAAGGCATTAATTGCTTGGTGGGACCCAGTTGTTATATTATATAACCTAGTCCCCCCTTCTTAGTCATGATGCGAATATTTTATTGTAGATTCTGTACTTTTGCGAGCTGGATATCGAAGTTGATATTGAAATCCATTAGGTATGTCGGGGTTGTTATCGATATTATTTTCGATATAATTTTCGACATTTTTCAATATGTCTTTGATATGATATCCGATATGTTTTCGATATCTCTTCTGAAATGCCCTCGATATGATTGTCGAGACAATTGTGTTTACGTTGAGCCCCGATATCGACATGTCATTTTTCCTGTTACGTATTTTTAAAGTCTTTAATATTCATTCTTTTATCAACTGAATCTGCCCCATAGGAAACATGTTGTTTCTCCACAACATTATGTGGTAGGTGCTCGCGTGGGGGGAAACTTTGACCCAATTTTTTCTAGGGTTAACCCACCCGCTGCGGGGAGTGTACCAAGTGAGACGCCATTGGAGGAAACGCTTGATGATGGTTTCATGCGGGTCCCTGGTATAGCTGCAGAGATTAGGATTTCGCGTCTACGTTTATACGAGCGAAACTCCCATTTTTCTGGTCGTTTCTTGGCAGTGCAACCCAGGAAAGAGGGTGGTAGTATTGTTAATGGGACTCGCTCAACCATTGAAGAAGGTCTTGCTTTGGAGGGGGAAAGACTACATGCTGTGGAAATATAACTTGAATCACAAAGCAAGTTGGCCGCCAACCCTCCCAGTGTTATCGTGGCACAGCTACCCCTCGACGCTCCTTCCAATTATTGGCACCCAAACGTTAGGGCTCGTTTCTAGAAGGAAGCCCTTGGAAAAGAGGTCGGTGAGAGTTCTCGAGGTGCTACTCCAAATTCTGATGAATCCTCTGTAGAGGACTCGACTGGTACGTCGACCCCCGTTGGTGCTGGAGGGACTGGTGGACTCGAACAAGGGGAATTTGTTCCCCCACCAGATAGGACGACTACTGTCGAGCAGCGCAGGTCGACCCGAGATGGGGTGCCTACCTCCCATGCTGTTGCCTCCACTGCCCTTTCTTCGTCTCGGAAGCGTCGAGTTAGGTCCCCGGGAACTCGTGACGATGTCTGTATCCGAGCCACTAGAAGGAATTATGATTTTCTCTGTGACACTAATTTTGATCGATTGGTCATGAGGATCGGCGGCTATATTTTACGAAAACAAAATGCTATTCAGAGCATCAATAGTATCTATCCCAAAAGCCAGTGGATGTGCATAATGCTTTTTCATGTAGTAAGGTTTTGTTATTGTATTTGTCTTATGCGTTATCTGTAAGCGTATTGATTCCTAACATTCTGTAAATGTGACAGTTTGGCCATCCGTTCCATTCTCTTTGTGATGATTAAATGATGGTGGTGGATGTTCAAACCGGCTATGATGCAAGGCTTGAAGAGATGCAGAAGTTGGTTACTCAAATCCATGACTCTCGGAACAGAGCCAATGCGCGAAAACATGCGGCCAAAACTCGCGCGAGAAAGGCACATGATAAAGCTTGGGGAGTTTTGGTTGAAAAGGAAAAACTTACAAAGGAGCTTGAATGAGCTAGAGCTGAAGCCGATCAGCTGCTTCAGCAAAATGTGCTCCTAGAGCAACATCGGAACTCATATAAGGACTATGTGATATCGCTAGAGGCACAAAATGCTAAGTCAACTGAGCTTCTTGAATCGGATCATCATCGGCGGGCTATTTCTAGGGATTTCCTGAAATCCTCCACCTTTACCAAAATTGTTCTTTTGCGAGGGAAGAAAAAATTCAAACTTGGATTGGATACCACAGTAAATCGGGTCAAATATTTGGGTTTGTTAGGTAATGATTTCGACATTGGCCTACTCAATCCTGGGTCTGAGCCCCAAGGTACAGGTCATGGTGGTTCAACTAGCGGTCCCTTCGTGCCTTCTGACACTAGAGATCCTTTCCTTCCTCTCATGGGGGAGAGAGGTTTATACATGGTCAGTTTTACACCTACTCCCAGTAGAGAGGAAGAATTAAGGGTCCCATCCCATGATACTAGGAAATAATTTCCCCCGTCAACGAAAATCCAGGATTTCATGATGACACGTTCGGCGGGGATGCTGAGTTTATGGATACTTACAGTCCTAAAGACGGAAGGCGTGCTGATGTTGCGCCCGTGCTACCAGTCGTGTGGGCTACTATTGGTACATATCCTCGACTGTGTTATAGGGTGTCGCGCTCTCTTAGGTATGTATACCCAGTAAAAGACCCAAAAACTAGTAGTGCTAAATGGTACATGTGTCCAGATGCATTGTCGCCACGGGGAATAAATGAGCTTGCTGTAGACATAGATGATGAGCCGTGGAAGTTCCTCATAAGGACTTCAGAGCTTGATCTCTCCTCCGTCTTCGCCCTAAACAAGGATGAAATTCATAGTGATCTATTTGATTATTACAAAGAGAATTTTTTCTGAGATTTTTGAGTGTGGTTTTCCACTTTTAGTTATGGTAGGAGTAAGTTTACACCCGTTTGTAATTTCATTTGTAGAGTGTTTACGTTTAACCGTCCCCATTCTCTGATATATCCCTTATTTTTCAAGATGTTCTTGTGTTGCTTTCGTCATATGTCTCTCTTTATTTGCCTTCCCTTACGAAAGATAAATGATCTGTTAGGTGGCTGTATGGACAGTCCCCTTTTCAAGCGATATGTTCTAAGGGCAATGCCTATCTGCCGTTTGTTAGTATGTTTGTCGTGGAGGCATATGGGCAGTCTCATTTTCAAGTGATATTCAAGAGCAACTAAAAGAAACTTTTTCTGTCCCTTAGCGATGGGTAGAGGTCCCACAATATCAATCCTCCACTAATCAAAAGGATATGTAATTTCGAGAGGCTGCATTAAAACAGTTGGGTGGTGGATCAACCTTGCATGGTATTGATAGTTCTCACAAGAACGACAAAATTGTGTCTCGTCCTTTCTCAACGTTGGCCAAAAATATCCCTGCCTCAAAATTTTCTGTGTGAGGGCTCTTCCTCCAGAATGGTTTCCACAACTCCCAGCATGTATCTCTCTCATGATGTACTGCGTGTCCACCGGGGATATACATCTCAACAAGGGACCCTCAAACGATCGTTTATAAATCTCTCCTTGATAAATAATGAACCTGTAGGCGTTATATTTGAGGCGTCGTCGTGCGTCTACATCATATGGGAGATTCCCGTTCTGGAGGTACTGGAAGATCTCATCCTTCCAGCAAGGAGTGTCTGCAATAGGAAAAATGAATTCTACGTCAGCCCATACCTTGCTAGTTTTAGTAAAACCTATTGTCGGCCTCGAGGTGGCCAATAAAGTAACGCATTTCTTGACAAAATTCTCCGATGAGCTCGCAAAATTTGACAATGCGTTTGCCTTAGTGTTCTCATATCGAGGAATCTGAGTTAAGTTGAATGTGGTGAATTCTGAGGCCAATGCCTTCAGCTTCGCTAGATATAAGACCATTGTCTCCTGTTTTGCTTCAAAGAATCCTAAGAAATAGTTTGCCACCAATTGGGAATCTGTAAACACCTCTAAGTGGTCTGAACTTAGAGTTTTCGCCATTCTTACCCCGCGAGAATGGCCTCATACTCCACTTCATTGTTAGTAATTGGGCAGTTCAAACTTATGGCAAAATCAAACTCTCTACGGTTCGGTGACACTAGGTGGATTCCTGCACTCCCGCCATTGGCTGTCGAGGATTCGTCCACGTGCAACAACCATGCTGAATGTTGGGTACTAGGCCCGGGTCTTCGATTATAGCGAAGATGTGGTTGCATGAGTGATCCACACTATTTCCCAAAGTTTCTGCCATAAACTCTGCTAAGACCTGTGCTTTGATGGCGGTCCGGGGGCGATACTCCATCCAAACTTCGCTTAGTTCTATAACCCATTTAACCAAGCGCCCGAAAGTTTTTGGGCTCGCCATTATATGTCGAAGTGGTTTATTTGTGATAACAGTTACTGGGTGTGACTGGAAATACAACATCAATTTTTGGGCCGTCGTCACTATCGCTAAGGCGAATAGCTCAATTTGCAAATAGTTTCTTTCTGCTCCATGGAGTATACGACTGACATAATGAATATACAACTGTTTGCCGTCTATATCTTTGACCAAAACTATGCTAATAGCGTTGGTCGAGACCGCTAAGTATAAATAAAGCATTTCTCATGCGTTAGGTTTAGCCAACAACGGTGGGGTCAACAGATATCCCTTCAGCTGCTGAAATGCCTTTTCGCAATCCTCTGTCCATTGAAAACGTGTCGCCTTCTTCAACACCTTGATGAAAGGTAGGCTCTTTTCGGTCGAGGTTGCGATGAACAGTCCTAATGCTGCTATGCGTCCGACTACACACTGTACGTAACGTACTAACCGCGGTGAGGGTAGGTTCATGACTGCCTGAATTTTGTCGGGGTTGGCTTCGATTCCCCTCTCGTTAACCATATACCCCAAGAACATTCCTACTGAAATGCTACGCGTACATTTCTTTAGATTGAGTTTCATTCCATAGTTTCTCATGATCCCGAAGGATTGCTCCAAATGCTTCACGTGATCCCGAGCCTTCAAAATCTTGATCAACATATCATCTACATAGTCAGGTCATAAAACATCTTGGCCATCACCCTTTGAAAGGTAGCTCCTGCTTTTCTCAATTCAAAGGGCATCAACCGATAACAGTATACGCCTGTATCCGTAACAAAAGCCGTTTTTGGTTGATCTTCATTTGCCATAAAGATATGGTGAAATCCGCTATTCGCATCCACGAAATTGAACAAGGCGCACCCCACGGATGAGTCCACATGGAGATCTATTCTTGGTAGGGGAAAAGGATCCCGAGGACAATGCTTGTTTAAATCGGTATAGTCTACACACATTCTCCATTCGGCCTCTTTCTTCAAGACCAATGTTATATTGCTAAGCCATTCAGAATAACGTATCTTGTAGATGTAACATGCCTTGAGCTTCTCAATCACTTCTTTTTTCGCTGCCTCGTTCTTTTCCTTACTGAAGTTCTTTTTCTTTGCCATATCGATTTAGCCCAAAGGTCAACATTCAACTTATGCACAATGATCTTGGGGTCGATTCCCTTCAAGCCCGAGTCAGACCATGCGAAGATGCCACCGTTCCTCCTTAAACACTCTACCAAAGCAGTCCTTATATCTGGTGACATTGTTGATCCAACCTGCAGAGTGTGGTCCGAGCGCTCAGGGTCAATGCTAATAGTAACAAAATCTCCAATGGGTTCCATTTTCGGCTCGTTCTGATATGGTAAAATCGCTTTCTCCCTTATGGAAAGCTCAGCGGATGCATTAGCTTCCATCTTCTTAAGACCTATAAATGTCTTCTCTTCTTCTGCGCTGACTCATTTGCTTTCTGAGGTCTCTTCATTTTCTGATTACTCTGCGGCTCTCTGGTCCCGAGAACTGATGTTCCCACAGACGGTGCCACTAATTTGACAATAGATCGTATATATATGACGAGGTGGGATATTACAAGTGTTGTGCTACGATTCTATTACAAACTATGTCACCCTATCATTAATGCTAGCTCTAGGATGACTTTAGTCTGAAACACTAGATGTTGGAGATAGAAAATCCGACCGAATCTCGCAGGTGATATCGTAGGTGACATTGAGGGTGGTGTCAAATACACGTCGGGAAGGATGTCGAGGACACGTTGAAACTGGACCTCGAGGAGGTTATCGAATGATTATATCGAAAGTGGTCTTGCGAGCTATGTCGGAGTTGATATCGGGAGTAGATCGGGAATGATATCGAATATGGGTATTTGATATCAACAGGTAGGTTAGGTAGTAATTAATGTGTTAGTCTCGGTATGTGGGACGAGATATTTATAGATTTCTGTCTTGTATCATATCGAATGTCAATATGCAGGAGTATGTCGAGCTTCATCCCCGATATAGACGTCCATGGGCCTTGAATATGGGCCGGCCCAATCACAGAAATCCCCCTCTGTCACAATTAATGTACTTCACAGAACATATTGATTAAATTTTACAAATAAGCTTATGGGCATTACTAAGAAGAACAGATAAAATCCAGTATCCACACTACAAGAAAACATAATTTGAAATATTATTACTCAATATCATTTCGTGTGATGTGACAACACCATTTATGTTGACCTGGCAAATTTAATTTTGTTTGACAATACAAAAGAAAAATAGATTGACGTCTTCATAGAAGAAGTATTTTCTGTTGTAGTGTTGTTTTATATTAATTATTATAAAAACTTTTGGCAAATATTCATAAAAATGCGTTTGTATTATTAGGAAAGGCAATTTAAATAAATTATTTTGGTTTCCGCGTAGCCTGCCAGCTGTCAGGCCACGGAATCTCTGACTGCTGACAGACCAATAAGGACCCACAACACATTAATACACACACACACTCAACCCCTCTTCATTCTTATTCCACACTCACTCGAAAATCAATTCTATTGTGGAATAATAATAATGGCGAAGAGTGAAGGGGATCCATCGATGGTGGCGAGAGGGGTTGAATTAAAGAGATTAGTGAAGGCGATTGTTGAAGAGGATGATTTGAATCTCGAGTTGATTGATAAGGCTCAACAAATGTTGTTTACCATAAAGGAGTTTAAGTTGAAGAAGAAAGTATCATTCAGAGAAACGGGTTTTGCAAAGGTGCCGGAGGAGTTTAAGTGTCCACTTTCCAAAGAATTAATGAGGGATCCTGTTATTATCGCCACCGGACAGGTTATTCATCTCTTTCCGTGTAAAGAATGGATTTTTTTTTCCTTTTTTTTATAACAGTATATGATTTTGTTGGAATATTTGTTGAGGATGTTTAAGGTTGGTGGTTGGTGAATGCTCGACTTTGACTATTGGTTCTTGAAAACAGAACAAAAAATAAAAATAAAAAAATAAAGTGGTTTCTAAAATCTCTTGTATTTGTATGTATGATCTCCAATATAATTGAATTGAACATGGTGTTAATCGTCAGATTGGTTAATTCCTTTTTTTCTGACTCGAATTTCATCCACAGTTTGTTTCTTTTTTGCATCATTAACATGTTCTGCTATCAATTCCCGCAGACTTACGATCGCCCCTTCATTCAGAAATGGTTAAAAGCCGGAAACAGGACGTGCCCTCAGACACAACAAGTCCTGTCACATATTATTCTTACACCTAATCAATTGATCCGGGAAATGATTGGGCAATGGTGCAAGAATCATGGGATCAAATTACCAGAACCCTTGCAGTATACGGACGAGGATGTCTTAACCGAAGCGGATAGGAGCCGTTTCCATTCTTTGCTCAATAAAATGTCCTCTACATTGTCCGATCAAAAGGAAGCCGCAAAGGAATTGCGCTTATTGACAAAAAAGATGCCGTCTTTTCGAGCACTTTTTGGAGAATCACATGATGCCATACCCCTATTGCTATCTCCACTCTCTCAGACCAAGAGTGGAAGTGAGTCTCACCCGGACCTCCAAGAAGATCTAATTACAACACTCTTAAATCTATCCATTCACGACAATAATAAGAAGCTCGTTGCAGAAACGCCTATGGTTATTCCCCTTCTCATGAATGCATTGAGGTCAGGAACAATTCAAACCAGAAGCAATGCAGCAGCAGCCGTTTTCACATTGTCGGCCCTCGACTCAAACAAGGCGCTCATTGGTAAATCCGGTGCCTTGAAACCCCTAATTGACCTATTAGATGAAGGGCATTCTTTAGCAGTGAAAGATGTGGCTTCCGCCATTTTTACTCTATGCATTCTTCACGAGAATAAGGCAAGAGCGGTCAGAGATGGTGCGGTCCGAGTCATTTTGAAAATGATTGTGAATAGGATGCATGTCGATGAGTTATTGTCCATTCTCGCTATGCTTTCAACCAATCAAAGAGCTATCGAGGATATGGGAGACCTAGGGGCGGTTCCTTGTTTACTTAGTATGATTAGGGAGACCTCTTGTGCTCGTAACCAAGAGAATTGCATTGCCGTTTTATACACTATTTGTTATAGTGATCGATCAAAGTGGAAGGAGATGAGGGAAGAGGAAAACGTGTATCACACGATATCTCAGCTCGCTCAAAATGGGACTTCAAGAGCTAAGAGAAAAGCCAGTGGCGTCCTCGAGAGATTGAATCGGGCGATCAATCTTACGCATACTGCTTGACTTGAATTGACTTTTTTTTTTGGTAAAGGACTTGAATTGACTTGACGGAGGATTTCGAGCGCGTATTATGTAAATTCTACACCACCAGTCTTTCCCATTTTCGGATCTCTGTGGTCATTTCAGCCTTGTTTGTGTACATTATACTATATATCTAAGCAAGGTTTGATCCCAAATTTTCCGGCTTGTAGTTATTGTGAATAGTACAAATGAAAGCTTTATTCCATGCATAAGTCGTCTCTACTCTTATGTCTTCTTTTTTTTGGGTTAAGTTTCTCTACTATTATGTCAATGAGTTACGAAGTTGGTGTTGAGTACATTGCTTTATTTACACGAGTACATACATGAAAGCGGTTTAACTATTCCACTGATTAGCAACTAATACTGTGTTGCTTGAATCTCACTGGAAGCATTAAATGTGGTGATCTAAAATTTTGTATTGAGTTTTGTATCATATTTTTTTCGAATATTTTGGAATTGCATTTCCCCCATTCTGATCTATTATTGAACAGGTCACATGGCAATCGTTGACAGCTCAGATTAGAAGAGATTTGGCAGTGTCCAATTCTTGTCCGTACCGCGCACTACATTTCTTGGTTGCTAGACATTTTTTCGGGTCAGGTTGGGGGTCCCATGATGTTGTTCAATCACGATTCGACACCAAGATTTTGTCGTGGGGGTGGACCTAAAATTCCTAGTCTCTGATTGAATTTGTGATTTAGTGAGTGATAAGCTGATTTGAAAAAAAGGTATAGGAAATGTACGCGGGGAATAATCTAGTGTGACCATATTCAATGGTGTGGTTTTCTATGTTTCTGTGGTCCATCCAAAATGCCACCAAACTTTAATGTCAAATTCATGAATTTCCAGCCCATTTACACCTTTTTATGTTCAACAAAACATCTACTTTCGGTTCTAGTTCTGGATGCCTGGTATATTTTCATTAACTCTGCTATGCATATTTGTTAAGTATATTGCGCTACATCGATCGCTTGTAAACAGAAACAGTGTTTCCATTAGGAATTTGGGGTGGCCCACTGCATAAAGAGACGCCTTCGCTTAAGAAAACTTAACAATTCTTGTTGGTAATAGAGTTTATCTAAAATTTAATTTTTGGAGATGTCTCGTGAGTTATATGACTTATTCACATGATGGACCTGAATACCTCATGGAATAAAAACTACAATGCAGTTTATTTGGAATATGAGTACTACTACTGCTGTTACTTAAGTTACTTTATCCTTATTCTCTTCATCTTTGTCGGAGATCTCCTTGATCTTTTAATCTTGATTCCATGGGATCTTAATTCCTCTAATTATTCACACTTTTTTTTTGTGAAATTTCTTGAATTAAAATTAAATTTCCCGTGTAATGACTTTGAATTTTGTGATACTGTCACCACCACCCGAATTGTCTCGACGCGGAGAAGAATATGCTCAAAATATTTTTTACGGTGTCAATGTTTTGGTCTTATTTCGTCAGGGTTACAATACACCAAAAATTAGTACAATTGGGCCTGAAATAAATCAAAATATGCTAGCCTAATACAATGATCGGACCAACTTTGTCGGCAACACCTATTACACGTAAAGAAATATAAAACGACTGAAATAACCCTAGATGGCTGAAATGAGGAAACAGTCAAACGGGTGATGGTCTGATGTTGAGCTGAATATCGAACTGGGAAACACTCGAATCGACCTTAATTCGATTCGATAGATCTGGGATGGTGAATAGTAATGAATGTGTGGCGTGAATATCGGAGAACAAGGTATATATAGACCCCGGTCCGCAGGACCAGCTCCACGCACGAGTAATAACAATCGAACGGGGACGTTCGATTTTCCCGAAAATAGTCGAACTGGGCCGATTCGACTCTCTTATTTATGGGTCTTTAATAGGGCAGGCCGGTTCAGTTCATTTTGGGGCCACCTAAAATACTCCCACTAGGTAGGTTTTTGGTCGAAAAGTTATCGAAAGCATACAGGAGCAAATCGAACAGGCTGACGAATGTTAGGGAGCAAACCACTTATAAAGTATTTCAGGGATATGTTGCAAAAGTGGTCATAATTCACGAAATGTTTATCCCAACAATAAATATAATAATTCATCTATAGTATGTAATAACCTATATTTTAAAAGAAATGGTAGGTAATAAACTAAGTTAGGAAATAACCACATGTTGGTATGCGTGGTAATATCCAAATATATGTAGCACTGACATCACCTCTTCGTCGCCTAAGCATCAGACTCCAACCCCTCATGAATGTTGTTTCGAACCAAGAAAATCTGATTGCCTCAAAGAGATGACCCCGTAGTACGAGGCATGGATGACACGACATGTTTATCCTACATAATCTCATATACATCACCCCTATAGATGATATTGTAATTTAAATGTAGTGATTCTACTCCGCCTTTGTAAGATTCAAGCAACTTTCCCTACCTATATAAAAAGGAGACTTCACTCCGGAATAGATCATCAGAAAACTTACAATACAAAATATCTCTATTCACTAAATGCTCTTAATTTTTCCCCTCGTAAAACTCCTTTCCCCAATAATCGCTTTACATCTCTTTTTTCCTCCAAAAGGACAGGTGTTCCGACCCCCTCTAAACAAATGGAGAAATCCCGTCAACAATGCGGTTGCATAAGAAAATAAAATTTCAAGAGTTAAATAACCACGTAAGTCAAATAAACATAAACATGTCATTTGACAAAAAATTAAATAAGCTCGAAAGAAATTACCTTTGAAGCGGATTTTGGAATCAACTGGAAAATAGGCGAGTCAGAAGCTTTGCTCCTTCCCCTTAAACTCAATACGCCTAGCTAATAGATCCTAGCTCGCTTGACGACGAGTTTCCAAAGTAAAAAGCCTTTCTACACTTAAAACTAGATGGAAGCACACCTAAGTTTTAACTATCGAACTATGCCAAAATTGGCAAAAATTGGCAGAGGCTTTTAGGAGGAGAGTAACTAATGAATGAAAAATGCTAGAAGACATTGTGAGTGTTGACTGATCAAAAATATGGACTAATCGGCATCCTATCTATCGAGTAGGGGGGAGCCAGTAATCAAAGTGATTGAAGAAAGTAAATGTGTTTTTTTTAGACATATGAAAGAGTTTGAATATTTAGAAAAACAAAATGGAGAAAGTACTAGTGTTGGTTTTTTTTTTATTTTTTTTATTTTTATTTTTTATGAGTATAGTTTTAGTATATTAAAAGTGAGGGTGGAAGAATGGTGGGTATATATAGAATTTTGGATGAAAATTTTGAATTTTCCAAAATTTGAAATTCATTTCGAATCCTGCCGATTTAAATGTTTTTCGCGATTGCTATCTTGTCATAAAACTTCATTTATTTTTTGAAAATTTCAATTTTTCGTCAAATGCTAGGTCTTTTGCGAATGTCGTACAGTTGCGAAAGACCCCATGCCTGGAACTTGCGACCACCAAGCGGTCCCAAATTCCCTATGAAGGTTATTTGCAACCGCCAAACGATCGCAATTTTCTTGAATATTAATTACAACCGTCAGGCAGTTGTGAAAGACCCTCATTTGGTTTCTTTTATATGAGATAATTTTGTTTCCTTTATTTTGGTTTATCTTTTACGATCGTAATGTGTTTGTGATTTTTTTAAAAAAAATCTCATTAATACATCTTGTTAACGGGTTTTGAATTATTTCCTATTAACTGAATTATTTATTTGGGTTGGAACGCCTTTGCCCGTGGTTCTGAAACTAAATGCTATGCTAACAAGAGAGAGAAATTGACAAGGACCTTCCTTCCTTTTATTAACTATATTCCACTCTCTTTTCCGAGTTGTCCCTCTCTTTTTCTTTTCTGTCTCTCCCCTTTATATAGATTTTGGTAAGGACAGGTGTCATAGTGCATGCTTTTACAAGTGTCGTTACGCATGTGGTGGTGTTCACACGTGTTACAATGTTTATTCAACTAATAAGATAACGTGTTTGTCTTAAGTGCTGACTGTATCTTTCCTTCTTCCGAGGGATTTGGTCTTTTTTGTCTTCTTGGCTCCCGAGAGTTCATTACGTCAAAGGGAGACTCGAGGGCTGAGTTTGAGTATTCTCTTGGTGATAGTGCTTCTCCGAGAGGTGTGTATTCCGGGGTGTTGGCTTCAGGGGATTCTCCGAGGGGTGTTCGTTCATGGTTGATCTCCGAGAGGTTTTGAGCTATCTTTGGTAGGTGTTTTCTTTCTCCGAGTGTCCGGAGAGAATTGTTCTGTAGTTGTTGAGTTATTGTAAAGTTCTGACTTCTGGGCTGGTCGTCGGAAGTAGTGTTCCGAGAGCTTTCGTGTTTGGAGTGTATAGCAAGGAAGGGTTTTTGTCAAGGTTCTGGGACTCTGTTGTCCATTGGGGCCCTGCTCGGTGTCGTGATGGATATCTGAATCAGGTGGATTCCTCCGGGTTTGCTTTTTATCCGAGGCCACCCTGATATCTGGTTTTGAGTCATCGTGAATTTCCGAGGGACACTTAGGTGCCCTCGTCGAATGGCCAATCATACCGCTTTGAGTTAGTAACCAAGGGATATTGGTCACACCCGATGAGCCTCCTCATTGGGAGTGGGTACAACTCATCGGAGGTACTCGTGACAATATTATTGTCCATTTATTAGTCCTTTTGGTTTAGGACTAATATTCTCTTTAATCTTGTATTTTTATTTTATACGGTTAACACTAGCCCCCCCAAATTTCGATCGCTCTCGTAGAGACGAGGGAAATTTTATTCCGTGGCTTTCGTGAGGTAAGGGAACTATAATTACTTGATTTATTATCTTAGTTCTTTCTAAAATAATAGTAAGGCTTGCTGACTAAGCTAAAAATTAAGGGTGAGGTGTCGTTTGGCATGTAGCCACATTTTCTTAAATAAGAAAATTATTGGACACGTGTATCCCATTAACTAGTTTAGACAGCTCAAGCTTTTCACTCTCTTTCTGAGATGGTATAAATAGTTGTTCAGTAATTCTCTCAGAATTACACAAAGTTTTTACCGTTTAATGCTTGTCACGTTTTCTGAAAAGCGGAGTTTCCTTTTAAGTAAAGCAAGTGAACTACATACCTTGTCAAAATGATGCCCCCGTTTTTTAAGCAGGATTATCCTTCTTCGCCCGTCATTCTCCTCGGAATTTTGTTCGGACTCCTTCCTTATCGTTAGGAGTACGACACGCGACCTCGGAGAACTCGGTCCAGGGGAGTAGGCATAATGATCGCAGAGTTCGTGGAGGGAGAGGTAATTCTGTGAGGACCGTGTCTATATCTCAGGAGGAATCTCTCTCTCGTATTAACCACATACGTCAAGTGTTAACGGGTCGTGACCCTTATCCCTTGGTAGACGAGTCATCGGCGTTTACCAGGCTCGTGCTGGAGCCAGAGCGGATGATGGGGCCAGGGCGTGTTGGTACTGCTGTTGGGAGTGAGCATGGTGCTTCTATTACGGCCCTTTTTGCCCAATACAACCTGGACATTGATGAATATGACATAATAATACCGCATCCTGAACAGAGGGCTTATGATCCTCCGTCGGGCTATCTCACCGTTTTCCGGGAGCAAATGCGGTGTGGGTTACGGGTGTTTTTTCACCTTTTTCTTCAGACTTTGTTTCACTACTGGCAAGTATGCCCGAGTCAGCTGACTCCGAATTCCTATCGTTACCTGGTGGGATATATTTTATGTTCTGAGTTACTGAAGTTGCAACTGTCCCCCTCTCGGGTGGGGGCTATATTCAACCTCCGCCATTGCTCGGGCGGTCTCCCTTTCTTCAGCCTGGCCCATCGGGACAAGAGGAAGGACTTTCTGAACGTGTCCCACTTCCGTAATAATAGAACATATTGGAAAAGGGGATTCTTCTTTGTCCGTCCGAGGGGCTTGTCGGCTAGGTCATGGGGAGTACCGCTTCAATGGGGGCTGGGTTATATTACTCCTGCCGAATCGATTTTGAGAAGAGAGTGGGACATCCTATCCGATAACGGGCTGTTTTCGGGGATGTACGATATCAGTAGCATGCTGGAGTTCCCAGAAACACTGATTATGGCTGGCTTACAGTAGGGGGTGGAACTCTTCAATCTTCCACAGCAACCTCTTTATAGCAATTTCTTTTTTCGTTAGTTCCTTTTCTTTTAGAACTATCTCTTATGGTATTTTTAATGTTCATGTTGTCACGTTATTTTCTGGCTTTGACAGGAGCGGAGATGGGGGCTTTTGCCATTGAACCTTTCAGTGAAACTTTCCTAGGGAAGGTAGTGGATAGTGGGTATAATATTTCGGACAATGATTTGTCCGAGAGTTTTAGTTTGGGTGAGGTGGCTGGCCCCTCGGGGGCAGGGGACTCGCCCGTGGCAGCCCCCCCAGTGAATTCCGTGGCTCCTGAATATGATCCGATAGCTGCGCTTGCGCAGGCGGATATTCCTTTACCTCCGTTGGCACCGTATTCTTCCTCTTGGGGGGATACGAGGACTGTGCAAGCTTTTGAGGAGGGTGCTCTGTCTCCAATTGTGGGAGCCCCTATTCCGCTCGGAGAGGGTTTCGACCACGTCTCGGGGCCGTCTTTTGATGGAAATCCCCCTGTCATCAGGTCGGAGCCACTCGGAAGCGGTGTCTTGTCTCCCTCTGTTATGGGGACGATTAGCTTTTGCCGCAATTACCTAAGCGGTCTTTTGAATGCTACTGATTGCGAGCATATGAAGTCGCTACCCTTATCGGGCCTTCAAGATTTAGTATGCAAAGATTTATGCGAGGTAGTATTTTCTTATTTTATGGGATACTAACCTTTACGAGTTTTCTGAAACTATGCAATTATTTGTTCACAGATCTACATGGTGTTGAGCGCCATCGGATCTCAGGGCGGATCATCCTCAGATACGGAGTTGGTGTACCGCCGTAGGGATGAGCTAGAGCAAGGTTTGATGGATGCTCGAGAAGAGGTAGATCAGCTGCGGAATGATCGAGAGAATTCTGACGAGGCTCATGCTATCCTTTTGCAGGCAGAGCGGGACAGATCATGGGACTTGGAGCGTCTTTTGACAATGGAGAAAGCTCGCGTAACTAGTCTAGAGGACAGGTTAGATGATTTCCGAAAGAAAGTTCGTTCTGTCGACGAACAACTGTTGCGGGTTACCGAGGAGAGGGATGCAGTGAACTTACGGGTGCTGGAGTTAACTCGAGCCCATGAAGTAGCATTAGTGCTGGCCCGGGTTCAAGCAGTTGTGGGTGTTGTGGGGCCTCCTGTCCTCCGCGAATCTCTTGCGCAGGAGATGCGCGATCTAGTCCGCATGGGGTATTACTTGTGCCGGGATACCACAGAAGCTTTGCCTGGATTCCCTTCGGACATGGTGATTCCCGAGTTGGATATTCATAAGGTGTTCCCAGAGGCTCCTCCTTCGCAGGGACCGATCGCGTCTATGGGAGATCCGGGTCATATGTCCACGGAGGACCGCCGCCGCCTGATTAAGGAAGGAAAGCGTCCGATAGAGGATGCTTAGAGTTTTTTTTTGTGTTTTTTAGGACCCCTGTATGGACCGATCTACTTTTTGTGTGGGATCTTGCGTTTCACGCTTGATGGTCCCTCGGGTTAGGTTGCTAGTATGACTCATAGATAAGGAGTCATTATTTTGTCGAGCAACCTTATTTCCCGTGTATTGTACATGCACTATTTGTAAACAACCTTATTTAGGTACAAAGCTGTTTTATTACATTACACATAGTACTTCCTAAGGTTAAAGGCATTCCAAGAATTGCTAAGGATAGCGTCCTCGGAGTTGGCGAGGAGATATGTCGCAGGTCCGACAATCCCCGTTATCTTGTACGGTCCCTCCCATCGCGGCTCGAGTTTGCCTACGTTTTTGGAGGCTCTGACCCGATTCATCACTAGGTCCCCGACTTGAAAAGTCCTGGGTTTCACCTTTAAGTTATAGTACCGAGACATCCGACCCTTATATTCTTCATTTCGGGCCGCGGCCCGCATTCTTTTTTCTTCGAGGAGGTCGAGGGCAAGGGCCAAGTTAGAACTGTTAGCCACTTCCTCGTATTCTCTAACTCGCCAGCTCTCTATAGAGACTTCCGTAGGCACAACGGCTTCGCAGCCATAGGCTAAGCTGAAGGGGGTTTCGCCTGTAGCCGCGCTTTGCGTGGTCCGATAGGCCCATAGTATGCCAGGAATTTCCTCCACCCACCTAGCTTTGTGCCAGTCGAGTCGGGCCTTCATATTTTTCAAGAGAGTTCGGTTAGTCCTCTCTACTTGGCCGTTGGCTTGAGGGTATCCCACCGAAGCGAAGTGGTGCTTAATTTCCCAATGGTCGCACCACTTTTCTAACCCCTGGTCCGTAAATTGTAGGCCATTATCACTTACCAGGTCCCGAGGGATCCCAAAACGGCACAAGATGCTCCTCCATAAGAAGTTGGTGACCGCGCCCGCGGTTATACGGGCCATTGGTTCCGCTTCCACCCACTTGGTGAAGTAGTCCACTGCTACGAGGAGAAACTTCTTTTGCCCGGCATCGGGTATAAGAGGTCCCACTATGTCTATACCCCATTTAGAGAATGGGCAGGGGGTTGTGTGTGGTTCCCATGGGGCAGCGGGCTGATGAACCCGAGGGGCATAAGCTTGGCACGGTTTGCACCTTTCGGCATGGTCTTTGCAATCCTTGGCCATTGTGGGCTAGTAGTAGCATTGGCGAATTAGGCGCCCGACCATACTTTCTCCGCCCGTATGACTACCGCATGTTCCCTCGTGGGTTTCTGCCATAACATTGGCGTTTTTTCCTCATTTAGGCATCGAGCATGGGGGCAGGAGTATGTTCTGCGGAATAATATTCCATCTTTAAGGAAATACCTGATAGTTTTCCTGGCCAGAAGCCGTTGCGTGGTTTTATTCGTGGAATAGCCCTCCGGGTCCTGTAGGTAGACTTTGATTGGGGTCACCCAGCTGGCCGGGGGGGTCTATATTGGCATTCACCTCCTGACTTTCGGCCTTCTCGGACTCGGTAACTTGAAGCAGGGTGATCTTCCGAGTGCGAATAACGGCCGCTTGGGTGGCCATTTTGGACAGGGCGTCCGCCTCTTGATTTTCCTTGCGTGGGATTTGGACTATTTTGCACTCGTCAAACCATTCCCGTCTGTGGAGAACCGCTTGAAGGTATGTTTGCATCCTTTCTTCTTTAGCTTCTTTAGATGTGGTGGAACTTTTTTAAGATGGGAATCAGTTGGGCTTCCACTTCAGGCTCCATTTGGGTACCTACTTTGATAACTTTCTCCGAGCTTCCCTCTACGAGTACCACTAATTTTAGCTCCTCTACGGGTTGTACTCGTTCTTCCTCTGCTTTTCGCTTTTTGCTATTTCCGAGGATAGGTCCTTCCTCTTCCGGAGGGAGGGCATTCATACGGCACTCCCGAGCCCTTGCCTGGCTTCCTCGGACCTCTCCGATACCTGATAGGGTTGGGAATTTTACCTTGAGATGGAGAGTTGAAGGGATTGCTTCGAAGGCTCGAATGGAGGGTCGCCCACATATTGCGTTGTACGTTCTCGACGAAGCTTCTACCACCCAAAATTTTGTGGGCTCCGTTCTTCGAAGAGCTCCCTCTCCCCATGACATTGGGAGCGTCACAGTTCCTAGCGTATTGGAGGTTTCTCCCGAGAAACCAATTAACGGGACTTCAGCTACTTCTAATCATTCTTTCCTTGACTGGACCACTCTCGTCTTTACGTTGGGGATGTTTTCCTTCCCGGTTTCTTTCCTTGGCCTTTACCTCCCGTTCGGTGGATTCGCGATGTTCATTGTCATTGCTCTCTAGGCGTCTCTTCGTGCCTTCAGCCTCCTCCATTAAAATATAAGTCTCCGCTTGCTGCATTAGCTCATTCATATCAGTGATATGATTTCCTGTGAGGTAACAGAAGAATTCGCCCGCCCG
Organism: Linaria vulgaris; assembly: GCA_948329865.1. Classification (NCBI taxonomy): domain Eukaryota; kingdom Viridiplantae; phylum Streptophyta; class Magnoliopsida; order Lamiales; family Plantaginaceae; genus Linaria; species Linaria vulgaris. Next base: position 14,989,814 of record OX415253.1, read on the forward strand.
GAGCCCTTGTGTGAGTATGTCCGCCAAAATAGTGGTACTAACGTTCGGAACATCCAGCGTCGCATCCGTAAAGCGCTTTATGTACTCTCGCAGAGGTTCATTCTTTTTTTGTTTAACGGTGAAAAGGTGCGTGGCAGATTTAGGATACCGCTGGTTGCAAGCAAAATGCCTTACAAATAGATGGGCTAGTCGATCAAAGCTGTCGACGGACCCAGGTGCAAGTTGAGTAAACCACGACTGTGCCCGTCCTCCTAGGGTTACAGGGAACACGCGACAGAGTACGTGGTCTGGGGCGGAGTTGAGATCCATCCCGACCAAGTATTGGTGTATATGATCCTGTGGATCCTTTCCATCTGCATCACCTGTATACAGAGGACCATTTACGGGCCGCATCCCCGCGGGGATAGAGGCCAAGGCTATCTCGGGGGTAAAAGGGGATGTTTTAAAGGTAAGTTCTTCCTTGGGTCCCATTGTTTTTTTAATATCACCCACCTCTTTCCTTAGACCATCGAGAATTCCCCATATGGCTTGATCCTCACATGGAGAGGGGAAGGGTGCATGAAGTTCTGGAACCACTCTTCCATGCTCTTGTTGGCCGACTCGGTGCGCTTCACGATAGTCGTAATGTGCTTGACCATTCTGCGGGGTTTCATAGCCCCAGTGTTCGGAGGCAGGGCTCCACCTAGATTGAGCCCGACCTTCCTCGGTCCAGGGATGTTGGTGGCGAGAGGATCGAAGGGATGAATCGTGAGGATCCACATATCCGGGCGGGGTTCTTCGGGCTCTAATCTCTATAAGTCTTTCAAAGATGGAACGAGGGATATTAATAAAGTCCCTTTCTTCGCATCTGCGATTGGATAGAGCTTCTTCCGAAAATTGAGATTGCTGAGGACGACTCCCGCTATAGAATAAATTCTCCATGATAGGCATTGTTCTTGAACGCTCTCAAAGACAAATCTTATGAAGTTCCCACAGACGGCGCCATTTTGTTAACGGGTTTTGAATTATTTCCTATTAACTGAATTATTTATTTGGGTTGGAACGCCTTTGCCCGTGGTTCAGAAACTAAATGCTATGCTAACAAGAGAGAGAAATTGACAAGGACCTTCCTTCCTTTTATTAACTATATTCGACTCTCTTTTCCGAGTTGTCCCTCTCTTTTCCTTTTCTGTCTCTCCCCTTTATATAGATTTTGGTAAGGGCAGGTGTCATGGTGCATGCGTTTACAGGTGTCGTTACGCATGTGGTGGTGTTCACACGTGTTACAATATTTATTCAACCAATAAGATAACGTGTTTGTCTTGAGTGCTGACTGTATCTTTCCTTCTTCCGAGGGCTTTGTTCTTTTTTGTCTTCTCGACTCCCGAGAGTTCATTACGTCAAAGGGAGACTCGAGGGATGAGTTTGAGTGTTCTCTTGGTGATAGTGCTTCTCCGAGAGGTGTGTATTCCGGGGTGTTGGCTTCAGGGGATTCTCCGAGGGGTGTTCGTTCATGGTTGATCTCCGAGAGGTTTTGAGCTATCTTTGGTAGGTGTTTTCTTTCTCCGAGTGTCCGGAGAGAATTGTTCTGTAGTTGTTGAGTTATTGTAAAGTTCTGACTTATGGGCTGGTCGTCGGAAGTAGTGTTCCGAGAGCTTTCGTGTTTGGAGTGTATAGCAAGGAAGGGTTTTTGTCAAGGTTCTGGGACTCTGTTGTCCATTGGGGCCCTGCTCGGTGTCGTGATGGATATCTGAATCAGGTGGATTCCTCCGGGTTTGCTTTTTATCCGAGGCCACCCTGATATCTGGTTTTGAGTCATCGTGAATTTCCGAGGGACACTTAGGTGCCCTCGTCGAATGGCCAATCATACCGCTTTGAGTTAGTAACCGAGCGATATTGGTCACACCCGATGGGCCTCCTCGGTGGGAGTGGGTACAACTCATCGGAGGTACTCGTGACAATATTATTGTCCATTTATTAGTCCTTTTGGTTTAGGACTAATATTCTCTTTAATCTTGTATTTTTATGTTATACGGTTAACACATCTAAATTGAAGTAGTATATAATTTGTACATTAGTAAATTAGTTATCAAATTAGTAAATCATATGTGATTAAGCGAGTTATTAACGATTGGACTATTTTATGTTTTAAAACTAATCATACGTAGTAGTTATAATCACCTCATTTGTGATTGTGATTTACGTTACAAATATAAGTATAGATATCATTATGATATTCTATTAGTATATCATCTAAAGCATTATATATATGTATATAGGCATTACGTTACAAATGTCATTATGGATTGTCCCCTATAAATGATGCTTGATTGTGCAACAAAACCTTCGAGTTTGGTTAGTTTAACTTCTTATTAGTACCCATTAATATCGTAATTAGCATTTAAACAAACAACATGCAATTATCATTCGAAATGCATAAATTTGTAATATGAATATTATTAGAAACTGTGAGGCGGTCGCAAACTGTTAGAGGCAACCTTCGGGCGGTCGCTACTTCTAACTGCTAATTACAATAGTGACCGCCCGTTGGTCGCTAACTGCAACAGATAGTGGCATTAGCAACTGTCAGGCGGTCGCTAACTATAATGGCTAATTGCATTGGCGACCGAATGCCGCAAGCTGTTGTTTTTACTGACCGCCTGACGGTCGCAAATGGGGGTAATTTTCTTGTAAATACCCTCTCTCATTCACTTTCATAATTCATTCCAATCTTTCACAACCTGTTAAGGTGCTCACATTTTCTTCTTTAACATCTCAATAATTTTTTTAACGATAATTTGTTGTTATTGTTGTGAATGCTAACTTGTTTATTTGTGTTTAGATACTAGATATTGTTATAAACACATCGAGGGTAGCCGTAGTGGACATAACATTCTTGAGAAACGTTTTACTACACTTGAATAAGTACATTGATCGTTTACTTCGTTACTTTCGTTATGCATGATAAATACCATATTTGTCACGTTTTAAATTGAAAATTATTTAGTAGTATAAATTGTAATTATTTGTTTTTTATTTTACAACTTAGATTAATAATGGATAATCACGTTGATAGATCTTGGATGTACGATAGATTTGATAGCAAGGGTAATTTTCAACATAATTTTGTTGTTGAGGTTCGCACGTTCGTAGAATACGGTTTGCAACAAAAGAACTTCTTAGATCTAAACCACCGGCTTAGGTGGCCGTGCAAGAAATACAACAATTTAATTTTTTTTGATCGAAACGTAGTCCGTTATCGTTTTCATTAGTCGGGATGTATGAATTCGTACCTTCTTTCAGAGGTGGCCAATTTGTGTTCTCAATATCTGGATATCTCTATTTAGATAAGATATAACTGCCCTAACAGGAACGAGACATTAGACAACGTATAGTGGGATGATGAGCTTTCAATATTTTGCCAGAGAGGGGCGCCCATAAGAGAATCAAACAAGAGGGGCGCCCATAAGAGAATCAAACAAGATGAGACATTTTGCGTTCAATGAGTGGGAGTAGATTGATCTTTATATGCTTTTTAATTGTCGAGAGTTGGACAGATGGGTCTAGTGAGTCAACATTTTACGTAACAACTACTTTAATTATTCCTAACAACTTGGTTGTATTGTTTAGTTCTAACTTGTACTTTTATGTATCACATGTTGTTTGTAGAGGAGGAGTGCGATGACCTCAGTTTCATGGAGGTTCAAACAAAGAGGAATGCATAGTACATGGCATGGTTCAAGCACACATATTCCAGTGAGAACTAAAAGGGAGACGCACAAGTAGAACCGTTGATTGCTGGTCCCACCAATTTAGTGAGGAAGTACAATGGATAAATTGTGAACGGGTTCAGATTCCACACATATATGCATTTAGGCCTTAAGAAAAGTGATTAGAGTGGAGTTTACGCCAGGGAAAACATGAGAGGATCCGACGCCACTAACTTTTAAAGGACATTAAAAGACATCAAGTGGAGTATTAGGGAGAAAGACGACGGCTATACATTGTGTTATTCAAATGTATGTGGTATGATATTCATCGAGGAATGGATTCTCATGAAACGCACAAAGTGGTTGATATGAACCTGCGAAGTTCCCTCTCCACCAACGAGCCGTTCATTTTTGCAAATCAAGCCCTTTAGGCGTACTACACCCCATACCTAAACCTTACAACTGGCAGCCGGGTAAAAAGGAATGGTTTTTTGTATCTATTATTCCTGCTAGGCACATAATCGATATGTCATCATTCGGTAATTCAAAGGAGGATCAAGTGTGACAAGAAAAGGTATATGAAGGGTTGAATCTATTTGTAGGCCTGAGCTCATTTAATATAGATATCCAATTGGGGGCTGGTGAATTTTAGGTGGACGAAGCTCTTGGATCAAGCAACGACTTGGTGTTGATACCGAAGAAGAGGAGAATGGCACAATGGATTTGGATTCAGATGATAATGTGTATAAGTAGCAAGAGAATATAGTGTAATAGTCAGTTTCTTATATTTGTAATAGTTAAAAATTATTACTTGGGATGTATTTATTTTACTCATCCAATGTTGTGAAGTGCAACTGAAATAAACAATAGTAAAAGTACGCAATACACGAAAAAATATAATAATATCATGAAAATTACAAGATTAACATAACTTAATTAGATTGACAGTACATAGAAATAATTTAATTACATGCAATCTACTAAAATATAGCTTTACTATACTAAGACTACGTAGTTAGAACTTAATTACATAAATTCTACATAAAATTAACTTCATTACACTAATAGTTCCAGTTAGGTAAAAATAAAAAAAAATTGCTACAGGGAAATATCAAGCATCCACACCATCACCCTCATCATCACTCTCCAACGTGTAAGTACTCGAAACGGTCCCACCGGCATCGTCATCACCACTACACAGGCCATCATCATCATCAACGTGCTCAAAGGCCTCTACGTCCACAACATCCTCATCCTCATTCTCATCTTCTGAATCGTACTCTGGCGCATACATAGGTGATGTAGAAAAACTGGGAGCAAATAAATCTCATGTCATACGGGCAGAGACAAAGGCCTCGGAATGGTATTACGAGCACCGAATGCCTGTGCCGAGTCTATGAATGTGTCAGGAGGACTCGATGGAGCTCGATTACCTGTCGCATCATTAATGCACTGGGATAAGCTCTGGATATGTTGTAGGAGAATGTCAACTCTGTGCTCAGTACCCGTCCTCAACTCCTGGTTCTCTGCCTCCAACGCCTTGATATAGCCTTGTGTCAAGTCAGGCTTCTTCTTGAACTCCAAACCAAATGCCTATGGAGCTGCTCACTCAGCAAGCCCTTCGCCTTCACCTTCTTCACTCCCCCAATCACCGTCCATGACAGCTCGGGATCTATCTCAGGCCAATAAGGCATAATCGAATACCTCTACCTCAGCAATATGAGGTACTCCCCGACTCGGCCATTAGACTGTGGGTTCTAGGGAACAGGCTGATCGAATGTTCTGGCTCAGCATCAGGTCTGCGACAAAGTTGATTCTCCAGTTTCGAATGCCTTTGATGGGGAAGAACGTACGTCTCGTTGACTAAACGATCATGTATACCACGTCCTTTAGACGTACAATCCATGTTGTTTGTAAAAAATGAGTATTTAGATAATAATACAAAAGTTAATAGAATTTGCAAATTAAAATAACAAGGATATCATTGAAAGTACTTACATAAATAACCATGTACGAGTCATGCAGGCAAATGTGCCTCGATGGATCTCCCAGCCCCTGCCCTTTCACTTTATGTGTATGGTGGAAACGGTACGCCTCCTCGTGTCGAATAATGGTGGCCGATTCGGCTGCGCTGCAGCCTACACATTACAATAAAAAGTATGTTAAATTTTACACATAAAAGACAAGCTGTAAGCGTATAAGACAAATTTGAATAAGGCATACCATCTTACGGTCAATTCGTAGTCAATGGATCCATCGGCAGTGGGACGTGCTTTTAGCCACTCCTCCAGGGTCTCCCCTCCTCTTCTATTCTTTTGCGGCCTTTGGGACACCAACCTATGCGCCACAGACTCCCAGTGAGCTAACGACTCCTTCTCCAACTTGTCATTCATCCAGGCCTTCGAACGACCTGCCTACTTCGGATCATCACTCGTCGTATAGTTTCGGGACGACCCGCCCACTTAGGATCAAATTCTTATACCTCTTTTTGCCCTTCATCTCGTATGCTTTATGTACCTTGCCCTAATCGGCCTGACGGACCCCATATGTACACTACAAAATAATTAAGTTTTTAAGATTATTCATTTTTTTTATAATATATAATACACTAAATTAAACAAAATACTTATAGAATAACTTCTCACCGTAAATTTCTTCCACGTTGGCTGTCTAATCGCTAAGTGCATCGTCCCATAAGTGTGATAGAACTCATTTATAAATTTCTTGATGAGCAATGTGATAGCCGTCGAAATCGTTGCCCTACGCTGAAAAAGTCCCCAATGAATCAATGTAATGCGCTCACGGGCGGCCAAATCCTGGGGTGTAGGAGCACCTTTAAAGGGTATCTAATACGTGTGTAAAACATCTATATTTATCCCTTGATTATGAACGATACAATGCTAAATCTTTGATATTTTATGTACGTTTTAGTTACGCTTTGTTTTATTTCAGGTTTAGAGTCATTCATTGCAATTGATGGTAAAATTACACGGTTTTAGAGAATTTGGGGAAAAATAAGGAAAACGAGGAAGCTCTACCATAGCGCTATAGCATACCAAAAACTCTAGAGTGGCGCGAGCAAGCAGTGGACGCAGAAGGTCATCGCAGCTGAAAAATAGAATGAAGCGTGATGTGGAGCGCCATGAGATTTGATTGTGCGTGAAGCACGCGATCTGGGCACTGGATATGTCTAATTGCCCGTGACGAAAATGTTTGCATGGCTTCTCTAGGCATTCGTTAGCCTAATGGGCCAAGTAAAAATTAGAGAAAACTGTGCGACATCCTAGGACATCACCTATTTGCACAATAATTACATCATTCATCAACATATTCATCAAGAGAAAAATCCTTTGAATTACACCGTGCAACAGAGAAGAAGAATCAACGAGAGAATAAATAATTGTCGTTCAAGGGAAGAGGAAGTGTCAGTCTTATCAGGAGTGAAAACAAGATCAACATGATACACAACTATCATAGAGAACTATTCAACGTAATATCTCTTCTCCATCTTATATTTATTTCAACTGTTATTCATGATGTGGAATCTGTTACTTAAAACGATGAATGGTACTTTTCTTTATGGGCACCACATGGACAGAGGGGAGGAATAGCTCAAGTACATGGACTCGACGATGGAGCACAAGGCATGGTACAATTTTGCGTGCAACAAACTTTGGCCATTTTCGAACTTTGAGTATATCACACCATTTTGCACACGACTGCTCTATAGATTAGTAGACGGGCTGACATATAGGCTCGGTGAGGTTTTGAGGTAGAGCATGGACCACAATGTTCATGGGCAGACCATAACTGGTCTTTACTTCGGAGGCACGATCACCAAATTGTGCCTCGTAGATGGTGTCCCCAGGTGTCGTGGGGATAAATATAAGAGCTAGAAGATGAGCCCGCTCAACATAGCCCATGTGGAGGAGGCGCATCCCCGTAGGAGACCCATGGGAGCTATCTCACGACATGGGAGAGCCTCACAGGACCCTGATCCGCGTCAGGAGGGTGCCTATTTGTGCATAGAGAATTAAGAGATACGTCGGCAGAAGGATGTTATGGCTAGCGATATCAAGGGCATCATCACTGTGTTGTCCGATATGTAGAGATTGTTAGCGCATGGAGCGAGCACGGGCATGCGTTGAGTGTCAGGGATGTTTATTTTTTATGCTTTTATTTTATTTTAGATCACCTCTACAATGAGGACATTGCAGATTTTAAGTGTGTTTGTGTGTGTCTGTGTATGAGGGGGGGGGGGGGGGGGGGTTGGTTAGAGTATTTTAATTTTTAATTTTTATGACTTACCTTTGGGTTAGGTTTAATTGAGTATGTTTAAATTGAAATTAAGTATCTTTATGTTTGTGTTTAATTGTGAGTTTAAATTATGATAACAACCACAATTTTAGATTAATGATGATATGTGCATAATATGCGAGTATGTGATGATAAGGAGACACCATATAGACTATAAAGTGCTTATCTTTTGTTTGTTTTGAAATGATTTATGTGAAGATGTATAATAGTTGAGGATACCAGGAAAAAACATGGAAATATATTTCATTTGTGAATCCTAAGAATTTATTTGAGTGCTATGGGAGATGATTGTAGTCTCTAAGTGTTGAGGAAATGAATCAGGCAATGGTTTATTGTATTCTTGAGGTTGAGCCATTTTCATGACCAATGAACCCATACTTATTCAATAAGCCTCCAAATCATGTTAAAACCCTTTTTGATAAACCGTTTGTGAATAACACACCAACCTTCCTTAAGCTGAAAAATAAGTAAAACCTTAACCTTTCTAGAGATGAATTGAGTAAATCCATTGAAAGAAGAGTAAGGAGGAATAAGAATGTCGTGTGAGAAGCACAAAGTATTAGCCAAAATGAGAGATATATATATATATATATATATATATATATATAAAAGGACCATATTATTTAAAGGATGTATGTTTAAGTATGAGTGCACTAATAATCCCCACATGAAAATGTAAAGTGTGCGGGAGCTTGTGTAAAACTTATAAAATATAGGGGTGATGTGGACCTTGCATAAATGAAAACGCCAGAAGGATCTTAAAAGATCTAGTGAAGCTTGAAATCCACAAGGCTCGGAATACCACAAAACGTAGAAAGAAAATTAAAGAAAATTGGGTTTATGGGAAATATCTCTAGAAACCAAATATAGATATTTGCCCACATATATCACCGCCATGAGCCTTATATTGCCAAAAAAGTCCTGAAGATCCTCAACGCAAGGATGTTACATGAGTTAAACGTGGTAGGAGAATGAAAACCAATTGTGAATTGAATGCATATGAAACTGTGTAATAATGTTTGTTATTCTTGATGAAACACTAGCATGACAAATTATATGATGCATGACTTTGGAGAAGTTGAGTTTGATGTATGATAGTTAAAAGGGTGGAATCTTGTCATGATCATATTAGGACTATATGTTGCATTCGGAAATTAAAATTCCATAGTTGTTTGAATGAGTTAAACTGGTATTCCAAAGGTAAGTTAAGTTAGGTTACGTGAGGACAAGCAACAAGCTAAGTGTGGGGGTATCCGATATGTGTGTAAACATCTATATTTGACCCTTGATTATGAACGATATAATGCTCGATCCTTGTAATTTTATGTACAATTTAGTTACATTTTGTTTTATTTCATGTTTAGTGTCAGTTGAGTCAAAAAATTGCCATTTTAGGTAAAATTACACAGTTTAAGAGAATTCAGGGAAAATAAATGGGAACGAGGAAGCGCTACCATAAAACTAGCGCTAGAATACCCAAAACCCGAGAGTGGCATGAGCAAGCAGTGGATGCAGAAGATCATCGCACCTGGAATATAGAATGAAACGTGATCTGGAGCGCGATGATATTTGATCACGCATAAGGAGCACGATCAAGGCGCACAATGTGTCTAGTAGCACGTGACAAAAATTAACGCAGGGCTTCTCCAGGCTGTCATTAACCTAATGGGCCATGTAAAAATTATAAAAGGAGAAAATCGTGCAGTAGCTAAGGACATTATCTTTTTTCACAACAAGTATGAAAGTGCAGGTATTCGGTCGATGTTAGTTTAACATTGAAAGTGCAGGTATTTTGTCAATGTTAGTTTAACATTGAGAAGTTAATGTTAGAATAACATTGCTGGAGCAGAATCCGATTTACAATCTTGATTATATTCTTTATTATTGTTTTGCCTTATTCACTTAACTAACTGAGTTCCACAGTTGTAATTGTCTTTGATTATTATTCAGGAAACAAACTTGTCATAGGTTGTACGCTCAAGTTTCCAAGAAGGAAAGTTTCCTTAATTACGCAAACCACTCTATAAGGAAAGAAGAGTTCGAGTGGAACTAGGAATGCTTTCCAAGATTAGTCCTGATTTGAAGAAGGAGTCTTTCCCTAGTTAGATCACTAACGAAGGAACTATTATTCAAGAAGGACTGCGAGAACAAAGAAGAAGAGTTCAAGAAGGAAACTAGGAGAATTACCATCCGTGTACAACACACCTTGAAGTCGAAGTCCAAGAACCTATATATAGGTGTGAAGTACATCAAGGCAAATACGAGACAAGAGCGAATCAATCCAAGAGATTAATTTACAGTTGTTGAGTGTTGTCTTGCTTTAGCAAAGTTTGTGAATTGTTAGGATAGATCTAAGAGTGAGGAGCTGTTAGAGATATACGAAGCAATTCTTGTGTGCTTTGCTTAGTTCAATCAATTTAAGAGTGAGGAGCTTGAGAATTGAGAGAACGACCTTTGTTAAAACCTTTACGTGTTATTTTGCCTAAGGCTCGGAAGTTAATATAATTCTATATTCACTTCTTAAACTTGGTGTTTGTTTATTCCGCTGCACTATTATTCTGGTCTGTTGTTAAAGTAACATCGCTGAGTTAACAACGTACAAATCTGCTGTTAACTATCCAGTGTTAAGCTAACAACAACAACGTATCAACCCGATCCACAATTTCAATTGGTATCAGAGCCAAGCACCAACTTCACCGGTGTTTGGCGTTGATACGACAAGATGGACAACTCCAACCCCAATACCAGCAGGTTGCCTGTATTGGAGGGTCCCAACAACTATGCCTACTGGAAGATCAGGCTCAGAGTCCACATCAAATCCATCGACCTAAGAGCTTGGGACGCAGCACTAGAAGGCTACACCATCCCCTACTTGCCAAGAGATGGAGATGCTGATCTGGTACAACTTCAATGAAAAGGCCCTCAATGCTATTTTTAGCTGGGTAGGTAATCATATGTTCAAACTTATTCAAACTTGTTCTACTGCTAAAGCTGCATGGGAAATTCTTGAATTACATTGTGAGGGTGATGTGGCTGTGAGGGACTCTAAATATAGAAAACTTTTGAGGGACTTTGAGAAGATAGAGGTGGGTGAGGATGAAAGCATTGATAGTTATTTTGAGAAACTTCTAGATATTGCTAATCAGTGCCAAAACTTAGGTTTTATCATCCCTAATCAAACCATGGTCTATAAAGCTTTTAGAACATTATCTTCTAAGTTTACTGTCAAAAGAATTGCTATGAATGAGTCTAGAGATCTTGCCAATATGGACTTTCAAACATTAATGAACACTCTAAAAGAATTTGAACTAGAATTCCTAGGAAAATCCAGAAAAAACATGCTTTAGCCTTACTAGCTACTAGCTCAGATTCTACAGGGAGTGATGAGGATGAATATGAGTTGATCTCTTCTAACTATGGTAACATTACTAGGAAGTTTAGTAAATTGGGTTACAAAGATAAAAATAAAGAAAAACAACCCAGCAATGCTGCTCTTGGTTATAAGAAACTGCCCCCAAAGTTTGTAAAATACATGGCATGTAAGAGCACGCCTCAAGATGCTGAGAAATTGAAAGATGTCCAGTGTTATGAATGTAAGGGGTATGGCCACTTTAAACATGAATGTGCTAACACCCTTAGAACAAGAGGGAATTCTCATTGGGTCTGTGTAGATGACTTTAATGAAACTGACTTCGAATCTGGAACAAGTGCTGATGAACAATCAGAGGAAATCAACACTACTGCGCTCTGCACTCGGATCATCTGGTTAGGAGAAGACTCCAGAAACTGCCAAGAATCTCAATGTTACTCTAACATTAGAGAACCAACAGCAAAGCAGGAGATCTTTTTTGGAGACTGGAACAGCTATGAGACACAGGTTAACCATGACACACTCTCTGATTGTGATGATACTAACTTTGGTTGTTTTCATGGCTCAGTTGATCTTGAAGAAGAGTACTTCAATGAAGATGAGATGTCCCAGGAGGAAATTCTTGATGACATACATACAACCTTTCTCAGACTTGAGAGAGAGAATGTCAGACTCATGAAGGAAAACGAAGCACAGAAGCATGACATTGAATGTTTGAAGAACATGTTGAAACTCTATGAAAGAGATCTTGACAAAGATGAAGCTGAGCCGAAAGAGGTAAAGGAGAAACTCAAAAAGGATTCACAGATCATAGCCAAATGGAATGGAGGTACTTCTAAACTTGATGAGGTACTGAACATGAGTAACTCAGGTACATGTGGTCTGGGATTTGTTGAGAAACCTTCCTCTTCAAATGTTAATTCTGCCTATCTAACTAGAAGCTTTGTTAAAGAATCTGATAATGTGAGTACAGGAACCATTAACACTGTAAAAAGTAAACCTACCTTTATCTGCCAGTACTGTTTTCAACCAGGCCACATTAAACCATTCTGTAGAAAATTTATAAAAGAATGTGGTAAGAAAACAGCCTCTGCGTCCAATGTTAATTCTACAACAGGTTTTGATGTTAGACTAACATTAGGTGCAGGACAGAAAAGTAGGACTTGGATAGAAAAGGCTAAATCCCCTAAGATTAAAGTTGTATTCAATGTTGTTTTCTCTGCTGTGTACTCTAACCTTTCAGGTAAATGGTACTTCGATAGTGGATGCTCAAGACACATGACAGGCAGCAAAGAGAATCTTAAGCAAATGGTACCTTTGAGTGCTGGAACAGTGACATATGGAGGAGGCACCAAAGGAAAAATCATTGGCAAGGGGACACTGGATGTTGATGGATTCCCTCCCTTGAAGGATGTGTTGTTGGTAGATGGGTTAAAGGCAAATCTAATCAGTATCAGTCAGCTGTGTGATGATGACTTACTGGTTACATTTGATAAGATATCTTGTGATGTTTATGATAGTGACAATGTTCTTGTGATGACAGGTACTAGATCCAAAGATAACTGCTACCTAGCCCAGGAGGAAGCAGAATGTTTCCATGCTAAGATAGATGAGGCTTCTATATGGCATAGGAAACTTGGACATGTTCACTACAGAAACCTTGAGAAATTACAAAAAGTTGATGCTGTAAGAGGCTTACCAAAGCTGTCTTGTCCAGGTAAGCTTGTGTGTGATGATTGCCTCACGGGTAAGCAAACCAGAGCAGTTCATACACCCCTACAGGTACAGAATGCTAACCCTAGATCTAGTAGGTGTTTTGAATTGCTGCACATGGACTTAATGGGTCCAATTGAGGTAAGTAGTCTCAGTGGGAAGAGATATGACTTTGTGATTGTAGATGACTTCTCTAGATACACTTGTATGGCTCCACTGTGACTAAGATTAGGTCTGATCATGGTAAAGAATTTGAAAATGCTAGTTTTGATAACTACTGCAATGCTAAAGGTATTTTCCATGAATTCTCAGCTCCTAAGACTCCTCAGCAGAATGGGATTGCTGAGAGAAAGAACATGACTCTTCAAGAGATGGCCAGTGTTATGCTCAATGCTAAAGACTTATCCAAAAGACTCTGGGCTGAAGCCTTGAATACTGCTTGTCACATTAGTAACAGGGTGTATCTTAGACCTGGAACTAACATGACTCCATATGAACTCTTGAAGGGTGTAAAACCAAATGTTGCATATTTTCATGAATTTGGATGTGACTGTTATCTACTTAATGACAGGGATTACCTGAGTAAATTTGATTCTAAAAATGAAAAATGCATTTTTGTAGGATACTCAGCCAATAGTACTTCCTTTAGAGTCTACAATCTTAGATTGAAGACAATTCAAGAATCAGTGAATGTTGTGTTTGATGATTTCACTCTTGATACAGGTACTAGTGACATCTCAGTTCCCAATGTGGAACCAACAGGGGAAACCAAGGATGTTACTCCTGACAATGTTACTCCAACATTGGAACTGGAAGCTGGAAACACTGAACAAGAGTCAGGGAATGATGTTAGACTAACACCAGCAAGATCAGATGTTAGACTAACAGCAGAGGATTCTGACTCAGAAAATGAAGGTGCCTCTGAACCTAGAAGAGACCCCCCGGCTAGGATTCAGAAAGACCATCCAGCATCCCAGGTAATAGGTGAACTCACTGAACGGTTAAGGACACGCAACAGAGAAAGACTTGACTATAGAGATATGGTAAAATTGTGTGTCTGTATGAACTTCACTTGTACTGTTGATAATGCCTCTTGTTTTGTCTCCACCATAGAACCTAAGAATGTGAATGAAGCTCTTCTTGATAACTTCTGGATTAATGCCATGCAGGATGAACTATTACAGTTTACTAAGAACAATGTCTGGATACTTGTACCTAGACCACATAATGTTAATGTAATAGGGACTAAGTGGATATTTAAGAACAAGAGTAATGAGGAAGGGGTCATAGTTAGGAACAAAGCTAGACTAGTTGCTCATGGGTACACACAGGTTGAAGGTGTAGATTTTGATGAGACATTTGCTCCAGTTGCTAGGATTGAATCTATTAGGTTACTTCTAGCTATAACATGCAGTCTTAAGATAAAACTATACCAAATGGATGTAAAGGGTGCATTTCTGAATGGGCTGATTGATAAGGAAGTATATGTTGAACAACCAAAGGGATTCACAGATCCTAAGTATCCAAACCATGTGTACAAGCTTGAAAAGGCACTGTATGGTCTTAAACAAGCACCTAGAGCATGGTATGAAAGGCTTACAAAATTCCTTTTAAGTCTTGGTTTTGTTAGAGGTGATGGAGATAGAACACTGTTTGTCTTGAAGAAAGATTCTCATGTCTGTGTAGCTCAAATATATGTAGATAATATTGTTTTTGGCTCAACTAACAATTCTATTCTAGAAAAATTTGTTGAATCAATGACAGGGCAGTTTGAGATGTGTATGATGGGAGAATTAACTTTCTTTCTTGGTCTTCAGGTAAAACAAACATGTAATGGGATTTTCCTAAGTCAAGAAAAGTATGCAAGGAATTTGGTGAAAAGGTTTGAATTGGCAGATTCAAAGCCTTGCAAGACTCCCATGTCTTCATCTGTGAAGATATCCAGGGATGTTAATGGTGCCAATGTTGATCCAACATTGTACTGTTCAATGATAGGAAGCTTACTCTACGTGTCTGCTTCAAGGCCTGATATAATGTTTTCTGTTTGTGTTTGTGCTAGGTACCAGGCATGTCCAAAGCAGTCTCATCTGATCGTTGTGAAGAGAATTCGTAGATACATTTCTGGCACCTTGGCCCTTGGTATATGGTATTCCTATGACACTAACACCAATCTTGTAGGGTTCAGTGACTCAGACTGGGCAGGTGACACTGATGACATGAAGTCTACAAGTGGAGGATGTTTTTATCTGGGAAACAACTTGGTCTAATGGTACAGTAGAAAGCAAAACCGTGTGTCACTCTCCACTGCTGAATCTGAATACATAGCAGCAGGCAGTTGTGTCACTCAGTTAGTATGGCTTAAACACATGCTACTGGATTATGGGTTAGACAGTGATACCTTACTTATGTTTTGTGATAATCTTAGTGCTATAAGCATTTCTAAGAATCCTGTGCAACACTCCAGAACTAAACATATTGACATAAGACATCACTTTCTGAGAAACATGGTAGAAGATAAGCTCATTGATATTGAACACATTGAAACCAACAATCAGCTTGCTGATATGTTCACTAAACCCTTAGACTCTGAGAGGTTCTTCAGTTTGAGGAATTCTCTTGGCATGTGCATCGTCTAGGGATGTTAGTTCACCAGTGTTGACATAACACCACTGTCTAGCACTGGTTATTGGTTGTGGTGTATCTGTAATTCTATTTGTTTCCTTTCTGCATTTTCTTCTTCTTGCATATTACATCCTTGTTAGAGATTCTGTTGGGCTGTGTGGTTAAACTGTATGAATAACTGAGTTGACTGGTGGACAGGTACATATTAAAAGGTTTGAAAATTTAAGAACTCTGTTGTTAGTCTGTGAATGTTAACCTAACATTTGGGAGAAGCTGGGGTACACAGAGCTCACTACTCTGATGTTACTCAGTTGTGACTTATCCATGTTAGGTTAGACAAAGCATGAAGAGAAGCTGGGGTACATGATGTGGAAAGCTTCATTGTCATTCAGTTGTGCTTATTTTTGTGTTTTGTCTATGGCCAAGGTTATGCATGATAGTGGTCCTTACTATTGGGGTGTTTTGAAGTTTCGACTGCTTGCATTCAGTAGCATTGTTCACTTGGTATTTCACTTGTATACAGGTTGGAAAACAAGTATGCATGAGGAGTTGGGGTGGAGAAGTATATGATAAATGTATTGTCTTCATTGAGTTCCTTTGTACTTGCCTAATCTGTTGTTGATGGTTAAGTTGTTGGGTGTGTGGGGTCTTGTGCTGCCCACATTCAGTGATGAAACTGTCCTTTACATTCATTAGCATGTGTTCAACAGAGTTCACAAATAAAGAAAAAATGATTTGTCCTGATTCCAGTCAGTAAAGTTGTATGTACGTGGTTACTATCTTCCAATGTTGATCTAACATGGTTGCATTCTTCTAGTTCTGCATTTACTTGTTCCTTTTGTCAGTTTGGGCTTAGGGGGAGTAGTAATCCTAGGAATCATGTGTTGATGCATACTTTGTGGGTGACTCACTGCAGGTAAAACACTATGTTTTGTGATCTTCTATGCTATGGGAACATCTTTTCCCTAGATATGTATATCCACTCTATGTTTTTCTGTTTGATGTGTTACTTACTCATACTGCTGATCTTAATCTATGTCTTGGTACCTATGTACTTGGGTGAGGGTTCAGATTAGTTTACAGGAATATCTCACGCTCTCACATGATGCTGCCTTGGATGAAGCCCTGCACCTACAAAGTTGTTCCTCCCTGATGTTAACTTACCAATGTTAGTCCAACATTGAAACATTGTAACTTATAAGTTTTCAGGTTTGAAGACCGCTCTGGTTACGTGTTAATCCAACACTGACACGTGGTAAGGTGAACATAGGTATGATCGTGTGATAGTGGTCCGATTATGTTGGTAACATGTTACAACACCACTATCTCTACTCTTCAGCTGATAATTGTATAATTTGCCCTAATCTCCTTCTACTGTGTACGCGCTCAAAATTTTTGTAAAAACAACTCTTTCTGCAAAATCAAGTTTCGATTTTTTTTCTCTAAATTCACTCTAACAATGGCACGCAAGTCTTCCATTGACATCCACTCCCACCAACCCTGAAAACGAGGTAATGATGGCTAACCCTACTCTGGATATACGTGATACTACTGTTGTTGGTATTGAGAGGGAGAACGAGGCCCCGTGTGTTGTTGTGGGTGAGTCTGAGGTGGTGCATGAGGTTCCTGAGGGTAATGCTGGGGATGAACCTGTGGTTGCTGAGGAAGTGGCTGAGCATGATACTGCTGATGAGATGGAGACTCTTTCTGATGAGGATGATCAGGTTGAGAGAGAAGAAGAAGAGAGCCTGACTCTCACTAACTTAGCTACTACTGCTAAGAAAAGAAAGGGAAAGCAGGTGGTGGTTGAAGCTTCTGAGTCTGAGTCAGAAGAAGTTGAGGAAGAAGTTGAGGATGAAGGCCTACAGGTAGGTGATGACCCTGCTGATGTTAATCAGATGAATACTTTGATCTGCTTGAGGAGGAGTATCCCAAGAAGCCTTATTCTGGCTTTTATGTGTCTGCTGAGGCAGAAGAGCTGTGGGAGGCTTACCAAGCCAGGGTGATTCACACTGAGAGGAACATTGATGAGGAAATGTTCAAAGAAAATAGGTTGTTTGAGCTGCTTGAAGCTAGAGGGGTGTTGGGCTCTGTGATGAACCAATCATCATATGTCCCTGATGTGATCAGAGAGTTCTACATGAACCTCTCTCAATGGGTGTGCCACCAGGACTCTTCCAAGTTTGGCAAAGCTTGGGTCAGGATGAATGTCTATGACATTAGTCCCTCCGTGATCAATGAGGCTTGGGGACTTCCTGACCCTGAGGAGACTGAGGATCCTAGCATGGATGAGGTGATCACTGACCTCACTGGTGGACTGACAAGGAAATGGAATGAGAGTTTTCCAACTACAAAGCTGACCTACTTAAGTGCTGTACTTCACAAGCTCTCCACCTACAACTGGCTGCCCTCTTCAAACACCACTGTTATGACAAAAGAATCTGCAAGGCTGGTGTACAAACTGAAGAATGGGCTGAGTGTGAACATAGGGGAGAAGGTTCTGAGGCACATGAGGGAAGTCACAACCAAGGCAAAGGGAATCATTCCATATCCCTCTCTGATATCCAGCATTCTTGTGAAGCAAGGCTTCAAGACAAAGAAGACAGAAGGCTGGATCAAGAACAAGGCCAAGATGATCATCACCAGGAGCTACTTCACTCAGATCAGGATTCAAGATCTGCCATGGAATCCCAATGATGGAGCTGGTCCAAGCAGGAAGAAGAAGAAGAAGAAGAAGACTCACAAGTTTGCTGCTTCTTCAGTCCCTGTGGCTAGTGGTGACAGTTGTTCTGTCATTGCTGATGCCTTTGTGGAGGAAACCCTGGTGTGGCTGGACAGAGAGTACAAGGATAGCCAGAGAGAGATAGCAGACAAGCAAGTAAGGCTGCAAGAGATAGACAGCCTCAGGAAGCATTTGAGGAATCTGCTTTCCTCACAAAAAGGAGGAGAATGATCAAATTTCAAAAAATTTCTGAGTTCTGTTATGTTTCTGTCAGCATGAACAATTATTTTCTTTGTTTGTTTTTCGGTTTTCATCAAGGAGTATGTTCCTTGCTACTTAGTATGGTATGTAATTAAGTACATTTTTATCTTGTTGCTTACTGCTTCTGCTTATGATCATTGAACTTTGGATACAACGTACTAACTCTGTTTTGCAGGTGTTAACTGTTCTCTGATGTTAAAATAACATTGAGATGTTCAATGTTAGAACATCTGTCTGGTTTCGATGTTAAGCTAACATTGAGAAAGACAGACAGATGTTATGACAACATTGAAAGTATCAATGTTAGAATAACATTGAGATGGTCCCTTCTGATTTTCAGGGGGAGCGTACTTATTTTTCATTGTGATCTGATAGTAAAGTTTGTTTGAATAATTTGATCTGGTTAGTACAGGTTCTTAGGTTTTGTGATTAAGGCAAAAAGGGGGAGATTGAAAGTGCAGGTATTCAGTCGATGTTAGTTTAACATTGAAAGTGCAGGTATTCTGTCAATGTTAGTTTAACATTGAGAAGTCAATGTTAGGATAACATTGCTGGAGCAGAATCCGATTTACAATCTTGATTATATTCTTTATTATTGTTTTGCCTTATTCACTTAACTAACTGAGTTCCACTGTTGTAATTGTCTTTGATTATTATTCAGGAAACAAACTTGTCATAGGTTGTACGCTCAAGTTTCCAAGAAGGAAAGTTTCCTTAATTACGCAAACCACTCTACAACGAAAGAAGAGTTCGAGTGGAACTAGGAATGCTTTCCAAGATCAGTCCTGATTTGAAGAAGGAGTCTTTCCCTAGTTTGATCACTAACGAAGGAACTATTATTCAAGAAGGACTGCGAGAACAAAGAAGAAGAGTTCAAGAAGGAAACTAGGATAATTACCAACCGTGTACAACACACCTTGAAGTCGAAGTCCAAGAACCTATATAGAGGTGTGAAGTACATCAAGACAAATACGAGACAAGAGCCAATCAATCCAAGAGATTAATTTACAGTTGTTGAGTGTTGTCTTGCTTTAGCAAAGTTTGTGAATTGTTAGGATAGATCTAAGAGTGAGGAGCTGTTAGAGATATACGAAGCAATTCTTGTGTGCTTTGCTTAGTTCAATCAATTTAAGAGTGAGGAGCTTGAGAATTGAGAGAACGACCTTTGTTAAAACCTTTACGATTTATTTTGCCTAAGGCTCGGAAGTTAATATAATTCTATATTCACTTCTTAAACTTGGTGTTTGTTTATTCCGCTGCACGATTATTCTGGTATGTTGTTAAAGTAACATCGCTGAGTTAACAACGTACAAATCTGCTGTTAACTATCCAGTGTTAAGCTAACAACAACAACGTATCAACCCGATCCACAATTTCAAAGTACATCATTTATCACCATATTCATGAAGAGAAGAATCCTTTGAATTACACCGTGCAGAGATGAAGAATCAATGAGAGAATAAGGAATCGTCGTTCAAGGGAAGAGGAAGAGTAATTCTTATCAGAATGAGTGAAAACAAGATCAAGATGAATACACAACTATCCTAGAGAACTCTTCAACGTAATATCTCTTATCCATCTTATATTTATTTCAACTGTTATTCATGATGTGGAATCTGTTACTTGAAACGATGAGTGGTTAGTACTTTATTCTTAGAGATAGGAAGTAATTAGATTTAAAACTATGTGAAGACTTATGAGTTTATTTCTATTGATTGTTCGATTTATGTTTATTTATATATCTTGTGCTTAATGCATTATTATGACTGATCAATAAAATGTTGATCTGAAATTATGGGAGGTAACTAGCGTAGCCACACAACATGTTGTGTGGATGAATAAACCCATGAGTGTGTGGAAAAGATAAGTTGGACAATGTCCACTTGTGGCATCGAAATAAGCAATGAACATAAACGTTAATTAAAGAAATCAACGCATTTGTAAGAGGAACCTCAAGCTATTTAATTATTATTGCTTACAATCCAAACCAATCAAGTCCATTAAATTCAGTTTAGTAGTTAGAAGTAGTTTAAAGAAAGTAAATTAGTTGAGTTAGTTATTTACCATTTAGTTTAATTACATCGAAGTATTTCAATCGTGACAAAGTTGGTTAAGAGATTAGTGAAACAATTAGGTGTGCAATTTAACCATAGTCCTCATGGAATTCAATACTTGGGCAATAATATCTACATTCTATTTTTAATTACTTGAGCTCGTATACTTGCGATAGAGTGTGTATTGTGATAAAATAATAACTCATATATAACATGCATGAGTCCCCTACCAGAACTCTCTTGTGTGCCTGTGGATAGTCCTGCACTTGGAAATCCGGTCGGCCTACTACTCGATCTAGCTCCAGTGTACTCAGCTGATGGTGGTCTATGCACGCTAGGCCCAGATCCATACAATGTACAGGAGTCTGGCGTGTTGATGCTTCAACAGGGTGATCATCGTGTCTGAATGAAAGGCGACGATGTAGCGTAGTGGACTTTTTAGATCCATCATGCTACCTAAGAGCCTGGGCCTAGACGGGTGGCACGACTGAATCGCGACGCTGAGAACAGATAGGGGGCTCACTAACGGTGACTGGAGTACCCCTAATGATGAATATGTATGCGACCTCCCTTAGGGGGGGGGGGGGGTAGAGCCAGATGAATGTAGCTGACGTATAGGATCGCCCGACATGTTGACATCCACTTACTACGGACTAAGTAAAAATATATAAGCTAGATTATTGCTATGTTATTGAGATTCTTTAAATTATAATCATTACTAAGTTATAGAGACTCCCTAAAGACATAGTCGGTGTTTAATAACCAACAATTATGCACTTACGGAGATTTCTAAAAGTAGCATCATTTCTAAGTTATTGAAATTCCCTAAAGGCATTATCATTTCTATATTTTAAAGATTCCTACAGATCATTATTTTTAAGTTATGTAGATTCTTGAATATCATTATTTCTATATTAATAATAAAACACTAAATATGAGACATGTAAAAACTAAACTAACAACTTTATATGAAATAAACTAAACTAACAGTTTAACATATAAAAATGATACCAAGACATTTGATGTAAGACGTGAACTTTAAACTAACAATTTTACATTAAAAAAGCTAAACTAATAATTGAACATATAAAATATTATTAAAAGATTAAATATAAGATATAAATCGAAGAAAAGAATAAAAACTTATAATTTCTAAAGTTGCGACTCCTTGAAAGTTTCCAATGAGCAGGAGGCGGTCGCAACTTTGGGGGAGAGAGAGGGGTATATAAAGGAAAAACCCCTCTTCAGCGGTCATAGATGGGCCGCTGTTGCAATGACCCAACTTTCAAGCAACACTGTTGCGACCGATAGACTATCGCAAATGTTGCCCCTTTGGCGAGATTTTCTCCCACCAAAGGGTGGGGACTGCTTGGCCGTCGTTGTGCTGTCGCTGATGCTTGAAATTTCCCAGCGGTTGCAATGGAGGGATTTTTCTTGCAGTGTCTGAGTATAAGGATTAAAATTGTGTAGTATTTTTCGATGCGGGATAAGTCCCACTTTGCTTTTTGAAAAGCAGTTACCTTTCACACTTGATGATGCATAATCCATCCCGCCCTCGGGAATAGGTAAAATGGGTACCCCACAAAAACAACCAATGTCCTAGAAAAGGCACTCCCGGATCACGACCAACTAACACCCGATGAGAGTATACAGTCCGGATAAAAAGACCCAGGAACGTGTCACCTAACCGCCCAGAGTCACTCATGTTCTAGGGTACCCTAAGAGAAACCACGAGAGCCCCCCACCTTGGGTCTATAAACGACCCACCAAAAAGCTAACTCCACCATCCGAATCTCACGAGACCCAAAATAAAGGATCTCCTGGTAGTAGCGTACCACACTTAGTCGAAAGATTTTTTTAGAAAGGTGCAGTAAAAAACAATAAGGGAACGAGTGAATATAAGCAAGGATCATAAGAGGAAGACCTCTCATTCACAACGTCGGTGTAACAAATATGGAGATAGACGCTACTCGAAAGATCTCATAGCTACTTATAAGAAGTACGACTCAAAAACCCCTCTCGGACCACACAAAGATAAACGTGACTCGGGGGATCCTACCTCCCAAAGATCGGAAACAAACACGACTATGTCAGTGCCCGAATCAAAGGGAGTATCAACTACCCACATTAAAGGCAGCTCCCAACCACCCACCATTATAACGAAAGACCTCTGCTCATTGGTTCAAGACTGCCATCGGGGTAGTAGGCGGCAAACCTTACCGGTCCCCTTTTGCCCAAAAAGGCAATTGAAGCAAAGCCAGCTCGCGCTCATTGGCTGAGAAAACCCTTCAAGACGATTGGAGAAGATATAATCATTATCCAGTCAGAAGAATCCAGTCAAGCTCACACTACTGGGTGCCTCGTACCGAATGATCATCATTGGTGCAGATTACCCTCTACAGCATTGGGCATGGCCACCACCCAAAATTATGAGGGAAGACGAACCCTCATTTGACAGAAGGCCTTCAAATCAACATTATAAATAGCACCTCATTCAGCATCAAATAGACACATGCATTTTCGCCAAATTCACTATACGCATCTTTATACTTAAAAAGACTATCACTCACACACAACCCCCTTGTAATTCACTATGATCCTTTAATAAAATCATATTGCTTCCTTTCTCAAACACGAGAAAGGCATTCCGAACAATATTAGTGATAATATCCCCGAATTCGCCAGTCTTTACGGACCCCAGATGTAATGTCCCAAATCTAGCACCCTGCTCGACTCGAAGCACCACCGCTACAAAATTCATTAGAGAACACCTTGCTTCTCTTTTGAAAGTTGAAGCTAACCAAAATAATCAGAGAGTGAAAGCCAGTATTCACAAAGGTTGCATTTTGACACCTTTAGTAATCAATTATCTCTCATTGATATTCGGCTAATCTTGTCCCATACAATGAACTCTAAGCTTTCCTTTCAAAAAAATCTAGAATAGAAACATGACAATATCTTGATGAGTCAAAAGGACTCAGTGCGATTTAATGCATGAAGGTTTTCAACAAAAAAAACATATTTTCTTGAAACATGATTAGACGAGAGTGCCTTTTAAAATAATTCATATTTTCACGAGGATTTCACAAGAATGTCTTTCAAAACAAGTTCATGCTTTCTGGCCATATCATAACATGCATCAGATCATTCATGTCACGATCACGATTTCCTTTTGACTCCCATTTGGCTTATGCCTCCCTCAATACAGGGCTTCACCCGGAGACAAGACGATGTGCCTAGGTACACGTCCAAACTCAGTTTCAAAGCCAAAATGCTCTGTTCGAACTTTGAATAGAGTTTTTAAGCGGCGTTGTACGATGGAGTCTGTAACTGATAGCCCGATGCCACCCAGGAGAACACCACGCCTCCAAGCCCGGGCCCAACAATAATGACCAACTTGCTAGGTTAGCCTCAAGATTCAATCATGAGACTAATTCATTTATGATATTGGCAATATTTAAAATAGAAAGCTCAATACGTGGATTGGTTATCCACCAATGTGATTTTAACAATATCAAGCAATTTCACGAGATTCCATATAGAAATCAAGTCATGTGTTCAAGTAATTGAGCTTTCTTCAATAAACAAGCTTTTCAAGATTCATTTCCAGAAATATCATGCATGCGTATTTCGCAAAACAAACATTTTGATATATAATACGTATAAGTTTTGTTCAAGTGAGAAAATATATAATTCTAATCTCACCTTAACTAAAGAAATTCCATAGGATGTTCGTACAACCTACAATGGATGTTCACCATTGAGAATAAATCCAGGAAATCTATTATTTTGGTCTTATTTCATCCAGGTAAAAAAATACCATAAAAGGATACAATTAAGATACGAATAGCGAAAATAATGCTAATCAACAGATAATCGGACTAGCTTGGTCCGAAACACCTAGTACAAGCTTACTAGGTATTACAAATAGATTGTAGTCTAAGTTGTATGTCGAACGGGTGGCGTTTGAAGCTGACGTATCGAACCTGAGTTGTTCGATAGTAATGGAACTGTAGTGGTCCCGTGTCTAATTGAAGTTAGTCGAATAGGTTTTATTCGATGTTGTGTACAGTATCGAATGATGTGTCTTCGATGTGCTTTAGTGTCGAATGCTCTGAGTTCGGTCTAAGGATGTATCGAATGCTCAGTGTTCGATGTTAGTTAGGTTCGAGTGAATCTTGAATGAGTGCCGAGAATGTGAGGGGACGAGGTATTTCTAACACCCGTCCCTCAGGCTCCATTGGCAGTTGGGGAAAGTGCATCGAACCGTAGTGGTTTGATGCTCATTCTGCATCGAACGGGGGGTGTTCGACGTACTATTTAGCAGGCTAGCTTTGCTGGGACGGCCCAATATATGATATTGGGCCAATCCTAAAATTTCCCCATCACATAGTCCCTCCAGTTTTGGAGATGTTGTCGATCTGAGAGCGGCTTCCAAACTTATGAAATACGTCCGTGATTTGTCGACCGTTGTTTTTACTTTAAAAATCATGCTCTGATCGGGAGGCGGTCTCGAAGAGAGATCGGGTTCCAAGCCCCAAAATTATTTTCATGTGTTTGTTTAAAATCATGCCCCCGATAGGGATGTGGTTAGATGAGTGCGACCTTGGTAGATTTTTTGTATTGGTTTGAGATATTCTTAATCATAGGTTTGTTGTGAGCATGTCCCATTATATTAGTTCGTAAATTTCCTTGTCAATGTTAAAGTTGCTAATCGAACGTGTTGTGTTCGATGCTCAACCGCATCGAACGGTGATAGTTCAATGTGGATCTTTCCTGGATTGACTGTGGATCGAACTAGTGGCGTTCGATGCTTGAACAACATATCGAACCAGTGGCGTCCGATGCTCTTTTTAATGGGTCTGATGGGCCTTTTCGATGCATATATAAGGGGGAAAGGTTGCTGAGATGTTCATTTCTCTTATGGCAAACTTACTCACAAATGTAAGTAACATCAAACGGGAATGGTTCGATACGGGATGGATCGAACATCTTTCGTTCGATGCTTATTGCATCGAACGAGGAGCGTTCGATTTAGTGCCTTTTTAGACAGAGTCTCCTTCTTTTTTAGGGATTTGCAGTATCTCGTGCCATTTTAGATGAGTTTCCGTCCCTTTTTGGGGATTTGCGGTATCTCGTGCCATTTTAGACAAATCTCCGTCCCTTTTTAGTCATTTAGGGAGTTGTGGTATCTCGTATCGTTTTAGACAGAGTCTATGTCCCTCTTTAGTCATTTAGGGAGTTGGGGTATCTCGTGCTGTTGGAGACAGAGTCTTCGTCCTTTTTTTATTATTTAGGGAGTTGCAGTATCTCGTGCCGTTTTAGACAGAGTCTCCATCATTTGTTTAGTTATATAGGGAGTTGCGGTATCTCGTGCCATTTTAGACAAAGTCTTCATCCCTTTTTAGTCATTTAGGGAGTTGCGGTATCTCGTGCCGTTTTAGACAGAGTCTCCGTCCCTTTTTATGTTGTATTTGACAATGCCATATCTTAGATATGATTAATTACGCATTTTTAAGTGGCTTAAGATTGTTTGACCAAAATGTCTCTTTTGGAGACGAATTCAAATAATGGGAGTAGGGTGGAGCTTAATATAATAGCTCGACCTACTATATTCCCCAATGTAGCCCTCGGGCTCAAATATTCAGTGTTCCTATTTTAAGTCATTACATGTTTTCCCCTCAAGCTCGTCGTGGCTGAAGGGACGAATAATTGTAGTTCAAAATATTCATGGTACCAAAAACTTGCAAAAATTAAATCGGAGCTCCTTAGTCGATGTGCTCCATTTGCATCGGGGCCAATGCCTTCATTCCCTCTTGTTCCTGCTGTGGTCGTGACCGAAGCGAGTTCACATTGCATTTCCATCCTTCAATGTTATCTCCGATCACATCCCCTGTATCTGCAGGAGTAGAAAATTTACCATTTGATGGTAGCTTGACGGTAGTGATCGAAATGCATTCAGAGCAGGCCTTTCTAGGATGCCATTGTACGCGAAGTGCATGTCGACAACTACATAGTTGGCAAGTAGCGTTCTCCTTTGTGATGCGGTTCATAAAGAGGTAGGAAGCACTAGCATTCCACAAGGCACAATCTCCGGGCCTCCAAAACCGCAAAAGTGAAGTTCTCACCTGTTCCAATGTCTCACCATTCAGTCCCATCTTGTCCAAAGTAGAGCTGAACAACATATTCACTGAGCTGCCTTGGTCCACCAGCATTTTTTTGACACCAAAATTGGCTATATCCACCGTTATCACGAACGGGGAATCCAAGTTTGCTGTTTGAACAGCCCCGTTGCTCAGTTTTTGCATATCTGCCGTGGAGAAGATGATCTCTTCATGTGGCATTTCCTCAATCCTTAGGATATTTTCCATGCTGACAAATTTGTCCGAGAAGACGAGCCTCATAATCCTTTTTCCGGCGTTCGTGGAATCCGCTCCCCTGGGCCTCCCGATATCATGTTTATCATGGCTTTCCTGATATAGCTATTTCCAATTTGAGGATAATCAAACAACTGCGGCTGCTCAATCATCTTTTGTTTGTCCTTCCTGGGGGAGGGTGCTCTTTCCCTATCCGTGCTATCGTCCACCTCTTTCATCCTTTCGATAAACTCCACGAGTTTACCATCCTTCAGTAATCGTTCGATCTCGTCCTTGGGATTCTTGCGCCCCTTCTGATTGTGGTATTTGCAGTAATGGGGAAAATACCTCGTTGCCTTCGAATCTTTCATCTGTGTGGGCTCTTTCAGCCATCCCTTTCTTTTTGTCGCCCCGAATAGTGTCATGATATTAGCATTCCGAGGCGTGTACTTCTTGGGAGACGTGTCCCAGTACCGGTTGTTCCTGTTTCTATCATTGTTGTTGTTGCGGTGTTGGTTTTCCCTTCCTCGCTCCTTCTCTTTTGGGGGCGCAAGGCAGAATAATTTGGTCGCCATCATTTCTTACAAATGAACAACACCTATCTTGTCAATTTCTTCGATAGTGGTGGGTTTACTTTTGATTAAGTTGCTGCCAAACATCGTGTTGTTAGTTGCTTGGAAGAGTATACTCATTACCATGTCTCCACTTGGGCTGTCTACCCTCAACAGTTCTGCGTTGAAACATTCCATGAAATCTTTCAAACTTTTGTTTGTCCCCTACTTCATGGTGTTAAGGTGGGAGTGATCCAAAACCAAACTTTCTTGGCTTGAGAATTGATCCTTGAACATTTTTCTCAAGTTCTTGTAGGTTTTGATTGATCCTGGCGTGATCCGAGTAAACCAATCCATCGCTACCCGAGTCAGGGTGGTTGCAAATATCCTTGCTTGCATGTTCTCTTTAAACCCATATAAAGACAGTTTCCTATCCAGGTGAAAATATGGCCATGGGGATCAGTTTTCCCATCGTAAGTTTTTAACTAAGGGATCTTCTCTCCCTGTCCCAAGATCTCAGCTTCGATCTCTTTAGAAAACGGACTGCTCCTAAAAGCACTTCCTTCTGGCTCCATCCGACCCATTATCGCAACTTTTTCTCTCTCAAGCCTTTCTACTTTCCTTATCATCTCATCATACTATCTTCTAGAGTCGTGACTCTCTGCACGTCTCCTGTCCTCTTTATCTTCCCTCCTTGCTGGTTCGTCCTTGCGATTTCCTCTTTTTTCTATCCTCCTCATCTCATAGTGCGTTCTTGATTGCACCTTTATTGACTTTGGCTTTTTTCGTTTGTCATCGCGGGCCAGTTTGTCTCTTTTTTGCTCTCCTTCAGAGTCAGGTTTGCTCCTTCTGTCGTCCTGACGTGACTTCTCCTTGTCAGCTCACCTCGAAGCTCTAGCTGCAGATCCTTGTTCATTTATGACCTACGCACGACCTGCCAGTGGCGGTGCCTGCTCTATTGGTACTTGGGTCATAAATTCGACCATAGCAATTTTCTCCACGTCCATGATTTCCTCTCTTATTGCAGTTGCCCTGCTCGCACGACCATCTTCTCTTGGTGCCTCCTCCATTGGCGTCTCCGTTTTTGCGGGTGTTGGCACTCCTATAGGAATTCTTGGTGGTTGCTCATTGTCCGGGACTGTCTCGCTTGCATTTGTCCCATCAACTTCTTCGTTCATGCCCTCTACTTGTCTGCGCTTTGATCGGGTAGTAACTCTACATGTCATGCCTAGTAAACTTGAAAAATGTGGTGTTCCCATAAACGACGCCAATATTTTGGTCTTATTTCGTCCATATAACAAAAAAAACCGTAAAAGGATACAATTAATGTACAAATAGCCAAAATAATGCTAATCAATAGATAATCGGACTAGCTTGGTCCGGAACACCTAATACAAGCTTACTAGGTATTACAAATAGATTTCTAGTGTAAGTTGACGTATCGGGTGACGTTCGAAGCTCACGTATCGAACCTATGTTGTTCGATAGTAATGGAACTGTAGTGGTCCCGTGTCGAATTGAAATTAGTCGAACATGTTTTATTAGATGTTGTGTAGAGTATCGAATTATGTGTCTTCGATGTGCTTCAGTGTCGAATGCTCTGAGTTCGGTCTAAGGATGTATCGAATGCTCAGTGTTCGATGTTGGTTAGGCTCGAGTGAGTCTTGAATGCGTGCCGAGAATGTGATGGGACGGTTAAGATAACACCCATCCCACGGGCCCCATTGACAGTTGGAAAAAGTGCACCGAACCGTTGTGATTTGATGCTCATTCCACATCGAACAGGAAGTGTTGGATGTACTATTTAGCAGGCCCAGCTCTGGGCCGGCCCAATATAAAATATTGAGTCAATCCTAAATATCCTCATCATCTATAATATGTATCTTTGATAATCTCACTTGTAACTGAGGTTACTAACTTAAACAATTTATCTTAAACTCTAATACCCTACTGCTTATACTTTGACCCACATTCAAAAGATATTGATTTGTCTATTAACTCCTACCATAAGGCAGACTATATATTAAGTACTTGATCGACAAATAGATATAATTAAGTAATAGAACACATTTCACCAAGCTCATATGTTGTGATCATTAAAATTGTGGTAACTTCAAATATTTATCTTAGTTATTAGTTCCTCAATAAAATAACGTCATTTGCTGATTAGAGATTAATATTAAATGTTTGTATGACATTCCCATTTAAAATCCAAAATACTGTCTTGACTAGTAAAAGTCTAGCTAGGAATATTAGCTCTCGTTTCATATCTATAATACTTGATCTTTTTCTTATAACACCTTCAATAATGATTTGGTAACTAATATGTCAAGAGGATATACATAACTAAAATGTTTCTATCAGTTTCATTTTCAACCAATCTATATACTAATCTCTTGACATGCTTGTCACAAAGCACGTAACGGTTTAAGTCTTTAGGA
Source organism: Linaria vulgaris (assembly GCA_948329865.1). Taxonomy (NCBI): domain Eukaryota; kingdom Viridiplantae; phylum Streptophyta; class Magnoliopsida; order Lamiales; family Plantaginaceae; genus Linaria; species Linaria vulgaris. The sequence continues at coordinate 15,019,910 of OX415253.1, forward strand.
ATATGGGTTATAACAATTATAATGTCATTAATTTAGGAGAAGTTCATAAAGTGGTCATCAAACTATATCTAATTTACGAAACAATTAATTAAGGTTGTACATGAAATCTCAAACCCTCATACTATTTAACTATTTAATGTATTTTGGTCTTATTTCGTCAATGTAACAGAACACCATAAAATAGTATAATTCGAATACAAATAACCAAAATAATGCTAATTCAATATAATAAACGGATTAAGTTGGTCCGAAACACATATTACAAGCTTACTAGGTTTAACTATTAATTTACAAAACAAGTATTGCGCATCAGTTTCATGGTGTTCGATGCTGACGTGTCGAATAGCCGTTATTCGATGTGAGATGCACAGTGAGGGTCTTGTATCGAATTTCAGTATATCGAATCTAAGAGATTCAAAGATGCCTTGCATATCGAATTCGATGTCGCCTTACGTATCGAATTCGATGTGCTCTTCTGTGTATCGTATTGAATGCGCCAAATTCGGTCCAGATATGTGTCGAATAGGATATGTTCGATCTGACACGTCTCGAAAGAATAGTTGCTCGATGCTGATTATGTCAGCGTGATTCTCCAATCAGAACATACAGGGACTACCAGGGGACGGGCTATATATAGCAACCGTCCCGTGGGTCCCAATGATAGATGTGGAAAGTGCATCGAACCTTATCGATTTGATGCGCGCATCGAAAATGAGCTGTTCGATATGGTTATAGACCGACCCAATATGCAAGTGTTGGGCCAATCTTAAAACATACCCATCACATAGTCCCCCCAGTTTGGGAGACGATATCGATTAGAGATCGACTTGCAAACTTACAAAATAAGTTTTGGATTCGTGAGCTATCGGCATTGTACCGCCTTGATATGACTTTTTACTGGTTTGAGATATTCCTAATCATATGTTACTTGCAATTGTTCGCAATTGTTATATGACAAGTAAAGATGCGCATCGAACATGATGTGTTCGATGCATTTTATGATGCATCGAACAAAATGCGTTCGATGCATTTATTCAATGCGTTGTCTGATATGGGCCTGGTGGGTCATCCGCTACCTATATAAAGGTAGGAGTTCTTCGGGAAGCCCATTTCGCTCCTTACGCACTTTGTCTTTCACGGAAACCACATCGAATGGGTCCTATTCGATGCGGCCCGTATTGAACAACATCGATTCGATGCTCTTGGCATCGAACCGAGAGTGTTCGATGTGGTGCCTTAGACTTTTTTAGTTGCTTTAGTTTTTTATATTGATGTTTATTGTTACTTTTTAATTTGATCCATTTTGTTTTCGTTTAGCAGATTAATCAAGTAAATGATGTTTCTTCCACAAATTCAGTCAAGGTAAATTACATATTTACGATTGTTAGATTTTTATCTTTTCAATAAGTTGCCGTTTTATGCATGTTGTGAGAGTGTTGTGAGAGCTGAGAGTGACGTGTTCTTCCGTAGTCAGCTTTTATTTCTTTTTTAATTTATTCCAGTTCTTTCTCGTCAACGATGATGAATACTGAGTCAACATCTGGGAGTGACTCGAGTAGCGGCTCGAGCTCCAGTTCGAAAAACTCTGTGGTGGGACCACCCAATGCTCCCGCGGGTTTGAATATAGCCGCAGTAGATAACATTGGGCTAATCAATATAGAAACTATTGGTTCACCCTCGGGTAACAATCCCGATGCTGATGCTAAGCAAGCAACGCCTCATGCTGAAAGCGATAATTCGCAAGAGTCATCATCTTGGGATAATGGTGCCCTTAGCAAGGTCGACGAAGACATGGATTACATTAACAGGGAAATGATGATCACGTCGAGGTTGCAGGGATGGCGTATGATATGTACGTGTCTCGCCTACAACATAGTTGTAAGGCACTCCGCGAGCAATTCGACATACCTAATAAGTATAAAATCGTGCTTCCTGGGCATATGACTATGTTCGTTGGCCAACTGCTGAATGGAGTCCGCTTCCCAATTCCTTTTGAACTTAGATGGCTTCTGAGGATGATCAACCTCGTGCCAGCACAACTTACTCCAAACTCTTATGGGAACTTGATTGGTTTCACTATTATCATAAAGGCGTTGCACGAACCTCAAAGTCCCAACGAGTTCTATGCTTTGTTTGAGATTGCAAGGAGACAAGATGGGTTCTACCATATCAAAGCGCAACACCACCGCCAGTTCCTGAACGGTGGAGCAACGGGGTATGGGAAGGATTTGGAAAGACAATATTTTTACATTGAAGAGACCTAGGAGGACGAGTTTAGGCAATATCGCCACGATTGGTATACCGGTTCAAAGGTGGCGATACCCCCCGGTATATCTATGACTTCATGGGATTGCGAGGTCATCCCTAATTTAGTTCGACATCAACAATTTGATGTTAAGAAATTAGTAGAGAGTAGATTCCTTTTGTTAGCTGGTTTGTCCCCAATCAAATATAACGGGAGGTTTACGCTCGGTATAACTTCGCATCTTTTTTGATATTTTTGATTTGTGTCAAATGAGTAATCTACTGATGTGATATTCTTGCAGTCGATTATATTATGGATCGCCACACCCGGATGAACCGAGTTGTTGCTACCGATCAAGACAGCTTGCAGACCAATGCTGCTTCTGAGATTCCTCCCCCAAGGAAGAGGAAGAGTAAGGGCAAGAAAAACCTTGCCGGACCCTCAATGGGTGCCGCTGCTCGTTCAAAAGTTGAACCTTTCGAGGATAGTTTGGGGGAAAATTGTGATGTTGCACGAGCTGCTGTCGAGGCTTCTGAGAGCATGGCAGCTGGTATGGGCGACAATAACGAAGGCGCTGCTCAGACCGGGATTGGGTCTAGCCAGGGTCCACGTGCTTAGGTTGGGGGATATGAGATTCCAGAAGATGTGGCTATCGAGACTCTGAAGTCTCTTCTCCCTAACCTTGCCGTACCTCTTCCAGTCTCTGCCGAATACATGAGGATGGTAGAGCGCAACGCTCTTCACTTGTTGACGGCGGTAATAATATCCGTTTCCTGACTTAATTATTTTTCGACTTTGAATTGTTAATGTTATGTTAATAGCTCATTAATTGTTAGGCTGGCGGTGTTGTGGACGCTATGTTTTCGGCGCTGATGCAAGCCCATGAGGCGGCCACAAGTGGTCAACGACAACACAGAGCCGAGCTCCATGGAGGAGATTCTGAAGCCTTAAAGGCTGCCCTTGGCGCAAAAAAAAAAAGCCTTGCAAAAGGTCCAGGACTATGCCGCGAGGGCTCATGCTGATAGGGAGGCAGCAAAAAAGGCACATGAGGAGGCTAATCAACTTAAAGAAAAGCTGACCAAACGAATCTCCGAACTCGAGGTGGAGTTGGCGATGGAGAAGGAGAAGGCTTACTACGCAGACGACGAGGGATATTTGCACGACCTTAGCAAGGTAAAGAAGCCCAACTCTTAGCATTTTGCGTTATTTTTTGTATTCTTTCTTATTAATGTCTTTTGTGTGTCCCTATAGGTTTCTGCTCAGCAGAAGGTGGAGATCACTGGAGAATTATGTCGGAGCAACACATTCCGAGAGATTTGTGTCCCTATTCGTTTTTTATGTTTATGAACAATTTTTAATTTAGTTTTATTCGTGGCGTTGCGTCGCCTTTATTTATTTGAACAACCTGATGACTAGAAGTGTTGCATTTTATGAATTTTTGTATTGTTTTGCTTTATTTTAAAGCTCATATTCGTTGTCTTTTCTTTCAATTTCCTATGTGTATTTTTTACTTTATTTTGACAACCTGAGGATTCTTCTATGTTTATGGAAAATGGTGCATTTCGCGACAAAGCATAGGATAGTGTTTTCTCTAACAGGGTTATAATCGTACTACTTATTGTTATCCCTCGTAGGGATAGGTTTCGTTTGTCATTTGTAAACATTACTTTTCTTTCTTATACTTTTGATCAGTTGTTATTATTCACCTTTTGAGTGTAGCGGTCATATTTTTCTGAACTGCGGGTTTTAAATAGCACTTACAGTTTCACATGTAGTGTCTGTCCCTTTCTTCTTTTTCAAGCATTTGTGGTAATATTCGCCACTTTGGAAAGAACTTTCTTCCTTCCTCTTCATTTGTGTGGGATCCTCCGTGTTTTGTGCCATAATAGACAGATTTTTCGTCCCTTCTTAGTGTGTTTTGGGATCCCCGGTATCTCGTACCACAATGGGCAGAGTTTTCGTCTCTTTTGATTGTCTTTTAGGGAATTGCGGTATCTCGTGTCACGATGGACATAGTTTCCGTCCCTTTCATTGCGTCCGGGGATTTTCGATATCTCGTGCAACGATGGACAGAGTTTCCGTCCCTTTCGTTGCCTCAGGGGATTTTTGGTATTTCGTTCCACGATGGACAAAGTTTCCATCTCTCTTGATAATCTTTTAGGGAGTTGCGGTATCTCGTGCCACGATGGATAGAGTTTTTGTCCCTTTCGTTGCCTCTCGAGATCTTCGGTATCTCATGCCACGATGGACAAAGTTTCCATTCTTCTTATTGCCTCTAGGGATTTTCGGTATCTCGTGCCACGATGGACAGAGTTTCCGCCCCTTTCGTTGCCTCTGGGGATTTTCGGTGTCTCGTGCCATGATGACCAGAGTTCCCGTCCCTCTTGTTGCCTTTTGGACGTTATGTCCTGCATACAGTTTGATCATGAAGGTTAGATGGATTTTATATAAAGCGATTAATCAAAAGGATTATTCTTTGCAAACATAATCAAATTATATGAATACATCGGAGCTTGATTCATAGCTCATTCTGCCCTGTTTTCCTATGTCCCCCTCCGGACTCAGGTTCCTGGTGTTCCTGTTTTAAGATGATACATGTTTGCCCCTCACGCTTGTCATGGCAGAGGGCACGAATAAATATTGTTCAAAATATTCAAAATACTAAGGACTCTTATGACTCGAGCTATAATTCTTCAAAAAATGTACTCCACTTGCATGGGAGCCAGTCCTCTTGCTACATCTTCTTCCTGCTGTGGCCACGTCCGGAGCAAAGTTACGTAACACTTCTAATCTTCAATATGATATGTTATTACTTCACCTGTGCCGACAGGAGTCAGATATTTCACCATTTGGTGGTAAGTTGATGGTAATGCTCGAAATGCATTTAGCGCAGGTCTTTCTATGATTCCGTTGTATGCGAAATGCATGTCAACCATCACATAATTTGCCAGAAGTGTTCTTCTCTTTGGCGCTGTACCCAATGAGGTAGGGAGCTCAAGCATTCCGAGAGGAATTATCTTCGGACCTCCGAATCCATGGAGCGATGTTCTCACCGGTTCCAATGTCTGGTTGTTTCGTCCCATTTTTGGCTAATGTGGAACTGAACAGCACGTTGTCTACCAACATCTTCGGGATTCCGTAATTCGCTATGTCCACAGTTATTTCCAAAGAACAATTTAGTTTCGACATTTGAATGGCCTGTGCACTCAATTTCCAGAGGTCTATTGTTGAATACGTAATTTCTTCGTGCGGCATCTCTTCGATCCTAAGTATACTAGCCATATTGATGAAATTGTCTGATTCAACGAGCCTTGTGATCCTTCTCCGGCAGTTGGTGGAATCCACTCCCTCTGGTCCTCCTGATATCATATTGATCATACCTTTTCTGGCATTCCCATCTTCAATCTGAGGATACTCGAATAGATGTGGTTCATCGACCATCCTTTGTTTATCCTTTCTAGAAGATGGAGTTCTCTTCCTGCCGGCATTGTTTTCTTGTTCTTGAACCTTTTTTACAAACTCCACGAGTTTTCCATCCTTTAATAGTTGTTCAATTTCATCATTTAGGTTCATGCAATCCTCATTATCGTGTCCCTTTTGATTATGGTACTTGCAGAATTGGGTCGAAAAGTTTGTAGCCTTAAATTCCTTCACCGGTCTGGGATCTCTCAACCAACCTCTTCTCTTTGCTACCCCGAATATTGTCATGATGTGACCATTTAGAGGCGTGTAGCGCTTGGGCAAACTCTCCCGGTATTTATAGTTTTTGCTCATGTTATTGTAGTTTTTACGATTTTGATCTTCTATGGCTCATTCCTTCTCTTTTAAGGATGCAACAGTGGGTATTTTGGTCGCCATCATCTTCTCAAAGTGAACCACCTTCTGTGCAATTTTATTAATTTCTTCGATAGTGGTGGGCTTGCGTCTGAGTAAGTCCCCACTAAAGATTGTGTTGGTGGTTGCTCGGAAAAGTATGCTAACAATCATCTCTCCAGACGGGCTTTCAATCCTTAGCAGCTCCGTATTGAAACGTTTCATAAAGTCCTTCAGACTTTCATTATTTTCTTGTTTCATCGTATAGAGATGGGAGTGATCAAAAACCAATCTAGCTTGACTTGAGAATTGATCCTCCAACATCTTACTCAGTTGCTTGTAGCTTTTGATTGATCCTGGAGTAATTCGATTGAACCAGTCCATAGCTACCCCTGACAGAGTTATTGCAAATATCCTTGCTTGAATATTATCCTTGAAACCGTACAAAGATAGTTTCCTGTCCAGTTGAAAAGGTGATCGGGGGGATCAGACTTTCCGCCGTAAGTTTTCAGATCTGGAATCTTTTCCCCATGTCCTAAGATTTCCGCTTCTATTGCTTCGGAAAATGGGTTGCGGTCAGCAATATCATCTACCGGTGCCATCCGACCCTCAATTATTACTTTCTCTCTTTCAAGCTTTTCTATTTTCCGAGTCATTTTGTCACGTTCCCTCCTGGAATCATAACTGTTTGGACGTCTCCTGTTGTCCCTATCCTCACTCCTTCTTGGTTCTTCTTTTTCGTTTTCTTTTTCGTTTTCTTTTTCGTCATGTTCTCTCCTGGAGTCATGACTCTCCCGACGTCTCCTATCGTCCGTATCTTCTCTTCTTCTTGATTCATCTATACGGTCTTGCTCCTTTTCTTTCTTTCTCCTCTCATGGTGCCTTTTTGATTGCACATCGACTGATTTTAAGTTCGTTCTCTGATCATCACGGTTCGATTTTTCTCTGCTTAATGGTTCTTCCGATGCATGTTTGCTTCTTTCGTCATCTTGTCTTGACTTTTCTTTCTATTTTCCTCTCAGTATTCTGGCCATGGAACCTTGTTCTCTTACTACCTCAGGATATTCAATAGGCGGCGGTGTCCGTATGGGCGGTGCGGGAGTCAATACTTCTACCAACGCGGCCTTTACCATTGCTATGATTTCATTCATCATGGTGTTTAGAATTGAAGCAGTCGTCGCCATTGCCCAATAGCATCTGCTTCAGTTCTCGGTGACTCTGCGCCTCGAACCCCTTGCATTTCTCGCCTTGCTGGTGTTGGTACCCCTGCGGGTACTGCTGATGGTCCCACAATGTTCGGGATTGTATGATGAGGAGTTATCCGTTCAACCTCTTCATTGGTTCCCTCCATAGCTCTACTGCGAGATCTGGTGATTCTGGATGCCATACCTAATAAACTAATAAAATTTAGTGTTTCCCTCAGACGGCGCCAATATTTTGGTCTTATTTCGTCAATGTAACATAACACCGTAAAATAGTACAATTTGAATATAAATAACCAAAATAATGCTAATCCAATATAATGAACGGACTAACTTGGTCCGGATCACCTATTACAAGCTCACTAGGTTTAATTATTAATTTACAAGATAAGTATTGCGCATCGAATTCATGGCGTTCGATGCTGACGTGCCGAATAGCCGTTATTCGATGTGAGATGCACATTGAGGGTCTTGTATCGAATTTGAGTATATCGAATCTAAGATATTCGAAGCTGCCTTGCGTTTCGAATTCGATGTCGCCTTACGTATTGAATTCGATGTGCTCTTATTTGTATCGTATTGAATGCGCCAAATTCGGTCCAGATATGTATCGAATAGGGTATGTTCGATCTGATACGTCTCGAATGAATAGTGGTTCGATGTTGATTATGTCAGAGTGATTCTCCAATCAGAACGTACACGGACTACCAGGTGACGGGCTATATATAGCAACCGTCCCGTGGGTCCCAATGACAGATGTGAAAAACGCATCGAACCTTATCGATTTGATGCACGCATCGAACATGAGCTGTTCGATGAGATTATGGGCCGGCCCAATATGCAAGTGTTGGGCCAATTTTAAAAATACCCATCATAATCCTTTCAGTTGCACAAACAGATTTCAAAACCATATTCACTAGTTTATAAATCTAACCGCGGTTCAGTCTCTTGCATTACTGCATGAGGATCACGTTTTCATCACAAGTCCAAAAGAGGTGATAATTGGAATATTCCGTCTCTATAAATTTAACTCAGTTTATGTTAATTGATCAATCCAAGTTTAAGTCATAATAAAAATATATACCTACTAGAACTTCAAGAAATAATTATGAAATATAAAAGATTACCATAATCAAATAATTCTACTGTTTCGGCTGCTCGGGGGTCAAAAATTCATTTTGTCCTTTAATTTGGCACCATCACCAAAATGGTCCCCTAACTAGTCACCTCGCCGAAATGGTCCCTTAATTTGGTTTTTTGGTCCCTTCACCGGCCTAAAATTAAAATGGCTTGGAAAATGCTTACGTGGCCACCGGTTGACCACACCCGACCCGGTTTGACCCACTAAATTATATTTTTAACAGCTGAAATATCCACATAATCCAAAAAAAATAAAATTCAAATGATGAATTATAAAACTGCTTAACCCGCGAGCGAATAATCGTCACCCTCACCCCCCGCCAAACCGCTCCGCTTCATCTCCCGCCTAATCCGGTCAAGCTCCCTCTTTTCAGGTAAAATTCTTCACCCCTTACCATAATTTCCGCGTTATTAGGTAATGTAATTGAAGGGTTTCATGAATCTGTGTGTGTGGCCAAATTCCCCCAATTTGCCTTAATTTCTTCCGTGCCTATATATTTGTGTTTCACTTTCTTTGTAATCACCCTAATTACAGTCAATAATGAATCATTTTTTGATGATTGTCGAATTGTAGGCTTTGGTTTCGCCTTTTTAGCAACCCTCGCCATTTTTGAGTTTCGATGAGTGACGACCGAAGTATTGACGGTGAGATTTTGGCCAAATCGCCGATGGACGACGCGGCGACGAACAGAGAGAAAAAGTATGAAGTGAATGTGACAAAAATATTTTATTCGCGTGCTTTTTTTTGTTATATTTCCTTCAATTTTTTTTGATTACGTGGATATTCTAGGTGTTAAATAAATATTAAAAATATAATTTAGTGGGTCAAACCGGGTCGGGTGTGATTAACCGATGGCCACGTAAGCATTTTCCGAGCTATTTTAATTTTGGGCCGATAAAGGGACCAAAAAACCAAATTAAAGGACCATTTCGACGAGGTGACTAGTTAAGGGACTATTTTGGTGATGGTGCCAAATTAAAGGACAAAATTGATTTTTGACCCGCTGCTCGGTGCGCTCCAGCTCTTGTGTTCATTTCCTGTTTAGGATACGCATAAACTATATATATATATATATATATATATATATATATATATATATATACATATAAGTGAGAGGTAGAGTTCTTGTTTCATTTCTGATCACGATACTTACAAGTGAGAGGTGGAAGTTAAAGTTAATTTAGGATTATATCTATGCTACACTCCATGCATTGTACAGTACAATCATATGGGTGCGCACTTCACATACGTGGGGTCCATAAATTTGTGAGAGACAGTACACTATGCTATGGGTATAACATAGATAAAATTTTAATTTAGAGAAGACAATATAAGGCTTCTTAGATTAATGACATGTGCCTTGAACTACAACGTGGAAATCAAACAAACGGGAATGAGATAAGTTTTAAACTGATTCACTTATTCTCACCTCCCTTTTGCAATTAAATCCCTTCATTCCTCTTTTGAGTTCATTCAAGTACCATTAATTCTCTTGGAGAAGATTATAGCCATTCTTGGTTCAAGATAAATATTAAACCATCATATACTGAAACTAGTAAAGTATGTAACAGGTTTTCTATATGAGACATGAATTGGAACGCTTATTTGTTAATAAATATATCTAATAAGATTTAATGGAAAATGAAATGGTGAAAGACATATTAATTTTTTTAGCACATGACTTTAGTTTATGTTAATTACATGACAAGAATCTAGTAAATGTCTGTTGATTTATCTACTTTTTGCCAAATTAAGCAAACCAGAATTTAGTAAAATTGTGTTACGATATGGGGTGTCACAGCAGATGATATTGCATCACCAAATTGCGCCATATGTGGGGAACTCTGTAAATTCCCTGAGAAAAGTTTGAGAAAAAACACATGGTAAGAAAAAAAAACAAGGAAAGAAAAAGAACCTGCAGGCGCATCGTCCTAACCCGTTCTTGACCGTGAACCAATGGAGAATCACGACACTGAAACCGGGATGGAGCTAAGTCCCCCGCCTCACGGGGAGGATACTCAAAATTGAATTGGCCCTGCTCCTAATCGATATCCCCTGGGCCCCAAGTGCAGGACCGCAAGAACAGCAATAGGCAGGACCTGGAATGGACTACGTACAAGTGTCTTGGAACATGTGCCATAACATTTTTTCCAGATTTAATGGTAATGGAAGACCTACTTCAGAGGAATGTCGTGGCTATGAGTAGAATCGCCCAGAAGAGCCTAAAAACCGTCCTAGACATTGACCTGCCTTGCCACCTCGGGCAAGGTCCAACGACTTATCTCACAACGAAATTCATGTTGTTCCCGCCCCCTACCTGCCGCAAAAGAGGACCATCGTCCTTGCATTCAAAAAGCTCGGATGGACGCTACCCTAGAGACTTGGGCAACGCGATACCCTCTCCGACGAAGGGAAGCAGCATGGAACCACCCCGTTTCAGAAGAGGGCTACGCAAGATGCATGCAATCATTAAACAAGAACACAACAAAATATGCAAACAAGGGCGACTCAGTGCCCGAATAGTCAAAAATTGAAATTGCATAATTGGTATCTATGCTCGAGCCTCGTGATTCACATATTGGCACGACTTTGCCTCTTTGGTTTTCATCATATCCAACCTGGATAAAGGCAAGGCATGTCATAAGTTCTCATTCCTATAGATAAAGATCGCACCCAAAGGTCAACTGCAAAATAAGTGTAAGAAGCTTGAGAAACTCCTCACTAGCTCGCACTAGATCCATCATTAGAGAGTTTGAGTAAGCAGCAAGTTTTAACTTCATTGTGACCAACAACAAGGCATAATACGGAGTTATTCTCGTTGCAACCTCAATGGCAAGCTCATTACGAGTAGAATGCCTAGCGGTCTTTACAAACTCGCAACTTGTGGCTAATCATTCCAATGGCTCCTACGAAGCCAAATAAGACACAATGATCCTCTATCTCATCAACAAACTTAAAGAAATTGTGGAATCATTCACAGTCTTAACTATTGCCGGATCCCCAAAGGCGAGATTGTAACCAGGCGCACATTCATAGTTTGTAACTCAACCACGATGTCTATAGAAGTGAGTGTCGTTCTACTACCGACAGAAGAATCCATTATATAAATGACAAGATACATCATCATGATAAAAAGAATCGAGCCAACTATGCCCATATACCCAAATCACAAAGCAGATATATTTTTGAGCGACCAAGTCACGGCAAAAGGACCAAAATATGTCTTTGTCATCACCGAGAAATTTTGTCGTATCTACAACACAATTCATGATTGGGCAATAATACTCGACATGCACAAAAGTTGCACAAAATTGAGATTTCACATATCATTCAAGAGACGAACAAAGGGCTGGCAACGCACTACTTATTTTTCTGTTAAATGATATATATTCGTTATCTGGAACAATATCCTAATAAGTATCCTAGCAGGTACGAAAAGAAAGTATCACCACATTATGACACCGGTAAGGTCATGATATGGACCTCTTTCGCTCAGATTGCTCCATGGAAATATGTTTTTGTTGCACGAATGAGGATGATAAAACAGGTATTGGTATGCGGGAATTCAACTCAACGCGAAAGTCTTAGGGCCCCAAAGAGATGGACACTTAGTCAAAACAAGACAAGTGGAAACCAGAAATCTCGAAAAAATGAACGGGACGAACACCTCACCAATACGTCCCATGATAACAAAAATGGATGAACACTTTGCCAAAATAAGGCGAGTGTAAACCGCAAATAAGGCGAGTGCAAACTAAATCACTAGCCATGGCACGACATTCATTAAGCATATCACTAGCACACAAGTGTGTGCATCGCATCAAGCCAGATAAAAATTATTTGGCAACCGATCCTCCGGATCACGGCTCCCAAATGAGGGGTATATTTTGAATCCAAACAAGAGTTTTAGAATTTGGCACCGGCTCTTAAATCAAGTCCGACTCTCAAATTGAGGGGACTATATGGTGGGGGTATTTTAGGTGGCCCAGAAATAAACTCGGCCTGCCTGCGCCAATAAAGGCCCAAAAATAAGAGGGTCGAACGTGGCCCGTTCGATTGTTTTTAGGACAATCGAATGTGCATCGTTCAATTGATATAGCCCGTAGTTTATAAATACAACGGATCCTGACACACACTTATTTATTCATTGGTTCTGCTACCCAACCAGATAATTGTCGAACAACTCCTGGTTCTACTATTTACTGTCTAACAGCAATCGGTTTGACCGTTAACTGTTTAACAACTTTCGGTTCGACCATTAAGTGTCTTACAGCTCCCTGTTTGACTGATAACTGTCGAACAGCACTCGGTTCGACTGTTGACTTTCTAAAACCACCCAGTTTGAGTGTTTACTCTCTAACAACTCCCGGTTCGACTGTTAATTGTTTAACAGCTCCCAGTTCAAATGTTAACTATCTAACAACACCCAGTTCGACTGTTAACTGTCCAACAGCTCCGGGTTCGACTGTTAACTGTCTAACACCTATCATATTCAATACTTATGGATAATTGAACAATGTTCGGCTAAATATCCTCTATGGGATACGTAGGCAGCTTCGCTTGTTCTCAAGTTCTATCCGAAATCATTAAACACTCAATCTCTCATGTCGTGTGAAGGATAAAGGGGATTCTAACACAACTATTTTCTTGTTATTTCTCACTTTCTCGTTGCAAATATTTATGTCGATAGTAATAACAAACATTATTATTGAGTGAACTTTCTCTATTTCCAAATCCAATTCCCTTTTCTCTTCCCTCTATCATATTCGGACATGTGGTATATACAGGCCCACATAAATTAATCTTCCACATTAACTTATCAAATTAGTTATGTTAATTAATAATAAAGTATACACACTCAGTTAATTATGCATTTTTTCAATTCCCTCCCTCTATCCATGTCTTCATTATTTCTCTCATAATGTACTCTAGATACCATTATATATAATTCTTATATTGTTTCATATATATATATAGTCATAAGACCATTATATTTAATTTTCAGCATATATGTTTTCCATATTATTTGAAAGTTTTTCTAATAAATACATAAATCCATTGGATTTTCAGAATAAATCATATTCTTCAATCGCAAAGTGAAACTTTTGCTTGTACATAGTCCAAATCGCCGCTACAAAGTAATTTTTGTTTGGTGATAATGCTTGAATTGAATTTCCTTCATAAAAAATGTTAACACGTTTGATATTACTACCCAATTAACGAATTTATTTAGGGTTGGAACGCCGTGTCCGTGGTTCAGGAGCTTGTAATATTACAAAAATATCCCTCTTTGTATTCTCTGAATTTCACTATGAATTCTCTTGTACCTTGGTTTGTGTGTGTGTGATCATGAATCCTCATTTCCTTCTCAACATGTCCCTTCCTTTTATAGAGGTTTTTTTGGGACATGTGTCATTATGCATGTTAAAATAAATTACAGGTGTTGCAATATGTGTGAATGGATAGGATAAACTTCATATTTGCTGACTAGGCGATGACTGGGACAAAATTTTATCTCTTTCGATGACTTCAGGGGATTCCGATGAGTTGGCTCATTAAGTTTCTTTCATCCGATAGGCTGGGTTCATTGGGAAAGCTTGATAAGTGAGCCGGGGTATACGTGCGATGCGATTGAAGTTTCGACAGTGGTCTGTTTTTATGTGGGTTTCTTCTTGATATGTGCTCCGATAGGTAGATCTGTACTTTTTTACGTTCGATGTGAGCTCCGATGGCTTTTTTACTCTAGTAGTGCAATGTTCTTGCGTTAGGATCTTTATGACGTGTGGTCCGAGGGTTTTTGGACTTCAATAGGGCATTGTTCTCGCGCTTTGATCTTCAGGATGAGTGTTCCAAGGGCTTTTCAGACTTCGAAGTGTTCAGTGAGGGGGTGTTCTCGTGGTCCCTCTAGCGCATTGATGGATATCGGAGTCGCGCGGCTCCATCGGGGTTTACTCTTTTTCTGATGCCGCGTTGATATCTTTTCTTTATTCATGGTGACATTCCAAGGGACGCTTTGGTGCCTCTTCGAGTGCCACTTCTTACCGCTTTGGGTTTGTGATACTCGGCGGGCCTCCTCATCGGGAGTATATGTGATGATAGTATCGTCCTAGGTTTAATCCCCATTTTTTAAGGTTTTACGTTTTGGTTAATTCCATATTTATTATTTAGGGTTAACCCTAGCCCCTCCTAATTTCGATCGCCATCATAGAGGTGAGAGGAATTTTATTGCTTTCATTTTTTGTCCTCGGTGAGGAGATGGGATTTTTCTTTTTTATTTTTTTTTATTTTTTTGAAGGGTGCAGATTTATATATATGTATACAAATATAAGAGAGGAAATTACCTTTTAGTCCTTGGGAGTGTTGTCCTCGGGTGAGTAGTGCCTCTGAGTGACGGTATATTTATTTATATATATTATTTATTATTATTTTTATTGACGGTGTAACGAAAGTCCACCTGAGGAGTTGGTAACGGTCAAACCCCAATGGCTAGTTAGGGTGAACGTGGCCGTTCATGAGTCGAAGTGGAGGGTTACGTGGGGAGCTATTAACTCCCCACGACTGTTGAGGTGTAGGCTATAAATATAGCCAACACCCTCTTCTCTCCTCACTTCTCCATTTCAATCGTCCTTAGTAATTTTCAGCAAGAAAATTCTCTCTGCATCTCTTCTCAATTTCGCGATTTCTTCCTCAAAATGTTTTGCAAACACTTTGTGATTCTCCTTAATTTACTCAGATGGCATCCTCTGTTACTAGCCTTACTACTGGCGCGTTGGCTTCGGGTGTCGTGGCCTTCACTTCCGCCGCTGATTCATCGGCGGTTACAGGCGGCGCTACAGCAAACAGTCCTGTTGTGGCTACTGGTAAGAGGAAGGTAGGAACTCCTGCGGCGGAGGACAGCAGTGCTGCTTCCTCTAAGAAGGCTAGGGCTTCCAAAACAAAGAAGTCCGATACTGGCAATCTTCAGAAGGCTGAGAAGACCGCGAGTACCGCTACTTGGAGTCAGGTGCTCTCGCTATTCACGGATTTGGGGGCATACCAGAAGAACATGACCTTCAAGATCCCGAAGAAGGATAGGAGGGCCAACAATCCTCCGATGGGTTACCTCACGGTGTATTTTGCCCAGATGAGGTATGGTTGGCGATCGTTTATGCCTCCTTTCTTATGTGAGGTCTTCAAGGCCTGCAACGTTTGTCCAAGCTAGGTAACCCTGAACAGTTTTGCCGTTTTATGTATTTTCGTCTTCTAGTGCCAAGTGAAAGGTTTGAGCTGTATTGTGGCTCAATTCTTTTCAATTTTTGACACCATAATTTCGCCCGGGGGTCTCCCCTTTTATCATTTCCGCCATCGGGATGGCGCAAAAAATTCCACGAAGAAAATTTTGAAGGAGACACTTAGCTCTAACAGTACTTGAAAGGACAAGTACTTATTCGTGAAGCTTGTAGAGGGTGAGTGGGACATGCCCATTGACTGGAGGGAGGCTGATGCACCTGTGCATTCTTTGAACTCGGAGGCGGTTCTTTCTCCGATAGTTTTGTAGAAATCGTTGATGGAGATGGATGACTTTGACATGCTGTATAAAATGTTAGGGCTGCATCACGTAGTGTTCTCCGATGCCTCTGTCTTGGTGCCTTTATCTATGTCCTCTGAGGGGCGAACTATCTTCGGTAAGTAATTTAGGTTTAGTTTTGTTTGTGCCTTCTTTCGAATGATTTTGATTTCCCTGACTCTTATATGTTCTGGTATGATATAGGAGAAATTTTGGCAAAATATTTTTCGCGTAAGAGTCTCTCGGATCCACTCGTGACCGCGATGCTATCGGGGCAGGATATCTCAGCTCTGAGTGGTCGAAAGAAGTCCAAGGCACAAGCGACTTCGTCGGCCCGTTCGTCAAGCGACACTTCAGATGTTCCCAAGGAGAAGGATCCGGAGGACGAGGAGGTTAATACTCCCGAGACGTCGATAGGCATCCGATGGCAAAAGAGGAAGAAGACCACTCGTTGTTTGTTATAGGGGCAGACAGTGTGATTTATGGGGTTGTCCCGCTTACCACCATGGATCCGCGATCAGCTATGGTCTTAGTATTCGACTCGGGTTTTGTTGCGGGAGGCTCTCCGAGGAGTTCTGGCGGAGAGTTTGCTTCGGAGGGAGGCTTTCCTTCTGAGAGAAGTCTGACCGCGGATTGGACATCTTTAGCGGTGGCGCCGGAGTGTGTGACCATTTCCTATGACGATCCTTCCTCTTTTCCTTGGAAGGAAGTGAAGGAACCTTCTATGGCACCTTCAGTCAGGCCAATATTTGAGCCTTCTGTCCCCGGTAAGTCTTTGTAACTTGTCTTTAAGTATTTTTAATACTCTCTCATTTTCTTTCTTTTTATGGTTATTTCTTTATTGCTTTCTACAAGTTTCATAGATAAGGGAAAGGCTCTGATGACTCAAGAAGATGGGACCCCTTAGGTAATTGATCACTTCCCTTAATTTACCTATTTTTGCTTGTCATTAATTAGTAGCTAACTTGTTTGTGTCTTTGTAGGAAAGGATTTCTTAGCGCTGCTCCTTAAATCCCACTTGGAGCTATCACTAGGTGATTCCGAAGATGTTCCGGGGATTCCCGAGGCACATCCCGAGGAATCTATGTGGACGCTAAGGTTTCGTTCCTTGATTCTCTTTTGGGGGTGAAGGGTCCTTCTGCTACTGCGGGGGTTCATCGAGCATTGATTACTAATTCTGAGACGATTGCCACAGTCCTCGTGACTTTTTCTCTCGGAGGCATTTCTTTATGTATGCATGTTCCAGGGGGTCCTCCTCGTCTAGTAGATTTTCCGTCCTTAAAGACATTGGAGGCTGCCTTCTAGAAAGTCCTCTGCTTCTTTATTTCTTCCAACGTCGCGCCCTCCGATGGACTTCATGCAGACGTGCCTCAACTGGATGGGGCTTATGGTAAGTTTTTTCCCCTCTTTCTGACTTGTCTTTCTTCGTAGTTTTATCCTTGCAGGAATTTCTTTTTGGATAGAAGAAGTTACGGTTGCTATTTTTTTACTTTCAGGTTGGAAATGCTAGGGAGGCGGCTATTGTGGCCGAGCAAGGGTCTAACTAGGGTGGGGAAGAGATGGAGATCATCTGAGGGCATGTGGCGGCACTTGTTGCTAAAAGGGATGAGGATCTGATGGAGATGGACGTCCTTCGGACAATGATATCCGATTATAAGTTCCGATGGGGGGAGGACCAAAAGGAGCTGAAAAAGCAAGAGGAGCTGATGAAGAGTTTCCAGGCTTCTTATGAGAAGCTGGAGGCCTTGGAGAAGATTTCCAGGCTAAGATTAAGCTTTTCGAGAAGGAGAAGGAGGAGGCTCAAGCAAGGGAGAGGAGTCTTCAGGAATAGCTTAGTCAGGCTCTTGATCGTGCGGAATCAGCGGAGGGGAAGTTATCTGTAGCCATTTCTCCCGAGGAGTTGCAAAGAAAGGTGGATGTGGCGGTTCAGTATGCTCAGAGGGGAGACGACGTGGCATTGTTCGGAACTTGTGATAGACGTCATCAAGGGCTCTTGGCACGGCATACACTATGAGGGTATTTGGAGTGTGGCAAGTTGGTCATGGGGTAATGGCGGCCGTGAAATGTCTATGTGAGATTTTTCGACGTTTACAAGTTGAAGAGGCCTACCCCCGAGGAGGCCTATGCCCTTTTCGAGAGGCATAATAATGTGTTATCTCCTCGGGCCTCTCCCGCTCCTTCTCCGATGAGATCAGCTAGTAGTTCCGGAGGGGTCCTCTCGCCCACTGTTCAATTACCTCCGACGACTCTTCCCTCATAGGGGACACCTCTTCGGCTCCGTCTCCTCCTACCACGAGGGCATAGTCAAGGATTTTATCTTTCCTGTCTTTTAATTTTAAGATTTTTGAACTTTTAATTTTGCATTTTAGCACCTATAGTTATTTTTTCACGATTGTCAATGTACTTCGAGGACTTCTCGGTTTTTAGGAATGAATGGTTATTCTGCTCTTTCTCTCTTTTGTCTTTTTCCACATTTATAGTTAACTAAAAAAATGGAGATTCCTTATTATATACATACTGGGACCCCCTCAATTAATCTTGAGTTAATTTCTCATTCTTGGCGGCCAAGTAATCTGTGCACCAGGACGTGCCCTTTTGTACGGAGTTACTTTTCTCTAAATAGAGATACCCATCGACACATGTCCCTGCCTATATTTTTACTTTGATAGCTCAAGCTTTAACTCGATTCTTAAGAGGAATGCCTATATATATATATTTGGAATTTAGTGAGTATTCTCACATTCATTTTAAGTTATTTTACTAAGTTGTGTACCCATCTTCAGCAAAGCTAGATTTTCTCTTCGGTTTTTTTTGCTTTTGCTCACTTTCGGGTTGGTTTTTAACTAATTATTAAAAAGTAAGAAGCAATTTACTTGGCAAGATGATGTATTCTCATTATAAGCATGGTGGTTCTGTTTCTTCGAGAAATTCCTCTCGCCATTCATCTCAAAATCTTTCACTGCGGTTGGGCGTCTATCACGCTTCCGATGAAGGTTCGGCTGCCTTCATGGGGACTTCTTCGGTGAGGGGTGTCCCAGGGCCTTCGTACGAGGACTCCCATTGAATGAATCATATCAAGGAGGTTTTCATGGATAGAGATCCTTATTCTCCCGCTGACCGTTCATCGGTGTTTAATATGCTTCCCTTGAGTCCTTAAAGGATGATGGGATGAGGGTACATTGGATCCGTGGTGAGTACCGAAGACGGGGGTCTATTGTGACCCTTTTTGCTGCGTATGCTTTAACGTTTGATAAGTATGATGTAGTTATACCCCACCTCGATTAGAGGGCATATGATCCCCCTTCCGGATATTTAACCGTTTATTGTGAGCAAATACGGTGTGGATGCGTCCACCCTTTTCTTTAGGTCCTGTTCCGATATTGGCAGATATGCCCGAGCCAACTCACGCCTAACTCGTATCGTCATTTGGTGGGGTATGTTATGTGATGTGAACTGTTAAACCTCCCGATGTCTCCATATCAAGTGGGGGCAATATTTATCCCACGTCCTTGTTCGGGTGGCCCTTCTTTTTTTTTTAGCCTGGCCTATCAGGATAATAGCAGAGCCTTCACGCATGTTTCCAATCATCATTCTCATCGAGAGGATTGGAGGCGTAGGTTCTTCTTTGTCCGTCCGAAGGGCCTATCGGTTAGTGCGTTGGAAGTGCCTCTCCGATGGGGCATAGGATATATCGTCACTAATCTTGAGACATCTATACGTGAATGGGAGGTTTTATCGGGTTCGGGGTTGTTCTTGGGTACCTACGATATCAACGGGCTACTAGAGCTTCCCGAGTCTCTAATCCTCGCAGGCCTTCAAGAGGGGGTGGATATTTTTAATCTCTCTCATCAACCCCTTCACAACAACTTATTTTTTCATAAATTCTTCACTTTTTTATCTTCTATTTACGATATTCCTCAATAAATTTGGGTTTACAATACCCTTGTGCTCTTGATAGGTGCGGAGATGGAAATGTTGACCATTAAGCCATTCTGTAAGGCTTTTTAGGGTAAATATCGAATGGTGGATATGCCCCTTACGAGGATGAGGGCTCTTATCATTCAAATTTTGATGCAGTAACGAGTCGTTCTTTGGAACAGAGATATAGGAGGGCTTTGCCGGTTGCAGCCCCCCAGTTAATCCTGTAGAACTTAGGGTGCAAGAGGGTTTGATGGATGTTGCCTTTCGTATGGATCCCTCTACACTCCCTTTGACGGTGCGGTCTTCTCCTGAGGGAGATATCTTTGACATGATAAATGTGGTGGAGGAAAGTCTTCCCTATCTTACTCCCGAGGGGACTTGTTCCCTCGGGGAGGGTTTCGGTCACGAGGGCTTCCCACTCCTTGAAGAAAATCCTATTCCTGCGGGGTCCCAGCCCTTCAGAGAGGGTGATGGTTCCGTTCCTCCAGCTACTTCAGCCACGAATTTTGCCGAAACTATTTAAGTGGTTTATTGAACATGCTGGATAGTTAGTTAATGAAAACTCTCCCTTTATCCAGCCTTGAGGACTTAGCCTCCAAAGATTTATGCGAGGTATACTATTTGTTCGTTCATATAACACTAACCTTGACGCTTTCATTGTGGTAATAGGCTTCTTTTGTGCAGATTTATATGGTATTGAACGCCATTAGTTCCCGAGGGGGCTCTTCCTCTGATACAGGCTTGCTGTATCGTCATCAAGATGAGTTAGAGAGGGGTCTTTTGGAGGCCCAGGAGGAGTTATCCTGTCTTAAGGCGGATCGCGAGTCTTCTCAGGAAGATCACGGTGAGATGTTATAGTGTGAGATGAACAAGTTATGGGAGCTGGAACGCCAACTGGTTTTAGAAAAGGCTCGAGTGTTAGGTTTAGAAGAGCGGATGGGAGACCTGAGGTACCAATTTTGCTTTTCCGATGAGCAGTTGTTGCGCGTTATATGGGAACGAGACGCGGCAACTCAACGGGTATTGGAGATGTCCCGTACTCATGAGGTGGAGGTGGTGATGGCCAAAGTCCAAGTGGTTTTGGGCATATCAGGTTCATCCGTTCTTCGGGAGTCCTTTCAAAGGGAGATGCGTGACTTAGTCTGCATCGGATATCGGTTGTGCCGGGACGCTATCCGATCTTTGCCAGGGTTTCCTTCGAGGTTGGCTATTCTTGAGCTCAACATTCGTCAAATTTTTACAGAAGTTAATTCAGCGGTTCCTGAAGACTTCGTGGTTCTGACGGTAGTGATTGATGACTATGTGAACTTGTCCGAGGAGCAGTAGCATCGTCTTATCAGGTAGGGAGAGTGATTGGTAGAGGAGAATTAGGGTATATAGCGTCGGTTTTAATGGTATAAGGACCTTTGTATACGGTGTGGTCTGATATACCTATGAGAGTTTGTTTTGTAATAGATGGTCCATGGGACTGGGTTGTTTAGATGACCACATGTAGGGTCATTATTTTGTAGTGCAACCATTCTTTCCCCCTTTATTTTTTTGTATAGGAACCATCTATATGAAATAGCTCTTTTATGTATGTACAAATTTCTACTTTACATAAAGCATAATATTTTCTATGTTAAGGGCATTCCAGGTATTTTGGAGTATTGCGCCTTCGGAATTGCAAGCTGATATGCTGTCGGTTCGATGATTCCCACGATTTTGTAGGGTCCTTCCCGTCGGGTGTCAAGCCTTCCTACGTTTTTGGAAGCTCCAACTCTTTTTAGCACTAGGTCTCCAACTTGGAAAATCCTAGATTTTACCTTATTGTTCTAGTACCGTGACATCTGGGCCTTGTACTCCTCTATTCGGACAGTGGCTCGGGTTCTCCTTTCTTAGAGGAGATTAAGGGTAAGGGCTAAGTTAGAGCTATTAGCCACTCCTTCATATTCCCGTATTCGCAAGCATTCCACAACAACTTTTGGGGGCACGACGGCTTCGCTGCCGTACGCTAGGATGTAGGGAGTCTCGTCCGTGGTCATCTTTGCGTGGTTCGATAAGCCCACAGAATGACAGGTATCTCCTCGACCCATTTGGCTTTGTGCCAATCCAGTCTAGCCTTTATGTTTTTTAGCAGGGTGTGGTTAGTCCTTTCTACTTGGCCATTTGCTTGGGGATATCCCACCGAAATGAAACGATGCTTGACTTCCCAATGGCTGCACCAATCTTCTAACTATTTACTTGTATAATGTAGTCCGTTATCACTCACAAGACTCTGAGGAATGCCGAATCGGCACATGATATTCCTCCATAGGAAATTAATGACCGCACCTGCTGTGACTCAGGCTAAGGGTTCTGCCTCTACCCATTTGGTGAAGTAGTCCACCGCTACGAGCAGAAATTTATTTTCCCGATGTCGGGAATGAGGGGTTCTACTATATCGATGCCCCATTTGGCAAATGGGCATGGTGTTAGGTTAAGCTTCCATGGAGCCGCTGGTTGGTAGGTCCTCGGGGCATAAGCTTGGCACGGTTTGCACTTTTTGGCGTGTTCCTTGAAATCTCTAGCCATCGTGGGCCAGTAGTAGCCTTGCCAAATCATGCGCCCGACCATGCTTTTGCCTCCAGCATGGCTTCAACAAGTTCCTTCATGAATTTCCGATAGGACTTGCTGTGCCTCTTCCTCCTTCAGGCATCGGGCATGCGGGCAAGAGTAAGTTCTCCAAAATAGTACCCCGTCCTTAAGAAAGTATCGCATGGTTTTCTTAGACATAATCCGCTATACAGATTTGTCCTCGGAGTAACTTTCGGGATCTTGTAGATAAGCCTTGATAGAGGTTATCCAATTCCTCGGGGAATCCGCCGTGGTGTTAACTCCTTTGCTTTCTGCTTTTTTGAGTCATCTACTTGGAGGAGAGTAATTCTTCGGGTGTGGATGGTGGTTGTATGAGTGGCCATCTTGGACAAGGCGTCCGCTTCCTGGTTTTCCTCTTGAGGAATCTGGATGACCCTGTATTCATCAAACCATCCTTGCTTCTGGTGGACTACCCGAAGGTAATCTCGCATTCTTTCTTCTTTGGCCTCGTAAGAATCGTTGACTTGTTGAACGATTAGCTGGGAATCGCTATGGATAAGTATCCTTTTTATCCCGCCTTTTTGCGTGAGTCTCATTCCGATAAGAAGGGCTTCATATTCTACTTCGTTATTTGATAGAGGATAGTCAATTCTGACCGCATAGTGGAGCATCTCTTCTTCAACTTCCTTATTTACTAGGACTACCCTCGCTCCTACATGAGTACTTACAGAGGAGCCATCCACGTAGGCGTGCCATAGGGGTACCCTATCTTCCACTCCGATGCCCGCTAGTTCCATCACAAAGTCCGCCAGGACTTGTGCTTTGATGGAGGGCCTCAGGGCATAGGAGATATCGTACTCCGTAAGTTCTATTGCCCACTTTATCAATCTCCCCGGTGTCTCGAGTTTATTAAGAATAGCACGCAATGGATGCTTGGTCAGAACAGTAATTGGATGGGAAAGGAAATTCGGGAGCAGTTTTCGAGCTGTAGTAATCAAAGTCAAGACAAGTTTATGGGTTAAGGTATACCTGGTTTTAGCTCCGCTGAGGGTCTTACTAACATAGTACACGGCACCAACGACTTCCTCTTCTTTGACCTGGTTTTAGCTCCATGTCCTGTTCTTTGACCAATACGGCACCAACGACTTCCTCTCCGACGGATAAGTAGACGAAGAGTTCTTCTTGGGGTCAAGGTTTCACCAGCAAGGGCGGTTTCACCATGTAATTTTTTAACTCCCTCAGAGCCTCTTCGCATTGGGCCGTTCATTGGAATTCTTTGATGTTTCGGAGTACCTTAAAAAAGGGGAGTCCCTTTTTCCGCCGATTTAGAAAGAAATCGGCTCAAGGAGGCCATTCGGCCGGTCAATTTTTGGACATCTTTTATTGTCCTCAGAGTAGGTAACCCTATGATGGCCTCGTCCTTTTCGGGGTTAACTTCTATTCCTTTTTCTGTGACCATGAAACCTAAGAACTTTGCTCCTGGTATTCTAAAGGAGCACTTTTTTGGGTTAACCTTCATTCCGAACTTGTTCATGATGACTAGCGCCTTTCGTAGATCTTCGGGGTGATCTTCAGTAGAGTGGCTTTTGACGACCATGTCGTCCACATAGACTTCTACTGACTTTTCGATGAGTCCGGCAAATATGATGATTACCAACCCTTGATAAGTAGCCCCGACATTTTTGAGTCTGAAAGGCATTACTAAATAACAAAAGGACCTGCATCGGGGATAAAGCTAGTTTTATCTTGGTCAACCGCTGCCATCGAGATTTGGTTGTATCCCTGATCTCCCTCTATGGTTGATAAGAGCGCACAGCCAGTTGTGGAGTCAACTAGTTGATCTTTGCTAGGCAGAGGATAGCAATCCTTTGGACAGACTTCGTTGAGGTTTGTAAAGTCCACGCACATCCGCTATCTTCTTCCATGTTTGGGGACTAGGACAACATTAGCTAGCCATTCGGGGTATATGACTTCCCTGATTCGTTTTAAGTTAAGGAGGCATTGTATCTCCGACCGAATGATCTTATTATGCTCAGGTCCCATTTTTCTTTTCTTTTGCTGGATTGGTTTAGCCCCAGGCTTTACGCTAAGAAAATGTTGGCATACCTTATTGCTGATTCGCTGGGGTGGCCCTCCTTCCCATGCAAAGAGATGGTGAAATTGTTTGAGGACGGCAGTTAGTCGGGCTTCTAATTCAGGCTCCATGTGTGTGCCCATCTTAATTACCTCTCGGGTTCTACTTCCACAAGTTCTACCATCTTTAGTTCCTCCACGGGTTGAACCCGTATTTCTTCGGTCTTACGCTTTTTACTATTGCCGAGAGTGGATTCGTCCTCTTCCGGAGGGATGGCGTTCATGCGGCACTCCCTGACTTTGGCTTGACTTTCTCGGACTTCTTCAATACCTGAGCATGTGGGGAATTTTACCATAAGGTGAAGGGTAGAGGGAATCGCTTCGAAGGTCCGAATGGAGGGCCATCTACATGTGGCGTTATACGTCTGGGACGAGCCCTCCACCACCCAAAATTTGGTAGGTTCTGTTCTTCGAATGGCTCCCTCTCCCCATGACATGGGAAGAGTTATGGTTCCAAGGGTATTATAGGCTTCTCCCAAAAATCCTACGATGTGGACCTCGGCCGCTTCTAGTTGTTCTCTTTTCAATTCCATAGCTAGGTAAGTAGGTAGGAACAGGACATCCACGAAACTGCATGTATCAATTAGGATTTGTTGGATCCCAAATCCGTGGATAGTAGCATTGATTACCAAAGGATCCTCGTGGGGATAGATTATCCCTTTCAGGTCCTCGGGTCCGAAGGTGATGCTAGGCAACCTAGCTCCTTGAATGGAGCACATGGGGCGTTGTTCCACTTGCCTTGCTTCCTTTAGATATTTCTTCTTCTTACCTCGAGGCGTCATCGAAATATCTACCCCCTCTATCATGTTAAAGGTTCATCCTGAAGGGACGTTGTCTTCGTAAGATTCCGAGGGAGGAGGTAGACTCCGATGCCCCGTGGTTTTTTCTCGGGATCGTCTACCAGGGGTCCTTTCTTCCTCATTTTGCTCCTCTTGGAGCCTTTTCCATACATTTGGCCTAGATTCCTCGGGGTTGTTTTCGTTCAAATAGTTCTTGAGGTACCCTGCTTCTAAAAGGCGGAGCATTTCCTTTTTCAAAGTGGTGCACTCCTCGATAGTATGCCCATAGGTTTTTTGATACTTACACTAATAAGAAAACCTGGCTGGTGTGGGCTAGTGTAATCCGTTGTTACCTCTCACCACGTTGAGCACTTCTTCTGGAGCGATAGTCATCTGGGGTAGAGGTACGGGCTGGAGGAACTTCTTGACCGTGCCACCGTCGCCATTGCGTTGGAAGGTTTTCCCTTCTTTACCCTTCTCTTTGGTTTTTACTTCTCGTTCAATACGTTCGTGGTGCTTGTTATCATCGTCCTCCATACGTCTCTTCGTGCCTTCTACTTCTTCCATCATGATGCAAGTTTCTGCTTTTTGCATAAGCTCATTCATGTCTGTTACATGGTTTCCCATGAGGTATCATAAGAAGTCTCCTGATCGGAGTCCTTGAGTAAGGATGTCGGCCAAAATAGTTGGGCTAACATTTGGGACATCTAACGCTTCATTGGAGAAGCGTTTTATGGAACTTTGCAAAGGTTCATTTCTTTGCTGCTTAACCGTGAAGAGGTATGGAGCGAATTTAGGGTATCGCCGATTACAAGCAAACTGTCGTACGAATAGGTTGGCCAACCAGTCAAAGCTTACTATAGAGTTAGGTGGGTAGTGGGTAAACCAGGCTTGAGCCCGTCCTCTGAGAGTAACATGGAAAATCGGCATAGGGCGTGGTCAGGAGTGGAGGATAGGTCCATCCCTGCCAAGTATTGGTGGATGTGATCTTGGGGATCTCTTCCATCGGAATCCCTTGTATATAAGGGGACATTGATGGGTCGCATCCCCGAAGAAATAAATGCTAAAGAGATCTCTGGAACAAGAGGAGAGATTTTAATCGTTGGCTCCTCATTGGGGGCCATGGTTTTCTTGATGTCACCCATCTCCTTTCGTAAGTCATTAAGCACTCCCCATATGATATTGTCTCCATCCATCAGGTAATCCGAGGTATATGGCCTTTCTTCCCTCGGGCCTGCCCTCGGGGTTTCTTCGTAATTATAGTACATCCGTTGCTCCCGAAGGGGTTCACGGTGCCAAGACGTGGGCATCGGGCTCCATTCTACACAGGGTCGGCCTTCTTCCGAATGGCGATTTCTCTGATAGGGAGATTCGGAAGGCGTGGCATGGGTATTCTCAGACCTCCATGGAGTCTTTCGGGTGGTGGCCTCCACAAGCCGTTCGAAGACGGATCGAGGGATATTGACAAAATCTCGGTCTTTAGATCGATGAACTGAGGGGGTAGTTTCTGAATTTTCTTGGTGGGTCCAGCGACTCTCGCTGTCAAATAAATCGTCCATAATATTCAAACACTTGTTGAACACGCTCAGGGACAGATTCTATGGCGTTTCTACAGACGGCGCCATTTTGTTAACAGGTTTGATATTACTACCTAATTAACAGATTTATTTAGGGTTGAAACACCCTGCCCGTGGTTCAGAAGCTTGTAATATTATGACAATAGCCCTCTTTGTATTCACTGAATTTCACTCCAAATTCTCTTGTACCTTGGTGTGTGTGTGTGTGATCCTGAATCCTCCTTTATTTCTCAACATGTCCCTTCCTGTTGTAGAGGTTTTTTAGGGACATGTGTCGTTATGTATGTTTAAATAAATTACAGGTGTTGCAATATGTGTTAATGGATAGGATAAACTTCATATTTGCTGAATGGGCGCTGACTGGGACGAAATTTTATATCTTCCGATGACTTTAGGGGATTCCGATGAGTTGGTTCTTTTAATTTCTTTCCTCTAATAGGCTGGGTTCCTTGGGAAGGCTTCATAAGTGAGTCGGGGTATTCATGCGTTGCGATTGTAGTTTCGATAGCAGACTGTTTTTATGTGGTTTTCTTCTTGATATGTGCTCTGATAGATAGATCTGTACTTTTTTACGTTTGGTGTGAGGTCCGATGGCTTTTTACTCTAGTAGTGCAATGTTCTTGCGTTAGGATCTTTATGACATGTGCTCCGAGGATTTTTGGACTTCGGTAGGGCATTGTTCTCGCACTTTGGTCTTCGGGATTAGTGTTCCAAGGGCTTTTCATACTTCGAAGTGTTCAATGAGGGGATGTTTTCGCCTTTTATGGGACTCCGGGTCCGTTGTGGCCCCTCTTGGCTCATTGATGGATATCGGAGTCGTGCCGGTCCATCTGGGTTTACTATTTTCCGATGTCGCATTGATATATTTTCTTTATTCATCGTGACTTTCTAGGGGCGCTTTGGTGCCTCTTCGGGTGCCACTTCTTACCCCTTTGGGTTTGTGACATTCGGTGGGCCTACTCATCAGGAGTATATGTGACGATAGTATCAACTTGGGTTAATCCCTATTTTTTAGGGTTTCACGTTTTGGTTAATCCCATATTTATTTTTTAGGGTTAACACAAAAGAAACAGAAAAGGTGTGAAAAAGTGTGGAGTCTTTAGTGTGCTTTACAACTATTTTAAATTTTTGGTAAAAATTGTCACATTTTCTGATTTACAATTCTATGAAGGAGAGAGAACGAAGAGAGAGAAGAGAAAATGAAGGTGCTTATTTTATTAGTAATTAACATAATTAATTTGATGGTTTAATGTGGGAGATTATTTTTATGTGCTTATATATGTCACATGTCCCTATATGACTGAGGGAAGAGAGAAGTCAATAGGATTTGTGAATTGAAATATATCGCTCATTATTGTTTATTAAGTGTTCAAGAGTTTATTCGTTAACAATAACCCACGGAAATGTTCTTAATCCAAGTCTTCTAAATGCAGTCGTTTTGTTCATCTATTAACACAATTATGTATGAGTACAAGAGCAGGTCGGATTAAATTAACTAATTACATCGCTGGTTATTATAAATATGAAATATAATCCAAAGAATGTAGTTGCCTTCTTTCTTTGTACTAACCACTACCAACCTCGGCTTATTTTTCATTTATGTTTAGTTAGATAATTATTAACATTATCTTTTGGTCACATCAAATATATGCGAGCGCATAATTCGGAATATTATTTGCTTGAATAACGTGGTTCAGTCACAGATGGTAGACCCTTTCTTTATCTTCAATTTTATTCGGTGGGTCTAAATGAAAACAACTATTTAGCAAATCACAAGACGACCTTCGCATCTCCTCACAGTGATGGATGAATGCTTCATCAACGATTTTTAAATGATAATAAATACAATATGCTGTGAATTAAATTTAGGGATATTTACGTTCACACCCCCTAAGGTTTGGTATAATTACAAAGACCTCCCCCGAGGTTTGCATAATTACAATTACCTCCCTTCTAATTAGGAATTGCAACTAAATATCCTTCTTTGCCTTTGATCAATTAGTTTGGTTTAAAAGATTTGATGTTATATTAAATAACGTTAACGCAATATAATAAATTTTATTTTAAGTCTTATGTGTAAACATTTGAACAATTTTAATTTAAAATCTCTGAAAAAATTTAAGTGAAATTTTAAAACTAACACTAATAATTTTATTCAAATATATATATATATATATTAAATATTTTTCTCTAATTTTAAACTAATTTCCACTTTTAAATAATTGTAAGAAATTCCTTTTAAACTACATTTAAACATGTATCTTATTTAAAAATTATTTAGTATATGAAATTACAATGAATATTGTCCACCACCATATAAATAAATGTAAATTTTGTATTCTCTCACCGCTAAGGTTTTTTCACCAAGAAAGAAGGAGTAATAAAATTAAATATATGTGAAAATTGAAAAAACAAATAGTTTATTTTTCTTAATTCAATAATTATTTAATCTAATATTACATGTATACTCTTGAAACTAAGTAAAATATCAAGTACTTTTAACATGACATTTAAATTCATTTAAAGAATAGAATCGATCAAGGGTAAAATGTGAAGTTCATTTATAATTACTAGTAGGAGAGGAGGTCATTATAATTATCTAAACTTTATGGAAAGTCTTTGTAATTACATAAAACCTCAAGAAGTGTGACTGTAATTATCTCTTTAATTTAACTTGCTAACAGTTTTTCTACAACGTCTCCTGTAATATATGAAAGACGCATTACCTTCCTATAAAAAAAGGGCATATAACCTCATGTAATATACAAAATAGGCACATTACTCCCTATAAAAAATAAATATACAAATTGACTATATACCATATAGAATAAGTATATTACCCCGATCACTACAAGAAAATGGGCATTTTCCGTCGGGCACGGCGTTTTGGGCCGACGGAAAAGGCCATTTTTTTTCGTCGGGTAAAAAAAACGATGGAAAAGCCCTTTTCCGTCGGGTACAAGCCGACGGAAAAGGGCCTTTTTTTTCCGTCGGCTTTTTACCGACGGAAAAGGGGCAAAAAAAAAAAATAAATAAAAAAATAAAGAAAAAAAAATGGTGTTAGCTTTTCCGTCGGTAAATTACCGACGGAAAAGGGCTTTTCCGTCGGCTTTTTACCGACGGAAAAAGGGCAAAAAAAAAAAAATAATAAAAAAATAAAAAATTGGTGGCAGATCTGATCCGTGTGATTTGATCACACGGATCAGATCACGCCACCTCAGCGATCTGTGTGATAATTCACACAGATCGCTGACGTGGCACGCCCCACCCCCTTTTTTTTTGGTTTTTTTAATTTAACCCTACTACTCCTAAATATCTATAAATATCCCTTATTCTACCCACTTAATTCATTCATTCTTCCCATTCTCCAAAAACTATCTACTTTCTCTCCCAAAAATTCTTAATAACTAACAAAAATTTATCCATATTCACTAACTTATAATTAGAGTTTATTATTTGTTTTATTATTTTATTTCTACTTATGTTTTATTCATTATCTAACTAATAATAACTATAAAAAACTTATATTATCAAGATTTTATTTTAAATACGAAATTTTATTTATTATAATAAATAATTTAAAAAAATTGCTCGAATATGTGAATGTTATTATTTAAATCGATTTCTTTTAAATTAAATCGCCAAATAAACATAAAAAATTTATTTAAAATCGTTTCTTTACAAAAAATCGCCAAAAAATTATAAAATAATTATTTAAAATCGATTTCTTTTAAATAAATCGGCAAAAAATCATAAACCAATTATTTTAAAACGATTTCTTTTAAATCAATTGTTTTAAATCGTTTTTTAAAATCATTTATTTAAATCATTTTTTTTATTTTTTTTAATATTTTTAAACCCTTTTCTGTCGGCTTTAAGCCGACGGAAAAGCCCTATACCGTCGGCTTTAAGCCGACGGAAAAGGGAAGCTTAAGCCGACGGTATAGGAAAAAGGCTTTTCCGTCGGCTTTAAGCCAACGGAAAAGCCCTATTCTGTCGGTAAAAGTCCGACGGAAAAGCTCTTTACTTACGAGCTTTTTTCCGTCGGGCTTTTCCGACGGCTTTTGCCGACGGAAAAGGGTATTTCCGTCGGAAAAAGGCCCTTTACCGACGGATTTTCAGCCGTCGGTAAAGCCCTTTTCTCTTGTAGTGGATATAGTTTTATAATTTGCACACCATCCCTTTAATACTAGAGTATAAGAAGGAAGTATTTTGCACCATATAAAAATACATGGGGCATAATGAGCATATTTAACCTAAAACAATATAGGATTTTTCCTGTGTTATTATTACGAGTAGATAATGTGTCTATTTTGTATATCACATAAGGGTAACATGCCAATTCTTATTTTTTAGAGAGGTAACGTGCCATGACAAAGACTCTTAATTTGATTTCGAAACCTTCATCGCTATATCTTGCCAGCGAGGGATCATTTTCAAGTGAATGGATAAAAATATTGACTCTTAATTACCTAAATCGCAACTAGTACGAATTGAAAGAACAATCAGCCATAAACTAGTAAAAGGATTTGTTTTTTCAACAGAACATGGGTATTTGGTTATTAGACTGGTTTTACGTGATTCTCATTGTGTTACTTAACTTATGTAACCTTCAAATCACTAGGTTTAATGCTTATGCATTCTTCAATGAAAAGCTTTCATCATTTTAATTATCTGATAAAATGAATAATTATTATCTACCAACCAATGGATTCTCTTTTTATCTCTATGTTTCGTCTTTTATGAACAGATGGAGAAATGTACTAAAGAGGATAAGGTTCCACCATATCAGAAACTCTTTCATGGTATAAAACCAATTAAATATTATTGTACATGTTATTTGGTGGGGTTATTTAGGTGGCCCAGTAATGAACTATGTGAGCCTGCCCATCTTATGACCCATTCAAGAGAGTATCGAATCGTACTTGATGATGCATAATCTGTCCCACCCTCGGAAAAAGGCGGAAAAGCGGGTACCCTACAAAAAACCAATTGTCCACAGTCTTGCTGGAAAATACGTAATGGCCGCGACCCGCCTCCACCCAAACAAAGATAGATGGTCCAAACTCTGGAGACGGTACCCCCGAGTCATGACTCGAAAACACCCCAGCAAGGGTACTCGGTCTAAACACTCGGAGAAAGATACCACAAGACCTGGTCAATGCCTCTTAGACAGGATGACGAAGGCTCGAACACGTCCCCCCTAAGGACCTAAGACCTACATAAGATTAGGGTACCCACGACAAAACGACATGAGACCCCTGAATCCGAGAGAATAGCCGCCCTCGGAGCAATCGACACCCCACGAGACGCCCGAGGAGCCGTCACCAACACTTAGCCAAAATTGAGGAAATAGGAGCACATAACCAACATTAAGGACACGTGTAAAGACAAGGCAAGGTCAAAGACCTACCATAATCAACTCATAATCAACAAAACGACCCGTAAAGACGTACCAAATCTACCACGACCTCCGACTCACCTCGAAAGACGCACTATTGGTCACCACCACTCCCAACGTCACAATCACCCTAATAATGAAGAAAGGCCATCCCTCACTAGTCCAACTCTCCCAATGTCAAAACCACCCTAATAACGAGGAAAGACCATCCCCCATTGGTCCAACACATTCATTGGGGCAGAAAGCAACAAACACCATTTCCAGGCTATTCACTGGTGCAGACCGAACTACATGCATTGGCTCAGACTACCCCCGAAGACCATTGGCGTAGAAGACTCTTACACCACTGGGCACCAACAAAGGAGGCAAGACCGACCCTCATTGACTAAAGACCCTTGAACTTACACTATAAATAGTCCCAATTTCTCAGCAAAGAATAGGGGACAAAAATAAGGAGCACTAATCCTCTCCACACAAAAACAACAATATTCTCCATTGTCATACACTCTACCTGTACTTAGAATTTATCGCATTTTTTTAGCTATAACTCGTGTACTTCACACGACCCCTTATACTTTACTCAAAGTTCTTCATAAAAATATTGTGCCTCATTTCCTCAAATTTGAGATTGGCGTTCCGAACACAAATACTTGAGTAACAATATCGCTAAACACCCCGACTATCCGGGCCCAGACGATATTGCCTCACCAAATGGCGCCGTCTGTGGGAACGTTTTAAAAGTTCTCTCAGAAAAGTTTGAGGAAAGTTGCATGGCCAGGAAAAGAGCTAGAAAAGTACCAGTTTGAGTATCGTCACGGTCCTCACAATCCCACACTGAAGTCGAATCCATGGAGAATCACGACGATGAAACAGAGAAGGAGCTAAGCCTTCCACTACATCCTGAGGACGTCCCACAACCAGATGGTCTAGTGCCTCCCCCTTAGGCCCCAACACCACCTGCAGCTGAAGCTTCTGTATCGCCAGGCCACCAGTATGTACCTTTAGGAACGGGATCCGCTATGGGTTATGTGTAGGTGCCCCTGGACATGTATCACAACATGTTCACTCGATTCAACCGACATGGTGCCATGACCTTCAAAAACGACGGAGGTCTTAACAGAGAGCGCCTGAGGAGAGGGGGAAACCCCCCGCGTCTCGAATCGGCCCCACCCATATAGCTCGATCATAGGGACTGACGCAAAATGATACCCGAGCTTACCCTCCTCAATGAAGAAGGAGACAACCCTCACCGAATACTGGCAACTCAGTCGATGCACGACGAGAAGGTGAACCCCCCAGGCCACCCCGTCTGCAAAGGGCAGCGTGGGATGCGCTCGACCTTTAGAAGCCGTATTATCCAGAGCCCGTAGCAAGACGTCGGTGCTCGCCGACACCCTATGCCCTGTTTATGAAGCATGATGAAAAAAATGCAGAGAGAATTGTGGGAACTCCGTCGCAATCTCAACGCGAGCAAGGAACCGACCTATCAGGGGCGCCAATCGCGCCCTCCATCGCCAAACCTCAGATCCTTCTGACCACGAAGCCCGCCGGACTTCCTAGCTACGTTGGAGAGAGCAATGATCGTGATCCCCGTGACCACATCAGCCAGTACCTCGCATGCATAGATTTGTCATCAGCCCCAGACTATGCGATGCGCTAAATCTTCCGCACAACCCTCACCAGAAAGGCCCAATCCTAGTTCCCTCACCTGCCTTCGGGGACCATCTATAGCTTCGACCAGCTAACACATATGTTTGTAAGGCAGTTTGCCTGTAACATGGCCTTCCCAAAGACTTGCAGTCACATGTTCAACGTCCGACAGAACACGGACGAACCCCTTTATGACTACATGCACCGATTCTGTCAGGTCGTAGGGGAAGTGGTCTGGTTTGACCAATGAGTGCTCTCCGATATCATCTTTCGATGATTGCTTCCAAGGGACTTTGCCAATTACCGCATGAGGAATCGCGCTATCAACTTGGAGGACTTATTGCAAAAATTAGAATACTTCATAGAAATAGAGGAAACACGCAA
Source organism: Linaria vulgaris (assembly GCA_948329865.1). Classification (NCBI taxonomy): domain Eukaryota; kingdom Viridiplantae; phylum Streptophyta; class Magnoliopsida; order Lamiales; family Plantaginaceae; genus Linaria; species Linaria vulgaris. Next base: position 15,054,258 of record OX415253.1, read on the forward strand.
GATCTTGGAAGCTGCCGAGACCACGAGGGCCCCGGTTAAGGGGAAAGAAAAACGGGAAGACAAGGAAGGAGGCAAAAGGGAAAGGGCCAAAAAAGAACTAGACCCCGTAACCTTGTCGAGCATGATGATATCCGCCATGGAAATCATGACCATCGTGGGGAAATAATGCTACTTTAAGTGGCCTCGGGCCACGAGGGACGCCCATAGGCTTAAGCACACAGGAAAATTTTGCACGTACCACTGAACGTTTGGGCATTTGACAAATTACTGCGTCCACCTCCAGAGGGAGATAGTCAGGCTCCTGAAGTTGGGCTATCTGGAAAAATGCATGGTGTCCGACGATCGTGACCCCGTGAAAAAGAAAGGGCGCGAGAAAGCACCCAAGAAGAAAAAACGCAGGTCAGAATCACCCGAAGAAGACGACGAGTCAGAGTCTGCCGAGCCGGGATAGCTTTCCCCACCTCCTCGTACGTATCGTGATAACGCCTCTACAGGAATATGATTGAGGGTGGAGTACTATCTGTAACCTTCGAACAAAGGCGAAACTACATTCGAAAGCCCGTAATGCGGACAACAAGTTGGAAGTCTTCCCCGCTAAAGTAGCTAACCAACCGATTATCTCCTTCGGTCCCGAGGATCTCTTGGGAATCATATACCCTTACGAAGATCCCCTCGTGGTCACAGCTACCATAATGGGGACCGAAGTTAGAAGTGTACTCGTAGACACGGGAAGTTCAATCAATGTTCTTTTCATACCTACATACATGGCTCTGGAGATTTCACAGAGTCAGATGGAGACGATCAAGGTTTCCCTCGTGGGTTTCTCCGGGGAACAATGCCAAACATTGGGAATTATAATTCTAACCATGTCGTGGGGAGAAGGGGCCACACGTTGTATCGAGCCCATAAAATTTTGGGTTGTGGATGCTCCCTCACGAACGTACAACGCCATATGTGAACAACCTGCCCTTCGAACCTTCGAAGAAGTTCCGTCCACTCTTCACCTGAAGGTCAAATTTATGACTCTGTCGGGAATATGAGTGCTCAAGGGGGATCAAACCCTCGAGCGAGAATGCCACATGAACGCCTTGCCAATTGTGTTCGACCCACCTGAGCTACAACCCCCTAACAAGAGAACTCTCTAGGGTGAGATCTGAGTTCAGTCGGCGGAAAAACTTAAGATGATAGAGCTAGTGGAAGGCGTCGAGGGCAAAACAATGAAAATCGGTACCAAGGTCGGGGAAGAGATAGGAAAAGCCATTATTGCCAACCTCGGGTCTTTTCACCACCTATTTGCCTAGAAAGATGGCCCTCTTAGACGCATTAGTCAGGAAATATATGTGCATGAGCTCAATGTGTACCCTAAGACCAAACCAATCCAACAAACAAAGATGAAGATGGGATTAGAGCAAAACAAAGTAATTCAAGCCAAAGTACAATAGCTCATAGACCTCCACCAGATCCGCGAAGTCAGGTATCCAGAATGTTTGGCCAATGTAGTCCTAGTCCCAAAAACGGGAAGTATGTGGCGCATGTGCGTAGACTTCACTGACCTCAATAACGCTTTTCCAAAAGACTGCTATCCTTTACCTAGTATCGACATGCTAGTCGATTCCACCGCAGGCCGTGCCCTCTTGTCCACCATGGACGGAGATCAAGGCTACAACCAGATTCCGATGGCAAACCACGATTAGGAAAAGACTAGCTTCATCACCGACATCGCCACCTTTTGCTACATATAAAATATGATTCTTTTTTGACAAACTTTAATCAAGTAAAATTCTAGAATTAATCGTAGAAAATGAATAAACAAATAATACAATTAGTTTTTAGTATATGGCAAAAACTCTGTCAAATCACTGTGCGCAAAATCTGGCGGCAAAATCTCGGCGGCAAACGGACACCAAACATCGTTACGGCAAATTGGTGCACTGTAAGCCAAAATGGTGTAAAGTCTAATGGAAAAGCTTAGACGTGGAAAGGACGCGCCTATCAAGTCACCCCCTAGGCCAACTTTCGTAATCTATAAATAAACCCCTTCTTCTAAAATGACTCACTCATACATTCTCTTCTTATCTTTCTGTATTATTCTGAGAGTTCAAAATATTCTTTTGATTCGTTCTTAATATTTGCAGTGCTACTATATTAAGAAGTCAAATTAGTTGTTGCATCTTGGGAAACGATTGGAAATTAAAACGTATGTACCTAGCGGAATAAAGATCATTTTAAGGAGGAAGAATGCAACTCTTACCTTGACTTCAAATTCCGTTTTATTTTTCTTAGCTTGACTTCAAATTCTGTTTTATTTTTTCTGAATTACATCAGTTACTATCCACAAAAGTTACCTCTAATTAGGGGTGTGCAAAACAATCCGGATCGATCGAATCATTGGTAATCGTATCAATTGGTACGGATCGTTTATCGAATCATTTAAATGATCTGATAAACGATCCGACGCAAAATACCGAATCATAATTTGATAGGATATTTGGTTTTATATGTCGACTACCGAATCGTACCAAATTACCAAACTATCTAATTCATATATAATATTTATATATTAAAGTTAGGAACTTCAACTCTTAGGCATGTGTTTTTCTTTTTCTTTTTTTGCATTATTAAGTAGTTAGATCATTAATTAAGTAATAAAAATTTTAGAGGGTGTGCACTTATATTTAAGACCCATTTAGAATTGGGGAATACACATCATTGTGATGATATCATGCTTGTTTTTTTTATTGAATGTCAATATGATGGTTAAATTAGAGTTAAAATAATGATATCTTGTTGAGCTCTAGAAAATATATTTATTATATTTGTCATATGTTTTTCTCAATTCGACTAATAGTTTTTTAAACCGAGAAATGATGCATATTTTTCATCATTTTTTGTTTTATTTTCGCAATGAAAAAATATTCAAGAAAAGTTTGGCAAAAATATCGAATCGATCGAAAGTACCGAATTCAAATTCGATAATTACCGAATCGTACCGAAGTAATTTGATTTGGCAAACGATTCGAGTTTTAGAATTACCAAATCAAACTATTTATCCAAATACCGAATCATTGATACGATAATATCGCTTTGCACACCCCTACCTCTAATATTGCTAGATGACAAATAATCTCCTTCGTTATTTATATATTTAAGCAAAATATGCTTCTATAGAATATAAGAATCAGCAAAAAAAGCGAGTGACGATATATTTTATGATGGTTGAGCGGAAAATAAAGGTTTTGTAGCAGTATATAGTTTATCAAATACATATTTATAAACTAAATACAACTAATTGTATTTTGATTTTTTAAATGAATGATATTAATCCACAAGAACATATTTTACTGATCTAAGAAAAAATATGATTATTTTATATTCTAATATATGCTTAAATAATTAAGTTTGGTGTTCATACATATGAGATGTAGATTGGGTATTTTGCTAATTGAAATAATATATAAGGTTATTTCCCAATTTTCTTACTTACTCTTGCAAATGACATTACCAAAAGATCACATATATCTACGTTATTCTGAAAACCCTTTTAAGGGAAATTTTTCATAATGTATATTTCCATAATTAGAAGAGTTGAACCAAAGACATTTGACAGTTACAAGGATGATCGAACCGTACCCATTCGATCGTCATTTGTCAGGTACCATTGGGGCCCGTAGGATGGGATCTATAAATACCTCATCCTCCGACTTTAATGACACGCAGTCACTACTATCGAGTAACTACTCAATATTGAACCAAGCAATTCGATCCATCTTAATTCGATTGTCATAATTCGATCGTCATGGATTCGACCGTCCCCAATTCGACCCTTGTCGATCGAGCCAACCCAATTCGATAGTCATCTCAATCGTGTAATATACGTTCGACCAATCCACCGATTCAAGGCTTGTCACACTCGAATATCTTCAATTCGACCGATCAGGCAGTTCGAGGCTAATTACCATCGAATCTCCCTAATTTGACAGTTATCAGATTTACAATATTTCTACTTGTATGGCCTAGTTAGCTTGTATAAGATGTTTCGGACCAAGCTAGTCCAATTAATGTTATAGATTAGTATTATTTTGCCATTCGTCAGACCCATTGTAATTGTTTGAAGGTGTTTTGTCACCCATACTTAAATAAGACCAAAATATTGGCGTCGTCTATGGAAAAACTATTTATTCTTGTGTATTGGCATGAAACTAGAAGGACTAGATCGCAAAGCAGCGCAACAGAGCGTAATAATCTTGAGTTGGAACGAACGACAGCAACTCAACAGTCACAAAAACACGAGGACCATCAGCGCTACCCATTGGGGTGCCTACACCAGCAAGGTGGGATGAACCAAGTCTAGTGGAAAAAGACCGACATGCACCGGATGCGGGCGCAATGGGGGCTAAAGCTACAACAGCCTCGTTGCCAAATGCATTCGGAGATGAAATCATAGCAATGATTCGATTTGTCATGGCCACGACACTACCATTCCTGCAAATGCAAACACCGCCACCTAAGGTTCAAAAGGAAGGCGTGCGGCAGCAGCAATCCGTGGCCAGCGGCTCGGCCGATGAGGACGGAACAAATCATGCCTCGACTATCGAAGGGCGAGATCAATTTCGGTCGACGTGTAGTCCAAAAGGCACCACGACGTGAGAAGGAACGAGGAGAATAAAGAGAATGACGCTAGGAGGCGAAAGGAAAAAAGAGATAATAATGTGAGAATTCGCAATGAGAGTCGGGGCAACGACTCAAGCAAGAAGCAAGCGAAAGTTTCTAGGAAGTTGGAAAGGCTCGAGAAGGAGAGGACTGAGGTGGAATATATAATGAAACGGTTGGGGAGAGCTTGCAGGAGCACTCCATTGTGTGAAAAGATAAAGGTAGAGATTCTGGGGCACAGTGAAAAGATACCGGTGCTAAAATCATATGACGAAAAGACGGATCGGCATCATCATCTTTTCTAGTTGGACACCACACTTAATTTGTACGGTTTCTAGGAAAACTTGCAGCCACAAATCTTTGCCATCACTTTGGTCGGAGTGGCACTAGATTGGTTCACCAGAATTACTCCAGGATCTATCAAAAGCTACAAAGAGCTGAGGAAGATGTTCGAAAATCAGTTCTTAAGCCAATCCAGGACGGTGTTGGACTATTCCCATCTTTATTATATGAATCAAGGTGAGAGAGAAACCTTGAAGGATTCATGAGCCGCTTCAATGCGGTGTTGCTGAAGATAGATAGTCCCAAATGAGAAATTGTCGCGAATGTCATCTTCTGCGTGACATGGATTGCGGCTTTCAGCGAGGATCTCCTTAGGTTGCAGTCAACAAGCATGCGCATCAAGTTGTGTATCGCGAGGAGATAATGGCCACCAAAGCTGCTGATCTTGCCCCGAGGATTAAAGAGAGAGGAACAGAGGAACAAAGTTAGAACAAGAACAGGAACAATAGGTACATGAACTCGTCGCTAAGGCGATATACGCCCCTAAACGCTGATATCATGACAGTGTATGGGACAACGAAAAGAAAAGGTTGTATGAAAGATCCAAGGCAAATGAGAGACTTATAGGCAACTAGATTGTCAACCCTTTACTGCAAGTTTCACAGGCAGAATGGACATGAGACCGAGAACTGCAAAGACCTCAAGGATGAGATAGAGCAGTTGATAAAAGATGGCAAGCTTGCGGAATAAAAAGGATGGAGACTTCGCCTAAAACGGAAAGTGCAAACCACAAAATCCCACAGGAATGAAGAAATAAACGCTTTGTCAAGAATATGGCAATGCGATGAAATACCTCACATAAGAATGAGGGGAACATTATGCTAAACGAGCTAAAGTTGCCTAAGCGATCCTGTTATAAGAAAAAGGATAAAATCTGCAAATGAAAACATAAATATTGCTATGTGCACACAAGTTGAATTTTGAATAAAAAGGCAAGCATGAAATAGCGAAGACTCTCCCAAACAAGAAAATATATCCGCAGAATATTCAACGTAAAAGAAAAGCAGATAAAGCATTCAACGCAACAAAGTGACGCACCACCAAAACAAATATAAAAAATTGTTCATAAAAGCAGAAATTTAAGCCAAGGCACTTAGCCCTCGTCGTCGCCCTCATCCTCCAAGGAAGGATAGGCAGCAGGCTTGCGAGAAGGCGGAGACATCTCGCGGTAAATCAAGCTCTCATTTTCTAGTAAGATGGCGAACTCGTCCACAATGTCAGGCGCGTTATCGAGAGCTAAAGGCAGAGGCTTCCAATCAGGACCAAACGATAAATCCAACCATTGTGGGTTGAATTACCCACACAAGTAGCGCGTGCTGTGAATCTGTTGCAAAGTGAGCACTTGAGCTTTCTTGGCATCTCAAGCCCCCCGGACGGACACTGATCTCCTGGAAGGAATTGCTTCGTAGAAAATCCTCCGCAAGATCCACTCTCTGTTGCGCGGTAGGAGGCTGTTCAAATAACAAAACAAATATAATAAAAAGGAAAGACAAGAGAATATCTAGAAAAGACAAAAGCAATATCAACCTACCTGGCTCAAGCCACGGGCATATTCGATTTCCTCGGATTCCGCTACCTTCTCTTTTTCAGCGGCGAGCTCCTTTCAAGCTCTTCAACTCGCAATTCGAGTGCAGTCTTACTTGTCCGTAGTGCATTGACTTGTGTCTCGAGCCGTTAAATGTTCTCCTTCACAAGTTTCAAGGACTCCTTATGGTTTTTTCCAATCATTCCCATAACCAGAAAACTCCCCCTCAAAAACTTATGGTGCCTCAACGCATTTTCATGATAAAAACCAATCTCTTGTTTAGAAACTTCGTGGCGATGATGAAACCAATTATATGTTCGATCGAGTTCGGCATCAACTAGCTTGGTACCAGCCCAATAGACATTAAAATTCTTCTCACCTCATATAGCACGGGAAACCGTAGACCATTGGCCAACTGCCCAACGAAGAAAGTGAGATACCCGGGTGGCGCGGTATGCACATGCTGCTCTAAACGAGGAATAACTATCTTGTGGTTAATCTCTATACTGTAAGTTTCATGAAGAAAAGGACACCTATGCTGTAAGCGTGACACATAATCAGTATTCGTCATTCCCGCAACTTCGTCATCATTGTCAAAATCCTTATCAATTACTTCATTTGCCTCATCTGCCTCACTGTCGGCACGATTATCCTCTACAAGCGGCAATGGCGTACCATCTACCCCAAGTTGCGGTGCTGGCTGCTCCTCATCCCTCTCCTCCTCCTCATCTGCCTCGAAATCAATGTCCTCTATATCAATTGCTTCATAGGCATTTTCTTCCACCAAGTTCATACAAGCAGGATTCACGCCAGGACCCATTACCGAATTAACATAATCGGAGCTCAAGGTACTACTCGACTCACTCCAAGATGAAGACTCCACACCCACCATCTCGTTTGACATCCCGATAGACACAAACTGAAAAAAAAAAAAAAAGATGACTACGAATGTACGTCACCCTCGATACTTATAACAGCTACGTGACGCACACAGAGCAAAAATAACCTGACGCATAATTAACAAGAGATGATAAAAGTAAACAACTGACTACCTTGCTTAAATCCCAAATTCACCAAATCAGCTGCATTTTAACACTGCATAAAATAAGAAACATGAAGCTGATTAGAGAGAAGAAAGCAAACTATTCAAGAAATTTTTTTTTCTAAGGGAATCGATCAAATGGCCTATCGTTCGATACAATGAGTATCGAATACATGTGTTCGATACAAAGAGTATCGAATCGGGCCTATTTGATGCTTCTTACATTTCATCATAAGATCTCCAAAGATGCGAATTGAGCTCCTCCAACATTCCTCACTCCTATATAGAGGAAGATCGGCCCATAAGGCCCACCAAAATATCAATCGGATCATTCGATTGAAATATTCAATCAAATTTAATTCAGTTTGATGGATAGCAGATAGAAAGAGAAATAATGGTCGAACTCATCACCATTCAATTGAATATTCCCAATCGAATTCACGTCTGTTTGGTCAAGGTAACGATCCACAACTGAATTTGCAACACTTTAAAAACCCATCGAATCGGATTCAATTCGACTGCACCATGACGCTCGAACTCCATCAATTCGATGGATATTGAGAATCGAATTCATGCAATTCTACACAATTAAACAGTCGAATTCAGAGATATGATGCAATAACACTATCGAGTCTTCTACAGATCGATAATAAAGTTACAATCGAATTGGTCTGATTTCGATTGTCTTGGAAATCTGATGTTTAATGATTCAGACATTGCAAAGCACGATTAAAATTAGGCACCCATGCTTACAAATCAAGGCTCCCAATTGGGGGAAGTATTTTCAACATTAGCTAAAATCTCGTAACCAATTCACTCGGCAGAGAACAACCATCGGGTATAAGGCATAAATCTGAACTCTGAGGTAAACAACACGAACCTTAAGGTTTGGAACCCGCGCTTTGCTTAAGACCGACTCCCAAACTTGGGAGACAATATGATAGGGGTATTTTTGGAGGCCCAAAAATGTGTTTGGGCCAGTCCGCTAGAGAAATGCCCAGAAACTGAAGGGTTGAACCGAAGACATTCGACCATTATAAGGACGATTGAACTGTACCCATTCGATCGTCATTCACTAGCTACCATTGGGGCCCACGGGACTGGATATATAAATACCCCGTCCTCCGATATTAATGAAACGCATTCATTACTATCCAGCAACTACTCAATATCGAACCTAGAAATTCTATCCATATCAATTCAATTGTCATAATTCGATCATCACGGATTCGACCGTCCCCAATTCGACCCTGGTCGACCGAACCAACCCAATTCGACAACCATCTCAGTCGAGTACTAACCGTTCGATCGATCCACCAATTCAAGGCTTATCACCCTCGAATAGCCTCAATTCGACCGATTACCCAGTTCGAGACTAATTACCATCGAATCTCCGTGATTCAATCGTTATCTGATTTACAGTATTTCTACTTGTATTGCCTAGTTAGCTTATATAAGGTGTTCCGGAACAAGCTAGTCTAATTTCTTTAATAGATTAGCATTATTTTGGCATTAGCCAGACTCATTATAATAGCTTGAAAGTGTTTTGTAATAGGGATGAAATAAGACCAAAATAACATCTTTAACACCTGAGGCATTGTAGTAAATTGTAACTATAGCGAAAAATAGCTAGCTGGAAGTCCGACGAAGGACCACATAAACTAATGAAGAATAAGCCAATGCCAACGGCCGCTAAATATTATTCCTCAGATATTATGATACCACTCCAAAAGGCAAAAATATATTCGTATACATATTATGTTCTCAATTTATACCACAATATGCCTAGTCCATTTTCAAGGACCACCAAAAACATGTACGAATTGGAACTGGAATAGTACGCAGATGCCAAACTAGACATGACCATTTCCTAAAACAACTTGCACTCAGCTATGTATTTTTGACCAACAGTTGTTGTATCTGCATCTGTGGACGTTTAATCCATCTGTTTGTCTAATACTTGCTTAAGTTTGTGCTATTGGAATTTTTATGTGGTATTGAGACCAAATACACACAATAATATTGAAGTCCAGTAAAATTTTGGTCGAGCTTAATTTTTAGCCCAAGTAAAAAAGTGTTGGTGATGCAATATGGTCTCGGGTTCGTAAAGACGGGCAAATTCCGGGATACTATCACTGATATTGTTCAAAATGCCAATCCCGAGTTTGAGAAAGGAAGTAATATGATTTTATTAAGGGACTAAGTGAATTACAAGGGGGTCTTGTGTGAGTGATACCTTTATTCCCTATAGAGAATGCTTTTTTCAGTATTTTTTTAAGTACAAAGATGGGTATAGTGAATTTGGCGAGAATGCACTTGTCTATTTGACAAAAGGCAAAAATATATTAGTATACATATTACGTTCTCAATTTATACCACAATATGCCTACTCCATTTTCGAGGACCACCAAAAACATGTACGAATTGGATCTGGAACGGTACGCAGATGCCATACTGGACACATGACCATTTCCCGAATCAACTTGCACTCACCTATGTATTTTTCACCAACAGTTGTATCTGCATCTGTGGACGTTTAATCCATCTGTGTTTGTCTAATACTTTAAGTTTGTGGTGTTGGAATTTTTATATGGTATTGAGACCAAATACAAATAATAATATTGGAGTCCAATGAAATTTTGGTCGAGCTTATTTTTTGGCGCAAGTAAAAAAGTATTGGTGATGCAATATGGTCTCGGGTCCGTAAAGACGGGCAAATTCGGGTGATATTGTCCAAAACGACTATCCCAGGTTTGAGAAAGGAAGCAATATGATTTTATTAAGGGATAAGTGAGTTACAAGGGGGTCGTGTGTGAGTGATAGCTTTATTCCCTATGGAGAATGCTTTTTTCATTATTTTTCTAAGTACAAGGATGCGTATAGTAAATTTGGCGAGAATGCACTTGTCCATTTGATGCTGAATGAGGTGCTATTTATAGTGCTCATCATAAGGTCTTCTATCCAATGAGGGTTTTCTGCACCAATGATGGTCGTTCGATACAAGGTACCCAATAGTGTGAGCTTGACTGAATTCTTCTGACCGTATAAGGATTATATCTACTCCAATCATCTTGTGGGGTTTTCTAAGCCAATGAGGGCGAGCTGGCTCTACTCCAATTGTCGTTCAAAGCAGGAGGGGACCGGTAAGGTTTGCCGCCTACTGCCCCAATGGAAGTCTTGAACCAATGAGGCGAGGTATTTCGCTATAACGGCGGGTGGTTGGGAGCTGCCTTTAACGTGGGTAGTTGATCGGGTCATGCCATATTCGTGCTTATTTCCGATCTTCAGGAGGGAGGATCCCCCGAGTCGCGTTTTTCTTTGTGTTGTCTTACAGGTTTTTTTAGTCGTACTCATTCCGAGTAGTTGTAAGAGGTTCTGAGTTGCGTTTGTTTTCGTATTTGTTACGTTGAGGTCGTGAATGAAAGGTCTTCTTCTTATGACCTTTCTTTATATTCAATCGTTCCACTGTTATTTTGTACTGCCTTTCATTCTCAAAAAATCTTTCGGCTAAGTGTTGTACGCTACCATTCGAGGGAGGGTCGCTTATTTCAAGACCCGTGAGATCCAGATAGTGGAGTTAGCTCGTTATTGGGTCGTTTAACGACCCGAGGTTGGGGGCTCTTGTGGCTTCTCTTAGGATACCCAGGTATACGAGTGACTCTGGATGGTTAAGTGGGACGTTCCAGGGTCTTTTTGTCTAGACTATATACCCTTATCGGGGTGTTAGTTGGTCGGGACCTGGGGGTGCCTTTTTCTCGGCCCTTAGTCGTTTTTGTGGAGTACCGGTTTTGCCTATTCCCGAGGGCGGGATGGATTATGCATCATCAGGATTCCCCTTAGTTCCGAGTGTATTTTATAGAAATCATTTGGAACTATAAATGTGTGATGTGTTGGTGTGCATTTCATGGATTTGTGGGCCTCCATGTGCACATGGAACTGAGTTGGCCATGCGTCAAGTGCGTCGATTCAACTTCTCACCTATAAATTGAAGGGGCTCGGTGTTTTTTTTTCTAAGTGTGTTTCCTAGAGGGTTACTGGTGTAGAAAGATGTGGGGCAGGGGTTTAGGAGGAGGGGGTGAGAAGTACTGTTAGGTCGAGGAAGTCGAGGCCGAGTTCACCAAGTATGGGACATATATCACTAGCCTCGAGATTGTGGTGGCTCAGGAGAACGAGAGGGCGACCTCCCCATGTGAGGGTTTTTACACGGTATTCTTCGTCCAAATTAAGGCGGGGTTAGGATCCTTCCGTCCGATGTTCTATCGGGAGGTTTTTAAGGCTTGTCTACTTTGTCCGAGTCAGCTTTCTCCCAACGGGTGGTCGACTCCGGCGGCCTTTGCCTTCATCTGCACAGCCTACGGCTAGCCTTGCACCGTAGGCAGAAAGTTTTGGTGCATTTGATATGATGAGCTCTTATACACCTTCTCCATGTCAAAGTCGACTAAAATGGTTGTCCACGAGCTTTTGGGGTCCCCCAGCAGCTAGAACGACAAGTTCTTTTCCTTCATCTCTCGCAACAAGAATGTCCTGCGGGTGGTTCCAAGGGCATGGAATATGGACCCTCAGATTATAGTTGGGTACGATACAACGGAGGTCATGGCCCATCTTTCAGCAAAAGGGTTTATTTTGTCATAGCTTCAGTTTGGGTTAGATGTCGTTGAATGACGTCTTGAAGTCCCTTTACTCTGACTGTGGCCTGAACGATGTTACCACCATGGTTCCTGACATTGGGGATGAACGTCCTCGTAAAACTAAGTTTCCTTGCATTACAAAATTTCTTAAGTCATTTTTCTCCAGGTTTTTGACTTTTCTTCTTGCCTTTTTTTCTTGTTTATTTGCAAGGGCGGTAATGGACTAGCTGAATTGTGATGCTCCTCATCCTCGTCCATCAAAGTTGAAGCTCATAGTCAAGAAAGCTCGAGGGCCCAGGGATGTGCTACTTTAGTTGCATCGGTGAACGAGCCCTTATAGTGGGGAAGCATTATTTGTGTGGCTCTATCCCATACGAGTCAGTCGAGCGAAAAACTTGTTGGTCCATTTGTTCTGAAGCCTCCTATAGAGCAGCCCGAGATGAGCTCTAGGGACCCGTATATTTTACTGCTGGATTCTGACGAGGAGATGACAACCGGTCCAGGTTGGGAAAGTCTCGCGTCCTCTCGCCTCTTGATAGATTTTCCTGAGGGGTCGGATAGAGAAGAGGACTAGTTTGAATATATGTTCCAGGCTCAGGGTGGGGCGGATATAAGAGAAACCGAAAAGGGTGGCCCATCTACGCCCTAACCTCCAACTGCGGGTGTAGAATCGGTGATAGAGAGGTCATTACCTTTGGTGGCTGAGCATCGTAATGCTGAGAGGTTGAAGCCTCCAGTGCCCGAGCGTCATGAGGCTGAGTCTTCTGGTCTTTTGGCGGCTCCTGATTTGGTGGCCTTAGCCAAAAAAGCCACTACTTGGGGTACCATCATGCATCCACTATTGCATTCTTTTTCAAAATGGCACTTTAAATCTAAGAGAGCAATCCCTTGGCCTCTAGCCACTTCGGGTAGCTCACCTCTCGAATTTGGTAGAGGTCCAGGAGTCATTGCACTTCGGCCCGGATTACTTTATTATGTTACAGTCCCATGTTATCCTTCATCTATTGGATAGAATAGGTCGTTGGGTACATGTTTAGATCGTGTACGCATATTTTATGGCTGATCCGTCTGTGGGCATCGTCCTTCTATGTGAAGAGATGTTGGTATTGCTTCAGCGTGGTTGTCATAGCCTTTTCCCCGTCTTCTTCGATATTGGTGCCAATCTTGATTGTTTTTTCCTTAGCTCCTTCCACAAGTTCTATCATTTTGAGTTCTTCCGCCGGTTAGACCCCTCGGTCTGAGCCTTTTTGGTTGGAGATTCTTGGATTGGAGGCCAAGGATCAGGTGGTAGGGTGTTCATACCACATTCCTGGGCGTGGGTCTAATCTCCCTTGACTTCCCCTATCCGCAAGGGGGTGGAAAATTTGATTTTCAAATAAAGGGTAGAGGAGAGCGCATCCAAGGCTGGAAGTATTGGTCGTCTGCATACGGAGTTGTACATCCGCGAGGGGGCCTCTACCATCTAAAACTTGGTTGGTTCGGTGCAACGGGATGCTCCCTCACCCATGGACATCAAAAAAGTTAGGAGTGCCAATGCTGGCAGTGTTCTCCAAATAACCCCACAAGGGGGACTTCGATAAGCTCCATCTAGTCTTAGGGAAGCTCTAGAGCGAGATATGGGGGAGTAAAAATACGTTGGCAAAGCTTCATCTATTCACGAGGAATCTTTTGACTTATGTCCCGAGTATAGTGGCTGTGATCACCAGCGGATCCTCGTAGGGGTATACATTACCCAATAGTTCGTCGGGCCCAACGGAGATGGTGGGCTGGTCCACGTGTCAGGCCGCGAAGACCTCTAATTTGTCGTTAGCATTTCAAGCTTTTCTTATATAGTTTCAATTTTATTCCTTAGAAGAGACGACCATTACTCCCCCTTTTATCTTGTTAATTATGTGGCCGGTGGGATTTATATGGCGATAGGTATGTGGGGGATGCGGTAATCGTGCATCTGTCAGAGGCGGAGGCTCAATATCCTCGGGGGTGTCGGACTATGGTTTCTTATTCTTGGGTTCCTCCTCTTGACCCCATTTTCCATCGAACGTCCCCCTATCTGGTATTGCGTACTTCTTCAGATATCCCAAGCCTAGCAACCTATTGGTCTCCTCTTGGAGGTCGTAACAATCGTTGGTAAGGTGTCCGTATGCTCGGTGGTAGGTGCAGAAATTTCTTGAGTTTTTTGTACCTTTGGGGGTTCTTCGCCGTCGGGTCCACCTGAAGACACGATCCTCTCCCATGATGGCCATGACTTCCACGGGGGTTACCGTCATAGGAGGTAAGGGCTTTGGCTCCAAATGTTTCTTCTTTTTTATTTCATGCCCCCATCTTTTTCGTCCTTTTTGTCTTTCCCATTTCCCGCGAAAGGGGTCCGGGTTTTGGGAACCTTAGTTCTTCTAGAGCTCTTCGGATTTCTCCCAGCTCTATGAAAGATTCTGATTTTTCCATTAAGTCCCATGTCGTGAGCCCAATCCCTTATGAGGTAAGTGGCGAAGTCTCCGAGATAAAGTTCATGTAGCTGGATGTCAGATAGCATGCGAGGGTCGACATTCTAGACATCAATGACCCATGGGAGAACCTGGAGAACTAAGATTGCACTCGACCAGTACGGGATGTCCAAAATTTGTAGCAGATAGCGTAGTCAGGTGCGGACATGAGATCCATGCATGCCAGATACTGCTTGATGTGGTCATGAGGGTCCAGTCGTTCCACTCCTCGTCGTAGGTCAGGAGTCCCGGTGGCTTCATCCCCGGTGGCTTCATCCCCGGAGGGATAGAGGCGTTGGCTATGTGGGGCTCAAATGTTGATCCCATGTAGGCCATCTCCACTCCAGGATTGAGATTGCATTTGAGCTCCTGCAACTCTCTCTACATTTCTTCCATCATGTGCTTTAGGCAACCCTCAGGGTCGGTGAGGTTTGGCCCCGTGGTTTGGCAATTTGCTTATGGCACTTTGTGCTTTTACATATTATTACTCGTCAATGCTGATGGTTAATATGGCGAATTGATACTCGTACCTTTGCGGTAATGATACAATTATAGTAGTTTAGATTTGTTTTCATTTGAGTAGATTTCTTTCGTATCATGTTGGATAGATGTTTGTGGTGCTACTTTTGACACGGTTGCTTCGTAGGATGATAGATGGGCGCTTGTTATACCGCTTCGGGTAGGTTTTCACCGTATCATGTAGGTAGATGTTCGTGACAGATAAATGTATGTCGTATTGCTTTGGGTAGTATTTTGGTCCTATTTCGTCTCAGTTATGATACTCCGAGATAATCAATACAATGGACTTGACTAAATTCTATAGGGTCGAGGCCTGGTAGGGCTGTGTGGTTCAATTAGTTCTATATTGCACGACTTCACGGTATTGATCATATCTCCTTCTTGATTATGGACCTTGATTTATTTAGCTTTCAGGGAAAGTATGGGTTCGACCAAAATAATTGTAGAACTCACCTTGGTTCGATCATAATTGTCAAACTTGGAAGTTCGAGGGTTACTATCAAACTGCAGTGCGCGGCTTCACTGTTTCGTTCATATCTCTCTGTTGGATGGTCAAAACATGAATCCGCTTCTTGATTCGGGATCAACTCACCTTGGTTCGATCATAACTATCGAACTGGGAAACTCGAGGGTTACTGTCGAACTGCAGTGTGCGGGTTCACAATTCGATCATATCTCTATGTTGGTCGATCGAAACGTCTATCCGCTTCTCTAAATTTCAGGAAATGGCTGGGTTATATCGAAATAACCATCAAACTCACTTTGGTTCAATCATTACTTTCGAACTAGGAAGTTCGAGAGTTACTGTCGAAATGCAGCGCGCGGCTTCACGGTTTTGATCATATCTCTATGTTGGATGATCGAAGCCTCGATCCACTCTTAATTGTGGACCTTAACTTTTGTAGCTTTCAGGGCATGTCTGTGTTCGACCGAAATAATTGTCGAACTCACCTTGGTTCAATCATAACTATCAAACTCACTTGGGTTCGACCATAACCGTTGAGCTCAATTCGGTTCGACTTTAAAGCTTCTCCGCCTGTCCTCCTCACTTGTGAGGAATGAGGGGGTAAAACTATTGATTGTCTTTTAGGTTTGCATTTAAACATGTCGGTCAGACATCCATCTCTGAAATTTCAAATTTTCATCAGACCACGTAGGGCCAATGTCCGTATTTTGAGATTTAATGTTTGCATCTAACCTCGTCGGGCTGATGTCCATCTCTGATATTTTGGGTTTGCATCTGACCACATATGGCCGGTGTTTGTATTTTGAGATTTTAGGTTTGCATATAACCTCGTCGATTCGATGTCCATCTCTAATATTTTGGGTTTGTATCTGACCACGCATGATCGACGTTCACATTTTGAGATTTTAGGTTTGCATTTAACCTCGTCGGGTCGATGTTCATCTCTGATATTTTGGGTTTGCAACTCACCACGTATGGCCGATATCCGTATTTTGAGATTTTAGGTTTGCATCTAACCTGGTCGGGTCGATGTCCATCTCTAATATTTCTGGTTTGCATCTGACCACGAATGACCTATGTCCATAGTTTGAGATTTTAGGTTTGCATATAACCTCGTCGGTTCAATGTCCATCTCTGATATTTTGGGTTTGCATCTAACCACGTATGATCGACGTACATAATTTGAGATTTTAGGTTTGCATCTAACATCGTAGGGTCGATGGTCATTTCTGATATTTTGGGTTTGCATCTCGCCACGTATGGCCGATATCCGTATTTTGAGATTTTAGGTTTGCATCTAACCTCGTCGGGTCGATGTTCATCTTTGATATTTTGGGTTTGCATGTCACCGCGTATGGCCCATGTCCATATTATGAGATTTTAGTTTTGCATCTAACCTCAACGGGTCCATGTCCAGCTCTGATATTTTGGGTTTGCATCTGACCACGTATGGCCGATGTCCATCTTTTGAGACTTTAGGTTTGCATCTGACCACATTGGGCCAATGTCCATGTCTAGAGATGTCAAGTTTGTATGTGTCCCCCTTTGGGCCGATGTCCTTCTCTCTTTTTGTTCTTAAATAGCCGATGTCCATCTCTTGAGATTTTAGGTTTGCAACTTATCTCATCGGGCCGATGTCGATCTCTTGAGATTTCAGGTTTGAATCGTTCCGTGATCGGTACATTTCATCATACCACGAGAATCTAATCATGCCTGAATTGTACCAAGGTAATCTAATCTATCATTAGAGTGGATCAGCTTTGTCTGGAACAGACTGAATACGCGGGGGAATGGCCCAAAATGACTAGAATGACCAGAAGCATTGAATCAGAATCTCTCAAGACGAGCAACTATCAAACTGTAGGACAATCAAACTGATAACACTCTAAGCATCTGACTTTCGGTAGTAAAGAACTGTCAAAATGTGAAATGTCGAATCTCCGACTCTCTAATAAGCCTAGCTTTGATTTTGACGACCAAAGTACTTATTGTCGAACGCAGACTGTCGAATGCTGAGTTAAGTATCGTAGTTAGGGTTCGATATTTAAGCTGGTAAGTGGAATAGTAATAAATAATCTTCTCTCACAATATTTGTCTGCCTGATTGCTAAAGTCTCGAATCATTGAAGTATCGAGATGTTGAACTCTCAAAATATTCAGCTCTCGATAGTGAGTACGAAGGTGCAATTCAAGAGATTCTTTGATACCACCTACGAGTGAGGTTCTTTAGTACCACCTACGGGTAAAGATTCTTTGATACCACTTACAAGTAAGATTCTTCGATGCCACTTATGAGTAAGATAGATTATGGCACTATTCGAAGTACAATTGTTTGTCCCTATAGGGGAAGCTCCTCTTAGTCGTTGCCTACAATAAGATAAGGCACATGCTTTCTTAGAAATTTGTTAATATTTAAACAAAAATGTAAATGATTAACGTATAAGATTGCGATTGAAGACTCCCTAATCTTTATTACGATGATGTAGGTTTCCTTGGTCGTTGTGTGGATTTTATTACTGCCATTATCACCACTCCTTGTTTTCTCGGCACCGAGTTTCATGTTCCCGACTCCATAGTTGTTCCACTCATATCTATATTGTTAACAGGTTGGATATTATAACCTAATTAGCGGAGTAATTGAGGGGTTGGAACGCTTTACCCGAGGTTCAAGAAGCGTTGATTGTGTAAGGATAATAAAGATACGATAATATTTGTTCTTTTATTCACCGAATTCCACTCCTTTTGTGTCTCTGTTTTTGTTTCGAGTTATTACATTTATCTTTCTTCAGTTGATCACCTCCCTTTATTTAGAGTTTATGAGGGACAGGTGTCGTTGTGCATGTGTTTTAGTAAGTACAGGTGTTGCAATAGGTGTAAATGTGTAAAAAAATAAGATAAGCTATATTCTTGGTCTACTAGATGCTGACTAGGCTGATCTCTTTATCTTCTGATAGCTCCGGGATCTTCGAGGGACCGTTTTTTGGGATGCTAGCTTCCGAGGGGTGTTTTCGTCTTTGATTTGGTATTCGGGTGGTTTGGCGTGGTCTCCGAGGATCTGTCTTGATATCCGAGGGCTTTAACTTGATCTTCGAGGAGTTGACATGATCTCCGAGGGCTTGACTTAGCCCTCGTGGAGTGGTCTTTTCTTGTCCGAGTACTCATAATGGTTTTCTGATGACTTTTGTGTTGGGATCCGTTTTTGCTCTGAGATTTGATTTCCGGAGTGATGTTCCGAGGGCGTTTCCTGTTACGGAGTTTTCACCAAAGAAGTGTTCTCGTGAGTTTATGGGACTAAGGGTCCTTTGTGGTCCCTCGTGGCGCATTTGACGGATCTTCGGCTCGCATGTGTTCATCGGGCGTTTGTTATTTTTATGATGCCACGTGGATATCTTTTCTTTATTCATCGCTGACTTTCCATGGGACGCTTTGTGTCTCCTCGGGTGTTTATATTGCTTTTAGGCCAGTCACCATGCATATTTGTAATTCTCCGAGGGCCTCCTCGTGGGAGGTGGTTACATCTTATCGGAAGTACTCGTAGCAATAGTATTATCCGCATATTAATTCCCAGATGTGGGACTAATATTTTCTTTAATCCCGTATTTATTTTTTACAATTAACATTAGCGCCCCCAAATTTCGATCGCCTTCGTAGAGGCGAGGGAAATTTTATTCATCATCCTCAGTGAGGTGAGGGGTTAGTCCGAGTCTTGGTCTTCACTGTACATATTTTTTCGAGTTTTTCCGAGGGAGCGTATATATACTTATTATTATTTAAAAATGGATCATATAGAATTTACCTTATTACCCCTGAGGGTACTGACTTTAAGCGTGCGGAGGTCTCGGGGTGTGGTAGCCATTGACTAGTTTAATATTTCAAAGCATATGACCGTTGGTAACGGTCAGATTTGTAACGCCGTGGAACGCGGATGCGGTGGAGACGTGGAGCTTTGAATGAGCTCCATGTTTGAAGAGCATCTGACCGTTGTTGTTTGAGGGTTATAAATAGGAGAACTATTTACCCTCATTCTCACTTTCATTACTTTCTCTTGTGGTAATTCTTCTCCAGAGCAAAAAAAAAAAAAAAAAAAAAAAAACTTCTTCGTCTCTCGTCTTTCTTCGCACCTCAAATTCTCAGCAAATTCATACGCCCTTTTTTCTCGTTCCCTTTTTTGGAAAATACACTCTCCTTGTTACTGTTCAGATAACTTCTTCCACCAACACTGATCCTATTGCCGCCTCTACTACCTCTGGGGTGACTGCTTCGATTGATTCTCAGGTGGGAACGGGGGGCGCTCCGACGGGAGTAATTACTCGTAAGCGAAAGAGGGAGACTTCTACTGTCGTTGAGAGTAGCGCCGCTGCTAAAAAAGCTAGGGTTCCTAAATCAAATAAGTCTGCTGCTACTCGTGATTTCGCAAAAATTGAGAAGGTTCAAAGTATTGCTACTTGTGAGCAGGTGCTGGATTTGTTCACCAATACGGGAGCCTTTTAGAAGAATATGGTGTTTCAAATCCCTACGAAGGATCAGAGGGCCTGTTATCCACCTCCGGGGATGATGATGGTTTACTTCGCTCAGGTGCGATATGGGTGGCGCTCATTTATGTCGCCCTTCTTCTGCAAAGTGTTCAAGGCATGTAATATCAGTCTGAGTCAATTGGTTTCGAATGGATTCACCGCCCTCTGCATCTACGTCTTTTGGTGTCAGGTAAATGGGTTGGAGTGTGGGGTGGACCACTTTTTCTCTATTTTTGGCATAGTGGTCTCTACCGGGGGGTACCCATTTTACCACGTTCGCCATTGGGATAATAGCAGGCATTCCACGAAGAGGATTTTGGACGCTTCAATAAGTTCGCACAGTGTCTGGAAGAACAGGTACTTCTTTGTACAACCAGCAGAAGGTGTATGGGACTTACCTTTTGATTGGAGAGGAGGCGCATCTCCCGTGCACACTTTGGATCAGGACGTAGTTTTATCCCCAGTGATTTCACAGCAACTTCTGATGGAGTCGGAGGATTTCCTGATGTTGTTCGAGGCATCTGGGCTTCATCACGTGGTGTTCCGTGACGATGCGGCCGAGAAGCCGTTGTCCCTTTCTTCCAATGTCGTGACGTTGTTTCGTAAGTATCTGATATTCGCTTTATGGTAAACCTTATCTGCCTACCTTTTCCTCTTTGTATAATATTTTCCAGTTTCATTCTCTCTTCTTACACATTCATGTTTCTTCTTGTAGAGGAAGACTTTTTGGCAAAATTTCATGTTCCCGGTCCGGAGACTTCCTTGGGGGACTCGGAGGACATCCAAGGGGAATTTGATCCCTCGTCCGAAGACAGGGAGTTTAAGGTGGAGCTTTTGAGCTCACTAATTGGGGAGGCGGGTGTGTCCACAGCTGCTGGAGGTCCTCTGGTGGTGTTCACCGAATCAGATGTGGTGACGCCAATTTCGGGGATTACTCCTCCGAGGGGTCATGTTCCGGTGACATTATCTCCGAGGGGTCACACTTTTTAAACGCGCGTCCCCCTCGTGAACCGGAGGGGCAACCTTCGTCCTAGACTGTGGGGGATGCTTACCGGGAGATCCTCCAATTTTTGTTTCCTCTAATTCCACACCTGCCGAGGGGCTTCAGTTCCCGTACACCAGCCTTAATTGGATGGGTTTGATGGTCAGTTTCAAGTTTCCCCTTCTCCTATTCGTTTTTGCCTCCTCGTGTCGTATGCTCTATGTTAACAATCTTTTGCTCCTATTCGTTTTTGTCTCCTCGTGTCGTAGGAAAGACTTGGGAAGCAGTTGCTGCTGTGGAGCAACGTGGTTGAAAGAGCGCGGAGGAGGTGGAGGCACTCCGAGCGCAATTGGCGCCTCTTCTGTTCAGGGATAAGGAGAGTCAAACAAGGGAGGAAGTGCTTCTTACAAAGATCTCTGACTTTGAATTCACTCTGCAAGGGGCTGAGAAGACAATCGAAGACTTGCACCACAACCTGGAAAAGGCGAAATCTGCATATAAGCAGATAGAAATCTCCGAGAAGACTGCAACAACCAGGGTAGCATTGAGGGGACTCTTAATGCTCAGATCGCTGCTCTTGATAAGGAGGTAGTGGAGGGTTTGGAGAGGGAGAGGAAACTTCAAGAGAAGCTGGGTCAGGTCACTGACAGGGCGGAGTTGGCAGAGGGGAAGTTGGCAACGTTTCTTTCTCCCGAGGCGGTACAAGCCAAAATTGATGCGACGGTCCAATTAGCTCAAGAAGAGACCTTTAGACATCAACCGGAACTTTCCGAGAGGCTGCCACATGAGCTTTTAACTGGTTACATGCTGTGGGGTTACTTGTAGTGTGCCCGAGTGGCGAAGTCCTTGCTGCGGCCGGATGTGGACTTCACTAAGTCCTTTGACCTCCGTAAGCTGAAGAAGCCCTCTTCCGAGGATTGTCGCGTACTCGTGGGGAGATTCGGTAGTGTGTTATCCCATCGGGCTTCTCCTGTGCCTTCTCCACTACATTCAGCAAGTAGTCCGAGTCCAAGATTCAGTGGCTCCGGGGGAGTGTTCTCACCGATTTCGCGCCTGGCTCCGATGGGTACCTTGGCCGAGGCGACGTCCCCTTTGCGTCCTGCTCCGCCTTCATCAACCACGGAGGCATAGTATAGAACTTTTATTTTTGCTTTTTTATTTTATTAAGTGTAAATTTTTAGTTCCTTAGTTTTCCGACTTTTTCCACACTGTAAGGTCATTTTCCGAGGACTTCTCGGGGCTTATCAGTAAATAAATCATTTCTTTCTCGTTCTACTTTTCCGTTAGCAACTATTTAGCAGCCATAATTATCTAACTGTTTATTTAATGCTTAAGGATAAGTTTACCAAATAAACTTGCTGGCCAAGTAAAACTTGTAGCAGGAGGTGTCTTCATGCATGAGGTTTTACCCTATCCATAGGTTTTTTACTGGACACGTGGCCTTAGTAATTAATCTAGCTTGGGCAGCTCATGCTTTTATTTGTGGGCAACAGTATATATATGAGCAAATGCGTAGTTAATTTTGTCACAATTTTCTTTTAGAAAAAGAAATATCTTTTAGATAGAGTGTTCACCAATTTTCTTTGCAAAAATCACTTTTCAGCTTTTGCTTAGTTCTTCACGAAATAAAAGAGTGAAAACTTACCCGAGAAGATGATGCCCCCACATTACAGGAGAGGAGGGTCTGTTTCTTCTCATAATTCCACTCAAAACTCGGTTCGGACTCCTCCGTTGGCGTTAGGAGTGCGCCATGCCTCCTCGGCTAGCTTTTCCTCTATGCGAGATAGTTTGGACGATGATATAACAGCTCTTTTGGGAAGTCCTTCGAGGGGAGTCTCTGGGAGATCCTCAAATGTTGAGTCCCGTAGGATGACTCATATTCGAGAGGTATTTATGGGTAGGGGGTCTTATACTCTGGAGGATCAGTGTTCAGAGTTTGATATGCTTTCGTTAAACCCCCTAAAGTTGATGGGCCGCGGTCAAGTGGGCACTGCTACGAGTAGTGAGCACTAGGGGTCGGTTATGACCCTCTTTTCTGAGTATAATCTAGATTGTACCCAGTATGATGTGGTCATACCACACTCCGAGCAGAGGGCTTACGATCCCCCTTTGGGATTCTTGACGGTGTACCGTGACCAAATGAGGTGCGGGATGCGAGTGTTTTTTCATCCTTTTATTCAGACTCTATTTCGTTACTGGCAAATATGTCCTAGCCAGTTGACGCCGAACTCGTATCGTCACTTGGTGGGGTACATCCTATGTTGTGAGCTTCTGAACCTCCCCATGTCTCCTCATCGGGTGGGAGTCATTTTTGCCTTGCGCCCCTGTGCGGGTGGCCCCCCTTTTTTCAGCTTGGCCTATCGGGGTATCAATAGAACCTTCACTCGTGTATCCAATCCGCGTTCTCGTAGAGGGGATTGGAGGCGGAGGTTCTTTTTTATTCGCCCGAGGGGCCGATCAGCAAATTTATGGGGAGTACCTCTCCGATGGGGCCTTGGATACGTTACGCCCAACTCCGAGTCGTTGATACGTGAGGAGGAGGTGCTGTCTCATTCTGGGCTGTTCTCGGGTACCTACGACATAAGCAGCTTATTAGAGTTCCCCGAGTCTCTAATATTGGCAGGTCTTCAAGAAGGCGTAGAGATGTACAATCTCCCCGCTCAGCCGCTTTATAGCAATTTCTTCTTTTGTAAGTTTTTATTTTTGTCTTTGTCGTTATGGGATGTTTTCTGTTGCCTTGAGTTTATAGCATGCTTGTTTTCTCGATAGGTTTGGAGATGCAAATGTTTGCGATAAAACCTTTCGACAAGGTCTTTTTGGCGCAGACGCTGAATGATGTGTATGCTTTTTCGAAGGAGGGTGATTCCGATCACTCGAGCTTTGACATTGTGGCGACTCCTCCCTCGGAGAGGAGAGATCTGGGGGCCTTTCTTGCCGTAGCCCCCCCCAGCTCCCACTGTCTCCGAGGATCCCACCGCTGCTCTTTTTCGGATGGATTTTCCGATACCACGGTTGGTATCACGCTCCTTCTCGGGAGATGTTGTAAATGTGGTGGAGGAGGGTTTTACTTCCTCTGTTCCGGGTGGGTCCCATCCCCTCAGGGAGGGTCCTGCCCGAGTTGTTCGTACACCTCTTGAGGGTAATCCTCTTCTGGCGGGGATTCGTCCCCTCGGAGAAGGCGGTTCCGCTCCTTCGTCTTCCTCCGTGGCAGATTTTTGCCAAAATTACTTGAGCGGGTTGTTGAATGCGACAAACTGTGAATTTATGAGGACCTTACCTCTATCCAGTCTTCGGGATCTTTCCTGTAAAGATTTGTGCGAGGTGTAGCAATTTTTCATTCGTTTTATTTAGCACTAACCTTTGTTATCCCTTTGGTGCTGACGGGTTGATTGGCATGCATATTTACATGGTTTTGAACGCCATCGGATCCCAAGGAGAGTCCTCTTCTGAGCCTGACTTGATATATCGCCGTTCGTATGAGCTAGAGAAGGGTTTACTTGAAGCTCACGGGGAGATAACCCAATTGGCCGCAGATAAGGAGGCTGCTCGGGAAATTCACGAGGGAGTTTTGCAAGCCAAGAAAGATAAATCTTGGGAGTTGGAGCGTCGGTTGGTCCTTGAGAGGGCCCGCATATTGAATTTGGAGAGGAGAATTGAGGATTTAAGGGACCGAGTTCAGTTCTCCAATTAGCAGTTCATACGTGCTACAAAGGAGAGAGATGTGGCGACTCAACAACTACTGGAGACAACTCGTACTCATGAGGTGGCGTTAGTGATGGCCTAGGAGATACGGGATTTGGTCCGCATAGGTTATCGTTTATGCCGAGATGCGGTCCAGGCTCTGCCAGGATTCCCTTCGGGCCTGGTCATCCCTGAACTTAGTGTTTGCCAAGTTTTTCCAGAAGTTCCCACCTCAGCTATCGGGGATCCGGCCGTTCCGATGGTGGTTGTCAATGATCCTGTTTCGCTAGCTGAAGAGCAACGCCGCCGACTTGTCAGGGAGGGAAGCGTCCAATAGAGGGCGTTTCCATGTAGGCGGAGATATCATAGATCTCTTTGTATAGTATGTAATCCAATACCCCTTTAGGATGAGGATTCGTTGTAGGTGCTAATTTTTTTTTCTTTTGTACTAGTTGTTTGTACTAGATGGCTTTTCGGAGATTAGGTTGCTTGTGATGACATTTTCAAGGAGTCATCGTTTTGTTTTGCAACCTTATTTCTTTTTGTTTTGTAAGGGAATCATTTATAAACAAACGACTTTTTTTTATTTATGTACAAACAGTTGCCTTACATCATGCATAGTATTTTCTGAGATTGAGGGAATTCCAGGTGTTGCGGAGCACTGCGCCTTCGGAATTGGCTAGAAGGTAAGTTGTAGGTCCAACAATTCCCTCTATCTTGTAGGGTCCTTCCCATCGGGGATCGAGCTTACCCACATTCTTGGAAGTTCCGATTCGTTTCATCACCAAGTCTCCAACTTGAAAAGTTTGAGGTTTTACCTTAGCGTTGTAGTATCGTGACATCCGGGCTTTGTATTCTTCAATCCGGATGGCGGTTCGTGTTCTTATTTCTTCAAGAAGATCAAGGGCCAGGGCTAGGTTAGAGTTGTTGGCGATTTCTTCATATTCTCGGACTCGCCAGCTCTCAACGGAAACCTCCGCGGGCAGGACCGCTTTGCACCCGTAGGATAAGCTAAACGGTGTTTCACCTGTGGCTGTGCTTTGCGTGGTCCGATAGGCCCATAGTATGCCGGGTATTTCTTCAACACATTTGGCCTTATATCAGTCAAGTCGGGCTTTCATGTTCTTTAGGAGGGTTCGATTGGTTCTTTCTACTTGTCCGTTCGCTTCGGGGTATCCCACCGAAGGGAAGCGATGTTTGATCTCCCAGTGGCCACAACATTTTTCTAACTCTTGATTTGTGAATTGTAGGCTGTTATCACTTACCAGGATTCGAGGGACGCCAAAGCGGCACATGATATTCCTCTATAGGAAATTGACAATGGTGCCCGTGGTGTTTCGGGCTAAGTGTTCTGCCTCAACCCACTTGGTGAAGTAATCCACTGCTACAAGTAGGAACTTCTTTTAGCCCGCATCGGGGATGAGTGGTCCCACTATATCAATGCCACATTTGGAGAATGGACAAGGGCTCAGATGGGGTTCCCACGGGGCTGCGGGTTGTTGGGCCCGAGGGGCGTAAACTTAGCATGGTTTACACCTTTCCGTGTGGCTTTTGCTATCTTTAGCCATCGTGGGCCAATAATAGCCTTGCCGAATCAGGCGTCCGACCATACTTTCGCCACTAGTATGGCTCCCACACGTTCCCTCGTGAGTTTCCACCATAGCTAGTTGGGCTTCTTCTTGGTTAAGACATCTGGCGTGGGGGCATGAATATGTCCTTCGAAACAGTATTCCATCCTTGAGGAAATATCTAACGGTTTTTCTGGACATTATTTGTTGTACAGCTTTGTCTGAGGAATAACCTTCTGGATCTTGCAAGTAGGCTTTGATGGGAGTTACCCAGCTGGACGTGGGATCCATAGTGGCATTTACTTCTTTGTCCTCGGATTTTTCGGATTTGTTGACATGGAGCAGTGTGATCCTTCGGGTGTGGATGGTTGCCGTTTAATGGCCATTTTGGACAAGGCGTCCGCCTCTTGGTTTTCCTTTCAAGGAACTTGGACTATGTCATAGCCTTCAAACTATTCTTGCCTATGATGGACTACTCGAAGGTACTCCTGCATGTTTTCTTCTTTTGCTTCGTATGAACTTTTAATTTGTTGAACAATCAATTGAGAGTCGCTATGGAGGAGTATTCTCCTTATTCCTCCTTCTTTTGCAAGTCTCATGCCAATAAGGAGGGCTTCATACTCAGCTTCGTTGTTGGAAATGGGGTAATCAAGTCTGACTGCGAAATAGAGTCTTTCGTCTTCCACTTCTTGATTTACCAAGACTATTCCCGTTCCCCCATGGGTACTAACAGAGGAGGCATCTACATATGCATGCCATAGAGGTTCTTTTTCCTCGGACCCGATGTTGGTCAGCTCCATTACGAAGTCCGCCAGGACTTGCGCTTTGATGGAGGGCCTCGAAGCGTAGGAAATGTCATACTCAGTGAGTTCTAGGAAATGTCATACTCAGTGAGTAGTGAGTTCTACTCGGGTTTATTGAGAATTGCCTGCAAGGGGTGTTTTATCAACACAGTGATTGGGTGGGATAGGAAATAGGGGCGTAGCTTACGTGCCGTGGTAACCAAAGTTAAGACGAGTTTTTCAGTTACAGTATACATGGTTTCCACTCCGAGAAGAGTTTTGCTGACATAGTATACGGGATGGTGCTCTCTATCTTGTTCTTTGACTAACACAGCAATGACAGCTTCTTCTCCGACAGATAGGTATACAAAGAGCTCCTCTTGAAGCGAAGGCTTTACTAGCAAGGGTGGTTTTACCATATACCTTTTTTGCTCTCCGAGGGCTTCTTCACACTGAGAGGTCCACTGGAACTCTTTGATGTTACAGAGTATTTTAAAGAAAGGGAGTCCTTTCTCTGCTGATTTGGAAATAGATCGACTCAAGGAGGCCATCTAGCCTGTGAGCTTTTGAACATCTTTAACTGTCCTTGGAGTTGGAAGTCCCACGATGGCCTCAGCCTTTTCGGGGTTTACTTCTATTCCTCTTTATGTGACCATAAACCCCAAGAATTTTCCTCCTCGGATGCCAAAGGAGCACTTTCTGGGATTAACCTTCATTCCAAACTTATCCATGACGGCCAATGCTTTTCGCAGGTCCACGGGATGATCTTCTGCGGTTTTACTCTTAACCACGGTATCGTCCACATAGACTTCCACCGATTTTCCGATGAGTCCAGCGAACATGAGACTTACTAGTCTCTGGTAGGTTGCGCCGGCGTTTTTGAGTTCGAAAGACATTACTAGATAGCAGAAGGTACCAGCGTCGGTAATGAAGCTAGTTTTGTCCTGGTCGGTAGTTGCCGTCGAGATCTGGTTGTATCCCTGGTCTCCGTCTAGGGTTGAGAGCAGCGCGCATCCAGCAGTGGAGTCCACTAGCTGATCGATACTGGGCAAGGGATAGCAATCTTTCGGACAGGCTTCATTGAGATTGGTAAAGTCTACACACATTCGCCATCTTTCTCCATGTTTGGGAACCAAACCCACATTAGCCAACCATTCGGGATATATAACTTCCCGAATTTGCCTCAGGCTAAGGAGTCGTTTAATCTCCGATCGGATAATTTTATTGCGCTCTGACCCCATTTTTCTCTTTTTCTGCCGGACAGGTCTAGCCCCTGGTTTTATATTGAGAAAGTGTTGGCATACCTTGTCGCTGATTCGTCCGGGTGGTCCCCCTTCCCAGGCGAAGAGGTGATGGAATTGTTTGAGGATGGAAGTCAGTTGAGCTTCTATACTGGTTCCATGCGGGTACCCATCTTAACCACCTTTTTCGGACTTCCTTCTACCAACTCTACCATTTTTAACTCTTCTACGGGTTGAATCCGTGTCTCTTCGGTCTTGAGCTTTTTATTATTTCCTAGGGGGAATTCCTCTTCTTCCAAGGGGATAGCATTCATGCGGCATTCTCTAGCCTTGGATGGATTTCCTCGAACTTCTCCGATGCCTGAGAAAGTGGGAAACTTTACCTTAAGATGAAGGGTAGAGGGGATAGCTTTGAAGGTTCGGATAGATGGTCTTCCACAAAAGCTTCCACTACCCAAAACTTGGTGGGTTCCATCTTCGAAGGGCTCCCTCTCCCCACGACATCGGAAGGGTCACAGTTCCCAGGGTATGGCAGGCCTCTCCAGAGATACCTACTAGGGGGACCTCCGCCATCTCCAACCTTTCTCTTTTTAGTCACATAGAAAGGTATGTGGCAAAGAAGAGTACGTCCACAGAGCTACCCGTGTCGATGAGGATCCTTTGGATCTCACATCCGTAGATAACGGCTGAAATAACCAAGGGGTCTTCATGGGGGTAAACTATACTTGCTAGGTCCTCGGGTCCGAAGCTAATACTAAGCAATCTTGCCCCTTGGACGGAGCATACAGGGAGTCCTTGTTTTGCTCGTTGGGCCTCTTTCAAATATTTTTTCTTCTTAGCTTGGGGTATTATCGAGATATATCCTCCCTCTATCATATTGACCGTTCGACCCGAAGGAGCATTGTCCTCGTATGAGTCTGGGGGAGGAGGTAAGTTACGCTGCCTCGTAGTTCTTTCTCGGGAACCCTGTCGTTGGCCCAAGGCCCATCCTCGGGACTGACCACGCTTCGTGGTCCTTTCGCGCGGTCGGTGATTCACAGCCGCCTCACCCTCTTCTTGCTCTGGGCGTGATCTTTTCCATACATTCGGTTTGGGCTCCTCCGGATCATTCACTTTGAGGTAGTTGTGCAAGTATCCCGCTTATAGAAGGCAAAGTATCTCCCTGCGTAGGGTAGTGCATTCCTCGGTGGTGTGCCCGTAGGTTTTATGATATTTGCAATACTTCCCCTGTGGTCCTTTCTCGATTGGGAAATTTCGCCGGTGTGGGCCAGTGTAAATCATCGCTACCTCTCATTACGTTAAGTACCTCTTGGGGAGCGATAGTCATAGGAGGTAAGGGTATGGGTCGTAGGAATTTTTTGACCACCCCTCACTCGTCTTTGCGGGGGGCTGGTTTCCCTTCCTTTCCCTTTTTTTTTAGCTTTCACTTCTGGTTCCACGTGTTCTCGGTGCTCATTGTCGTCATGCTCCATGCGTCTTTTCGTTCCTTCTGCTTCCTCCATGAGGATGTAAACTTCTGCCTTTTGCATAAGCTCATTCATATCCGTGACATGATTTCCCATGAGGCATCGGAAGAAATCCCCTATTTGAAGTCCCTATGTCAGTATGTCTGCCAGGACGGTGGGGCTAACATTAGGGACATCCAACGCTTTATCAGTGAAACGTTTTATGTACCCTCGCAAGGGTTCATCTTCCTGTTATTTCACTGTGAAGAGATGGGTGGCCGATTTGGGGTATCGCCGATTGCATGCAAAATGTCGTATGAATTAGTGGGCTAACCGATCAAAGCTCGTTATGGAGTTAGGGGGAAGGTGGGTGAACCAAGCTTGGGCTCGTCCTCCCAGGGTGACAGGGAACACCCGGCATAGGACATGGTCGGGGGCGGAGGATAGGTCCATTCCCACCAAGTATTGGTGTATATGATCATGTGGATCTCTCCCATCAGCGTTCCCAGTGTATAAGAGAACGTTGACGGGTCGCATCCCCGAGGGGACGGATGCTAGTGAAATTTCAGGGGTAAAAGAGAAAGTTTTAACAGTGGGATCCTCTTTAGGGGCCATGGTTTTCTTGATATCGCTCATTTCTTTTCGTAAACCATCTAACATCCCCCATAGGGCATGATTATCAACCCTGGGGTATTCCCAAGGATGGGGTATTTGGCTTCCTTGGCCCATCCTCGGAGTTTCATCAAAATTATCATACCTTGGTGATTCTCGTAGAGGTTCACGGCGCTAGGAGACAGGAGAATGGCTCCATCCCGCGCCAAGAGACAGGAGAAGGGCTCCATCCGTTGGGGGGTTGTCCCTTCTTCCGATGGAGGATTCCTCCATCTAGGGGACTCGGGGGATCGATTGCCGAGATTCCTCCGCCCATGGGGTATTCTCCGAGTCGTGGCTTCTATGAGTCTTTCAAAGATAGAGCAGCAAACATTGATGAAATCTCGTGTACCGAATTGGTAATGGGACAAAGTCTCTTCCGAGTTGCCTTGACGGGTTTGAAGACTTTCGCTTTCGAACAAATCATCCATAGTAAACAACGTTTGTTGGACACGCTCAAAGGCGAATTTTATCGCGTTCCCACAGACGGCGCCATTTTGTTAACAGGTTGGATATTATAACCTAATTAACGGAGTAATTGAGGGGTTGGAACGCTTTACACGAGGTTCAAGAAGCGTTGATAGGTGTAAATGTGTAAAAAGATAAGATAAGCTATGTTCTTGGTCTACTAGATGCTGACTAGGCTTATCTTTTTATCTTCCGATAGCTCCGGGATCTTCGAGGGACTGTTTTTTGGGATGCTAGCTTCCAAGGGGTGTTTTCATATTTGATTTGGTATCCGGGTGGTTTGGTGTGGTTTCCGAGGATTTGTCTTGACCTCCAAGGGCTTTAACTTGATCTTCGAGAAGTTGACATGATCTCCGAGGGCATGACTTAGCCCTCATGGAGTGGTTTATTCTTGTCTGAGTCCTCGTAATGGTTTTCTGATGACTTTTGTGTTGGGATCCGTTTTTGCTCTGAGATTTAATTTCAGGAGTGGTGTTCCGAGGGCATTTCCTGTTGCGGAGTTTTCAGCAAAGAAGTGTTCTCGTGAGTTTATGGGACTCGGGGTCCTTTGTGGTCCCTCGTGGCGCATTTGATGGATCTCTGGTTCGCATGGATTCAACGGGCGTTTGTTATTTTTATGATGCCACGTGGATATCTTTTCTTTATTCATCGTTGACTTTCTATGGGACGCTTTGTGTCTCCTTGGGTGTTTATATTGCTTTTAGGTCAGTGACCATGCATATTTGTAACTCTCCGAGGGCCTCCTCGTGGGAGGTGGTTACATCTCATCGGAAGTACTCGTAACAATAGTATTGTCCGCATATTAATTCCCATATTTAGGACTAATATTTTCTTTAATCCCATATTTATTTCTTACAGTTAACATATATAGTTGGGATTGACTTTGAGATTGCAGGCTTGTTTTTGAGTACATATAACGTGTCTCCATTAACGGCACCACTATTTTGGGTTGTTTTTGCCTACTAACTTGGCAGGTTGATAAGACACACTACAACAGACTGATTCATGGTTGTGCTAGAATCAGCTTTGTCCTCTACATGGCTGCACTCCAAGCATCATGGTATGAGGGATTGATTGTTTAATGAAGGACTAAACTTGGGAACAAGCCAAGCTGCCTATGTATCCTATAGAAGGAATAATGCCGAACGTAGTTCATTAATCTCTAAGTATCGAATTTGGGAGATGTTAGACAGTCAACAGTCAAATCGAGAGTAGTTAGACAGTTAATAGTCAAACATGATGATGTCGAACCGGGTGTTATTAGACAGTTAACAGTCGAACTGGGAGTTATTAGACAGTTAACAGTTGTACCGGAAGATGTTAGACAGTTAACAGTCGAATCAGGTGTTGTTAGACAGTTAACAGTCGAACCGGGTGCTGTTAGACAGTTATCAGTCGAACCGAAAGCTGTTAGACAGTTATCAGTCGAACTGGTAGCTATTAGACAGTTAACAGTCAAACTGTGGGTTGTTAAACAGTTAATAATCAAATCGGGTGCTGCTAGACAGTTAACAGTCAAACCAGGAGTTGTTGGACAGTTATCAGGTTGGGTAGCAGAACTAATGAATGAATAAATGTGTGTTAGGATCTGGGATATTAATAGAGTACGAGCCATATCAATCGAACGACCCACATTCGATTGTTCTAAAAATAATCGAATGACCCACGTTCGACTCTTTTATTTTTGGGCCTTTAATGAGGCAGGCTGACCCAGTTTATTTCTAGGCCACCTAAAATACACCCACCAAACAATATTTGCACAGTTCACCAACTAAAAATCGACTAGAGACCAAATTGTTTTAAGACTAGAAACAATTACATAACTAATCTATAAAAATGATATAATTCACTCAACTAATCTAAATTGATTTGCCATATGGACGTAAGCTGGCACCATCTTTCATTTGCACATAGTAGGCACAATTTAGTTGTCCATCTCTCTATGTAGTTTCATCGACTTTATACTAGCTAATAGTTTGTGCGACCACCAAAAACATCTACAAAATCTGAAGTGGTATATCGAATCTTCAATTAAAGAAAGCAAGCATAGAAAAATTCATTTGTCTTCTAGAAGTATCCTACACTTGTTTGATAACATCAAATTAAAGAATGCTTAAGTGCCTAAAATTATTTCATAACGTTTCGTGCAAAATTATTTGTTAATGGAAAAACACTATCAATGCACTTTGAAATAGCCTTCCTTTTTCCTCATGTTAATCATTTTTGGTTTGGCTGCTTTCAATGAATGTCTCTATATAATGAATCAACCATTGTCATAGATAATTCTAAAGTAGCCTTCATTAAATATTCGATGTCATGACATAGTCAAATGTCACACAAAAATATATACCTCTCTCATTGAGGAAGCTGAGAATCATTCACTCAATTTTACGAATAATCGTCTTAGCACACTAAGTATGAAATACATGTAGCAACAGATTACTCCTTATTCGTGAAATAGTGTATGTCCGTTAACACCACATAGATCTTAGCATAGTCATATCCCAGCCACTAGCTTGAGTCTATCACTCGTCTGCCTTGCATGGTGACAAAGACATCTTACATATGGTTTACGACACGTGTTACATAGATCGTGGGAAAAATCTATATACGACCCTTAGTATCATGGATCTCACCTTAGTATCAAATTAAGGGGATGCATACTTGCATCAGTCTCATAATATGTGTTCTAAAAAACATATTCCATAATACATAATTTACATAATACGTAAGTTTTAGAGAATATCTTAGATAGTGTAACATGAATACTTTGGTTTTCGAGAACCTAGTAATAGATAGTTCTACCGAGTAGCATGTAAAATAAATAAGATCCAACGACACATAAATTCATTCACGTGCATCAATCAGTAAAACTACTCAGGATCATAGATTTAAAACGACAATTCATTTGATACGGCATAAGAAAAGTAAATGAATGATTTAAATCTTGATCTAGGTGAGATGTCGGTGTATTTTTTCATGGATTCTCTTTTGCTTGGCTCTTAATGATCGTACTGATGGATGAATGAATGGCTGTATTGTGCTATCTGGCTTGTGGTGTGAATTTCTACGAGTGAATGGATTAGCCTAGGATATCTTCTAAGACGTACGTCACTCTCTATTTATAGGCATTCTTTCATAGAAGCGTTACCCTAGGATTTGCAATCAACCATCACTTAACTCATGGCACATGCTACTGTGTGGGTCACGTCTCGCCAGCTCCTTTATTGGTCATCATATCTAGGGCAACAAACTGCGAGCAAGTTGCACGCTGGATTGAGTTGTCACAACGATACTTAAAGAAACTACAAAGTAAGCACTAGAATGACGTGTTGACAATCTCATGAAACATAAACTTATAATGAACATCATATTTCATTAATATCCAAAAAAGTAAAAAAGATAAAGTTAACGAAAATAGTATACATTATCCCAAACTGCAAACACGAGATTGAAAGACATCTCTAGCCGCAGGTTTGGTTATTGGATCAACATCATGCGAGTCATAGACATGTACTTTTAAAATACTTCATTTCTCACGATCATGTGTCTGTGTAGTGATGTGATACTTTTAAATCTTGGTTTCTCAGGATTCATTCAAAATTCATACTATTATGTATTATTTTGCTCTCACTATACTCCAAACTACAAAAATAGCAAAACTAGAGAAAAACCAATAAAAATGCCACAAGGATAATCCCAAGAATATATAAAGTAAGCACTAGAATGGCGTGCTTCACACACTCATCCGTTACCCCTAAACTTATACCTTTGATCATCCTCAAGAAAGACTTTGGACTCAAAAATATAAATGAAAAGATGAATTTCTCGTGGTATCAACATGAATATATCACGATACATTTTAACAATGCCAGATGTGGTTTAGAGGTAAACAGTGGTGTGCAACTGTTATTCATGAGTGTTTAGAGTAAGATCCTTGTAGAGAGTTCATAAGTACATAAATTTTCACATGTAGTTACTTCAATCTTATTTTCTAATTTTGTTTCTATCTTCAATTCATGAAAACTTCTTATTTCAGAGATTTTGTAAAGCTTCATTAATTTGTAATGTTAGCCTAGTGTATGGGGTGATAGAGGGAAATATAAGTATCTGATATCTAGATAACTTCGTAGGCTATTTTTGCCTTTTTAATTGCATTTTTATTTGACCAAAATCAAACCCTCCTTTACTTTATATTTTTTTTAGAGACACCCTCGATCTTGGAATTTAACATAGGGTTTTTTGTACTTTTTATTGTCCACATCCTCTTTTTGATTATTCAGCCCTTTTTGTTTTCCCTTTAGGCTCAATACCTTTGGTTTTCACATCTTCTCATTCTTCTCCTTT
Organism: Linaria vulgaris; assembly: GCA_948329865.1. Lineage (NCBI taxonomy): Eukaryota > Viridiplantae > Streptophyta > Magnoliopsida > Lamiales > Plantaginaceae > Linaria > Linaria vulgaris. The sequence goes on from OX415253.1 coordinate 15,089,588, forward strand.
AGTACTTAGTTAATGTATCTCTAGCTAATAGTAGGATATAACATTAATCAACTCAAGGGCAGGTAAACATAGCTATTAAATAAAATGTTTGCATAAAAAAAGGCTTTAGTGGTGTTCTGAGAATTATGTTATTTGTAATGAGAACTGGGCTTGAAAAGAAGTATGGCCTAATTTGTTTTTTTAACACTTAAAAGTTCACAATCCTATATAGTTTGGTAATAGATTGTATATTACTGATGAAGTGCGAGATTATAATGATAAAATAGTCAATCTGATACAAACTATGTCTCATATCGCTAAGACTAGCTCTAGGTAGACCTTAGTCCAGAACACTTGAGAGTAACACTAGGATGCTTCACATGATGTGGAAGGAGAAGATATATCGAATCCAGCCAGATATCTTCTATGTAGGGGATACGGCTAATGTCGAGGGTGTGTCCGTACCGGGGTAGGTATGTTGGGTGAGTATGTCGGACCGTATACCGGAGTGTATATCAAATGATGAATATCGGAGTGTATATCGGATGTTGTATATCAGATGTTGTATATCGAATGTCTATATCGAAAGGATGCTTGATATCGAATATACAAATCCAATATGCTCGTGAACATTATAGGGTAATTAATAATACTTTCCTTGATTACTGAAACTTGGATATATAGAGGCCTCGGGATGCGGGAACCGCACCCGTAATTCTCACCGTATGTAATTAGCATGATATTTAATATAAGCATGATTATCATGTGCCATCCCCAATATACATTTGTTGGATCGGCTGCCTGTTAGGCTCGGCTCATGTAATTAAGTGGATTGACCTAATACGGATATTACCCATATAATGTAGTCCCCAAGTATAGGAGGTATCATTGTAAACGATAATTCGTAAACTAAATAAAATTTGTAATACCAGTACCCCTTGTCCCCCCAGTTCAAATAAAATAACTCGGATACGTGAATTCTATTTGGAACAATCGTGGACCCACAATATAATTTTTTCTACGATTGAGGTCTACATTTAAATTATGAGCGAGATCCGACGGCGTATTGGGTTGTATCTTAGAAAATGATTTTGAAATTATATCGGGTGTCTTTGATATCGAAAATGCTCGGTATCGCATCCCTTATATTGAATGTCAATTTTCACATGGTTGGCCATAAATGCGGGATTCACGCGCCCAATGTCTATAAATAGGTAGTGAGAGAAACGAGAACATGTATTTGTCCTTTAGCAAATGCGTACCTCTTCCGTTAAAGGTATATTGAATGTTTCCGATATGGTTATTGATATTATTTTCGATATGGTTGTTAGATATGTGACCCCATATTAGTTTAATCTCGGGCAATTTGAAAATCGATATACCTTATATATCGAAACTTTGTCCCTCATGGGTAAGGTCAATACGAGGATGTTTTTTTGTCAGGAATCTTGTATCAAGTTGTTGATTAGGTTTTTGTTGTATGATAATTCTAGTTTTTGCCTTCCTTATCTTTTAGGTCCCATTTTTACGGGCAAGTATCCTTTTTCGCTCAATATCGCGATGGGTCTTTGTACACGTATGATGCAACTTGCCGCTATGACTATAGCTAATGAGGCAGCCGCAACGACGTAGCCCGGGGCTGCTAAGGAGGCAGCAATGACAGTGACTTAGGTTGCGGCTGCATAGGAGGTTGCTGCGGCTCATGCCACAGCAGCGAAGGAGGCTGAAATGGCTTATGTCGTGGCAGCGAAAGAGGCTTCGAGGGCTCATGCCGTGGGAGTGAAGGAGGTTGCAGCAGCACAAGCCTCTGCCGATGAGGCTGTGGCGCCCATGGCCTCGAAAAGTGAAACAATGTTTTTACCAATTAGTGTTATGTAATCGTCGTCTCGTGTTAGAGATGAAATGCTTGGGGCGAGTGTTTCTACGCTGCCAGCAGACTATACTATTGTTTCCGATGCTACTCCGGCTCAAGCATTTGTTAATGGAATAGCTACAGATATGCCCATGGATGAAAGGATGAAGGATGGAGGGGTTATTGATATCCCCTTAAGTCGGTCAGTTGAGAATGTAGGGTGTGTTGGCGTCTCTATAAGTCTGGATGAGGAACGATCTTCTACAAATCTCCAGGCTCAAGTGGGTGAGGGGAGTTCTCGTGGCTTCCCTTCAGCGCCACCAAGAGACGAGAGGCCTGGTGTCAGTCAAACGCAAAAGGCGGTTGCACCTCTAGAGGAGAGTCTTTGGCTCGTTGGACGTAAAAGGGTACAAGGTGAAGGTTCTGCGACTCACAAAGTGTCGCATGCACAGGGGTGTGTTGTTCCCAGCCCAGTATTAATGTCAAGAACCAAGAATTCAACGAGAGCAAAGCGGTTCATACAATGGTGTGAACGTTCCCTACTGTAGACAAGGTTCCAGTTCTAGGAGAGCAGGGCCGCGCTCGAAATAAGCAGCATGGTATTCACGTTTATCTATCGGGAAGTGGTTTAAAGTCACCTTCCTCGTTCCATATATTGCATGTTTTGATTTTCATTGTGACGCGTTTGATTGGAATGTATTCGGTTTGCCAAGTTCTTGACCACGATCATAATGACGACCAACAAAGCCAATATGTAGAAAGACGCAACGATAGCCCAAATAGAGGCTCTCATCGAGAAGATGGATGATTTTAACCCAACGACTGTCGAGAAGATCTTTACCAAAAAGGACGAGGTTATGCATCAATTGCGGGTCGCCAGGGAAGGATACAACTCCTTTTGTGCTGAAAATGTGAGACTTTCGAACAAGCCTCGTAGCTTGAAAGATTATGCTGCCATGGAGCAGAGTGTGAAGGAATCTATTGATCGAGAGCTTAAGAAGATGAAATTGAAGAAGTAGCGTATTAGGGCAAAGCTTACACAAGCTCAGTGTAACTTGGAGATTTTGGTAAGCGTTTTGTCCTCCTATTATGCTATCGTGTTCTTCCAAATATAATTTTTATGTGACTTCAATTAAACTTAGGACACGTCTCCCGACATTATGGTGCGCATGGAGGAGAAGTTCCTCTTTAGTGTTACGTGTAAAGATATTACCCCGAAGTGCGCCTTTCTAGAGATGGAGGATACCAAGAATGCCATCATTTGGCAAATTTCAATTAACGATGTATTCAAGAATGGGTTTGATACCCAACAGTTGGATTCTATGTGTGGATATGATGGCAAGACTTTTGAGGACTGTGATCCGTCCGACGAGAGTGGGGGTAAACCAGATGAGTTTGCAGAAGTCAAGAAGAAGGAAGGTCTTGTCCTGATTGGCCTAAAAGGCACCCGCGATTACCTGAATTAGTGATGGCGTTGCGTTGCCTTTTCAATAAATTGTGTAATAATCATTGGATAATGCTATGTGTCGAATTGTCTCGTGCTTATTGTTGTTGACTGTTATAGTTTGAACCTTGTTCGGCATCTGTTGTCGTAAGTTGATGTGTTTTGCATGTGTTTAACACATTTCACAATGCATGTAGTTCGTATTGTTTGTGAGACAAAACCTGTTTCAATGGTATCCCAGTTGCTCATCTGTCGCACTAGGATATGACGTCCTATGGTCAGAGGTGATGCCTCCTTCCATTGCGTTGTCAAGTCGTAGCTTGTAGGATAGTTGATATTTGACCTTTTTGGGTACTCTCGTCAGTATCTGGTAGGGTCGGGGAGTCAGTGTCCCGTAGGATAGTAGATATTCGACCTTTTGAGGTACTCTCCTCCGTATCTTGTAGAATCGGGAGTCAATATCCCATAAGATATTAGATATTCAACCTTTTCAGGTACTCTCCTTCGTATCTTGTAGGATCGAGGAGTCAGTATCCCATAGAATAGTAGATGTTTTTCTTTACTTTTCTTTTTCTCCTCCTTATCTCGGTGGATATGGGATGTTTTTCTTTTCTTTTCTTTTGCTCCTCCCTATATGGGTGGATAGGGGATGGAGGGAAGTCTCTTCCTTTTCTTTGTGGATGGAGGATAACTATGTTCTTGCCAGTTAAACGGATAACAACATATGCCAGAATATATCAATATAAAAGTTGTAGATACATAATAGCCGAGATCCAGGTATCATCTATTCGCCTATCCCGTAAGATAGGATATATTTTTCCTATTAAGGTATATTTTTGCCTTATCTCGTAGTATAGTTCTGTCCCTGCAATCACATTGATAATTTTGGTTTTGTTTTTTCAAAAAATGTTATTTATCGTGGCCTCATTACGAAAATAGTCATTTATCACGGTTTTGTCCATATTTAGTCATTTATCGTGATTTTTCATCAAATTTTGGTCCTCCGCCCTTTTTTATTTCTTTTTGCCCCATGAACTAAATTTATTAACAAAAAAACCCACATATATTATTTCTTAATAGTAAAAAACTCACATTGTTATAAATTTACCTAAATTATATCTTCACTTAAAAAAAGCTAAAAAAACATATAATTAACTTAAATACCTAAATATTAAATAGTACATTAAAATAATATTCCTTTATTAACTAATTAAATAATTTTCCTTCAATTCTAAAATATAAACTCGAAAAAGTTTCGTTGTAGATTTATAATTTTGAACATACATATAATTTTATTTTTAAACTTTTAACAAATTTAAAACGGAGATTAATATAATATATTTCTTAATATTAAAATATTATTAATATTTTATTATATATTAAAGTTTTTATATGATATAGTTTCTCTATTATATATTCAAGCCGGTCGAAACCGACGTGGCACATCGAATGGTTGACGTCACCACCTCGAGGTGGTGATGTCACCATGTCAGAACAAGTCCGGCGTGGCCATGTCAATCGGGTCGACGTGACACGTAGCCCCGTCGTTTTGCTCAACGTGGCATGTGGCACAATCCGGTTCCTTCACAAGTAACGTGTAAAATGTGAAAAACGTGATGAGAATTCGTTGGGAATCCTACCTTCCCATTTGAAGATGAAATCGAGTCTTGATCTTTTTCTTACTTGTGACGCCCCATACCATAATATAAATTAGTATTTAGAACATTTAACTTTCGACGATAATTTTTATATATTAAATCAATTATTATGTTAGTTACTAATGCTAGAATAGTTAGTTAATAGGTGTTGCTTTACTAACACGTAATTACATCCATTCCATAAACTAAAGTGTGACAAGTCTAATCAAATCTACATAACCCCATAAGTAATATCATGTTGTACCCATACACCTACACATATATATCTACACTAATTTAAAATAATATATATATATATATATATTATTTTTAACTAAACCGTATCAGGTATGTATCTATCATTTATTTGCAATGTGATAATTGTGAACTGATTGATATAAGGGATAAATGCATTAAACCCCCTGAACTATGCACGTTTTTGCGTTTTCGTCCTTAAACTAATTTAATAAGCGTTTTCCCCCCTAAACTATACCAGTCTGTGCGATTTGCTCCCTGGTCGGGTTTTCAGCTATTTTTGGCCATTCTTGGCCGGAATTTTTCCCCTTACCCGATACATATGTGTTGTACTAGATGTATTTTAGTAGTTGATGACAAAAAGTAGGCGAAAAAACACCTCGAACGGGAATTTTTCCGGCTAAAATACATTAAAGAGGAAATCACATTTTAGCCGGAATATGTCCCGTTCGAGGTGTTTTTTTGCTACTTTTTGTCATCAACTACTAAAATACATTTAGTACAACATAATGCTATTCTATTACAATGAACATACTAGCTTGGTCCGGAACGCCTATTACACGTAAGAAAATATAAGATTACAGGAAATAATCCCTAAATGGCCAAGTTGAGGGAACAGTCGAACGGAAGAGATTTGATGCTCTTTGATTGTCTTATTGTGGGCATCAGATACTTATGATATCGAACAGAACTTGGGAACTTGCCAAGCTGCCTACGTATCCCATTAAGGGAATCAAACCGAACGCAGATCATTTATCTCTTTTGAGTTGCCTCTATTGGGTCGACCCTTGGTAGGGCTGCTTGGTTCACTTGGTTTAGCATTGGAGCGACTTCACGGTTTCGGTCATATCTGTTTGTAGGGTGATAGAAACCTCGATACGCTTCTTGATTACGGACCCTGAATCGTGTAGATTTCAGGGCATATAAGGGTTCGATCTTGGTGTGCATCGAATTGTTTTGGTTCGATGCGTTCATGTCGAACAGGGTGAATTCGAGACACCTTGGTGCAATTTCACGTTTTCCATCATATCTCTTGGTAAGATGATCGAAACCTCAATCCGCTGCTTGATTACGGAACTTGACTCATGTAGCTTTCAGGGCATATAAGGTTTCGATCTTGGTGTGCATCAAATATGCTTGGTTCGATGTGTCCATGTCGAATAAGGTGAATTCGAGACAGCTTAGCGGGACTTCACGGTTTTGATCATATCTCTTTGTAGGATGATCGAAACCTCGATCCGTTTCTTGATTCGGGACCATGACTCATGTAGCTTTCAGGGAATATGAGGGTTATATCTTGGTGTGCATCGAATTGGCTTGGTTCGATGCGTCCATGTCGAACAGGGTGAATTCGAGGCATGATAGATTGTGCATCGAACCGACTTGGTTCGATGCGCGTGTCAAATCGACTTGAATTCGATGCGTGGCATCTCCGTCCGTCCTTCCTACTTGTGAAGAGTTAGAGGGTATATATAGGCTTGCTTAGAGGGGGTTAAAAGTCATTTAGGGCCCACATCGAACCGAGGCGATTCAATGCGCTCTCTGCATAGAATTGTGCAAATTCGATGTTGATCTGCGCAGTTCTACTGTTTCGAGCATAACTTTCTCTTTAGACCTCCGAATTGCATTATGCTTGTTGCGTTGCAACCTAGACTCATGTGGCTTTCCAGTGAAATATTGCTCAATGTCTAATTAGCTATATTGATATACTGGTGAATCAAATACTGCTAAGGTAGCTTTACTTTTAAGCTTTCCAGACACTCATCTGTCAGTTTCGCGCCATCGTGACTTCTTCTTGACATGACACATTATATCACACCATATAGTCCCCTAGTTTAAAGTGTGATTTTGGTACATAACCATATTTCAAGATATAATGAAGTGCTAGAGTCGTTTAGCCTCAATTTTGGGGTGATTAATGTCATTATGCACTAGTGTAGCTTACTGGATAAGCCTGCATCATATAGTCCCTCCATTTGGGAGTCAGTCTTGATTCAAGAGCGGGTGCCAAATTATAAAAATCTTGTGTGGTTTCTAAATATGCCCCTTATCTGGGAGCCGTGATTTGGACGATCGGTTGCCAAATAACTTTTATCTATCTTGGTGCGATGCACACTTGATGTGATGCACGCACTTGTGTGCTAGTGATCTGCTTTAGGAACGTCGCGCCATGGGTAGTGATCTAGTTTGCACTTACCTCGAGGTGTTGTTTTGACTAAGTGTCCACGATAGGTCGAATATAACGACGATTCAATCGGTTGGATTCGATAAAGGGTATCTCGAATTGGCCTGTATCGAATCTAGAGTGCATCGAATCGAGGGAATTCGATCTAGGCTGTATCAAATCAGGTGGTTCAATGCTCATATTTATTCTGCTCTGCAATGAACAATTTCTAATTTGTTGTTTTTGTGGTGTTGCGTTGCCTTTTTATTAATTACACGGTTGTCATTTATGACTATCTCATTTGATTGTTTGATCGAAGGCTCATAATTATTGCCTTTTCTTTTAATTGATATCGTTGTTTTTTACTCTATTTTGATAAATCGAGCATTATTCCATAATCACGGAAAGTTTTCGTTCCTTTTAGGTGTTTAGGAATTTGCGGTGTCACGTGTCCTTTTAGACAGAGTCTCCGTCCTTTTTTAGTTATTTAGGGAGTTGCGGTATCTCGTGCCATTTTAGACAGAGGCTCCGTCCCTTTTTAGTTATTGCGAGTCTTCTTTAGGTCATGCATGGCATTAGTTTCATGCAAATAACTCGTGGTTCCACTTTGTTTATGTATATAGTCATATCGATTCTTTCAATGCTCTAATGCATCTTGTCATTCTTATAACATATTCTTTTACCGCCAATAGGACGACTCTCATTTTTATGAAGATCGTGGTTTTGTTGCAAATGACAACCCACCTAGTTACATTTCAATTTTCGGGGATTCGGCAATAGTTAAGATTTTGAAATGATTTCACAAGTTGCTAGTCTGTAAAGACTGCCAGGCCTTCTACTCGTAATGAGCTTGCCATTGAGGTTCCAGCGAGAATAGCTTTGTATTTTGCCTCGTTGCTGGTCATAATAAAACTCGACCCGATGTGTGCTAGTTAGTTGCTATATGATCATACGGGGTTTTTACCTCCAATTTTGATGTTTTCGCTATTTCGACAATGTTGTTGATAACAAGGTGACAAGCATAATGAAGTCTGAGTCGGTTATCCTCTGCCTTGGTGCTGTGCACTGAGTTTGCAATTTTGTTTGGTTTAGAATCTTTATCTATAGTCGTGAGATTCTATGGGTTGCATTGCCTTCATTGAGGGCGAAGGCTTTACATGATAGGCCAAATCTGAGCTGTTAGATCAATGCTAGATCGAATCTGATGAATCTCCAAATCATTCGTATTGAGACTATTTGATAGGCATTCAATGTTTGAAGCGAAAACAAAATAGATAGTGTTACTTCACCAGATGTCGGAATTCGATTGGTTTGACTTATGGCATACCTCGAATGGATGGAATTCGATCGTCATTACGCAATCTCATCCTAATTCGATTTAAAAGTTATTAAAAAATTAAAGTTTGGATGATTACCATCGATCGAATGTGTTCGGATTCGATCGACACTCTGATGGGTCTGCTTTAATGATTAATTTGTTATGTCTGTTTTGGCGTTGCGTCACCCTACTGCTTTGAACATGGTTCTTCAATGGGTCTATACAGCTTTCTTTTTGCGGTTATTTTCTTTCAGCGGCATTTGTTACTATTTCTTTGTTACTTGTCAACTCTATGCCACGTCATGTTGTAGAGTTGCTATGGCATCTTTTGCTAAGTTAGCTCAATGTTCACATCATTGTTTTGAGGTTTTCCATCATGCAGGATTTCGTTGGGTGCACTTGCCACTTGTGGGCAGGGTGTATATACCCTTTGTCTTTATTTTAGCGGAACTTGTTGTTAGCGCTTTCGCAATTTACTTTAATTTTGGTAATTCATATGCCACATTGCATCGTGGGGTATCGTGCGTGTTTCATTTCTTTCTACCGCATCGGACATTTGTTATGTCGGCGTAATCAATTTCATCAGGTTTTTCCTAAACACTTATCTCTTGAGACAGACTTCCTCATCACATTGCTTTATTTTTAGGGATTTAATGGTTAACACTTGTCAATTGAGACAGAGTGCCAGTCCATTTTCTTCCTCTTAAGAGATTTACGGTTAGCACTTGCCGCTTTGGGGCATAGTGTCCGTCCCATTTCTTTCTCATCGCGGGTCCCCTTTAGATCATGGATGGCATTATTTTTATGCAAATAACTTCACAATGCATAGTTCTGCTTTTACTGCATTTGTGAGACAGCTGCCATCGTTGCTTAACCTTGTATGATTTGCGTTTTGATGATTATGGCCTCACTGATGTATAGGTTTTTGATATTTTTGATTGATGCGTGCCAGTTGCTGCATTAGTGTTGTTGGATCGTGTGAAGGGGTGACGTTTATTCGCCCAATACGGTTTTGCAGTTATCTTTTAAGTTAATCGTTGTTGTATTTGAGAGATAGAGACCTTAGATAACACGTAGGTTATGTTGCTAAGCACCTCGATCGAGCGAGAGATCTTCTCGATGGAGACCTTTGACTAAGATAGAAATGATATATAAGTGATGAATCTAAACTGATCTAGCGCTAAGTTTCTCAAGCTTCTTGCATTGATCTTGCAATTTATGCTTGTTAGAGATGTTTGTCTATTTAGATATTGGGTTGCCTTTGTTCAGATACTTTGTTGCATTCGTATTTGATGACCGCACACGCTTTGTTACTTGCACTTTGTGCTTTTACATGTTATTATTCGTCGACAGTGATGGTTAATTTGGCATATGGATATTCGTACTTCTTGAGGTGATAAGCCTTCTATATTAGTTTAAATATGCACTCATGTGGGCAGATAGTCATCGTTCCATGCTGGACAAATGTAATTGATTTGCCACGTGAAGTCTATTGCCATATCCAGCCTTTCAGGCATATAGATATGTTGTTTGCATCATGCTTCTACTAGCGGTTGTCTATCCTTTGTGATGTCTAATTTGTGTTTGACCATGATGGGCTGATGTCCATTTTCGATATATTTCATATATTCATCTGACCACTTTGGGCCATCATTTTATTCTTCATCTGGCCGCTCTGGGATAATATTTCATTTTTGAGATTTTAGGTTTACGTCTAATTTGTTGGGCTGATGCTTTTGGTGACGCTTTGGACAAGTTTGCTTCGTACCGTTTTGGGTAGGTTTGCACCGTACCGCTTTGTGTGGACGTTCTTGGTGCCAGTCTGGACGCGTTTGACGTACCGCTTCGGGTAGACTCTTTTGGTGGTTAGTTTTGTATCGGGGGGAAATGAAATTGCATTGTTCGAATGTTGAGCGCAAACGGATGAACTTGTGCTTACAGAGTATCAGATTCAGGGAAATTGTGTCAATTTTGTTCGTTCGATGAATCTGGTTCTTCGTTCTTATTCCCCCCAGTCATTTGCCGAGTAGCAATACTTGGATACCGTTTTGATGATATTAGGATATTTTGTTTATTGACATTCTTGCTTGTCATTTATGTAACGGTTCTTTATGAAACCAATTTTGTGGCTTGACATTATAGTCTTTTGATCTATACTTTTCTGTATTGTTTAACATATCAATGACTGGTTTTAATCCTTTGTTCAATCGCATTTTGTCTGTTTTTAAGTGTATGTTTATTTAATGCCTCGCATTCTTTCATGGAACTTTTTAAATTGAGTATGCTCTAGAGGTTGCCTTCCTCGTGTGGCTACTTAAGGTTCATTTTGGTTCTGACGCGACGCTTTGCAGTGCTCTAGGGATGAGCTTTGCATTCGACCGCTTTGGGCAATCATACCTCCGTCATGACGTTTGGCGGTGCATGAGGGGTGAATTTTTTGTATTTGACCATTTTTGGGCCAAAATACCTCCGTTAGGATGCTTGGCGATGCGTGAGGGGTACCATTTTGGACTGTGTGTATGTTCCTTTATTAGATTTCGGGATTTATGTGGTTCACTTGCCACTTTGGACATAGTTTCCATCCGTCTTCATTGTCTCTTGAACGTTATGTCAGTTTCACATGTGGTGTCTATCCCTTTCTTCTTTTTCAAGCATCTGTGGTAATATTTGCCACTTTGGAAAGAACTTTCGTTCCTCCTCGTCATTTGTGTGGGATTCTGTGTGTCTTGTGCCACAATAGACAGAATCTTCGTCCCTCCTTAGTGTCTTTTAGGAACCGCGTATCTCGCACCATAATGGGCAAAATTTCCGTTTCTCTTGGTTTTCTTTCATGGATTTGCAGTATCTCGTGCCACGATGGACAGTGTTTCTGTTCTTCTCGTTGCCTCTAGGAATTTTCGGAATCTCGTGCCACGATGGATAGACTTTTCGTTCTTCTCGTTGCCTCTAGGGATTTTTGGTATCTCGTGCCACAATGGACAAAGTTTCCGTCCCTTTCATTGCCTCTGGCTTTTTCGGTATCTCGTGCCACGATCGACAAAGTTTTTGTCCCTTTCATTGCCTCTGGCTGTTTTCGGTATCCCCTGCAACGATGGACAGAGTTTCCGTTCTTCTCGTTGCCTCTAGGGATTTTTGGTATCTCGCACCACGATGGACAGAGTTTTCGTCCCTTTCGTTGCCTCTAGCTTTTTTCGATATCTCGTGTCACGATGGGCAGAGTTTCCATTCTTTTCGTTGCCTCTAGGGATTTTCGATATCTCGTGCCATGATGGACAGAGTTTCCGTCCCTTTCGTTGCCTTTGGCTTTTTTCAGTGTCTTGTGCCACGATGGACAGATTCTTTGATACCTCATACGGGTAAGATTCTTCGATACCTCATAAGGGTAAGATTCTTTGATACCTCATACGGGTAGCATTCTTCGATATCTCATACGGGTAAGATTCTTTGATACCTCATACGGGTAAGATTCTTCGATACCTCATACGGGTAAGATTCTTTGATGCCTCATACGGGTAAGATTCTTTGATGCCTCATACGGGTGAGATCTTTGATACCTCATACGGGTAAGATTCTTTGATACCTCATACGGGTAAGATTCTTTGATTTGGGATGGGTGCTTCCTCGAGCAATGCTGGACATTCCACATCCCGATCATTTCAGTTATCCGATACATCCGAGAGCTCGAGTAGTGATGAGGACGACAGTGATAGCTCAGGGCAGGATATCGATAGTGATGGTGAGAAAAGTGGTCGCGGTCCCTCTAAAGAAGTTTTGACGCCGAAGAAAAGTGAGGATCGGAGGTCGATCCGTATTATGGGAAGAAAGTCTTACGATAATGACGACTATCGGGGTAATTCTTAAGAGGTTCTTGACGGAGCCGTACAAAACCCACAGAGAGTGGAAGCCGAAGCATCCTCAGCTTGCAGGGGATGAGTTTCAGGTAATATAAAAGTATATTTTTAAGATTATTTATTTAGTTACATACTTCTGTCTTCATTTATCAGAATCTTTACTTATAACAATTTCTTTTTTTCACTTGTTGCAGAGAACTTTCAGTGGCATCCGCTTGACGAAGGCCGCATTTGGGAACTGTATGAAGCAGGAGCACCAGATCATTTTAAGAGTGCTTTGAGCAAGACCAAGTCAATATGCCTTGAAGATGAAGCTGATCCATCGCAGAAGAAGAGCCACGGTATCTGGATCCCTAAGGCGATGCGTCGGAAGAACATGAAGTACTGGAAAAGAGATAAGCACGTGGCACGAGCGAAGCAGTCGAGTGCCAACAAGAAAAAAGGGAAGACAAACACCTGTTGCAATGGATGTCTCACGCAAGACGTCTGGGCCAGACGCGAGGTAATTATATTAATACAACAATGTTATAAGATAAATATAATCTTATATAATGTTCATTTAATATATCTTCTGATTGTATATTAATGTCTAATTGCCTTACTTTACAGTCGATCAGGTTGGGCGTTCCAACAAATAAGATCCTTCTCTCGTGGCTCTACAAGTTGAAGAGGCAAAAGACGAATACTAATGGATCGGCGGGCAACTGGGTGCATCCCGATGCGGAGGCAGCATATGTAAGTAAATAGTCTATTCAAATCCACAATGAGATTTTATATATACCTATATTATATACGCATGGTTTTACGCCACTCAAACGGACTGGCTTTCTATTTTAAAAAGACAATATTAACCTACTGAAAACAAACACTGACGGTCCTTAAATGATTTGTGTACATGTGTTAGTGGTTTATTTGTTAAAAGGATAATCTGATGATGACAGTTCTTAAATGATTTTGTATTTTAATTGAATTTGTATATAGTCAGGTCTTTTCAGTACATTGATGAACTAAATAGTTTGAGCATACATGTTAAGTATTAGTCTTCTTGTATGTTAAACATAGTTTCAGCCTTGTTATTATGACATTATATTTATTAAGTAAAAAACTTAGCTTTGATATTAGGAATTATTGATGTGTTAGATAGTTAATTAGTCAATGATGTATACATATTTTGATGATCCATCATTGACTAGCTACTATGAATCTGATGGATCATATATAGCAATCTGATTAAAGATAGTCAATAGTCAGAATATGATTTAATTTAGGGAATCAGGATAAGTGATAATCTGATGATTAGATATTGGGGTGATAAAATTTGATAGTAATGTAATAATAAAATCTGCTATTAATCTGATGATTAAATCTGGTATTGTGATGATTTAATTTGATAGTAATTTGATGATATAATCTGCTATTAATCTGATGATTGTGATGATATAATTTGATAGTTATGTGATGATACAATCTGCTATTAATCTAGTGATTGTGATGATATAATTTGATAGTTATGTGATGATATAATCTGCTATTAATGAGATGATTAAATCTGATATTATGATGATATAATTTGATAGTAACGTGATGATATAATCTGCTATTAATCTGATGATTGTGATCTAATAATCTGAATCATTGTAATATTTAACTCTCCTATTATTATTCATAATATATTTTAGTACATTGATCCATGTATATAAGTAAATTATTATTGTTTATTATTTAATAAATTTGTATATGTTATTGTCATAGTACGAAGTGCTTCAACGGTGGCGAGATCGGTATGGTTATGACACCAGGAATTGGCCTGCTTGGGATCTAAGGACATGGTTGAAGGTGGTTGGGAAGAAGGGGAGGAGAGTTCCTGCTTTTTCAAAGCATGCGAATGTGAAGTCCATTGCCCAAAATGCCGGTACACCGCAATAAGGAACATTGAGTTGTGCGGAGGCCTTGACGCAATAAGGTACAAAGCATGCGAATGTGAAGTCCATTGCCCAAAATGCTTCATACAATAGAGTTTGAGACAACCATCAAAAATTATCTTAAACAGTTAACACATCAGTATGGATGCCCGATGCCGGAGTTGCCGGAGTTACTGGAGTACCCTAACACACCAGCTGGAATGGCAACACAGTTGGCAGGCTCGACCAACACTCCCTTGGCCAGACCTCCTATACCAGCTCCTCGGTTGTTAACGAATGATGTAACCAGCCCTCAAAGGGTCCTGGGAGTACAACTGCACCGGCCTAGTCAGTCATCGCCATCTCCTAATGGAGGTGTTTACATGCCACATATGTCGGTCTTGGCATCGCAGCAGTAGGAGGAGGGTTTTCTGGTGTCTCTAGGGCGGCCAGGTGGTTCTCAGGGTGGGATGGCCGGGTTTTAAGGGTATACACAGCAGCCTGGTGGTAGTGTTCCAGGGTGTTTGATGCAACAGCAGGGGATGCAACATCAGCAGGGGATGAATATGGGGAGGCAACTTCGAGTGATGCAGGGACATAGTTCGCAGTCCAGGCATGGCGGGGTGTGTGGACAACAGGGGACGACATAGTAGTAGGGATCTGATAATTCGCAGCGAGATCCCGTTCTGGATGACTTCATTGGAGATGAAAATGGCGACTTTTAATGTATGATATATGGACAAACTGTGTTTTTACATATTTTGCATTTTTGGGACAAGTAGTAAACTTAGAATTTCTGTTATTGGGGTGGTGTAAGTTGTTAGGATGGGATTATTTGGTGTTTGATGGTGTTTTTATGGTGTTTTGACAGTAGTGGTTGGGATATTTATGTTAAGTTGGAACATTTTGATTAATGTTGGATATTTTGGATGAAAGTTGGTATATTTGGATGAATGTTGGTTTTCTTTGGATTTAAGTTGGAATATTTTGATGAATGTTGGATATTTTGGATGAAAGTTGTTATATTTGATAGATTGTGCGATTTTTTGGATTTAAGTTGGAATATTCTGATGAATATTTGATATTTTGGATGAAAGTTCGTATATTTGATAAATTGTGCAATTTTCAAGATTTAAGTTGGAATATTTTGATGAATGTTGGATATTTTGGATGAAAGTTTGTATATTTGATAGATTGTGCAATTTCGATACATGTCGTGTTGGTATTATTGTCGGTTTGGATATTTTTTGTAGTGTTTAGTTTTACACTCTTTGAGCTAATTTTTAGGTGAAATGTTTGTTCTTAAGAATGAGTTTTGGAACAGCTTTGTGGTGGTTGTTTATTTTATAATATTTGGATAAATAATGATTGATAATTGATATTATGATTAAATCTAGTTTAGTTGGACTTATATTTAATAAATACCTTATGTTTTTTTTATATCAAAAACATTAATAATTACCATTGAAGCTCTTGTATATTCTATTTAAAAAATCAATCACTTATTTAAAATACGCAATGTTTAACGAAAAGCGATAAACAAATAAACGGGAGGAATATGTAACTATAAAAAACTTAAAGAAATATCCGAACTAAGTTTTTTGGTTTACCAATCCTTTGAAAACACTAATATTGTTTGTCATTCCAAATCTCGTCCAAAACGATGTAACGAAATAAGATAAACAAATAAACGGGAGGAATATGTAATTACAGAAAAGTTGAATAAGTATCCGAACTAAGTTTTTTCATTTACCAATCCTTTGAAAATACTAATATTGCGTGTCTTTTCAAATCTCGTCCAAAACGAAGTAACGAAATAAGATAACAAATAAACGAAAGGAATATGTAATTATAGAAAAGTTAAAGAAATATCCGAACTAAATTTTTTCTTTTACCAATCCTTTGAAAACACTAATTAAGCGTGTCATTCTAAATCTCATCCAAATCGAAGTAACGTAATAAGATAAATAAATAAACGGGAGGAATATGTAATTATAGGAAAGTTAAAGAAATATCCGAACAAAGTTTTTTCGTTTATCAATCCTTTGAAAACACTAATTAAGCGTGTCAATCTAAATCTCGTCCAAAACAAAGTAATGAAATATGATAAACAAATAAAAGGGGGGTTTATGTAATTATAAAAAAGTTAAAAAAATAAACGGGGGGTCCATGTCGAACAGGGTGAATTCGAGACACCTTGGCATGACTTCACGGTTTCGATCATATCTCTGTGTAGGATGATCAAAACCTTGATTCGCTTCTTGATTCAGGACCCTAACTCGTGTAGCTTTCAGAGAATATAAGGGTTTGATCTTGGTGTGCATAGAATTGGCTTGGTTCGATGCGTCCATGTCAAACATGGTGAATTCGAGGCATGATAGATTGTGCATCGAACCGACTTGGTTCGATGCGCGTGTCGAATCGACTTGGATTCGATGCGCGGCATCTCCGTCTGTCCTCCCTACTTGTGAGTAGTGAGAGGGTATATATAGGCTTGCTTAGAGGGGCATAAAGGTCATTTAGGGCCCACATCGAACCGAGGCGTTTCGATGCGCTCTCCGCATCGAATTGTGCAAATTTGATGTTGATCTGCGCAGTTCTACTGTTTCGAGCATAACTTTCTTTGTGGACCTCCAAATTGCATTCCGCTTGTTGCGTTGCATAACTTTCCAATGACATATTACTTAATGTCTAATTCACTATATAGATATAATGGTGAATCAAATACCACTAAGGTAAATTTACCATTAAGCCTTCTCGACACTCATCGGTCAGTTTCGCGCCATTGTGGCTTCTTATTGACATGACACATTATATCACATCAAAAGCAATGAAAATGAACGGTGGTTTATCATTTATGTTGACCCAAGAATCACTACAAGAAAACTCCACATTGGAGACGAAAATATGGGAACGATATTGCGTTGCTACCTAATTGGAACGACATTTCCGTTCCCATTGCTTGTTGTTCGTATTAAATGAAAAAACATAGACATAGTAATGGGGACCAATATTTGATTCCCATTAAGTGTTGGTTCCCATTAGTGACACCTCAACGCAATGGGAACCAAATCGTGGTTCCCATTGATTAAAAATATGAAAAAAATAATACTAAGTAATCGTGTAATTCAAAAACACAACTCACTTTCTCATTTTCTCATTTCACGCACACACTAAACACACAGTAATCACACACATTAGGGTTCTTAAAATATCATCAAATCTGCCCCCAAATCAGCCGTTTTCCCTCTAATTATAAGAAGGTATGTAATCTCCACTCCTTTAGCTTCATTTTGATACTTAATTTCATATAGTTTGTTGGTTTGAATTTCAAAATTTTAATTTCGGTCCGAATCATGAAGATTTCTTGACTTTTTTTGGTGTTACTTGTTTATAGTTTGTTAATTGAGTAGTTTTTGGTGATGCATGGTGTTTGTATTCTGTTGTTATGATGGAAAGTTAGGATTAGGGTCTTGGTGTATAGTGTTTGGTGTTGCATGCTGTTAATTTGTAGTTGTATTAAGGGTTGAAGAAAAAAGGACAGGAATTGGTGTTGTACGATGTTTATACTCTGTTTTTGTGAAAGAAATTTAGGGGAATTTGAATTTAGGGCTTTTGTTAATCTGAAATTAGGGCTTTTGTTAATCTGAGATTAGGGATTTTGTTAATCTGAATTCAGGGCTTTTGTTAATCTAAAATTAGATCTTGGTTAGTTAATCTCAATTTAGGGCTTGGTTAATCTGATTTTGTCTAAATTTGGGGAGGAGAAGTGTTCTAAATTTGTTCAATTATGCTTCTAAATTTGTAGTCAATTAAGTAGAGAATTTTCTTCAAAGTTTGATTGAATCTGTATTCTATTTCGATTGTTTAATTAAATTATATAAGTAGATACTTTATGTTTATATATAGTACTTATTGAAATTTGTTTCTATCTTTAGATGTCACAAAGGAAGGGCAAGGATCCAGTGCAGGAAATGGAGGAACAACGGTCTAAATCACGTCTGAAATCACGTCCTAAAACACATGTTCGATCACATCCTGCAGCACATCCTCGTCCTGCTACCCATCTTTCATATCGTGGCATCCCTCGAGATACAACGCCTCCTCCTGCGACTAATCCGACAAGAGCGCCAACTCCGGTGATAGAGTCGACTTCAATAGTAGAGCCGACAGTAGAGCCTACTCCCACGACCGAGCCAAGTGTCGAGCCTACTCCCATGGTGACTGATCCTCCAATCGAGCGTAATCCAATGGTTACTGATCCTCCAAATCAACCTACTTCCATCACTGATCCACCAAGAGAGTCGACTCCGATAACTTATGCGAGAAGAGAGTTAACTCCAATGACGCCTATGGGATCTTCGGGAGTCGCAGATGTTGTCCCAGATTTTTCGAGAGCCACTGACATCCCTCAACAGAATATATTGGATAATCTGTGACCAAATCCCTTTCGGACCTCTGCCACAGCCAACTGACCATTCACAGCGGGGTTCGACGATAAATGCATCACCAGCTTAGGCTCACACTAACGTTCCTTCTCCAGTCTCACATTCGGCTTCAACTCCTTTCTTTGGGATGGGTGCTTCCTCGAGCAATGTTGGACATTCGACATCCCGATCATTTCAGTTATCCGATACATCCGAGAGCTCGAGTAGTGATGAGGATGACAGTGATAGCTCAGGGCAGGATATCGATAGTGATGGTGAGAAAAGTGGTCGCGGTCCCTCTAAAGTAGTTTTTCCGCCGAAGAAAAGTGAGGATCGGAGGTGGATCCGTATTAATCCAAATACTAGATCGTGGGAAGAAAGTCTTATGATAACGACGACTATCGGGGTAATTCTTAAGAGGTGCTTGAGGAAGCCGTACAAAACCCACATAGAGTGGAAGCCGAAGCATCATCAGCTTGCAGGGGATGAGTTTCAGGTAATATAAAAGTATATTTTTAAGAGTATTTATTTAGTTAGATACTTCTGTCTTCATTTATCAGAATCTTTACTTATAACAATTTCTTTTTTTCACTTGTTGCAGAGAACTGTCAGTGGCATCCGCTTGACGAAGGCCACATTTGGGAACTGTGTGAAGTAGGAGCACCGGATCATTTTAAGAGTGCTTTGAGCAAGACCAAGTCAATCTCCCTTGAAGTTGAAGTTGATCCATCGCAGAAGAAGAGCCACCGTATCTGGATCCCTAAGGCGATGCGTCGGAAGTACATGAAGTACTGGAAAAGAGATAAGCACGTGGCACGAGCGAAGCAGTCGAGTGCCAACAAGAAAAAAGGGAAGACAAACACCTGTTACGGTGGATGTCTCACGCAAGACGAGTGGGCCAGACGCGAGGTAATTATATTAATACAACAATGTTATAAGATAAATATAATCTTATATAATGTTCATTTAATATATCTTCTGATTGTATATTAATGTCTAATTGTCTTACGTTACAGTCGATCAGGTTGGGCGTTCCAACAAATAAGATCCTTCTGCCGTGACTCTACAAGTTGAAGAGGCAAAAGACGAATACTAATGGATCGGCGGGCAACTGGGTGCATCCCGATGCGGAGGCAGCATATGTAAGTAAATAGTCTGTTCAAATCCATAATGATATTTTATATATACCTATATTATATAAGCATGGTTTTACGCCACTCGAACGGACTGACTTTCTATTTTAAAAAGGCAATATTAACCTACTGAAAACAAACACTGACGGTCCTTAAATGATATGTGTACATGTGTTAGTGGTTTCTTTGTTAAAAGGGTAATTGATGATGACAGTTCTTAAATGATTTTGTATTATAATTGAATTTTGTATATAGTCAGGTCTTTTCAGTACATTGATGATCTAAATAGTTTGAGCATACATGTTATGTATTAGTCTTCTTGGTTGTTAAACATAGTTTTAGCCTTGTTATTATGACAATATATTTATTAAGTAAAAAACTGAGCTTTGATAGTAGGAATTATTGATGTGTTAGATAGTTAATTAGTCAATGATGTATCCATAGTTTGATGATCCATCATTGACTAACTACTATGAATCTAATGGATCATATATAGTAATCTGATCAAAGATAGTCAATAGTCAGAATATGATTGAATTTAAGGAATCAGGATAAGTGATAATCTGATGATTAGATATTGGGGTGATAACATTTGATAGTAATGTGATAATAAAACCTGCTATTATTCTGATGATTAAATCTGGTATTGTGATGATTTAATTTGATAGTAATTTGATGATATAATCTGCTATTAATCTGATGATTGTGATGATATAATTTGATAGTTATGTGATGATATAATCTACTATTAATCTGGTGATTGTGATGATATAATTTGATAGTTATGTGATGATATAATCTGCTATTAATGAGATGATTAAATCTGATATTATGGTGATATAATTTGATAGTAACGTGATGATATAATCTGCTATTAATCTGATGATTGTGATCTGATAATCTGAATCATTGTAATATTTAACTCTCCTGTTAATATTCATAATATATTTTAGTACATTGATCCATGTATATAAGTAAATTATTATTGTTTATTATTTAATAAATTTGTATATGTTATTGTCGTAGTACGAAGCGCTTCAACGGTGGCGAGATCGGTATGGTTATGACACCAGGAATTGGCCTGCTTGGGATCTAAGGACATGGTTGAAGGTGGTTGGGAAGAAGGGGAGGAGAGTTCCTCCTTTTCCAAAGCATGCGAATGTGAAGTCCATTGCCCAAAATGCCGGTACACCCCAACAAGGAACACTGAGTTGTGCGGAGGCCTTGACGGCGCAGTTTCGGGCACATACGCTTCATACAATAGAGTTTGAGACAACCATCAAAAATTATCTTAAACAGTTAACACATCAGTATGGATGCCCGATGCCGGAGTTGCCGGAGTTACTGGAGTACCCTATCACACCAGCTGGAATGGCAACACAGTTGGCAGGCTCGACCAACACTCCCTTGGCCAGACCTCCTATACCAGCTCATCGGTCGTTAACGAATGATGTAACCAGCACTCAAAGGGTCCTGGGAGTATAACTGCACCGGCCTAGTCAGTCATCGCCATCTTCTAATGGAGGTGTTTACATGCCAGATATATCGGTCTTGGCATCGCAACAGCAGGAGGAGGGTTTTCTGGTGTCTCTAGGGCGGCCAGGTGGTTTTGAGGGTGGGATGGCCGGGTTTCAAGGGTATACACAACAGCCGATGGGTGGATTTCATGCCCATCAGCAGGGGCAGGGAGGTTTTCACCCTTTTCAGCAACAAGGGATTATGGGATTTGGTCAGGTATACCTGTGTTATTATATATTATGTTTTATTTAATTTAAATAAATTTAATAAGGTTGTTTACTTATACACTGGTAACATTTATGTGATGCTTGCAGGGATTTAGCAACTTCCAAGGCCAGCAGCAGGGGATGGGTGGCTTCACGGGGATGTAGCAACATTTCCAGCAGCCTGGTGGTAGTGTTCCAGGGACTTTGATGCAGCAGCAGTTTATGCAGCAGCAGGGGATGCAACATCGGCACGGGATGAAAATGGGGAGGCAGCCTAGAGTGATGCAGGGGTAGAGTTCACAGTCCAGGCATGGCGGGGTGTGTGGACAACATGGGACGACACAGTAGTAGGGATCTGATAATTCACAGCGAGATCCCGTTCTGGATGACTTCATTGGAGATGAAAATGGCAGCTTTTAATGTATGATATATGGACAAACTGTGTTTTTACTCATTTTGCATTTTTGGGACAAGTAGTAAACTTAGAATTTCTATAATTGTGGTGGTGTAAGTTGTTAGGATGGGATTATTTGGTGTTTGATGGTATTTTTATGGTGTTTTGACAGTAGTGGTTGGGATATTTATGTTAAGTTGGAATATTTTGATTAATGTTGGATACTTTGGATGAAAGTTGGTATATTTGGATGAATGTTGGTTTTTTTGGATTTAAGTTGGAATATTTTGATGAATGTTGGATATTTTGGATGAAAGTTGTTATATTTGATAGATTGTGCGATTTTTTGGATTTAAGTTGGAATATTTTGATGAATGTTGGATATTTTGGATGAAAGTTTGTATATTTGATAGATTGTGCAATTTCGATACATGTCGTGTTGGTATTATTGTCGGTTTGGATATTTTTTGTAGTGTTTAGTTTTACACTCTTTGAGCTCATTTTTAGGAGAAATGTTTGTTCTTAAGAATGACTTTTGGAACAACTTTGTGGTGGTTGTTTATTTTATAATATTTGGATAAATAATGATTGATAATTAGTATTATGATTAAATCTAGTTTAGTTGGACTCATATTTAATAAATACCTTATGTTTTTTTTATATCAAAAACATTAATTATTACGATTGAAATTCTTGTATATTCTATTTAAAAAGTCAATCACTTATTTAAAATACGCAATGTTTAACGAAAAGCGATAAACAAATAAACGGGAGGAATATGTAACTATAAAAAGTTAAAGACATACCCGAACTAAGTTTTTTGGTTTACCAATCCTTTGAAAACACTAATATTGCGTGTCATTCCAAATCTCGTCCAAAACGAAGTAACGATAAAAAAATAAATGGGAGGAATATGTAATTACAGAAAAGTTAAATAAGTATCCGAACTAAGTTTTATCGTTTACCAATCCTTTGAAAACACTAATATTGCGTGTCATTTCAAATCTCGTCCAAAAACGAAGTAACGAAATAAGATAACAAATAAACTAGAGGAATATGTAATTATAGAAAAGTTAAAGAAATATCCGAACTAAATTTTTTCTTTTACCAATCATTTGAAAACACAAATTAAGCGTGTCATTCTAAATCTCGTCCAAAACGAAGTAACGAAATAAGATAAATATATAAACGGGAGGAATATGTAATTATTGGAAAGTTAAAGAAATATCCGAACAAAGTTTTTTCGTTTATCAATCCTTTGAAAACACTAATTAAGCGTGTCAATCCAAATCTCATCCAAAACAAAGTAACGAAATATGATAAACAAATAAATGGGGGGTTTATGTAATTATAGAAGAGTTAAAAAAGTATCCGAATTAAGTTTTTTCTTTTACTAATTCTTTGAAAACACTAATTAAGCGTGTCATTCTAAATCTCGTCCAAAACGAAGTAACGAAATACGATAGACAAACATTATAATATAAAATACTATACCTCTCTTCAACCCTAAACCCTATAAATCCTAAACCCTATCCTTAAAACCTATAGACAACATAGCTCTAACTTGTATTTTCATACATAAAGGATGTAAAACACCTTCAATCCTTAATTTTTTTTAAACCATACACTAAGATATGTAAAATAGGAGTGTTCTTCCAAATTTCGTACAAAACGGAATGTCGGAAGATGTTTAAAAACAATTTTGGGGAAGAAAGCAAAATTATACAAAAGAGGCAAAACAACTTCAAATTCAGTTTTTTCTTGAACAACTATTTTCACAACACTAATGAGGCATGTAAATTCAAATTTTATTGACAAATGGAGAAACGAAACACGTTTAAAATATATTTGTGGTAAAAAAATATAATTAATTTTTTTATAAGTATGGGTTCTAATGGAAACCAATTAATGGGAACTAAATATTTAGTTCCCATTGGCACCAACAATTGCGGAAGTCGTACAAAAACAGCTGGCCAGTAACAGGAACCAAAATAGCAAGCAATGGGAACCGAAATTTTGTTCCGATTGCGGATACTTTTCTATATATACTAACCCATCTCTCCCACACATTTCAAACCTAATAAAAACCTCCATTGACAGCAGCCGCGCGCACCAGAGAAGCTCTGCATTTTTTATTTTTTATTTTTTTTGCTTCTTCTTTGTTTCTCGTTAAGAATAAGAAGAAGAAACAAAGTAATTAATTTTAATTAAGTTGCTTAAATCCATTTATTTTGTTATTTTTTATTAAAATTTGTGTTGTATAGTTGTATCCTAAATTTTCTTAACAACAAATTTGTGTTGTATAGTGGTGTTGTTTCATTTATAATATTACACATTTTACCTATTACAATATAAGTTGTTAACCGTATAAAATAAAATACGAGATTAAAGAGAATATTAGTCCTAAGTCAAAAGGATTAATAAATGGACAATACTATTGTCACGAGTACTTCCGATGAGTTGTACCCACTCCCAACGAGGAGGCCCCTCGGATGTGACCAATACTGCTCGGTTATTAACCCAAAGCGGTAGGAGTGGCCATCCGACGAGGGCACCCATCGTCCCTCGGAAAGTCACGATGACTCAAAACTAGATATCAAGGTGGCATCGGATAAAGAGCAAACCCGGATGGATCCACCTAATTCAGATATCCATCACGACACCGAGCAGGGCCCCAATGGACTCCCGAGTCTGAGAACCTTGACAAAAACACTTCCTTGCTATGCACTCCCAACACAAATGCTCTCGGAACACTACCCCTGTCGACCAACCCAGAGGTCGGAACTTCACAATAACGCAACAACTACAGAACAACACTCTCCGGGCACTCAGAGAAAGAAAACACCTACCCACGATAGCTAAAAACCTCCCGGAGATCAACCCATGAACAAACGCCCCCTCGGAGAATATCCTAAAACACTCACTCCAGAATACACACCTCTCGGAGAAGCACTGTCACTAAGAGAACACTCAGACTCGGCCCTCGAGTCACCATTAGAAGCAATGAGCTCTCAGAAGCAAAGAAGGCAGTCTACCCCTTATCATAACGAAGACCAAAGCCCTCGGAAGAAGAAAAGATACAGTCAGCAATTAAGATAGACACGTTATCTTATTGGTTAAATGAACATTGTAACACGTGTAGAACACCACCACATGCATAACAACACCTGTAAAAACATGAATAACGACACATGTCCCTAAAAACTCTATATAAACAGAGGAAGAAGGGAAAGAAGGGGGAGTTCGGACAATTAAGGGAAAACACACGTATAGACTCGGAAATATGCATATCGACTCGGAAAAGAGAGTAGATCATAGTGAATAAAAGGAAGGAATGTTCTTGTCAATTTTTCTCTCCTGTTAAATAGCATTTAGTTTTTGAACCACGGACAAAGGCGTTCCAACCCAAATAAATAATACAGTTAATTAGGTCGTAATTCCAAACCCGTTAACAAAGTGGCGCCGTCTGTGGGAACGCCATAAGATTTGTCTTCGAGAGCGTTCAAGAACCATGCCTATCATGGAGAACCTATTCCATAGCGAGAGTCGTCCTCATCAGACTCAATTTTCGGAAGAAACTCTATCCAATCGCCAATGCGAAGAAAGGGACTTTATCAACATCCCTCGTTCCATCTTTGAAAGACTTATAGAGACTAGGGCCCGAAGGACCCAGCCCGAATACGTGGATCCTCACGATTTATCCCCTCGATCCTCTCGCCATCAAAATCCCTGGACCGAGAAAGGTCGGGTTCAATCTAGGTGGAGCCCTGCCTCCGATCCCTGGCGCTACGAAACCCTCCAGAATGGCCAAGCGCATTACGACTATCAGGAAACGCGCCGAGCTGGCCAACAAGAGCGTAGAAGAGTGCTTCCGGAACTTCTCGCACCCTTCCCCTCTTCAGGTGAGGATCATACCATATGGGGAATTCTTGATGGTCTTAGGAAAGAGGTGGGTGATATTAAAAAAACAATGGGACCCAAGGAAGAACTTACCTTTAAAACATCCCCTTTTACACCCGAGATAGCCTTAGCCTCTATCCCCGCGGGGATGCGGCCCGTAAATGGTCCTCTGTATACTGGGGATGCAGATGGAAAGGATCCACAAGATCATATACACCAATACTTAGTCGGGATGGACCTCAACTCCGCCCCGGACCACGTACTCTCCCGCGTGTTCCCTGTAACCCTTGGAGGATGGGCACAGTCGTGGTTTACTCATCTTGCACCTGGGTCCATCGACAACTTTGATCGACTAGCCCACCTATTCGTAAGGCATTTTTCTTGCAACCGGCGGTACCCTAAATCCGCCACGCACCTCTTCACCGTTAAATCGAAAAAGAATGAACCTCTGCGAGAGTACATAAAGCACTTTACAGATGCGGCGCTGGATGTTCCGAATGCTAGTACCACCATTTTGGCGGATATACTCACGCAAGGGCTCCGGGCGGGCGAATTCTTCAGTTACCTTACGAGAAATCATATTATGGATATGAACGAGCTGATGCAGCAAGCGGAGACTTATATCCTAATGGAGGAGGCTGAAGGCACGAAGAGACGCCTAGAGAACAATGACAATGAACATCGTGAATCCACCGAACGGGAGGTAAAGGCAAAGGAAAGAAACCGGGAAGGGAAACTTCCCCAACGTAAAGACAAGAGTGGTCCGGTCAAGAAATTCCTCAAGCCGGTACCCTTGCCCCCAATGACCATTGGCCCCGTAGAAGTACTCAATGTGATGCGAGGCAGCACCGAATTGCGATGGCCAAGGGAAGCCCGGTTCCCCGACAGAAACAGGAATACGGGTAAGTATTGTAAATACCACAAAACTTATGGGCATACCATCGAGGAGTGTACCACCCTGCAAAGGGAGGTGCTCCGCCTCTTAGAGGCCGGATACCTTAAGAACTATCTCAAGGCAAACAACCCCGAGAATCCCCCTCGTTATACCTACAAGAGACCCCGAAAGGAAGAAGAAGAAAAAGATCGGGCGACTCCCCATCGGAAGCCACGAGAGAAAATTGCTAGGCAGCGGACCCCACCCCCTCCCCCGGAAACGTATGAAAATAACGCGCTTTCGTGGCATACCATTAGTATGATAGAAGGAGGAGATCTCTCTGTGACATCGCAAGGTAAAAAGAAGCAATCTTTGAAAGAGGCTAGGAGGGCAGAACACGGATTATTCGTGGGGTCTATCCAAGGTGCAAAGTTTCCTAGCATCACCTTCGGACCCGCGGATTTAAAAATGAGTAATTTATCCCCACGAGGATCCCCTAGTAATAGAAGCTGTGATATATGGGATTGACGTCCAAAGAATACTAGTTGATACCGGTAGTTCCGTAGATGTCCTATTTCTTCCCACTTATTTGGCCATGGGATTAAGGAAAGAACGATTAGAAGTAGCCGAAGTTCCGTTAATAGGTTTATCGGGAGAAACCTCCAACACGCTCGGGACTGTGACGCTCCCGATGTCATGGGGAGAGGGGGCTCTTCGAAGAACGTAGCCTACAGAATTTTGGGTGGTAGAGGCTTCGTCAAGAACGTACAATGCAATATGCGGGCGGCCCTCCATTTGGGCCTTCGAAGCAATCCCTTCATCCCTCCATCTCAAGGTAAAATTCCCAACCTTGTCAGGTATCGAAGAGGTCCGAGGAAGTCTGGCAAGGGCTCGGGAGTGCCTCATGAATGCTCTCCCTTCCGAAGAAGACGAACCTATCATCGGAAACACCAAAAAGCAAAAACCATAGGAAGTACGAGTACAACCTGTGGAAGAGCTAAAATTAGTAGAACTCGTAGAGGAAAGTCCGGAGAAAGCGGTCAAAGTAGGTACCCGAATGGAACCTGAAGTGGAAGCCCAACTGATTCCTATCTTGAAAGAATTCCACCACATTTTCGCGTGGGAAATCAGCAATAAGGTATGTCAACATTTCCTTAATGTGAAACCCGGGACCAAGCCAGTCCAACAGAAAAAGAGGAAGATGGGCCCGGAGCGCAACAAAATCATCCGGTCGGAAATTTAGCGACTCCTCAGCCTACGCCAAATCAGAGAAGTCATCTACCCCGAGTGGCTGGCCAACGTGGTCTTAGTCCCAAAGCATGGGGGTAAGTGGCGAATGTGCGTGGATTTCACAAATCTTAATGACGCATGCCCCAAGGATTGCTATCCCCTCCCAAGTATTGACCAACTGGTAGACTCAACAACGGGTTGCGCACTCTTGTCCATCCTGGATGGGAACCAAGGATATAATCAAATCCCGATGGCCGTTATGGATCAAGACAAGACTAGTTTTATCACTGACGCAGGCACCTTTTGTTACCTAGTAATGCTTTTCGGGCTCAAGAATGCAGGAGCTACCTATTAGCGATTGGTAAGCTTAATGTTTGCAGGACTCATCAGAAATACGGTGGAGGTCTATGTGGATGATACGGTCATTAAAAGTCGCTCCGCTTATGACCATCCCGATGACCTACGAAAAGCCCTAGCTATCATGGACTGGTTCGGGATGAAGGTTAACCCTAAGAAATGTTCCTTCGGCATTAGGGGGGCAAGTTCCTCGGATACATGGTTACGGAAAGGGGAATAGAGGTCAACCCCGAGAAGGCCGAAGCCATCCTAGGGTTACCTACCCCAAAGACGGTCAAAGATGTCCAAAAACTTACGGGTCGAATGGCCTCCCTGAGCCGGTTTGTCTCCAAATCGGCCGAAAAAGGACTCCCATTTTTCAAAGTGTTACGCAATATCAAGGAGTTCCAATGGACCCCGCAATGCGAAGAAGCTTTCCAACAGCTGAAGGGTTACATGGTGAAACCTCCTTTACTAGTGAAACCGGCACCACATGAAGAGCTCTTTGTGTATTTATCGGTCGGAGAGGAAGCCGTAAGGGCGGTGCTAGTTAAGGACCAAGACAAGGAGCACCACCCCGTGTACTATGTGAGCAAGACTCTTCTCGGGGCCGAAACTAGGTATACCCAAACCGAAAAACTTGTCTTAACTTTGATTACCACGGCCCGGAAGCTTCGTCCATACTTTCTCTCCCATCCCGTGACTGTGTTAACTAAGCACCCATTGCGAGCAATTCTTAACAAGCCCGAGACCTCTGGAAGATTGATAAAGTAGGCAGTGGAGCTCACAGAATATGACATTTCCTATGCTCCGAGACCCTTCGTCAAAGCACAAGTCCTAGCAGATTTTGTGACGGAAATGATGGGCATCGGAGCTGAAGAAAAGACACCCCTGTGGCACATTTATGTGGATGACTCCTCTGTGAGCACACATAGGGGGCAGAAATAGTTCTAGAAAACCAAGAAGTAGAGGAGGAGATACTCCACTTCGCGGTCAGAATCGACTACCCCTTGTCGAATAACGAAGCCGAATATGAGTCTTTACTCATAGGAATGAGGCTTGCCCGAGAAGGTGACATCAGAAAAATAGTCATCCACAGCGACTCGCAACTAATTGTGCAGCAAGTCAATGGCTCGTATGAAGCTAAAGAGGAAAGGATGAAGGCATACCTTCAGGCAGTTCACCGCAGACGGGAATGGTTTGACGAGTGCAAAATAGTCCAAATCCCACGGAAGGAGAATCAAGAGGCGGACGCCCTGTCCAAAATGGCCACCCAAACGGCCGTTATTCGCACTCGGAAGATCACCCTGCTTCAAGTTACCGAGTCCGAGAAGGCCGAGATCCACGGAGTGAATGCCACTATAAACCCTCCATCCAGCTGGATGACCCCAATCAAAGTCTACCTACAGGACCCAGAAGGATATTCCACGAATAAAGTCGCGCAACGGCTTATGGCCAGAAAAACTATCAGGTATTTCCTTAAAGATGGAATATTATTCCGCAGAACATACTCCTGCCCCCATGCTCGGTGCCTAAATGAGGAAGAAGCTCAACTGGCTATGGCGGAAACCGACGAGGGAACATGCGGCAGTCATATGGGCAGCGAAAGTATGGTCGGGCGCCTGATTCGCCAAGGCTACTACTGGCCCACGATGGCCAAGGATTGCAAAAGCCATGTCGAATGGTGCAAACCGTGCCAAGCTTATGCCCCTCGGGTTCATCAGCCCGCTGCCCCATGGGAACCGCACTTAACCCCCTGCCCATTCTCTAAACGGGGCATAGACATAGTGGGACCTCTTATACCCGATGCCGGGCAAAAGAAGTTTCTCCTCGTCGCAGTGGATTACTTCACCAAGTGGGTAGAAGCGGAGCCCTTGGCCCGTATAGCCGCGGGCGTGGTTATCAACTTCCTATGGAGGAGTATCCTGTGCCGTTTCGGTGTCCCTCGGAACCTGGTAAGTGACAATGGTCTACAATTTACGGATCAGGGATTAGAAAAGTGGTGCCACCATTGGGAAATTAAACATCGCTTCGCTTCCGTGGGGTACCCTCAAGCCAATGGTCAAGTAGAGAGGACTAACTGAACCCTCTTAAAGAATATGAAGGCCCGACTCGACTGACACAAAGCTAGGTGGGTGGAGCAAATACCTGGCATATTATGGGCCTACCGGACCACACAAAGCGCGGCCACGGGCGAAACCCCCTTCAGCTTAGCCTATGGCTGTGAAGCTGTTGTGCCTACGGAAGTCTCTATAGAGAGCTGGCGAGTTAGGGAATACGAGGAAGTGGCTAATAGTTCTAACTTGGCCCTCGCCCTCGACCTCCTCGAAGAAAAAAGAATGCAGGCCGCTGCCCAAAATGAAGAATACAAGGGCCGAATGTCCCGATACTACAACTCAAAGGTGAAACCCAGGACTTTCAAGTTGGGGACCTAGTTTTGAAACGGGTCGGAGCCTCCAAAAACGTGGGCAAAATCGAGCCGCGATGGGAGGGACCGTACAAGATAGCGGGGATCGTCGGGCCTGCGACATTTCTCCTTGCCAATTCCGAGGACGCTATCCTTAGCAATACTTGGAATGCCTTTAACCTTAGGAAATACTATGCATAATGTAACAAAACAGCTTTGCACATAAATAAAGTTGTTTATAGATGGTGGCTGTACAATACAAGGGAGATAAGGTTGCATGACAAAATAATGACTCTGAATCTATGAGTCATACTAGCAACCTAACCCGAGGGAGCATCGAGCGTAAAACGCGAGACCCCACACTAAAAGTAAGTCGGACCGTATCCTATACAAGGGTCCTGACACCAACCAAACACTCACATAAACTAAACATCCTCTATCGGATGCTTTCCTTCCTTAATCAAGCGGCGGCGGTCCTCCGCGGACATATGATAAGGATCTCCGGTAGACGCGATCGGTCCCTGCAAAGGAGGAGCCTCCAGGAACACCTGATGAATATCCAACTCAGGAATCACCATATCCGAAGGGAATCCCGGCAAAGCCTCCGTTGTATCCCGGCAAAAGTAATATCCCATGCGAACTAGATCACGCATCTCCTGCGCAAGGGATTCATGAAGGACAGAAGGCCCCACAACGCCCAAAACCGCTTGTACCCGAGCTAACACTAACGCAACTTCATGGGCTCGAGTTACTTTAACACCCGTAAGTTCGCTGCATCTCTTTCCCCAGTAACCCGCAACAATTGTTCGTCGACAGAACGAACTTGCTCCCGGAGATCACCCAACCTGTCCTCCAGACTTGTTACGCGAGCTTTCTCCATCGTCAAAAGACGCTCCAAGTCCCAGGATCTGTTCCGCTCTGACTGCAAGAGGATGGCATGAGCCTCATCGGAATTCTCCCGATCAGTCCGCAGCTGATCCACCTCTTCTCGAGCATCCAACAAACCCTGCTCTAGCTCATCCCTACGGCGGTACACCAACTCCGTATCTGAGGATGATTCGCCCCGAGATCCGATGGCATTCAACACCATGTAGATCTGTGGACAAATAAGTGCATAATTGTAGAAAACTCGTAAAGGTTAGTATCACATAAAATAAGAATATACAATTACCTCACATAAATCCTTGCAGGCTAAGTCCTGAAGACCCGATAAGGGTAGAGACTTCATATGCTCGCAATCAGTAGCGTTCAAAAGACCGCTCAGATAGTTGCGGCAAAAGCTAACCGTCGCCAAAACAGAGGGGGACAAGACATCGCTTCCGAGGGGCTCTGACCCGATAGCAAAAGGATTTCCTTCAAAAGATGGCCCCGGGACGCTGTCGAAACCCTCTCCGGGCGGCGTAGAAGCTCTCATAGTTGGAGACAAAGAACCCTCCGCAACAGAGTGCACAACCCTCGTATCTCCCCAAGAGGAAGAATACGGGATCAATGGAGGCAAGAGAATATCCGCCCGCGCAAGCGCAGCTATTGGATCATACTCAGGAGCCACATAACTCATTGGGGGCTGCCACGGGCGAATCCCCTACCCTCGAGGGGCCAGCCACTCCATCTAAACTAAAACTCTCAGATGATTCATCATCCGAAGTATTATACCTACTATTCATTGTTTTTCCTAGGAAAGCTTCATTAAAAGGCTCAATGGCAAAAGCCCCCATCTCCGCCCTTGTCAAAGCAAGAAAATAATGTGACAACGGGGACATTAAAGTACCACACGAAAAGGTTGTGAAAGAAAATAAACTAACAAAAAAAGAAATTGCTATAGAGAGGTTGTTGTGGAAGATTGAAAAGTTCCACCCCCTGTTGCAAGCCAGCCATGATCAATGTCTCCGGGAACTCCAACAGACTACTGATATCGTAAATCCCCGAAAACAACCCGCTATCGGACAGGATGTCCCACTCTCTCCGCAAAATCGATTCGGCAGGGGTAATATAACCAAGCCCCCATTGAAGCGGTACTCCCCATTACCTAGCCGATAAGCCCCTCGGACGGACAAAGAAGAACCCCCTTTTCCAATCTGTTCTATTATTACGGAAGTGGGACACGTCTAGAAAGGCCTTCCTCTTGTCCCGATGGGCCAGGCTGAAGAAAGGGAGACCACCCGAGCAGGGGCGAAGGTTGAATATAGCCCCCACCCGAGAAGGAGACACTGGCAACTTCAGTAATTCAGAACACAAAATATATCCCACCAAGTAACGATAAGAATTCGGAGTTAGCTGACTTGGGCATATTTGCCAATAGTGAAACAAAGTCTGGAGAAAAGGGTGAAAAAACACCCGTAACCCGCACCGCATTTGCTCCCGGAAAACGGTGAGGTAGCCCGATGGAGGGTCATAAGCCCTCTGCTCGGGGTGCGGAATTACTATGTCATATTCATCAATATCCAGGTTTGTATTGGGCAAAAAGCGCCGTAACGGAGGCACCATGCTCACTTCTAACGGCAGTACCAACACGCCATGGCCCCATCATCCGCTAGGGCTCCAGCACGAGCTTGGTAAACACCAACGACTCGTCTACCAAGGGATAAGAGTCACGACCCGTGAACACCTGGCGTATGTGGTTAATACGGGAGAGAGATTCTTCCGGAGACATAGACACGGTTCTCACAGAATTGCCTCTCCCCCCACGAACCCTGCGTTCATTATGCCTGCTCCTCTGAACCGAGTTCTCCAAGGCCGCGTGTCGTACTCTTAACGATAAGGAAGGAGTCCGAGCAGAATTCTGAGGAGAATGACGGGACGAAGAAGGATCATCCTGCTTAAAAAACGAGGGCATCATTTTGACAAGGTAAGTAATTTACTTGCTTTACTTAATTTCAAAAGGGAACTCCGCTTTTCAGAAAAATGTGACAAGCCTTAAACAGTAAAAACTTTATGTAATTCTGAAAGAATTACTGAACAACTACTTATACCATCTTAGAAAGAGAGTGAAAAGCTTGAGCTGTCTAAACTAGTTAATGGGATACACGTGTCCAATAATTTTCTTACTTAAGAAAAGGGGCTACATGCCAAGTGACACCTCACCATTAATTTTTAACCTAGTCACCAAGCCTTTCTATTATTTTAAAAAATACTAAAGACCTCGGAAAAAACTTACAAGATGGGATATTAAAATTGCGTAAAATAAAAACGTAAAAGAAATCTTATTTTACGCTCCCGTACTCGGAGGAGGCGGGGATAGAGCGGTGAAAAACTCCTCGGGGACTCCCGCAGAGGGACCCGGAAGCGGAACCCGACCAGAACTACTAGCGCCAAGAGCGGAGGTGATCGAAGGGGGGATAAGAGAAGCCCTTGGCGTCACCACATTATCAAACATCTCCAGAATGTTCTGAACCTCCTCGGGGGATGGCCTAGCAAGTTTCTTGATATCAAATATGCGGTCGAAATTCGCCCCCGAAGGCACCACTTCTCGAGCCAAGGTGGCACACTCCAAATATCCCCATAGCATATGCCCAAGAGTATCCCGAGCGGACAGGGAAGTAAAACGGTGCTCCGCCTCTGCAGTCGCACACCTAACAGCCTCGTCAATCCGGGGTTGCACTTCCTTCAGAGGCATTACATCAACTAATCTCAGCTCCACTAGCTCATGTAGCCGCTATTCGAGCTTCATCTCCCTTTCCAAGCCCTCGTATTTCTCCTTCTCCAGAGCCTCTATCCGAGCACGAAGGACTTCCTCGAATCCTGCATTTTCCTTCATCAAGCGAGAAAATTGCGCTCGAACAGCCCTCTTGGAGGCCTCCATCTGATCATAAGCCGATTGTACCTTCTGCAAGACAAGACGCATCACCTCATTTGCCTCCTGATCCTCTTTCCATTTGAAGTTGCTGGCCTCCAACTTGGTACGAAGGACTGCAGCCAACGACTCGGCCTCGTGGAGTTGGGCTTGCAGAAAAGCCACTTGTCCCCGAAGAGTACCCCCCTCTGCCACCTCCCTTAAATGACGCTGTTCCATGGAAGTAATAACTTCCCGAGACTTCTTAGACTGCAAGGCAGAGAGAAGAATATAAATAAGGATGTAAGAAAACCATGGCAAAAGAAGATTAAGTGGCAGTAGATACTTACGATAGCCTCCATCCAAACGGTACTAGCCCGCAGAAACTAGTACCCCTCCGCAGGCGCGGAAAGAGCGGACCTGAAAATATGAAGTATCTCGTGATAAGCTTCCCCCACGGTAGGAGGCTCTTTCCCGGGTGGCTGAGAAAAATCTCCCTCGGAAGCACACCTCCACAGTATAGCCCCATTCGGAAGACTAGTAGTCGGAGGAGGGACAGTCGCAGTGGAAGTTACAGTTACTGCCTCCATCATCACCACTGCAGGAACCTCCATGGCGGCCGATGAACCCTCTCCCTTGAGCAGGGTGCCCAACACTTCTTTCTTCACCTCCAAGTCCCTCGACGATTCAGTAGGACCCTTGGAAGATGCCTCGGGACCCCCTGACAGCTCCCCCGGGTCCGATTGGAGTAGTTGGGCAAATAGACCAACACCGGGGAACATAGGGGCCTTTCCCTTATTGAATGCCGCTACCAGAACAATGGATATATTTAAGTAATCATACTAAAAGGACTCGATTTTTAAAACAAGTAGTAGAAAAAAGAAGAAAACTTACTAGGAGGAGATGGAGAAGGGTCCCGAGAAGAGATATGCACAACCTCTAGCTCGGGAGGTACGGGCCTTGTTTCTCCCACCCTCGGAGACAGAGCCCCCTTAGATCTTCTCGGAGAAATACCATCAATTGAATCGAATGTTGACCTCCAGACCAGAGTGAGCGTGGGATCCACACGTCGCAATGGAACAGCCTCCAGACATACCCCCTCAGCATCCACAAAGAGACATGGGGTGTCCCAGTGAACTTCCTCAGCTTCTGGATCCACCCTTACCGTTGTAGAAAACCGTACTTCTCCATCCATGTGGTCTCCCCCCTCTGAAGCTTCACTATGCCCACTCGGAACTGCCTCTTCAAAACCTGGCACAAGATAGTATCGCGCCATAACCTCCTCTGCATCACACAAAAGCAAGTCAGGGTGGGCAGCAGAAGAATACAAATAACTACTCGGAGGAATATCGCAACTAATGGTTGATCATTAATATTGAAAAGATAAGTACTAGAGAAAAAAGCATGAGAATAAGAAAGAACTTACTAAAAGCTGGCAGATACAAAGACGAGACAGAGAGCGGCTTCTTCACCTTATCATCAGTGAATACTCCATTAACATTTGTTGAGCAACCACTGGGAAAGCACCATATTTTCATCCATAGTGTGAATTAGAGTCGCGCCCTCCCCCCACTTAAAGGGCACGTCCCACCTCCCTCGGACAGGCTTCACGTAGAAGAACTTGTCCTTCCAAACTCTATGTGAGGTAATCGTTGCACCCAGAATCCTCTTCGTGGAATTCCCAGAATTGTCTCGATGGCGGACATGATAAAAGGGGTACCCCCCGGGCGACACCCCCACGTCAAAAATCGAAAGAAAGTGGTCCATCCCACACTCGTACCCCTTGACGTGGCACCAGAACACATAGATACAAAGCGCTGCATACCCGTTGGGCAGCAATTGGCTCGGACATATGCCACAAGTCTTGAAAACTTCACAAAAAAAGGGTGGCATAAACGAGAGCCACCCGTAATTCACTTGTGCAAAATACACCGTGAGCATACCCGCAGGAGGATAACAAGCACTCTGATCCTCAGTTGGAATGTGAACAGTCACATTCTTCATAGCAGTCCCCGTGGCCTGGAACAGATCCATGACCTGCTCGTAGGTGACAACAGACCGAACCCCTTCAATTTTGGAGAAATCACGAACAAGGGGCTTCTTCGATTTTGAAACCCTAGCTTTCTTAGCCGAGGCGGCGCCGCTCCCTTCAGCGGTGGCAAATTTCCTCTTACGGGTAGCAGCAGTAGGCCCCGCAAGAGGAGCAGTGACAACCGAAGCGGCGGGAACATCAACGGCGGAAGGATTGACAGAAGAAGCAATTTTCTTTTTTGAGCAAGAAAAAGAGTTGGCAAATCAGTAAAGAAAGAAAGCAAGAGTTTGGGAGATAAAAGAAGGGTGAAATGAGGAATGGGGTACGGACGAGCCTAATTATAGACAACAGTCATCAAGACGTGCCCCATTTTCCACGACCCACGTCTCCACTCATGAAGCGACGTGTCCTTGAGATCGACGGACGGATGAGTAAAGCCCCATTTAAGACATCCAACGATCAAAAAGCACCATTACAATTATCTGGACCGTTGCTTCTCGGAAGCAAAATGGTAATTTTCTCACGATATTATAAACATATACTTATCTGCACATAATATCCCCGGAAATCCCAAAAAAGGGAGAAATTCTCCTCCCCTCGCAAAGATTGCCAAAAAATAAAACATAATCCCCTTACCTCACAAAGGCCACGGAATAAAATTTCCCTCGTCTCTACGAGAGCGATCGAAATTTGGGGGGGCTAGTGTTAACCGTATAAAATAAAATACGAGATTAAAGAGAATATTAGTCCTAAGTCAAAAGGATTAATAAATGGACAATACTATTGTCACGAGTACTTCCGATGAGTTGTACCCACTCCCAACAAGGAGGCCCCTCGGATGTGACCAATACTGCTCGGTTATTAACCCAAAGCGGTAGGAGTGACCATCCGACGAGGGCACCCAGCGTCCCTCATAAAGTCACGATGACTCAAAACTAGATATCAGGGTGGCATCGGATAAAGAGCAAACCCGGATGGATCCACCTGATTCAGATATCCATCACGACACCGAGCAGGGCCCCAATGGACTCCCGAGTCCCAAAACCTTAACAAAAACACTTCCTTGCTATGCACTCCCAACACAAATGCTCTCGGAACACTACCCCTGTCGACCAACCCAGAGGTCGGAACTTCACAATAACGCAACAACTACAGAACAACACTCTCCGGGCACTCGAAGAAAGAAAACACCTACCCACGATAGCTAAAAACCTCTCGGAGATCAACCCATGAACAAACGCCCTCTCGGAGAATATCCTGAAACACTCACTCCAGAATACACACCTCTCGGAGAAGCACTATCACTAAGAGAACACTCAGACTCGGCCCTCGAGTCACCATTAGAAGCAATGAGCTCTCGAAAGCAAAGAAGGCAGTCTACCCCTTATCATAACAAATACCAAAGCCCTCGGAAGAAGAAAAGATACAGTCATCACTTAAGATAGACACGTTATCTTATTGGTTAAATGAACATTGTAACACGTGTAGAACACCACCACATGCATAACAACACCTGTAAAAACATGCATAACGACACATGTCCCTAAAAACTCTATATAAACAGAGGAAGAAGGGAAAGAAGGGGGAGGTCAGACAATTAAGGGAAAACACACGTATAGACTCGAAAATACGCATATCGACTCGGGAAAGAGAGTGGATCATAGTGAATAAAAGGAAGGAATGTTCTTGTCAATGTTTCTCTCCTGTTAAATAGCATTTAGTTTTTGAACCACGGACAAAGGCGTTCCAACCCAAATAAATAATACAGTTAATTAGGTCGTAATTCCAAACCCGTTAACATAAGTGATATTCTAAAAATACAATAATTTAAATATTATACAACAATGTTATAACATAAAACGAAATTAAGCATATTACCATGAAAATAAGAATTTTAGATTATACAACAACAATAATCAAAAATGAAATTTCTGAAAATTTTCAAAATCAAAATTGCGCCAATATGAAAAATTCGAAAATGGTACTGTTTTGAAAACAATTCAAATTTCCCCCCTTATTTTTTTAACAAAATTCAAAAAAATTGCCATTTTTTTAAAATTTCGAATTAAGCAATAGGAACAAGTTTTCGTTCCCGTAATTTGGACAAGTTGGTTTCCATTGGTAGAATAATGTGTTTCTCATGTCAGAATCGGGGGTCCCAGTCCGAAAGCAATGGGAACCAAAGATTCGTTCTCATTATGCAATAGAAACGAAATATTGGTTTTGTGCGTGGGAACAATACACTTGGTTCCCAGATGTAACGGAAACCAATGGCGTCGTTCCTATTAGCAAGTTGAACCATTTATTTCGTTCCCAAGGCAATCGCTACGGGGGTAACGAAAACGAAGCCTCAAGGGCCCATGACTGGTTCCCATTTGATCTACGGGAACCACAAAGAGGCAATTGGAACCTAATTAATGGTTCTAATTGTGAAGTTTTCTTGTAGTGAATGGATATAATCTTCTCAAAGAAATATAATGGTACTTGAATGAACTCAAACGAGGAATAAAGGGGTTTAATTGCAAAGGGAGGTTAGGATAAGTGAATTAGTTTAAAACTTATCTCATTCCATATTGTTTGACTTCGATGTTGTAGTTGAAGGCCATATCATTAATCTAAGAAGCCTTATTATTTTACCTTCTCCAAATTAAGCTTGACTCACTACAAGAAAACATAGCAATTGGATCTCTTTTTATGCATGGAAAAATAAAATTCGATCCAAAATAAGGTGGATCAAATATTTTGGACCCATCCAAGTGAAATTCGATCCATAATAGGCCTGCGTAGAAACAAAGCGATCCAAAAAAAGTCTGCATCGCTATAATTTGACGCAACCCAGAAGGCTGCATCTAATATATTTGACGCTGGCATGGCATCACAAAATTCCGACGGAGCCTACATGGCTGCGTTGCAATGATGCCACGCGGACAATTCTGGGTCGAAATAATTCGACCCATAAGCCATGTGGGGTCGAATTATTTTGTCCCATAACAGGAGTTAGAATAACCAGCTGCTAACCTCCCTTTACAGCCACAAAACTCCTCAAACAAAACCCGTACGCCGCCGTGGAGTGAGAATAACCAGCCCGCACGCCGCCGTGGAGCGCCGCTTCTTCAAACAAAAATGGGTAATCAAATCCTCTCTTCACAAGGAACAATATGATATTCTTCAATTCATTTTTCATCCCCCTGTTTTCGTAGCCCTAGTTTTGATTTCTTTTTCGATTTTGATTTGTAGTAAGTTACTGATTTAATCAGATTCCATGTTAATCATATAATGTCAGTTAGCAAACTCATAGTGTTTTGAGACTGCCTAAAGCCAGAAGAAAAGATAATATATGTACTAGTGTTCTCTGTGATCTGTTAAATTTAGGTAAAGCAGCAGCAGATTACAATTGCATATTATAATTCC
This sequence comes from Linaria vulgaris, assembly GCA_948329865.1. Lineage (NCBI taxonomy): Eukaryota > Viridiplantae > Streptophyta > Magnoliopsida > Lamiales > Plantaginaceae > Linaria > Linaria vulgaris. The sequence continues at coordinate 15,129,626 of OX415253.1, forward strand.
ATACGATTTGTTTAAGCATTTCTTGTGCAAATCATGTGAAATTTGCGTATATGGCATGTTAATGAATTATGGAAATTGGAAACATAAAGGAGAATATGAATTAGTTTGAGAAAATGAATTTGTGCTTTGGTGTGTTGAGTGGGACTTCATTGAAATAATGTTTATCAGGTTCCATGTTAGTTAGATGAATCTGATGCGTTTCACAGTATGTGTATGATCACGTTTGTAGTGAGTGAAAAGATGATTAGATTTTGTTTTATGGAATGTGAGGTTCATACAAAGTAAAGTTTTACTTTAGAAAATAAAATGAATTGGAATGGTAAGAGTGTGTTGTCTGGATTCTATTTACTTGCTAAAGATTTTGATTGTCAATTCAATGTTTTTTGAGTCAAAAAGGAGTCTAGACTCTATATAAATGTCTACTAGTCAATGCAACTGGATATTCTTGTTATTAGCCAGACATTGTTTCTTCACTTAACACAGGTTTTTTTCTTGGCTAATAGCCTTTTCTTTATTGTTGTTAATGACGATATTGTTTCTTTTGTGATATTAATTTTTGTTATTGTTGTTTATCGATTACATAATTTTAATTATGCTGTTTTATGTTGTATTTTAGTTATTATTTGGCTATATTTAGAAAAGATGTGCATTAATCAAGATTGTACTTTTCCTTTTAATTGATGTCATTTATTGAAATTTAGTAGATGGCAAGTACAGACGGTGGAGGATCTTCTAGGGCCGATAGGAGAAAGGACAAGGCACCAGCTACCATGAACGATGACGATGACTGTGTTATGTTTGATATGCCGGATGATGATGAACTGCTTGATAGTTACGAGGACGCTTGGGCGTTTATGGGTGGGGGTACCAGATATACCAGAGGACTATCCTATTCCAGTCAAGTCAACCCATGGCTCGTCACATCTATCGAGTAGTTCCCATGCGGCGCCATCATCGTCTGGAGCGAGAGCAGCAACGATTCTGATCGAGATGTAGATAGAATATCGCGGGGTCAAAGTTTTGGGGCACGTGTTCCACATAATGAGGATGAACGATTGTGGATTAGATTCAATCCGGACACGGGATCGTTGATTGATGGGCCCAGCATTGCTACATCTATTTCAACCACTGTGAAGCAAAAGTTAAAGGGACCGTGGTTTAGGTTCAGGCATTGGCCGAAACTCGAATACGAGGATTGTTGGAAAACTTTCAAGGTAATCTCTTAAATAAAATTTAGTATCAAAGTATGTTTCGTTTAAATACCTTGTATTCATTTCTTTTCTTTTTTTACCTAACCTTTTCCTTTTCTTCAATGTGCAAAAACAATATCAGTGGGATCCGGACCATGAAAGGAGAATTAGATCCATTTGGGAACAGCTAGGCAACAAACGCTTTTGCTCGTCGTTGAACAATTTGAAGGTAGTGTTCTTAGAGATTGCCGACAAGCCTGAGGCAGAAAAAAAACGTCGTAAGATATGGATTCCAGATGAATGGCACAAAGAATTTCTTGAGTATTGGAATGATCCAGAGCATCAGAAGAGGGTAAGAAGTGCGACGGAGAATAAGAAGAAGTGTAAAAGAGTTACTTGGTATGCAGGTAGGAAGAGTGTCGAGTAGTTGGCTTTGGAATATGTGAGATTTCATTTAATAACTATATCTTTTGTTCTTTTAATTTCTTAGTCTTACATTTATAATTAGATTGTTTGATTAACTTTTTAATGGTGTTGTCTCGTAGTGCAAAAAGAACAATAAACGGATGAAAGATTTAACTCTAACATTTATATTTGGCCTTGGTCGATATAAGTTGGATAAAGATGGCAAAAAAATATGGGTGAACAAAGAGACTGGAGTAGCATATGTAAGTAATATAGTCTTAAAAAGTATATAATTTTTCGATTTTCTTCTTTTAAATTATATTGTGTTATTATGTAACGTCTGAATTTGTTTCTCTATCAGAAGAAATTCTTACACGAGTTATGAGTTCATCGTGGGCCGGACATTTCCAAATAGCCGAGATGGGACATCGAGACATGGCTAAGGGTTTGTGAGATGAAGAAAAATCGGGTTAGGATGTTCTCATGTACACAGGACCTGTCTACAACGATGAATGTTACGACTCACAAGCACTATAGGGGAGGTGCATCGAGTAGTGCATCGAGTAGTTCCTCGAGTAGTGCCATGTCAGCCCGTGAGAGGGCGCTCCAGGCCGAGATAGCAGCTATTCGGAGGGCACATGAGGAATCAGAGTGACGCACACGTGAGGCAGAGCAGTGTCACATTGAGGCAGTGAGACAACATCAGGAGGCGAAGAGACTCAACAACCAAAGGACGCAGTTCTTTATGACCTCATTTCAGAGTTGGGCGCATGATAACAACATGCGGCCGCCGTCTTTTTCTTCCTGGGCTCCGCCACCTGTGGTAGCATCGCCTCTGCAGTCGCAGCATTCGCCAAATCCGCATTCACACCCCGAGCCTGCATTCCAGGGGACGCAGTATCCTCCGGTTCAAGCACAGCAGCAGTGGACCCCGCCCCAACAGTGGTCCCAGTTTCCACAGCAGTGGACCCAACCCCCACCTCAGTTTACACATTCCCCGCCTCAGTTCTCGCAGCCCGCTCCTCAGGTCACTCAGCCTCCTGCTCATGCCATGCACCCTCCTCCACAGGTTACACAGCACCATCCTCCAGTCAGTACACAGTTTATGCCATCGCAGAGCTCGTATCCATTGGCCTCTCCACATCCGCCTGCGTATACCACCTCGCCATCTACTCATGGATACCGACAAGATATGTCAGTTGTGCTTGGGGTGCAGTCTGCCACTATGCACACCGGGGAGGTACATAGTCAGACGACAGGAAATGCAGCTGAGTAGCAGCAGGCGGGGCAAGAGGATGGCACTATTATTATCGATGATTACTTGAGCGCTTTGAGTGAAATGGGACCCACTGAGCCACATTGCGTCAGGTGATCAGGGTGATATTCAGTAGTAGCCCTTATATTATTAATATGCACTTTTAAATTTGGACTGATGCACTATGTTTATTTGTAGTGATTAGAATTTATGTTTATTTTGGACTGATGAAGGTAGTGTTTAGTTTGTATTGATGAAGGCCGAGTTTGTTTTGGAGTTTGTTTTGGACTGATCAGAACTTCTGCTTAATTTTGAGTATGTTTAGTTTGGACTGATGAAAGCAGGGGTTGTTTTGTCCTGATCAGAACTTCTGCTTAACTTTGAGTTATGTTTATAAGTTTAATTTGGAGGGTTGAGAACTTATGTTTGTTTTGGATTGATGAAAGGTGGGGTTGTTTTGTACTGATCAGAACTTCTGCTTAATTTTGAGTTATGTTTATAAGTTTAATTTGGAGTGTTGAGAACTTAAATTAGTTTTGGATTGATGAAAGAAGGGGTTCTATTGGACTGATCATAATTTCTGCTTAATTTTGAGTTATGTTTATAAGTTTAATTTGTAACCGTTGAGAACTTATGTTTAATTTGGATTGATGAAAGTAGGGTTGTATTCGACTTGTCAGAACTTCTGTTTAACAAATTAAATATCACCATAAATGTCAATTGTTACAGACAAAACACATCATGAAACAACAAACATAATATTTCATAAACTAATAATAATCTGGATCACGGTCGTTGTCGCCCACATCCTGCTCGTCTTCGTCTTCTCTTTCGTCTGTTTCTTCATTCTCATTATCATCACTACTCACTGCAACAGGCCCATTCTTAGTTGCCACCTCAACAAACTCACCCTCCACGGCTAACTGTGCCAAACTTATAGGAGTTCGGTCAATGGCCAAGGCCGAAAGAGGAACGTTATCTTCTTGGTATACATTCTCTGGAACTCTTGGAGTGGTACTCTTGTTTTGCATAAAACTCATGTGAACGATATTCTAGCACGCGTGTGAAAGACAGTCTACCATCCCCTTATTTGTCTATTCTTCTGGCAACGATACGGAGTGTAATACACTTGTTGTGCTTGCCTAGCAAGAATAAATGGTTCCGCTTCACCCGAAGGAAGAATTCGGGTCAAAACAACTCTGAATTCACCTTTTATTTCACTAAGACACTTAATAGGCGTGTTCTTTCAAATCTCGTCGGAATTGGATAAATGAAAGATTTTGGATAAACATTATGACCTTCAACACACTTAAACAATGGTTTAAAAAAAACACACTTAAACAATAACATTTTACCCTAAACCCTAAACCCTAAACCCTAAAGAACTAACTCTTATGAACAAAATCATTGTTTTCATGCGTACAAGTTGCGAAACACCTACAACACTCGTTTTTTTTTACCATACCGTATGTGATTAGAAATAAGTGTGCTAGTCCAAATTTTCGTAAAAACGGAATATCGAAACATGCTTAAAAAAGTTTGGGAAACTTCACGTAATTATGTAAAATAGGCAAAGATGCAAAAACAACAACAAAAACATACAAATTCCTTTTTTTGACAAATTTATCATCAAAACATTGAGTATGTGTGTTCTTTCGAATTTCGTGAAAAGATTAGTGACGAAAGACGTTAAAAAGTTTTTGGGGTAAAAAATGTAATTACAAAATATAGTGCTCAGTGGCAATTTTTTAAATACTAATATAAGACAATTTGGGGTCGAAAGTTTTGGACTCAGAGAAATTTGAGTCAAAAGCTTGGGACCCAAAAAAAATTTCGGTCGAATCGAAAATTTGGGACATACATTTTTTTTGCATCAAATTTTTGGAACCCAGAAGTATATATGAATCGAAATTTTGGGACCCATAAATTAAGTTAGGTACAAGAGTTCTCCTATAACTCATCTTACTCTCTATTCACTCTATACTACACTCCCATCTATTTTTCATTTTAGAGAAGTTTATTTTTAGTTTTGTAATTTCTGTAATTTTATTTATTGTATTAGAATAAATATATTCTGTTATTAACGAAATGTAAATTAGTTTTTTTTTATTCTGTGCAAGATTTTCTAATTGTCATGCTTATAATAATAATTTATTAATTAAATATGTCTAATCACTCAAAATTATTAATATGTATAGTTGAAATCATATACTAAAACATAAGTTTGTATAAATAATAATTTTCTAGTTAAATTGAATAATTCTATAGCCAAAATCTAGATCTATATTCAAATATGGGGGATTCCCGCCCCATTTTGTTTAAAAATTTCAAATAACGTTGGATCGAATTATTTCCATGCAAAACTTGATATGAATCAAATTAATCCGATCCAGAATATTGTTGGAAGTAAAACATGCGATGCATAATACTATGGAGTGACATATTTCGATCCAGCAATTCAACCAATGACCAGCCACCACGCGTTTAATTTCTGATTTTTGTGCAGAAAGCAATATGGATCGAAATTTTCGGACCCACAGGCTTTTGGATCGAAATTTGCGGACCCACAACCATTATGGATCGAAATTATGCAATTCATGATATTTATGGATCGGAATATTCGGACCCACTGCATAGATTGAATAGTTTCGACTCAGGTTATCTTGGGTCACATTTTTTCGATCCAATTGCACTTGGATCAAAAAAATTCGACTCATATTGTCTTGCGTCAAGTCTATTAGGATCGAAAATTATAATCCAAATATTCGATCTAATTGACCAAAAGGATCGAAATTTGGACCTTTTAGGTTGAATTTTTCAGTTCTTTTTGAGCTGTTTTCTTGTAGTGACTTCCAACTCTCACTTATATGTATATATATAGTTAATAAGTATTCTAAATAGGAAAATGACACAAGAGCTGGAGCGCACCGAGCAGCCGAAACCGTAGAATTATTTGATTAGGGTAATCTTTTATATTTCATAATCATTTCTTGAAGTTCTAGCACATATATATTTTTACAATGACTTAAACTTGGATTGATCAATTAACATAAACTGAATTACATCTATTGAGACGAAATAATCCAATGATCACCTCTTTTGGTTTTGTGATGAGAACGTGATCCTCATGCCGTAACGCAAGAGAACGAAGCGCGGTTAGATTTATAAAATAGATTTGTTTGTGCAATCATTGAAAGGATTAAATAATTAATAAGTGGATTGGAGATTTCATGTACAAACTTAACTAATTGTTTCATAAATTAGATATAGTTTGATGACCACTTTACGAACTTCTCCTAAATTAATAACTTTATAGTTGTTATAACCCATATCCCTAGACTTAAACAATTACTTGCTTTCTGACAAGCATGTCAAAAGAGTAGTATATAGATTGGTTAGAAATGAAATTGATAGAAACATTTTAGTTATGTATATCCTCTAGACATATTAGTTACCAAATCATTATTGAAGGTGTTATAAGAAAAAGATCAAGTATTATAGATATGAAATGAGAGCTAATATTGCTAGCTAGACTTGTACTAGTCAAGAAAGTATTTTGCATTCTAAATGGGAATGTCATATAAACAAATAATACTAATATCTAATTTGGTTGTGACCAGCAAATGACTTTCTTTTATATATGCACTAATAACTATGATAAATATTTGGAGTCACCACAATTTACTGATCACAACATATGGGCTTGGTCAAATGTGTTCGACTACTTAATTGTATCTATTTGTCGACAAAGTACTTAATACATACTTTGCCTTCTGGTAGGAATTCATAGACAAATCAACATGTTTTGGATGTGGGTCAAAGTATATGCAGTAGGGTATTACAGTTCAAGATAATTGTTTAAGTTACTAACCTCAGTTAACGAGTGTGATTATCATAGATGCATATTACAGATTCCGAGTATTTATTCTCAATGGTGAACATCCATTGTAGGTTGTACAAATGTCGTAAGCTAATATAAGACTACATGGTCGCTAGCTAAGGGCAATAAATTGAATTTATTCGGTTAATGTGAAATTAAAATTATATATATTTTTTCACTCGAATTGAAATTATACGTATTATATCAAAAGTTATTTATTCTACATATTATGCAAGCATGTTGCTTCAAAAAATAACTGTTTACAAATCATGTGGATTGAAACGAATGCTCAAGTACTTATTTACAAATCATGAAGTGTCATTGATATTATGGCAATCATATTATATTGAATTATCCATTGAGAAATCTTGGTCTATGTACTGAGCTTTCTATTTTAAAAGCATGCCAATATTGTACATGAAATTAGCTTCATGATTGATGAATTCTTAAAGCCACTTTGATGGCTAAATTATTGTCACTTGCGATGGCTATTGATTGGGCTCTGGCATGGATGTGTGAAATTCTCTTGGATAACATAGGGTTATCAGGTAGGTTTCACAATCCAGAGCAGCTTTGAGCAAACTCTATTCTACGTCTGGACGGAGCATTCTAGTAGGTTGAATACGAGTTGAGGCGTGTATCTGGGCACGTCCTCGCCTTTTTCTGGGTCGCTCCTGGAGTGGAGGTATAAGGTCGGGAGTCATAAGGTCGGCGTGTTGTGACATTATTGATCTGATAAGTGTTATGATATGACATGAGAGTATAAATTTCTCTTCAGAAGCATTCTTGTGCACTCATGTTTTCCAAAAATTATATTTTATGATAAAATCCTCATGCGTAGAACACTGAGTCATTTTGACTCATAAATATATTTTCATGTTTCCATTCCAGATTTACAAGGGAACAGGTTAAATTACATTCTTTGGGACAAGCCTGGTCGTATCATAGTTGGAGGTGATTGGTAGCTGAAAATTATACTGAAGTGAAGTTTTTTGGTGTATAGCTTCCGCTCTACGATATTTTGGATTAACTACAACTTTCAAAAGAGAACTAATGTGCCCCTTTGAATTTTGTGGCAGTAGCACTTAACACCGAGCATGGTGCTTGGTTTGGAGCGTTACATTACTTCTCTCCTTCAACCTCTCTCCTCTGTCTAAATTTCTCTCTCTAAAGTTGAAAATTTAGGTAAGGTGGAATACTCATCCTCTTTAATGGTAGCCTTAATTGGCCAAAAATGACTTAAAGGCCCAAAACTCTAAAAACAAAACTCCTAATCCAAATACTAGAGCTCCAATTTATGTAACAATTGATGGATTGATATTTATGGCCCAAAAATATCTCTTATGCCTCACCCTGGATATTATCAAATATTACAAAATTGGCCCCAGATTCTTTCTAATTATCAAGAGCGGCTAAGAAACTATTTGTTGGAGAATATTGACAAACGGATCTGGTAATTATGCTTAGTCTTATTTCTTCAAGTTGGAAATACGCTCAAACGAGTTGAGCCCATCCCAAACTAGAGGACTTATGGTGTTCCATAGTTACGACACCTCCTAAATACGCGATCATCTTGTGAATAACTCCAAGTAAAGGGGGCGGAAGGCAATTTCCTACCAATCCGACTAGACAACTAAGATACTGAATAAACATAACCCTCAAGACAATACAGTTGACCTCGAGAAAATAGTTCGTTATGTAAAAATGTCGAGAAGAGAAGTCCAAGTAAGAAAACGCCATGACAAGACTCTGGAGCACGCCTCACGTGGGTCTAACCAACATGGCGCATCGATCAAGTCCAGCTACATCGGTCAAACCGACGTGGTGTAGTGGACCATGGCGGGTTAACCCCAACGTACCACATGGGTCAAATCTGATATGCTATGGCACATCGGTCAATGCCGATGTGCCCCTGCACGTTGGTCAATGGCAGCTTGCCACGTGGCACATCGAGTGCCGAACCGCACCGAAAACCGACTTCGTGCAGCGCAGGTGTAGGTACCCTCTCTCATGCCTACCCATCCTCTTTTTCTATAAATGCCCCATCACTTCTTCATTTGAGGGGTTGGACACTTGAGGGGAGCTCACCTGGAAGTTTGAATGCTCTAACTTTCCTCTAGAATTCTGGTGTTAGAAAGCACGTCAAGCATTCCATGTCATCAGTTTTGTACGTCATACCGTGACACGTCAATCATTTCCACATTATTAGTTTCCACGTCAATAGTTTCCAAGTCAGCAGTTTCCACGCCAACGATTTTGGCATGTCAACAATTTCACGTCAATCCAAAGTACGTCAACAAAAGCACTTAGAGTATTTTCTCCTCTATTTATCCATAAACATTCATATGTCAACAATTGGACTTAAGTACGAGAGAGTGTTGACCTGGGATTTGACGACTTTGTGGTGCGCATCGCCAGAGGTCTGTTACCGAACCTTCGGGGTTCGATTAATTGCTACGTTGTTAGGCCGCCCAAATGATCTCTGATCTTGATAAACACAACATGCGTCAAAACTACAGCCACATGGGCCTCGACTACGATACAAACCTCTTCCGGGATAGACCAAATCGAGCCTAAGGCCCAATACAATTCAAGCAACTCCCAAGCTAGCATTACAACATCTAAGATCCTCCACGGGCACAAATTAATAATGAACTACGTTCGGCTTGATTCTTTCTTCTCGGAGAGATAGGTAGGAAACTTGACCTCGCGTTGAGCTTAGTCGCATGAAAACAACACCCATATTCTTCCGTGACATAGGTTACTTATATAACTGTTTACTTCTAACCATTATGTTTTTAGTGCAGGTTTCCATCGAACTAAAAAGCTCTTCTTGTGTTTGTAACGATAAATTCTTGAATTATGAAGATAAAAGACAAGAAAAGATTATAAAATAATTTTTGAGTAAATTTAAAAGTACAATTGTAGTTTAGTCTCTATCTAATCCTCTAATTCAATTCTACATGAACAATATCAAAATTAGTATTGAAAATCTTCAATTTGATCTTCACTGAAATAATTTGAACTTGGTGAAACATTAATTTGAGGGTCTTGGACATGATCTCGGATTAAACGGTGATTTGATTTGAGGATTTGACTTGAGGATTTGGTGAACACTGATTTGACTTGAGGATTTGATTAACGCTGATTTGATTTGAGGATTAATGACCACTGATTTGACTTGGGGATTTGATGAACAATGATTTGACTTGAGGATTTGAGGAAAAATAATATGATCTTCGTCCTCAGCTCTTTGGATTTTTTTGTGGTTTTGATTTTTCTAGTACGGATTTTGATCTTCAAAAACGGTTTTATGAGTATCTTGTGACTTGATCTCAGTTCAAACTGGTTTTTGGCTTGAATGTTGTTGAAGAACGGTATGAATTTGATAAGGATTTTTGCGGATATGTTGAAGATTTGATGTTCTCGGCAGAGACACGATCTTCAAAAAATGGTTTTTGGATGAACTTGAGGCTTGATGGTGGATTGAATGAAGTTTTTAACGAAGAACATCTTGAAGATTGTTGAAGGATACCTTTGAAGATTACTGAGCTTGTTGGAGAGGATTTGTTGAACTTCGTTGCTCTGAATTCTTGAAGCTTCAATTGTCTTTTAGTTCTTCAAGAGCACTGCTATTTATAGTTGTAGAGTGAATCTCAATCAGAATCTCATGATGAGAGGAACGGTTGTGATCGCGTCTACGATTTCTTGATTTGGAATACTTGATCTAAATGAATCTTCTTGATATCTCTTGAATATTGAATCTTAGACGAGAAGAATTTTCTTGTCTTGATATTTGATGAATATATTTATTTAACCCTTTAAAATAGTAGGATTAAATAATATATATTTATTTTTCTTTTCTTGCTTTACAAGACTTCTAATTATTGAATTTATCCATCATATATATTAAAATCAATAAATTTAACTACTTTACTTTGGAAATAAATTCATTATAAATCTGAAATTAAATAAATTAAAAATTATATTATTATTCTCCTCGTGTCGAGATTTAATTAGACACAAATTTTAAGTGTCTACAAATTGCCCCCTTGTGACTTGTTCGCGGAGTCGTAATGAAACATGTCGGAAACAAGTCACATTTTATTTGACATGTCAAGGATGCAACAATAATTCTATTGTTAAATAATATGGGCTAATTTCCACCATTTATGTATATGAGGGTCCAGGCGAACCATGTGTATCACATAATTGGTCCATTTTTTTTTTTGGTTGGCTCACACGAACGAGGAACATGTGATAATTGCCTTCCCACCTTCTTTGACCGACACCTCTCCTTTTTTTTCTTTTTCTTTTTGCTTTGGGCCAATGACTTATGGTCTATGTAGACCGGTCATATTGGATAATTTTTTCTCCTTCTTTATTTGAAATTAACATAACATTCCTTTTTTTTTTTAATCTTGTTTCCTTTAGAAAATCCTTGTCAATCTTGAGTTTCCAAACTCAAAATCCATTTTCAACTATATAACGAGTGCTAAGGCGTGTATTTCTCATCATCCACGAAAGAGAACTTTCTCAACAAATTTCTTTCAGTAGCAGAGTTTTTCTTTTTCTTTCAGCAAATTTGGCGAGGCTTAATCGAGCTTCGGTGAAGATTTCGCCACATCCTTCCTCGACGGTGCGACGGACAGAAAATAGAAGCTTTCTTCTTCTTCTTCTTCTTCCTATTTTCTGATATATATATATACATATATATATGATGCATATTATATAATCACAAGAATTTAATTATTTCACTTGTTTTTTGTTGTGCAGCGATTCAGAGAAGACAATCAACTTACGGGCACAAGAGCCGAAGAACGAGACATCTTTTTCTTCTTCGTACGGTAGGCGAATCAATCCCTTTTTTTTTGGTTTGCAGTAGCAGCAGGTTTTTTTTTTGTTCGCAGCAGCAGGAGTTTTTTTTTTTTTTTTTTTTGCAAAAAGGCACCACAGATTTCTCATATTATTATTCCTCACCCGATATTTTTTTGGGTGTCCTTTTCTTTTTGTTTTTGCTTTCTCTAACTCTTTTGTTTGCTTCTTTGTGTTGTCAGTCCACGCACAATGGTGAAATTCGGCCATGCCTATAATTTGAAGGGAGTTGAGACTCTAACCATCACCGACGATGAAAACCAACGGGACACAATATTGGAGGTCGGCACCCCTTTCGCCAGAATTTTCACAAGTCGATGGCCCACTTTGATTAACACCGCTAAACCTAAAGACTGGTCCAAAGAGTTTCCCAAGTCCTCCAATTGATCTCTGTCGCAGTTCGTGCTCCGATCTCCTCACCACCGAGTATCAAACGATGATCTTCCTTTCGATACCTTGGGGCGATGAATTGCCAAAGGAGATGCCATGTGAGACGATGCATTTCTTCACTTTCCCGGTGAAATCCATTACTTCCCCGGATATTGGGAGTGGGCAAAAAATGTCCTTGTTCGGTGCAAGCCTACACTTACTTTTACCAACACGTACGAGCCGGTCTATGCATCCTTATTCACATATGAGTGCAATTTGGAAATCATAAAAGCCTTGTGCGAATCATGGTCACCGTCTACAAACACCCTTGTCACTTCACTTGGAGAGCTCTCAATTTCCTTATATGACGAAGTCATACTGAGCGAGAGAGAACTTTTCGGCAAAGAAAAAGAAAACAATCATCGGTTGCGGTCATGCAGAGCTTTGTTCCATGCGTTTCACCTAATCCAAGCACATGTTGGTGATGACGATTCTCGAATGCCAATCGAAGAGTGGATCAACTTTTAGTCGAAGAAATAAGTCAAATACAAATGTCCCCCATCACGCAAGGAGAGAAAAAGCGTGCGGCGACATCAATTGACACACAACCCTTCCGGAAAGTTCGAGCTATGCAATCGGTGGTCTTCGCAAGAAGAGATTCTGTTTTCACAACTCTGTTTTCACAACTCGGTGGCACTATACTTCAAGACTCAGTTTTCCATCCACTCAGAGTCGCAGAAACCTGGAATGACGGTATTTTCTAGAGAAAATGGAGCAAGGCCTTTTGATCCAAAAGAAGCTCGCAAAAGGATTCACAAAGGAGACTACACCACTTGGGCATGCAAAGCAGAGCATGACTATTTTATTAACCTTCGATCGTGCTATCTTACTCTGAGGCAAGGCGAGACTTTTGATGTTGAGGCCCATAGTCCACATCGATTCGGCCGACAATTTGGATATTGTCAAGATGTCTCTGGCGTACTCAACAATGAATATCGTGAAGCTTCTTTGGATGAAGGACTTTGTTTTTGGAGGTTAAGTCTTGCACAAATGACATATTCAAAGGATTGGATTCTCAATGCTCCTCTTAACGCAAAAAGGCACTTTTCAGATAGTTATAAGTCATGGATAACCAAAACCCATATGAGCTACCTTGAAGACAATATCGACTCTTTACTTTTGTCTCAAAAGCGCTTGATACTTGGTAGAGATGACAAGGTTGCACAAAGTCGTGACAACCAAATTGCTCCTCTTGGGAAGAGCTCGCGAGACTCGCCACACATTGTAGTAGAGGAATCAGCGAAAAGAAAAAGCGTTGTCAAAGTGAGCTACAGCAGCGAAAATGGTGACCGCAACTGGAAGAGGGTTAACAAAGACTCAAGTGTCTCGCATCCTAGAGGTCAATTCTCATCGCTGCCTTTCGAGCACCCCATCTGCGACATTGGACTTGGTTGTATAGGTAGTGGTCAACTTTGCTCTTTATTTCCATACATATATAAATATACATACAGATATATATATATATATATACATATGTATATGTTCCTAACTTTAGACATATTCCTTGTAGGCGGATAAAGAGAGGACTTCTACTTTGAAGGGTGATGAGCCACATCCTCAAACAAGCGAAGGGTCTACTTCATATGCTGGCACTAAACCTTCAAAAGATGACAAAGTGCATTTGAAACCAAGAGGCTTAAAGAATGGTAAGGAGAGCTCTCCACCTGTTGCCGTCTCTGTTTTCAAGGGTGAAAGTCTATTAAAAATTCATGAGAAGAGGTATCTCAACTCTCTATGGGTCGATGTTAGCGGGAGGATTGTTCGTGCACCATTTAACCAAATTTCTTCTTATAAAGATGAATTTTGTATTATTTTTGAAAGAATGAAGTTGGGTGGGAAGGAAAAAGTTGGACCCTTAGAGGCCTTAGTGAACAATTATTTTGATCAAGACGCTGCTTATGATCTGCGAAACTCCGCAATATTGGAAAACTCATCACTTCTTCAACAAATTTCAGAAATAGGGGGCCACATATCCGATGCCAAAGTTGACAAGGAAAAATGATCCTTACAAATTAAGTCCACAGAAGACGAACTTCAAAGTGTTAAAAGAAGATTGAAAAACTTAAAGTCGAAGAAAGCAAGCTTGAAGTTATCCTTAAAGAGCCAAAAAAAGTTTCTTCGACGTGCCAAAGATAAGATCTCTAATTTGGAAGAAAATATGTCCATCCTTAAAAGCACTCATTCAGTTACTGAAGCGTAGATGGAAGAATTGGACGTTATGAGGATACACTTGGAGACTGCACAACTGGAGTTGGGGGATGTGAGGTCTTTTGTTTGAGAGAGATTTCCCTTGTTTTGTTTTTCTTCATCTTTGTTTTAGTGGTACACTTTATTCCATTTTGCTTTAGATTGTAGCGTCATCATCAAAACTTAGAGATTAATAAAACATTTACCTTTATTTACCTCATTTTGAGTTATTCATTTGCATTTGACATCATGTTTCCTTCCCATGAATACTGTAACATAATCGCAACAAAACCAACTTAAGCAAATTTCATGACTGAACATAGAAAACTTCTAAGCTTCCTACGTACCCCGATAAAAAGGATCAATTCATAACGTAGTTCAAAGAAATCACGATTGATTTAAGGGTGTGCCGTACACAATTTATACTCATGCAGGCCAGGTATTCATTCTTTAACCACTTTGAACAAAGTGGGGTATTTAAAATTTAACAGCATAAAATACCTCTAGTGGGGTAAGTTATCATTTTAACCACATAATTTACCATTGGTGGTTGCCATTCACGGTTTATACTCATGTGGGCCAGGAGTATGCTCAATCACTTAAGAGTAATATTGTTTCAACAATTTTCCATTGGTAGGACCAATTCTTAATCCATCTTCGGCAACCAACTTATATGCGCCATTCGTGTATACTTTTGTGATGACATAAGGACCATCCCACTTGAAATTGAACTTGCTTCCAGTTCGATGAGTGATAATGATGGGCCTCCTCACTGCGAAGACTTAGAGATACGGGCTTGATAGCACTCAAGTTTTTGTTGCGCTTCTAGTCTTCTCTCATCAAAGGAATCTAGCTCTTGCAAGCGCAAACGAGCATTCTCTTCTTTGGTGAGTCCTTCTTGCAGAGCTATCCCTAAAGACAGGATTTGTTGCTCAAGAGGGAGAACTACTTCTACTCCGTAGACCAACGCGTACGGGGTTGCTTGAGTTGGTGTTTTATGTGTAGTTCTATATTCCCAAGTTTCTCCAATTCTTTCATGCCAATCTTTCTTTGACTTCGCCACCACTTTCTTTAGCTAGTTGCAGAGAGTTTTGTTGAACATTTCGGCGAGGCCATTAGAAGTAGCATAATACATGGAAGAGTTTGTTTGCTTGAATCCAAACTTCTCACACAACTTGTCTACCAAACTATTGCAAAACGGCTTTCCATTATCAGTGACGATGCATCGAGGAACTCCGTAGTGGTAAATGATATTGGTAATAATGAAGTTGACAACAATCTCATTTTTGAATTCTTTGAGAGGCACAGCTTTGGCCCATTTTGAGAAGTAGTCAGTTGCAGCCAAGATGTACAAGTGTCTGCCAGAAGACTTTGTCATAGGACCGACAGCGTCCAAACCCCACGAATCAAAAGGCCAAAAAGCAACACTCGGATGTAAAGGTTCAGGCGATTGATGGATGAAGTTTGCGTAGAATCGACAAGCTTGACATCTTTGTGTGTACTTCGTGCAATCTAAAACCATGGTAGGCCAGTAGTAGCCTATTCTTTTGATGTGAAAATGTAACTTTGGACCAGACTGGTGAGCTCCACAAATATTGGAATGTGCTTCTTCCATAGCTTGCATAGCTTCTTCTTTCCTAGGCAGCGCAAGAAAACTCCATCGAACGTGCGCCTATAAACTGTGTCTTTATAGAAGATGAAGTAAGCTACACGATGTCAAATGTCAATCTTTTGACGTACGTCATCGGGCTATTTCTTGTGCTTCAAGTAGTCCACGAATGATTGTCGCCAGTCTTCTATTTCAATTTCGTATACCTCCACAGCATGACTTTCATTATTATTACCTTGTTCATCGGTGTCCTCTAGAATAGGCGGGAGCACCCATTTGTGGCACACGGGTATGGACGTCTTCTCTTTTGATGTAACCAACATAAAAGCAAGTTTAGCTAACACATCGGCTTGCCCATTATCTTTCCTAGGCACATGTTCTACTGTAACGTCACCAAGATTTTTGACCAGTCTTCTTGCATACTCAACATATGGTAGGAGCTCTGGATTCTTAACCTCAAATTCGCCATACAATTGATTGTCGACCAACTTGGAAATACCATACACTTTTAGGTGAGGTTGCCTCAGCTCAATTGCCAATTCTAACCCGAGTATCAAAACTTGATATTCCGCAACATTGTTTGAGCAATTTTGAGTTAATGTGAAGGAATACGACAAGACCTCTCCATTAGGTGTGAGAAAAATAACGCCGAAGCCGGCTCCATTTTTATGTGCAGCACCATCAAAGTACATTTCCCATGGAGGAGTAAGTTCAACCACGAGGGCATCTTCATCAAGAAAGTCATCCATTAACTCCCACTTGGCAGGAATAGGGTGGTCAGCTAGAAAATCCGCCAATACTTGTCCTTTCACAGCCTTCTGAGGAATATATGCAATCTCAAATTGTTGCAACTGAAGGTACCATCTTGCAAGTCGATCAGACAACACCGGCCTCGTCATGACATACTTGAAAGGGTTTGCTCTGGATACACGACGAATAGTATGAGCTTGAAAGTAATGCTTTAATTTTTTTAATTGAGAACACACGTGCTAGGCAAATCTTTTCAATAGGAGTTTACTTAAACTCATTCGGTGTCATTGTTCGGCTCAGGTAATAAAGTGCATTTTCCTTCCCTTTGTTATTTTATTGGTCGATCAATGCCCCCACTGATCTTTATTGGGCATCAATATATAGGATCATGGGACGTCCCGGCACAAGAGCGGCTAAAACAGGAGGTCTCATCAGATATGACTTGATTCGTTCAAAAGCATTGCGACAAGATTCATCCCACCTATATGGAACGTCTTTCTTCATCAAATGACTAAAAGGTTGGCAACGACCAGCTAAATTTGAGATGAACCTTCGGAGATACACCAATTTTTCTTGTAGAGTTTTGAGCTCATGAATATTTTGTGGCTCCGGTATCTTAACTATTGCATCAATCTTGGCTTGCTCGATTTCAATGCCTCACTGACGAACAATGAAACCAAGGAACTTTCCCGGTGTAGGGTTCATCCTTAATTGATACTTCTGTAGTCGCTCAGAGACTTTTCGTAAGTCACTTATGTGATCTTTCCTTTTCCACTACTTTACGACAAGATCATCAACATAATACTCAACATTCTTGTGCAACATGTCGTCGAAGATATTTTACATTGCCCTTTGATAGGTAGCACACGCGTTCTTCAATCAAAACGGCATCACCTTGTAGCAATATATACCCTTTGGAGTATGGAAAGGAGTCAATTCTTCATCCATTGGAGCCATGCGAATTCGGTTGCATCTGGAAAATCCGTCCATGAAAGACAAGGCTTCGTGTCCCATGGTAGCATCAATCATTAGTTCAGCAATCGGTAGAGGAAAGTCATCCTTAGGGCATGCTTCATTCAAGTCTCTAAAGTCAACGCAAACCCTGATTTGTCCATTCTTCTTTCTTACCGGCACGATGCTAGAAATCCAAGTTGGGAACTTGACTTCTCTAATGAACCCGACTTCAATGAGTTTGTTAACTTCGGCTTCGACCAACGGGACTAAGTCAGGTCGAAACCTTCTTTGGGCTTGCTTGACGTGACGAACATCTTTCTTTACCAATAAGTTGTGTACCGCCATCTTTGGGTCAAAGCCTGGCATTTCTTTGTATGACCAATCAAACACATCCTTGAACTCGTGCAACAACTCAACGTAACTTTGTTCTTCATCAGCTCCGAGCAATGCACTTATGTAAATCGGTCTTGGGTCATCGACATTGCCCAAGTTTACCTCTTTTAACTCATCAACAGTGGCCTTGACACTCAACAGGCACAACTTCCGCTCCTTCTTCAACATCTTCTTCACGAGAAGTGATATGGCTTGACGACCCTACACTCTCTTCATCTCCGTCTTTGGTCTTTGTAAGCACCACGGTTTGTAACTTGAGTTTGAGCGTTTCACCACAAAGCACTATCAAGCCTTCACGGTGAGTCATTCGAGATAGGATCAGACTTTGAACTTTCTTAGAGTTGGATGACTTGAGGTTTCTCTTAGCGTGTGTCGACATATGCGGAACACTCAACCTTTTCCAATCAAAGCTTTTATTTGGACCAAGCCTATCGAACACTGTTCTATTCGAACCAAACCTATTAAAGACCATTTTATTCGGACCAAGCCTATCAAAGACCATTTTATTTGGACCAAGTCTATCAAAGACCGACATGTGTGGCATCTTCTCTTCACGGCCTGTTGTTGAACCCTCTACTTCGCCTACGTAATCGGTGTTAGCTCTTTTTATAGCAATACGAACTGGGTTTGGCGGGTTGTAGCCAAGGCCTATCCGAATGTTTGGAACGGTATGCCCTTTTTCCTTTAGCATGACTTGTGTGGTATTGAGTCTGTATGGCTTCTCTACAGCAGCATCAAGAGTGAGGCCCTCCAATCGTTGTTCTTCATTATGGTCATATCCAACTTTAACTAGCAATTTGAAATTTTTTTCGGGTCGAAGCATTCCTCAATCTTCTTTGTGGGCAATGCTCCATGCCCTGTTTCTGGTCCTTTGGGTGGACGAACAAATCCTTCAAGTGGAGAAGATGGCCCTTTCCTTTCAAGTGTTGTAAGAGGAAATGTAAGTTCTTTCAAAGGCTTTGTCCCAAGGGGAGATCCATAAATTTTACTCTTCTATGTGTCCCTTGTGTTATCGGAGCCGACACCATATTGCTGGAGTTCCTCGGTTCCATTGAGTCTCACGGTGCTCTTTCCGTCAATATAGTATTTTGCATCTGCACAGTGTGATTCAACATCATAAAAAGGTTTTACATCACCATGTACCTTTCTTTCGACTTTATCTTGATAATATCCAAACCATTGGTGTAATATTGAAGGAACAACGCCATTTTCATTTATCCAAGGTCAACCCAATAATATGTTGTAGGATGTGTTGGATTTCGATGACATAGAATAGCATACTAGACGACATATCTTTAATAAGAAGATCTAATCTTATGATGCCGATGGCTCTTTGCCCCCCTTGGTTGAAACCTTGGATCATCAGACGACTATTTAATAGCTTATCCACTGAGATCCCTAATTCATTCAAAGTGCATAAAGGCAAGATATTGACTGTAGAGCCTCCATCGATCAACATTCGACTAACTCTTTGCTTGCGAATATAGCCCGCGACAAACAGTGGTCGGTTGTGGAGCTTGGAACCTAGTAGAAGGTCTTCATCAGTGAAGCATATAGTGGACATACATTGGGTCGTGAAATGAGAAGTCTTTGAAGTAGAGTCTGCAATTTTCCCTTCTTTGTGACTCACATTGTATGAAACGACAATGTGTGAGTCGTCTAGACTATTAATTTGACTTGAGAGTGCAACAAGGTTTGATGACACAACATCCTCTTCTAGAGTGATCTTCCCATCACGAGCCCACTACATTACCTTATCTTTGAATATGAAGCAATCATGGATTGGATATCCTACGAGACGGTGATACTTGCAATACTTAGGATCATCAGACCAACTGGCCTCTTCTGTCTTTTCATTTCCGGCAGTTCAATCGGGTTGGATTTGAGCAAATCATCAAATATGGCTAAAACGTCATAATCAAGGAACTAATATTGCTTTGACCGCATCTCATTGGGTGTCGTCTTACTTCGCTCATTAGCTTGTGAATTATTGGCCCTTTCAGAGATTTGAAAGAAAAATATTAGGAGAGCAATAGAAGAGAAAAGATATGGAGAATTTAAACTTGTATGACAGAATAATGACATGAGACTCTCAATTCACCCATATATATAGTGCAATAATACATGGAGGTATAGATGGACTAGGATTTCATCATATATGAGAATTAACAATCTTTAGAATTATTCCGTCACATAGTGAAAACAATTAGCTTACATCCTAATGTTATCCTGAAATATAAATGAAAATGAAAGAAATTGATTTAGAAAACTTATTCCCGAATCAGAAGTGGTCAAAATCGCATTTTACAAGCCGCACAACAAGGATGTTGCACTTTACGTCGCGCTACTCTGCATCGTCCAGGTCATACCGCTAATCGCACCATTTTTTCATTGTATACCGTTTCCTGCAAGAGATTTCTTGCATCGCAGGAAACTTCTTGTGACCGCCCAACCCACACTATTCTACAATTCTGCACTCATTTCTCTATTCGATGTGGTATCCTTCATTTCTTTACTATTCTTCCTTCTACAAAACAATCAAACTTGAAACAAAACACAATTAAATAACAAAAAATGACTCAAAAACTATAAAAAAAAATTGGCTTGACTCCCAAACAACGCTTAGTTTCTATATCGTCTAGCCCAACGCTACAAATTATAAGGGATGACAATCGCTGAAAAAAGTCAACATTGGTACCTTAACTTGTTCTCTAAGAAGACTTGATACCTTAACTTTTCCATGATGCCCTAAGTTTGCATTTCTCCTCAAAAGTGGCACCTCTGTGCCCAGATGCACATGTGGGCCTCCGTTAACTTTAGAATGTGCAATTCTGAGCTGAAATGGGCGGGAGAGTTGTGACGATGGACGGAATAGAGTAGTTTTATTCATCTTTTTATTTAATTTTTTTTAGTTGATTAATATAGTGAGCATGTCCATTTGGCAAAAAAAATGGTCACATTCCCTAATTCTGAGATCAACGGTGGTCCATGTGTAAATTTGGGGCAACGTTTGTGCAGCTCCGCCACAATGGTACTACTTTTGAGAAGAAATGCAAACTTAAGGTACCATTTGCAAGAATGGACATGTTAAGGTACCAACTCTGCTAAGAGGACAAGTTAAGGTACCAGCGTTGACTATTTTTTCGACAATTGCTCCATCATGGGTAAATGGATGCTCATAATTCATATTCATTGCTACATTTTTTCATGGTGGTTCATTAGGATAGATCATTTTGTCCACTTTAAAATAACATGTTCGTTGTTAACTTTTAAGGTAATAGCTCCTCCTCCTCCTCCTACATCAATCAAAGCATTAGCGACTGCTAAAAATGGTCTCCCAAGAATTAATGGAAACTTATAATTTTCACTAATATGAATTACCAAAAAATCAATAGTAAAAGTAAAGTCACCTATCTTGACCACAACTTCTTTGATCATCCCTTTAGGATAACTCACACTCCCAACAGCCAACTGTATAGTTTAACTCGTTGATCTCAAGCAAGGCAATTTCAAATTATCATAGATAGAGTATGGCAAAAGATTTATACTAGCATCTAAATCACAAAAAGAGTGTTCAAGTAAACATTATTCACAGTGTCGGGTATAATAAAACACCTTGGATCCTTTAGCTTTTCTTGTAGTACTTCGCTTGCTTGAAGTGCAAAAAGAGTGTTCAAGTAAACATTATTCACAGTGTCGGGTATAATAAAACACCTTGGATCCTTTAGCTTTTCTTGTAGTACTTCACTTGCTTGAAGTGCAAAGACATTGTGGATCTCGATTTCTTCCACATGCTTCCTATCAACATTGATATCTCTCAAGTATTTTGCGTACTATTTAACCGCTTCTTCAAGTTCATTGATCCCAGTATGTATTTTTGAAAACCACGGCAAACTGTTTCACATGATGAATTCTTAAAGGATTGAAAACCACAACAAACTGTTCCACGTGATGAATTGTTGAAGGGTATGGTATCAGTGGATAATACTCCTCCACTAGTGGTTCAGAAACTTTGCTCAAAACATTGTTTCGGATGAGATCATATTCACTTGCTCTCTCGGATTTGTCTTACTATTTCTTGGCAATGTTCTGGTAGGCTAAATACGTAGTTGATTTGCAATTTGACCCAATTTCTTCTCAATATTCCTCAATGAAGCGTTTGTGTTTTAACAACTTGCTTCAATTTGTCCTATTTTTGCATCGTTCTTTGCCATATAATTTAGCATTGTTTCTTCAAGGTTTGACTTCTTGTCATTAACTTGAAATCTCAATAGTTTCTAAGCTCCTCCTTGATGTTGTTGCTGATTTTTAGTCCTCCCCAATAAAATTTTGGTTGGTTTCTTATCCCTGGATTGTAAGTATTTTGACTACGGTTTCTTTTGCCTCGAATAATTACCCGCATAGGTAACTTATTCATGCATAATTAAGTTAACTCATTTACATTGTGTGTTCGGATGATTCCCCCACAGTTGGTTCATATAATAAGTTGTGTGTTCCCATTCATATGCATAAACTTGGTGTTGATGGACTCCAGCTGTGCAGATAATTGTGTAATAACATCTACCTCATGAATCCCCATTGTCTACCTTGGTGGTGTTCATTCAATATTCTACTTAGATATTTTTTATGTAATAGTTTTCAATAATGCGAATGCATCCTCGTTAGTCCTTGTCGTAAATCCTCCTTCAGAACTAATATCGAGTGTATTTTTACACCCCGTGTTTAATCCAAAGTAGAATTGTTGGATTAGTACCTCATTTTGGAAGTTGTGTTGTGGACACTTCTTCATCATGCCTATAAGTCCTTCCCATGCATCAGATAATTGTTCACCATCCATTTGACGGGAGTTAACTATATCACTCCTCAACTTTGCTATTTTTGTTGGTGGGTAAAATTAATGCAATAAAAGTTGTGACATTTGCTTCCATGTAGTGATGCGGTCATTCGGTAACTCGTTAAGCCATCTTTTTGCTCCCCATTATAAGAGAAAATGGAAACAACTTCAAGATTACCTAATCGTTCCTGATTTTAAATACTTTGTATGACCCTATGAAATCTTTGAGATGTGCCATTGGATCTTCAGCGGGCCCTCCTCCAAATTGATTTTGACCAATCATAGAGAATACTACCGAATTGATAGGTTCAAGATTCTCTTCATCCATAACACACGATCATGTTCCTGCAAGCGTTGGTAAAACCTCTCTGCTCATTGGTCGAAGATAATAACCTCCCCCAATGTTGTGATCGTTTGTCTCGTTGACTGCTAGTGGTTGTGTTTGTGCTGCTCTTTCTGCATCAGTATGGACTAGTGTAGTCGAACTATCTTTTGTGTTTGATATGTTTGATATTTTGTCATAGATTACGCCTGCAAGTTCTCTCTATTTCTGGGTTGTAAAGTAGTGGTATCACATTGTCTCTCCATGTCATCCACCATTGGTACCTGAAATGCGAACAAAGTAGTAAGTGTTTCTCAAAAATCCACAATAAAACTATTTATTGCAAAAAGATACCATTATTCCCCGGCAACAGCGCCAAAAACTTGATGTGAATTTTTCACGTGCTATTAATCTGAGTAATACACATTTTTCAAAAGTACACGACTCAAGTAATAGTAAAATGGTAAGTAAATATAACTGACCAAGTATCGAATCCCAAGAGAGTATGGATCTTTTGTTTGCAATCCGATTGTTGAACTATGTAAATGAAACAATCATGATGGTTTTTCTTCGAAATAGAAAGATTAATTAAAATAAAGTTGAGACTACTCATTACTACCAAATTTAAATAAATCAAAATTTGATTGATTGATTGATTAATTATTGTTATAAAACTGATCAAGGAAAATTTATCTAGGAGGTGGATTTTGTTAATCTTGGATGTGTGGTATTTCATAGATGTTGATGCCCTTCCATCGTTAGGCATCGCGGAATACATAATCGGATACATCAATGCTACTAAACAGCTTGACGTGCAGACTATTTACCCTCGGAAATTCTCCTTGGGATGAGTTAGATGACCCCGATAGTGCACTCCGATAAATAGGGTACTAACTCACATCGCACCAGCTCCACGTGCCACTACAGATCTTAAATGACCCTATGATGCCCAGAAAAATGATATACGAGGCTCTTTCCAGTTACCACCCGATAGCTTGACTATGATCCGATGCCTTGATAATCTTATGGCTGTCGAAGAAAACCATCGGTATAAAATTGACCACTTGGAGGAAGATTAACCTACATAAGCACGAGAGCGAACCATCTGTCTTCAAATCATAAAACCTAAACATGAAACAACCATCTATCGTAAAGATAAAAGGCTCATCAGCATCCAAGATGCCACCTGCCTCCCCAATTGCATGCAGTGCGCCAGCTGCATCCCATGTATACCACTATAAATATAGCCTTCCCCCTAAGCGTTAGGGGGAGTAAAAAAGAAGAGGATAAAAAAAGGGATAATCATTCAAAAATTTATCTTATATTTCTAAGAAAGGCTTTTATTTTCTAAGTCTAGGACATCCGGGCCGGACGTCCTGATATCATTTACTTTAATTATTCGATAGCAGAAATTGAGTATTAACAAAATGACGCCGTTTGTGGGAATGCCATTATAACTACACTCGAGTCTGTTTCAAAAAACATAGAAAAAGACTGCCAGAAAAAGTTCACCTGATAGGAATAGTTCAATGGAGGAATCAGTGGGATTAATGCCAGGGAGTCTTGAAGAAGATGAAGAAGAAATGTCTACCCCGAGAGTTGTCATACCAGATGCCATGTACCCCACAACCGGTCCACAATGCAGATTTTATGAACATGCCTAGAACTGTGTTTGAGGACTTGATGGACGCATCTCTTAGGAGAGTCGAACGTGCCGAGGAAAGGTCAAAGGAACCTCATCACATACAACTCTACTGGGGAGATATCGCGTGGAAGAACAAGGGTCGTAAATGACCCAAACCGCGCCCTGCATCTCACCCCATTGAGCTCAGGCTTACCCCGCAATAGGTAAGGGGTACCCGGAAAGGCCTTATGATCCTACTAGGGGTTAGGTGGATAGAATGCCCCAAAGACATGCTTAAAACCCTTTTAACCGTTTCGAGGGTGAACCTACCCTCTGGGACATTATTAACCATCTGAGACATGAGATGCAAGACATGAAAAGAGCAATCACCTCCGGAGAAGATCCGCTATATCATGAATCTACCCCCTTATAATGAGACTTGTGAACTTACCTTTCTATTTATGAGACAAAGATGAGAGAGATCCACGGGACCATATCAACCAGTACTTGGCTACCATGGACTTCGTATTTGCTCCCGATTTTTTCCTCTGCAGAGTATTCTGTACCACCCTAATGGGATGGGCGCGATCATGGTTCTCTCAAATATCCCCAAGTACGATTTCAAAATTTGAACAATTGGCTTGTCTTTTTGTTAGACTATTCACATGTAACCGGCGTATCTGAAGTCCGCTTGCCATCTATTCACTAGCAAATAGCAAAAGGATGAATCCTTAAGAGACTTCAAGAAGAGTTTCTCGGATGAAGCCCTAGATATACCAAATGTAGAGACATCTATGATAGCTGACATCCTGGCACAAAGCCTACGATCAGGCAACTTCTTCTGATACTTAATTGGAAATCGAGTAAGAGATACGAATGAACTCATGTAGAAAGTTGAAACATATATCCTCATGGAGGAGGCCGAGAAAGGAAGGGAAACGAGGAAAAGTTATCATCGCAGCGAATAGACAATTTGGGAATGGTGAAAAGGCACCTTCAGTCAATCCCTTTACATGCCTTGACAATTACCCCAAAGGAAGTATTGAACGTAATGAACGGCCATAAAGATCTGATATTTCCCATACCCATTTGATAACCTTACAAAAAGAAAGACTGGGGAAGTTTTTGTAAGTACCACAAAGCCTACGGGCATACCACAGATAGTTGTACAATTTTGAATTTGGGATACACCCTCTGTTGGATATGGGATACTTAAGAGACTATTTGGGATAAAGTAGCTGTGGTGATCGACCACCCAATGCTCACAAAACGTAAAGTGGCGATGAGGAAGACGTTGGCAAAGAATACCCTTATTTAAATATAGAATAAGAAGAATACTTACAACGGTTGCCCCCCTCCTCCGGAATCATACGAAGATGAGCCCCTATCTGGGAGGGCGGTCAACATGATAGAAGGAGGGGACATAGTCATCAGTCCAACACGAAGACAAAAGAAATAACTCAAAGAAGCTCGAAGAACCGAGCAGGGATTGCGAGTAAGCTCATTACACGGATCTCGACTTCAAGTCATTTCCTTCAGACCAAAAGACCTGAAAGGCATCATGTACCCACACGAAGATCCCCAAGCAATAATAACAACAATAATGGGGATGGAGGTTCATAGAATACTAATAGATACCGAAAGTTCGGTAAATGTGATGTTCACAACAACCTTTGGCGCATTGGAATTGAAGAAGGATCACATAGAGCTGATGGAAGTGCCCTTAGCGAAATTCTCATGGGAATCCAGCCTTATAATGGGAACCGTGACACTACCCATGTCATGGGAAAAAGATCCCTACAACGCACAGAACATATAAAGTTATGGGTAGTATAGGCTTCCATCGGGACATATAATGTTATATGTGGACGACCTTTAATACAAGCGTTCGAAGCAACTCCTTCCACCCTCCATCTAAAACTCAATTCCCCACTATGTAAGGGATCGCAGGAGTAAGGGGAAGTCAGGTCGAAGCCAGGGAGTGTCACATGAAATCAATACCCCTAAAAGTTGAAGAGGAAATAGTTTCTCCAGGGAAAAAAAACAAAGGTGAAAGAGGTTAAAGTGCAGCCCATGGAAGAATTGAAGGTCATAGAGATCGTAGAAGGCGACGATAGTAAACATATCAAGATGGTAACGGAGATGGATCCTATGATAGAGCAAGAAGTAATTATTGTCTTCAAAGAATACAGTCATCTATTTTTCCTGGGAAGGAGGCCCTCTTGGACGAATCAGCCCTACAATATTTCAACATTACCTTGATGTGAGGGCCACCGCTAAACCCATAAAATTGAATAAAATGAACATAGTCCTAGAGAGAAACAAATGTATTAGATCTGAAATACAACGGCTGTTAGGCTTACATCAGATAAAAGAAGTCGTATATCTGGAATGGTTGTCAAGTGTAGTATTAGTTCCAAAGAGGAGGGAAAGATGGTGAATGTCCGTTGATGTCACTAATCTAAACGACATATGCCCGAAGGACTCTGCTACCCTTTGCCCAACATCGATCAACAAGTAGATTCCACGGTGGGATGCGCCCTTTTGTCCACAATGGATGGGGATCAAGTATATAATCAGATACTCATGGCGAAAATAGATCAAGAAAATACCAGTTTCATAACGAACACCAGAACCTTCTGCATTTAGTAATGTCGTTCGGGCTCAAAAATTTTGGGGCCACCTATCAGAGGTTGGTAAACCTAATGTTTTATGAAATTATAGGGAACTCCATGGAAGTGTATGTAAAAGACATGATCGTTAAGAGAAGAGATGTGACGGATCATCCAAAGGACTTGAGAAGAGCATTGACCATTATGGATAACTTTAAAATGAAGATAAATCCTATGAAGCGCTTGTTTGGTATTAGGGGCGAAAAATTCTTGGGATTCATGGTGACAGAATAGGGCATCCAAGTAAATCCTAAAAAGGTCGAGGAAATTATAGAAATTAAAACCCCTAGAACCATCAGAGATATCCAAAAACTCACAGGGAGGTTAGCCTCGCTCAGCTGATTTATCTCCAGGTCAACGGAGAAGGGATTACCCTTCTTCAAAGTCCTGAGGAATCTCAAAGATTTCTGATGGGACGCCCAATGCGAGAAAGCCTTCGAAGACTTAAAAGAATATCTAGTAAGCCCATCGTTATTGGTAAAGCCCATGCCCGGGGACGACTTGTTCGTTTACTTGTCGACAGGAGAAGAAGCAGTCAGTGCAGTATCAATAAAGGAGTAAGGAAAATAACATTTGCCAATCTACTTTGTCAGTAAGACATTGCAGGGGGCGGAAACAAGATACACACAAATGGAGAAACTAGTGTTAGCACTCATAACTGCGGTAAGAAAACTACGCTCGTGTTTCCTCTTCAATGGAGTTACAATCCTTACCCGATACCCATTGCGAAGCATTCTCAGTCGACATGAAGCCTCGATAAGGTTGATGAAATGCGCGGTAGAACTAAGTGAATATGATCTTTCTTACGCCCCATGACCCGCCATCAAGGCTGAGGTACTTGACTACATTATCGTAGAAATGGTTGAGACCAAGACCGAAGATAACCAGCCACTATGGTATGCCTTCGTCAATGGAACTTTTGTTGAAACTCACAGAGGTGCTGGAATCGTGCTTTAAAACATGGAGACAGGAGAAGAAGTACTCCACTTTGCTGTAAGGATTGATTACCCCCTGGCCACTATCCAACAACGAAGCTGAGTATGAAGTCCTGTTAATAGGAATGAAATTGGCTCATAATGGGGAAGTTGAATGGTTAATATTCCACAATAACTCCCAATTTATCGTGCAACAGATCGCGGGGGATTTTGAGGCAAATGAGGAACGAATGAAGGAGTATATACAGGTGGTCCAGTGTACGAGGGAGTCATTCAGAGAATTCCAAGTAGTACAAATACCTCTGTCAGAAAACCAGGAAGCAGATGCCCTATCCAAGATAGCCACCCAAGCTGTAGTGCTAACACAACGCATTACTCTCATGCATGTCAATAGATCTGAGAAAGAAGAGCCGTAAGTAACATGGGCCATCGTAGCTCCCGTTGTCGGGGATGGGTGGAGGAAATCAAAGCCTATCTGGAGAATCCTGGAGGATATGCAGGTGATAGAAAAGAACGGCAAGTGAAGAAAAGTAAAGCATCCCGATACTTTATCCATAATGGGGACTTATACAGAAGATGTTATTCCAACCCCCATACACGGTGCCTTAAGAAGCAATAGGCGAAGGCTGTGATGAGAGAAATGCACGGGGGGTGGGCTGCGAGAAACATTCAGGAGGGGCAAGCTTGGCCAATCACATCATCCGACAAGGGTATTATTGGCCCACCATGATGCATGTCAAATCTAAGCATCGCAAGTTCATTTGCCCAGTGCCCTTTGGGAACCCAACCTCTTGGCATGTACTTTCGCAAAATGGGGAATTGATTTGGTAGAGCCCCTTGTCCTCGATGCCCGACAGAAAAAATTCCTCTTAGTAGCCGTAGACTACTCCACTAAGTGGGTAGAGGTTTAACCCTTAGCAAGAATAACCTTTGGGGCCGTCATCAACTTCCTATGGAGAATTATACTTTGCCGATTTGGTATCCCTCAGTATCCTGTTAGCGATAATGGACTCAAGTTCGATAGCGAAGAACTAGAAAGGTGGTGTGCCCATTGGGAAATCAAACACCGATTCGCTTCCGTAAGGTATTTGCAAAGCAATGGACAAGTAGAAAGGACTAATCAAACTTGTAAGAGAAATATACCATGGAGAAATACCCTATACCGTGGATGTACATGTAGAAATATTTCTCCTACAACCAATCAACCTGAAAAAATATTACGCCTAGTAAAGTACAGGTATAAGTAACCAACTAATCATGTCATGGATGTCCATGTAAATAAACAATGGTTAATAAAGGATGGAATTTTATTGAGGTAAGCACTATAGTAACTGCCAAAATAACGATCCCGCTAGAGGAAAAATGCACACTACTACAAAGCTTCACCTATCTATCACAACAACCACCTTACAAGCCATGAGTTATTTATGCACCCCCACTGGTTTAAAACATAACTGATATTGTACTAGAATATATACAAAATATAAGAGATATTCCACTAATCCTCCATAGGGTGCTTGTCTTCCCTGATAATACGTCGACGTTGTTCAACAGTCAAATTTGCAGGTCCATAAGTGTCACTGTCGGAACGACCGTCCTTCCGAGAAAAGGAGATGACGAAGTCACCCTAGTGACAGAAGTATGAAGGTTTAGGTCGGGAAGAATTAAACCCGATGGAAATTCAAGAAGAGCATTCACCACCTCTTATCATTGGCGATAACCAATCAAAACCATCTCTCGCATATCTCCGCACAGAATTTCACGAATTTGAGAGAGACTTGGAACAGCCATCGTAGCTTCGGTATGCGCTATCACTAAGGAGACTTTGTGCGCCTTATTCATCTCCTCTATCTTACATCGAGCAACATCTATGTCAGTTATAAGTAATGTTATTAACTCATCGGAAGCTTAATTTGAGCTTGAAGATTATCAATCATATCCCCAAGACCTAAGGCGCGATCACGCTCTAGCGAAAGAAGGTGCTCCAAATCCTAAAATTTCTCCTTAGAGTCTCTTAGTAGACCTTCTAGTACCCCCTAGTCTGCCTCCACCTGAGCCCTCAAACTATCAATCTTCCGACGAGCCTCAGAAAGATCCTTCTCCAAATCCTCGAGATGGCAGAATAAGAAACCCACGTTGTGTGAGGTATAATCTATGTGCGACCCGATAGCATCAGCCAACTTAAACACCTGAGAAAATACAGAAAAATCATAAAGGAAGTCACCCGATGGATTCTCATGAAAATGGAATAATAAAATAAGGTTACCTCACAAATGTTCTGACAAAGCCTATCACGAAGAGAGGGCATTGGAAGAGCCCCCAAAAGCCCGTAGTCCGCCTGCTTCAACAGTCCACTTAGGAAACAACGACAAAAGTGAACATCAAGAATTATTCAAAGAGGATTCCCGATATCTCTACGCTCACGGATGGTTCCCTCGCTAGTAGGAGAGGCCATCAAGGGAGGGAGTAAAGGGGAATCCTCGTTCACCACATTCACGGAAGTTGGGGCAGAAAGTGGCCCGAGGGAAAGACTCAGGCCAAAGGAAGTGGATGGACCAGCATTGTCATCCTCAAAATTCATGATTTGAGCTATATCACCAAAAAATCTTTCTATGGGCAAAGGCTCACTCACCAAAGCCAGTAAGTCAACTCCAGATACCACGAAATAGTCATTATGACCCATTCTAAGGAGTACAAGCTCGTTTTCAGAAGGCGAAGACTCGTAGTCATCATAAAAAGAAGCTACAGCATGTAATAGACTCATAAATGCTCCCGCAAAAGTCACTACCGCACACTTGTTCATCTCCGGCCCTGATAATAGAAAATAGATGAGAAAGAGAAGGCGACAGATACAGTTAGAAGCATTTAAACCCACAGATGAAAAAACTTAGAACAAGTAAGCTTACTAAATAAAGAGTTGATATGAAACGGCTCTGAGGGGAAAGCCATACCTTCGGCTTTATTTTGCAAATCAGCCATAGCCAGCGTTTCAGAATCTCCCAGTAACGTGCACACATCGTAGCAACCACTATATAAACCTGTTGCAGTATGTAAACTATCTCGCAGACGAAAACATCGAGGGTAGGAAGTACATAACCTAAACCCCATCGGAGGGGCACATCACATACTTCTGTCGAGACACCCTTCGGTTTAATAAAGAAATATCTTTTCTTTTAGTCAACCAAAAAGGTGAGACGATGAGGGATGGAGGTAAAACTCTGACGGTGATCTCGATGGACCAGACTCAATAAGGGAAGGCCATTAGGACAAGGGGAAGGATAAAAATAGCTCATACTCGATGTGTTGTCATATGGACGTCCAGCAATTGACAACACAAGATATACCCCACTACATGACGAAAAGAGTTTGTCGTCAATTCACTATGACAGATTTGCGAGTACTTAGAAAGAGATTGGATGAAAGGATGGAAAAACAACGCATGCAACAGCAAATCTGATTCGAGTAGACAGTTAGAAAACCCATCGGAGGATCAAGTGCCTGTTGTTGGCGTTTAGGAGCGATAACGTCATAATCATCAGGGTTCAATCGATACTCCAACAACAAATGCAAAACTGATTCGGGAGATTCAATGCTTGCACAAGATCCAACCCTACCACCTCTAATCATGGCCCCCGCGTCCAAAGGAGAAGTATTGAAAATAGAAAAACGATCGACTCGCAAGAAAGGCTCCATACAAAGAAAATTTAAAAGCAAGGCATCAATAGAGAAGTGTCGGTAGGAGCGAGATGACTATACGCCACAGCAAAGGAACCTTGATAAATCCTTGACAATCATCCGATGTTTCCCCTCATGCGAGCAGAAGAGTGAGAAGAACCTGAAGAGCCTTGCATAATCCTATGAAGAGTAGAGCCTCTTGGGGAATGATTCCATGAAGCATAAGGAGAACGAAAGGAATGAGGGGTCATACTTGAATGAAAAAGAAATTCACGAACGACGGACACCAAGAAAAGCTAGCAATCAAAATGTTTACAGCAAAAAATCATGAAGAATAAGACAAAATGAAACTTTTGAGAAAAATAATGAAAGTGAGAGTGACAACAGAGATAATGATTGTTCTCGTATTTATAGGGTGAAGAACACCTGCTGGAGTTGACACTGTTAGGGAGATTTAAAGAGAGGGACAGTATTCCTAGCCAATCATTCGCGTATGCAGATGACTGTACGGACACGTACAAAAGAATGTCCTCGATAGTGGGCGACATTCCCTAACATCAGGTGTAAACGCTAAAATAAATGCAGGGACCGGATCCCCAGGTTTGTCAGCGCATTATAATATTGTGGTACACAACTACCATGTCCAGATGTCAAGAAAGTGTACGGAAAAATGAGTCGTTTGCAAAAGAAATTGGTTAACAGATAAATAAAGCTACGGTACAACCACAATACATGCTTTCGATGGCTCAAAAATAAAAACATTACAAAACACATGTCTTTTAAAAACAACCAAATAGAAAGTACAGGGGAAACAAATGTGAAAATGCAAAATTAAACACCAGAGGATAAGCCAGATATCACTAGAGAGATGGTGGCTAGGAAGAAACGGAAGCTGGTCCAGTAGGGAATGCTTGAATGTCAACAAAAGTACTTTTGTGGGTCCCCTTGGGAATCGCCGAACATCAGAGGCACTGGTGTTCATAGCCATAGGCGAAGGAAGTCCTGATTTTGTAGTACTCGGAGTCAAAGAGATACAAGGCGCTAGAGACTGAGGAATGATTGATGAAAGAGGAAGGAGGTTGGAAGTCGAAGGCGATGGATATTAGGCCACCGCACTACTAAAGGTTTCGAACGCCACTTCCATTGAACTAGGCTTTGATAGCACAAAGTGCGGGTTTAGGTACCTCTAGCTATCCTCCTTGATAAATAACTTGTCTTCTCTGCATTTGTTCACACAACGGAGGAATCCACACAAGAGATGACCCATCAGATGCCCTTGTTATCGGGATTGAAGCTCCTCCTCACAATGCTTAAAAGTGGCATCTTTGACCATTTAAACCGTTTCCTCTAGCTTCGACTTCAATTCCTCAGGGGAAATGTAGCCATAGAGTGCAACAATAGTTTTCTTTAACTCTTCCTTTAGCATCTCCAAACTATGGGCAAAGCTAGATCGAAGTTTCTCATTTTTTTTCTTGGGTGCGACGAGGGCTTGGTCTCTTTCCTTCAGATCCTCCATTGCAAATACGGCCGCAGCCTGAGCAGCATCCGCCTCATGCTATATTGAGGGTATAACCTTCGGAACCTGGGTAGAAACATCGAAATAAGATACATTGCATACGAAGGAAAGAGCACGAGGACAAACGGAAAACTAACCATTTGAACCATCCACTCTTAGCAGAAAATAGCCACCCCTTCACTATGACGAGTTAAAGCAAAAGTAGCATTCAAGAATCATGTTACAATACTCATCGCTTCCTCCAACTCCGATGGCTTAGGACTAGTGCTTGAACTAGCCTTTTCTCTGATTGTGTGCATAAAGAAATGAGATCTTGGCACTATAAACCGACTCAAAAATGACATACCTTCTCGATTGGGCTAGGGAGCGGAAGAAGTACGTTGAGAATCCGTTAAAACAACTGAAAGAGGAATTTCCATAGAAAGCCAAGCGCTCTTAGTTGCCAAAGTGGAGCAGCTCGTCCAAGAGAGCCTGATCTGTACGCCCTAGAGGCGGATTAGAAGACGGAGATTGCACCCTCCTAATAGGAATAGACGGGGGAGCATCCTCAAAAAACAAACCGCATATCAAAAGGAGCCCCTCTGATGGAGTTCAGCAGCAGGGCACATCTCCTCATTCGGACCAGAAACAACGATACAAGAGGATTAGATACTAATGTACAACAACACCATATGAGGCAAAATAAAACTTGCTTGTCCTCAAGAAATATTCTTCATAAGTCAAGACGACCTTGCCCTTGTCTAGGAAATGAAAAACTAAGCAATTAGGAACTCGAAGAACTTAGAATACACTGAAAATAGTTCAACCAAAAGAAAAGCAAAGAAGAAGAAAAATACCTAAAGCAGGAATAGGGGAACGAATCCCGAAGAGGCAAATGAGCGAGTGTTGAAAAAACAACAACGAGTGGTACCGAGTCACCCTCCGTGGTGAGGGTTGATGGAACGTCTGCAACTAATGAATCAGTCTCCATCGGAGCAGTAACAGGTGGTAGGGGTGTTTAACATCATAGATTCATACAAGGTCTAGGAGATCTCCACGACCTCCTGAGCCATAGAATCTGGCAGCCCCGACTTAAGAAGGGGAATAGGATCCTTAATAGCACCAGATGAAACCAGAACTATCGGAGCCATCACTCAGAACAGAAGCAGCTGAACTACTCTCAGCCACGACAACCTTATCTTCCTCGGAGGGAGCGATCGCACTGGGTTCTCCACCTGAAACCTACGACATATTCCCAAAGGACGAACCACTCACGCCCACTACCGACCTTGTCTTCATACGAGAAGGAGGAAGAGTGGAGGTCCCTCGAGATGCAATAGAAAAAGAAGCCATAGTAGAGTTCGACAACAATGACACTACAAAAAAAAGAAAAAAAGAGAAGTAATAAAAGATATATGATACGTCGGAGTTTAAGAGATAGTCATGACTTAGCAAAGAGAGGCTTATCTTCCTAAGATAGCGGAAGGAAGGATTCTCCTTCTTTCTCCACATCAATGGGAGAAGTTTTGAGTAGGTCAGCCGCCTTGTACACAGCACGATAGTGATGGACGAGGAAAGGAGAATTGCGTCTAACACAGGGGTGATTGAAAGAGATGGGTCCATCTTGTACATTGGGGCCTTGGGAACCCTCTAGGAATGGAGAAAATCCCACTTGCCTCCCTCACAGGGCTTGACTAAGAAGAATTTGTCCTTCCAGCTGCTGTAGAAAATGTTCGTGCCTACCAGTACCCTCTTTAGCTTGGCACATTGGCTGAAAAAATAAAAGAGAGCCCCGGCTGAAGAAATGCTTACTTTGAAAATAGAGAAAAATCTCTTAACAATACAGTCTAAATCCCGAGACAAGGACCAGAACACGAAAGCAGAAAAAATGATGAAACTATTAGGCATGAATTGGCTAGGGCTTATGTCACATGCCTTGAAAACCAGTAAGGGGAAGTAGTGGGGGGAAGTTGGGTTAATTACCTCGGCACACTTAATGAGCACGACTCCCAAAAACCAATGAGCCGATATATTAGTTGATCTCCCTACTACATGAACGGTTACTTAATGTTCCACACCATCAAACATTGTGATGGCCAAGAATATCTGATGCCTAAGACAAACGATGCCTATAAGAAGAGCAACGAAGTTCCTCCTGATTCTGACGAATACAAAAGGAACGAGGGGGACTGGTGTTGATGCCCTTCCATCGTTAGGAATCGTGGACTGCATAATCGGGTATATCAATACTACTAAACAGCTTGACGTGCAAATTATTTACCCTTGGAAATTTGTCTTTGAAGGACTTAGATGAACCCGATAGTGCACTCCAATAAACAGGGTACTAACTTACAGAGCACCAGATCCACGTGGCACTACATATCTTAAATGGTCGTACGATGCCCAGAAAAATGATCTACGAGGTTGTTGCCAGTTACCACCCGATAGCTCGACTATGACCCAATGCCTTGATAATCTTATGGCTGTCAGAAAAACTTATTGGTATATAATTGACCACTTGGAGGCAGGTAAGCTACATAACCACGAGAGCGAACCAACTGTCTTCAAATCATAAGACCTCAACATGAAACAACAATATGTCGTAAAGATAAAAGGCTCATCAGCATCCAAGATGCCACCTACCTCCCCAAATGCATGCAGTGCTCCAGCTGCATCCCCTGTATACCCCTATAAATATAGCCCCCCCCCCCCCCCCCAACGTTAGGGGGGAGCAAAAAGAAGAGGATAAAAAAAAGCGGTTGATTATTCAAAATTTCTTTTATATCCCTAAGAAAGGATTTTATTTTCTAAGTCTAAGAAATCCGGGCAGGGCGTTTCGATATCAATTACATTAATTCTTTGATAGCACAAATCTAGTGTTAACAATAGACAAAATACCAATGACCTCTATGTAAGCCTCTTTCTATTAAATCTTATTGTGTTCTCACGTTGACTTGATTAATTAAGTGCACTTTTGTATCACTTAAACAATCCTCTAATTCCTAATGATGCCAGGCCATTAGGCACTCTCCCCTCTCCAGGCATTTACCATGGCATAGGATCCATACAGATTTTTAGAAGAGAATTACAGTTGACAACTATAACCTAGATTCCTCGGTGAACACTAGAGCCGAAGGTTTAGAGATTTATTTGCTTGATCTACTATACTAGTGTTGCGTTAACAATCTGTTATGCATAATTCAACATAATACAAGGTATCTCAAGACCATTCTATAGATTTAAAGAAACACATGTGTCAATCATACCAAATAGCATAAGCAACAAATAATATCCAACAAAATAAAGTCTTCAATAGAATTAATCAAAACATGGTTCAAGGTGCATCTTTGTGACATAACTACATCCTCTCCCAGACATTGAGAGGTTTATTTACTCGAGATCATAGTATAAGAACAATAAATCATAATAAACTTAAGTAGTAAAAAAAAAGATTAAACTCTTTATTTTGAAGAGATTTCAATCTGTCTTCTCCCTTTGACTCTATACACCCCTCCTTTACTTGATTACTTACTCATTTGATCACCTTCTCCCATCAACAATGACTGTGAAACTTGAAATGCTAAAATTTAGCTATGAATGTGTTTTATTCGTAGTTTGTGCATGGTTCGCTCTACCGTATATGTCCTCTAGGTCTTGGCCATCCTCTCCTATTTATAATGATGCATTGTTGACCTAGTTTCGTGAAAGGATGCAACTTGAATTACAGAATGAGTCGGTGTTTCCCTAGAGTCACGCGACCTGGTGTGTGGTGCTGTTAGCTATGCAGTTCACTTTGCTTTTGCTCACCATCACGCCATTCTTTGTATTTCCTCTGTGACGTTCTGCAAGGTTGTGCTAGTGGCGCGACCTCCTGTGTAGTGGCACGACTAGCAATGTCGTAATGCTTCTTCTGCTTGTCCTCATTCTTGTGCTAAAATCACTCTAATAAGCCTCGTTTTGCTTCGACTCGACTGAAATTTTGAAAATGACAACACCATACTAAAACAAGTAAAATTGCCACAAAAATTATGCAAACCTATAAGGAGTTCGGTACTGAAATTGCTACAATTTATCGCTCATCATTGGCACCAAAGTAAATGAACCAAAAAAGGAAAGGTGGACTATCCAAATCAAGGTCCTAATAGGCAAACAGAACCCTAAATACACAGCTGCAACACGAGAGGCTCGAAGAATCCATTCCTTTTATTGTTCACATGGGGAATTACAATTATATTGTAGGGAGAGGAAAACAAATAAGAGACAGAAGTTGCAACTAGATGCTATAGAACTGCATCCCCCATCAAAACCTTTTTGCTCGTCCTCGGTATGGGATGGAGTAGATCCAATGACCATTTTTTAGTCCTCCACGAATAAGCTATATCGCTCATATTGATGGGTACTGCAGTCAAAACGCTTCCTCAAGTGGCAAACTCCTCAGCAAAGTTGGCAAAGTGCTCCTCCAAACCTTTATACTCCTTAAAAGGTTGGACACTGCCTGCCAACAACATGTTCGTGAGGTTGGGATAAATCCTTTCAGCAAAGATCCAAATCCTGATACTCGTTCTGAAGCTTAAGGGGTTTATCATCATTTGCCTTCTTAGACGAAGGGCTGCATCTAAAGT
The DNA here is from genome assembly GCA_948329865.1 of Linaria vulgaris. Lineage (NCBI taxonomy): Eukaryota > Viridiplantae > Streptophyta > Magnoliopsida > Lamiales > Plantaginaceae > Linaria > Linaria vulgaris. The sequence continues at coordinate 15,167,732 of OX415253.1, forward strand.
AGCCTATAACTTCTCCAGCTCGGCCTCCAGCTTATCCACCTGCTTCTTGAGATGGATCTTGGAAGCTAGAAGTTCATCTGCCTCCTCAATCTTTAGAGCAACGACCAGTCCCTCGTTAGTGAGGAGGGTAATCTCCTCCAAATGGCATTGTGATGCCTCTGGGACTTTTGTAGATCAGCATGAAGGCCTGCCAAGCAGCATCCTCAAACTCTTTTTGCAGCACTTCCATAGTCGTGGGGTCTAGAACAGAAGACCACCTCTCCAACTTGTCAATCTGAGCCAAAGCCAGCTTATCGGCTTGACTGATAGTGGCACTAGTAAACATCAATGCCCTCTACCAGCGCTTTGTTATCATAGGTTAGGCTATCCAAAATCACGGGCAACATCGTAAAAACAAAATAAGGAACTCAGTCTCCGCATCTGAAATAGCCGAGCCCAGCTTGGCAAAAAGCATCTCCAAACCCTTTTGATAGCCCACAAAAGGAAGCTTCATAGAATCAAAACTCACCCCTCGGGAGAAAGGGAGAGTTTGTAAAAGCACTTTTCGAAAACAACAAAGAGCCGCATTTGTTCCCCTGCACAAGAAAAAGCAAATAACAAAATATGAATACGAAGACACATCAAAAACTAGGAAATGATAAAAATGAGGAAAACTTATAGAAATATGCGTCATGTCAAAGATCCTCAGGCAAGGGAACTTGAACAAGACAGTGTCCTCTTTTAGCTTGCATAAGTCAAAGAGACCCTGATATAATGGGCTTGGAAGAAGTGCCTTGAATCGTATCTTGGAACCCTTATAATCAGGTTCCAGAGGCTTCTTGTCTTCGACCTTCCACTGTGTCCTCACACCATAATCCTATGAGGCAACTCCTCATTTAGGCTTCATGAAGAAGAAGCAGTTCTTCCAAGCGCCAGTAGAGGTAGGATTCTCGACAAGAAATTAACAATTGTCACAAAGGAAAAATTGGTAAATAAGAATAGCCTTCGTGCTAGTGCCCACGTGATAGGCAGCAAGAAATAAGTGATATGAACATGTTAGCCCATGTAGCCGACAGCACAACCAGAACCCTACCAACACTCAATAGGAGTTCCCATTCAATTGGCTTGGGTAAGCCCCAATGTATTAAACACCTCCACATACCCTTGAAGGAAGAAATAACAAAGGCCATATCAGACCTACTCCTCGTAAACGATTGGGAACTTAGGAGGAAGAGCATTATTGTGGTCATCTGCAGAGGGGTTTTTTACATTAATAGTTCTGATATCAATGTGATACCGAAGCATAAGATTCTTCACTTCATCAAGGGTGATGGTGCTAACCATCTTTGAAACAGGGTGAGGCTACCTCATGGTGTCATCGTCTCAATCAGATTCCCCCGTAGGAATAGTAGTTGGACCCTCTGCTTTATTTTAACGTCACAAGTAATGCGCAGTGAGGCACATGAAGTGATGATTCTCACAGGAACAACATCGATGGCAGTTACGCCGAAGTAGAATTCCACAATAATCAAAGTAAGAACCTCCACCATGGCGGAAGCAATAACCGGGGTAATAGAATAATGGTTCGGAGAGGCCATTGTGAAAGGGAATAGGAGGGATGGAAAAGAGAGGATAAAAAATACTAAGTTTATGAAAAAACAAGAGAGCTCAAAAAACAAATTAGTGTGTATGATGTCGTGAAAATGATGATCAGGCCTAGATCCCCTATTTATACTAGGCGAACGGTGAAAAGCTAGGGCACACGACCTTCTTGTCTCTTATAATCAATCACTCATATCAGAACATGTGCCACATGTGACCAACACGCACCAGGAGCCCCAAGGAGACGTGGGCATGTTCCTCATATCTTTCATCATGGCATAACGGACAAATTTAAAAAACGACGGTGTTTTTACCAAACAGAAAATGACAAAATTTATAAAAACTTTCACTTCTCTGAAACGCCTTTTGAAAAAAAGTTATAATCCTAATACAAAGAAGAAGACTCGGCTCATAAGTTTCCAACCTCGTATACTATGAACCATCAGAATTGAGGGACATCTGATAATGCATAAATACAGCGAACATGAAAAAGACTAGAATACCCAAAACACTTCACGAATTACCTTTAGTATAAAGAGTCCACCTCCATCTCCTCTTACGACAAACACCTTAGAGGCAGTCAGGTGACTTAAATAGCCTACTTACAAGAATCATGCACGTAATAAACGGCTGTCAACCAAAACTGGCCTAACCACCCTTAAACCCTAGCCGACCCACATTAACCATTGGTAGCATGCCCATCTCACACAAGGCAACATTACATTCCTTCCTATAATAAAGACGAAGTTGCCACAACCTTAACTACACTTAGAATCCTATAAATAGATGGGAGTTCTTCCATTGTAAGAAACTCAAATTTAAGTAACTCACTTATACTCTCATCTCCGTAAAGCAATATATCTCTTAGGTATTCCTTTTCACTTCTACTCTTTAATAATTAGAGGGTCTTCGTATTGCAAAAGCACTTCATAAAAACACTATCACATAAGATATTTTCTCTAGAATCACGGAAATTGCGTGCCGAATCACAATATTCACGATAATTAAAGAAATATTGAACTAAGAGAATTATGTATTATCAAGTATGCATTACAATCTTGAAACAATATTCAAATATTACTAATCAACAAACAACTAAATCAATTAAAGTATTCTTTTATTATATCTTAATTATATTAATTTGATGTTTACATACTTATTTTTCTTTCAAACATTAAAACTACGTCGCAATAGAATTCCCAATTCTTGACACGTGTTTTGAAATATTTTTCAAGCACCAAAAACAAAGTGAACGGAACTAAATCAAATTAACGAAATTACACTCAGACCAAGCCTATTAGGTACCGTGTTGGGTTCGTTGCTTCGGAATCGGAAACAAGCAAAACAATTAGACAATTTAGGCTACAAGATTCGTACAAGATTGTGAGCTAATAATTCAACTGTTGAAATTGTTTAATCATCTTTCACTGTGCTTGTCGATCTAAGTTCCCTGTACTTTTATATCATATTTTTTAATGAATATACCTAATTTGACAATAGATCGTGCATATATATAACGAGGTGATATTACAAGTGGGTACAACGATTCTATCACAAACTATGTTTCCTATCAATAGCTATAGGATGACTTTAGTCCAGAACACCAGACGCTCGAGGTAGAAGTTCGATCGCGTAACACTGATGATGTCAAAAATGACGTCGGAGGTGACGTCGAAAAGATCACATGTGGGTGACATCGGAGATAACATCGAGGGTAAGGTCAAGAATAGTGTCGAATATATATCGAATGGGAAGTATGAAGTAACGTCGAATCAAGTATCGAGCGAAATGTCGAAGTAGATGTCGAAAGTAATATCGAATATGCGTATTCGATATCAGCACGTAGATTTAGGCAGTAATTATGTCTTACTTTCGGTATGCGGGATGTGGTTCTTATAGATTCTGCTCTGTACCATATTGAAGGCCAACTTTGATGTGCATGTCGGGGATTCTCCCCGATATAGCCAAACGTGGGCCTGGCCCACGGGCCGACCTAATACATAAAATATTCATATCATCTAGTCCCCCAGTTCAAAAGTTATTACTTTGCATAATAATAATTTATGAACTCTACTCGTATATTTTCCTGTTCCTCGGGGATACCCGTAACTCCCCACAAGTTTTCGACTAATTCGAATGGGAATTGGTTAGGAAAAAATAGGTGTCTCGATACTCCTCCATTTTCATAAGCAATTTATGGGGCAATAAGTTAGAAACTTGTCCATATATTTGGTCTATATCGAATATCAAATTCAAGATACCCCCGACATCGGTGCATTAATTGCTCCATTGGGCCTAGTAATTTTTGGTTATATAACCGTGTCCCCTGTCATTGTCAGCATTCAATAATTTTATTACGAAATCTTATCCTTTTGCGAACGCATATCGAAGTTGATATCGAGGGTTCGCTAGGTTTGTCGGGGCTCGTTTTCGACATATCGTCCGATATATATTTTTTGATATGTTTGTATTGTAATTCGGTTTTCTTTTCGATCGGTTATTCGATGTCTTTTCGACATGCTTTCGATATAAAATTCGATATGCTGTTAACTTGTAGTATGTTTTTTGTTTATATAAATATATATATATATATATATAGTTTTCTCACCATGCTTTCCTGCATGCTTCACGGATAAAAAGATGGTTCGAGTGAAGAATCCAACTCATAGGAAGCATGTCATGTCTCCACGGCCATATGTACCGGTGGCTCTTGGGGGCGAAACTTTGAGTTTGAATCCCCCAGCCGATGTGGTGGATGTGACTGATGACTTGCCAACCGATGCCATGTTGGATGATGGCCTTATGCGGTTTCCAGGTATTGCTACGGAGGTTAGGCTTCATCGTGTTTGCCTTCGTGAGTAAAACTCTCAATTTCTGAGTCACTTCATGGTGATTCGACCAAACCAAGAGGGTGGTAGCATTGTTGTTGGGACTCGCTCAATCATTGAAGAAGGTTTGGCATTAGAAACGAAGAGATTTTGAGCTATGGAAGCAGAGCTCGACTCACAACATTGGCTTGCTGCTAATCCTCCTAAAGTTGTTTTAACACCTCTGCTGCCTAGTGCACTTTCTAACTATTGGCATCCAAGTGGTAGAGCGCACTTCGAGGAGGAAACCTGCAGATGAGAGGTCAGTGAGGGTTCCCAAGCTGGTAATGTGGATGATATAATTTTTCCTTTAAGCGGGTCGCGCGGTGCATCGACCTTTCCAAGTGCTGGAGATACGGGAGAGCTTGAACCAGGGGAGTTTGTGCCTTCGCCCAATAGGGTTGTCAATACTATAGCTCATGGCCTCTCATAGTGGGGCGACTCCCTCCCCCCCCCCCCCTCCCTGCTACCGCCGCTACAGCGCCCTGTGTCTCCCATAAATGTCGTTGTAGGCCGTTACAAAGGAATGGGGGCGTTGTTGCTTCTAATAGTAGAGAAAATTATAATTTTCTTCATGATCCAACTTCTAATCGACTAGTCATTAGGATGGGCAGTGAGATCGTGCGCGAGCAGGATAAAATCCGAAGCATGAATAACCTTTTTCTGAATCTTGATCCTAATACACTTATCCGGGATTTGGGGGCTGCGTTAGCGCCACGGATGTGCGTAATGCTCGTTTATGTGGTAAGGTCTTATATTTATGTATTAATTGTTTCTTGTGTGTAATATCTAAAGTGTCGTAATTGTATCAGTTTGGCCACATGTTCCATGCCCTCTTCAATCATTATATGTTTCTTGTTGAGGTTTAATTCGGTCATGACGCAAGGGTCAAATGAATTGTGGGCGATGATTTCTCGAAGCAATGTCTCTCGTGATAAAGCCAATAAGTGAACACGTGCGGCCGAGGTTCACGCAAGAAAGCTCATGATAAGGCTTGGAGAGTGCAAGTTGAAAAAGAATCGAAAAAGGTGCTCTTGGAGCTGGAACACAACTCCTATAGGAATTTCATAGTGTTGCTTGAAATTCAGAATGCTAAGTTAAAGGATATGTCCAGGTGTGGAAATATAGGGTTGGCCCCTTCTGATCCGGTGGAAAGTACTGTCCTTGTTGAGGTAGAAGATATCAAGATAGTCCCTTCCGACCCGTTGGAGAGGGACTTCTCAATTGATTATGCACCTCAAGGGTTCTCCCCTAACTCAGATGATCGTCATGATATTTTGATGGGTGTAGATACACCTGCAAATGGTGGTGATGGCACTGCTGCATCCCAATTGCCTATCTTATGGGTTGCGGTTGGCGCGTATCCCCGATTGAATTATAGGGTACCTCGTGCTATAAGGTACACGGTTCTCAAAAAGGTCCGTGAAAGTGATAGTCCCAAGTTGTATATGTATCCAGATGTACTATCTCCTAGGGGAATGGATGAGCTTGCCACAGGTATTAATGACGAGCCGTGGAAGTTCCCCGTAACGTCTTTGCAACTAGATTTGTCCACTATTCCTCCCATTAGCAGGGATGAAATTCTTAATGAGCTCTTCACTGATTTTGAAGATGACTTCTTTCGAATTTTCTAGATTGTACTTATGTTTCTAGTTTCGATAATAGTGGAGGTAATCTGTTGATCCATGGGAATTGTCATTAGTGTAGTTTCCTTTTGTAGTCATCCACATTTTTGAATGTATTTTCATTGTCATGGTCTTCACCCTTGTCCTCTGTCATGCATTTTCCTTTAGATTGCATATATTTTCTTTGATGTATTCGTGACCTTGTTATGGCGAGGGCAAGCGGGCATTCGCCATCTCATGTAGTGTATGATGGTGGCGACACCTGTTTTCAACCCGCGTTCTTTGTCATTAAGGGATATGGACAGTCGCCTTTTCGAGTGATATGCCCTGAGGGTGATACCTTTGTGTTGTTCGTCTGCGACTTCTGTCGTGTGGGCATATGAACAGTCGCCTCTTCAAGCGATATGTCATGTAGGCAATACCTCTAAGGGCGATACCTATGTGCTATTTTTTTAGCATCTTTTTTTGTGTAGGCATATGGAGAGTCGCCTTTGCAAGAGATATATCGTGAGGGCGATACCTCTGTGCTATTTTGTCAGCATGTTTTACCTTGTAAGCATATGGACGACGCTTTTCGAGTGATATGTCTTGAGGGCGATACCTTTGAGGGCGATATCTCTGGGTTGTTTGTCAGCATCTTTCGTCGTGGGGCATGTCCGATCAGTCGCTTTTTCGAGAGATAGGCCCTGAAGACGATACCTATGTGTTGTTTGTCAGCATCCTCTACTGTGTGGGCATATGATTTTTATCGTCATGTTCCTGCAAGTACCAAAATAATATTATTATAATATCGATGTTGGGACGTGAAGGTGGCTGCCTACGTATCCCATATTGGGAATCAAGCTTTGTGTAGTTCTAATTACAAAATGTGAGAAATCAATAGTAAAAACGACGTAGATGTTCCACGTTTCATGGTCGGGGTAATGGGTCCCCATGCATGTCTTCTAGATAATAATATCCCTTAGAGCTTGCGCGAGTAACCTTGTAAGGTCCCTCCCAATTAGCCTTTTTCCACGTGCTTGCTAGCTCTTACGCTCTTTAAGACTAGGTCCCCCACTTAAAAGTTCCTAAGATGGACCCGTTTATCAAATTTGCGGGCCATAGCTGCCTTTAAAGCTACAGTGCGTTGGTAAGCATGTTCTCTGGTAGATCCGATCATATCTAGATCCATCTAGCGCAAGCACGCTGGTGTTTAGGGTCGTACACCATAATGCGATAGGTCGGCATGCCTATCTCCACCGGTACCACTGCATCGGAGCCGTATACTAAAGTGTATGGTGCTTCTTCCGTTGAGGTTCGTGGCATAGTACGATAAGCCCATAGAATGCCTGGGAGTTCCTCTGTCCAACTTGTCCCTGTGACATGGAGTCGGCATTCTAGATATTCTTTTAAAGTCTTATTGGTGGACTCGACCTGCTTGTTGGCCTGCGGGTGAGCCACCGTCGCGAAATGTTGTGCTATTTTCAATTCCTTACACTATGGAACCATTTTTTTGCCGCGAAAATGAGTTCTATTATCTGAGATAAGGACTCGTGGCACACTGAAACGACATATAATGTTCTTTCATACGAAGTTTATCATGTTATTCTCAATTATGTGGGGCGAGTGCTTCCGCCTCTACCCATTTGGCGAAATATTCCACTACAATCAAGAGAAATTTTTTTCTGTCCCTAAGCGATGGGGAGAGGTCCCACAATGTCATCAGTTCCCCACTGATCGAAAGAGCAAGTAATCTCCAAAAGGCAGCATCAGAAATGCGGACCGATAGATCAGTCTCGCATGGTATTGGCAATTTTCACAAGTTCGACAGTATTGTGTCGCATCCTTTCTTAGAGTTGGCCAAAAATACCCTTTCCGCAAAATCTTTTGCGCGAGAGCTCTCCTGCTAGAATGGTTCCCACAGCTCCCATCATGTATTTCCCTTATGATGTATTGTGCGTCCACTGGGGATATACATCTCAATAAAGGATCATCGAAAGACCACTTGTAAAGCTCTCCATGAATGATAGTGAACCTGTAGGCATTGTACTTGAGGCGTCATCGTGCGTTTGCATCCTCTGGGAGTGTCCCATTCTGGAGGTACTAGAATATCTCGTCTTTCTAGCAACGAGTGTCTGCAATAGGAAAAATGAATTCTACATCAGCCCACACCTTACTAGCCTTAGTAAAACCTATTGTTGGCCTTGAAGTGGTTAATAAGGTGACGCGCTTCTCGACATAGTTGTCTGATGAGCTTTCAAATTTTGATAATGCGTCTGCTTTGGTACTCTCAGATATGGGGATCTGGGTTAAATTGAATGTGTTGAACTCAGAAGCTAGCGCCTTCAGTTTCGCCTATACAATATCAGTGTCTCTTGTTTTGCTTCAAAAAAATCCCGAGAAATAATTTACCACCAGTTGGGAATCCTTGAACACCTCTAAGTAGTCTGAACATACAGTCTTTTCCATTCTTATACCCCACGAGAACCGCCTCATACTCTGCTTCATTGTTTGTTATCAGAAAGTTCAAGCTTATAGCGAAATCAAACTCTCTTCGGTTTGGTGATATTAAGTGGATTCCTGCTTTGCCGCATTGGCGGTCGAGGATCCGTCCACGTAGAGCAGTCATGCTGAATGCCGGGTACTGGGCCATGGGTCCTGTGTTATGATAAAAATGTGGTTGCATGAGTAGTCCTCGTTGTTTCCTAATGTTTCTGCCATGAAATCTGCCAAGACTTGTGCTTTGATGGCAGTTCAGGGGCAATATTATATCCCGAATTTGCTTAACTCTATTGCCTATTTTACCAGTCGCCCAGAAGTTTCTGGACTAGCTATGATTTGGCTAAGTGCTTTATCTGTGATAACCGTTATGGGGTGTGACTAAAAATACGGCTTCAACTTTCGTGCCATCATTACAATTGCCAGGGTGAATAGAACAATCTGTAAGTAATTCCTTTCTGCGCCGTGAAGCACGCGACTAACATAATGAATGGGAAGCTGCTTGCTCGCTAGTCATTGACCAAAACTGTGCTGATAGCATTGGTTGAGACAGCAAGGTATAGGTAAATCATTTCTTCTAGGTCGAGTGTTAACAGGTTTAGAATTATTCCCTATTTAACGGAAGATATTTATTTTGGGTTCGAACGCCCTGTCCGTGATTCAGAAGCAATGATAGATGGACATAATGAAATTAATTGCAAGAATATTCCCTTCCTTTATTCACTGAACATTTCCTCCTCTCTTACGTATTTGAATGTTAAATTGTAGTAAGTAAGCTAAGTGGCTTCAGCCTGTCTTTCTTCTAATGATCACCTCCCTTTATATAGACTTTGGTAGGGGCAGGTGTCATTGTGCATGCGTTTTGGTAAGGACAGGTGTTGTTGTTACTTTGATACATGTGTAAAAACCAGGATAATGTTTATCTTTTATCTACTAGGCGCTGACTGGATTAGCTTTTGTGTCCTCTAATATCTCCGAGGGCTTCTGATGTAGATTGTTCTGATAGGACTATTCTTCCGAGGGCTCTTATTTCTCCTTCTTAACTCGGGTATTTTCTTCAACAATCAGGAGTGATCTCTGAGGGGGTAAATGTGATCCCCGAGGACTTGGTATAACTTCCGAGGACTGTGATTTTGTGTCCGAGGGCTGTATTTGCTTTACTGAAAGTGAGATTTCTTCACGAGAGTTCTCGGATTGTATTCACTGGATGTTCTTGTATTTATTTCTTGATTTTCTCCAAAGTTGGGTCCTCGGATAAGTCCGAGTGTCGTCTTTTCCGAGGAGTGTTCAGCAAGGAAGTTTTCTTGTAAGTTCATAGGACTCGGGGTCCATTTTGGCCCCTCTTGGCGCATTTGGTGGATATCAGAGTCATACGGGTCCATCGGGGTTTGCTCTTTTTCCGATGCCGTGTTGATATCTGCTTTTCATTCACCGTTTGACTTTCCAAGGGACTCTTATGTTTCTCCTCGGGTGCTCTTATAAACCTTTTCGGGTCAGTGACCGAAAGGTAGGGCAATCCTCCGAGGGGCTTTCTTTATAGGTACCTGTGCTCTTATAAACCTTTTCGGGTCAGTGACCGAAAGGTAGGGCAATCCTCCGAGGGGCTTTCTTTATAGGTACATCTCATCGGAAGGACTCGTGACAATAGTATTGTCCATATATTGTTTTTCCGAGTAGGAGTAATCTCCTTTATTTTATTTTTTAGGGTTAACACTAGCCCCCCCAAATTTCGATTGTCCTCGTAGAGACAAGCGGAATTTTAAATCATCGTCCTCAGTGAGGTGAGGGGTTATTTTTTGCTTAGTGTCCCTATATTTATATTTTTTTTTCTTTTTTGACATTTATCCGAGAGGTAAACACGTATATTTAGAATTTTGTAAGTGATTTTACCTGAATACCCTTAGGGTATTGTCATTAAGCAGGCGAAGATCTCGGGAGAGTAGGTTGCGGACTGCCGTTTGACCAGCTTGGGGATTTGAAGTATTTTACCGTTGGCAACGGGCAGAATCTGGACGGCGTGGCATGAGTAGGCAACGATTACGTGGAGTCACGAATAAATGCCACGTCTTTATGGGCATCTGACCGTTGTAAATTTTGGTTATAAATAGGGTACTGTTGCTTCTTCTTCTCTTCATTCCCTCAAGTGTAATTTGCGATAATTTCTCCCAGAGCTGCAAATTTCTTCTTTTATTCTCTTGCAATTCTAAGTTCCAGTAGATTTTCCCACTAAAAAAAACTTTCCTCTTTTTATATCCATGGCTTCTTCTGCCAATGTGAATCCTGTAGCTGCTGCTACCTCCTCGGAGATCACTGCTCCGATTACTACTTCTGTAAATGTAAGGAGTCTTCCGGTGGGAGTTGTTACTCGTAAACGCAAGGGAGAGCTTGCTGCTGCTGCCGAGGGCGGCGCTACCTCCTCAAAAAAGGCTAGGGTTCCCAAGTCAAAGGAACCGCCTCTTCGGACTTTTGCTAAGGTGGAAAAGACGCGGAACATTGCTACTCGTAAGCAGGTAGCGGATCTGTTTACCTCAACTGGAGTCCTTCAGAAAAATATGGTCTTCCGACTTCCGACGAAGGATGAGAGGGCATGCTATCCTCCTCCGGGTATATTGACAGTATTTTTTGCTCAGGTTAAGTACGGGTGGCGTTCATTTATGTCCCCTTTCTTCTGTGAGCTTTTTAAGACTTGTAATATCAGCCCAAGTCAAATGGTGCCGAACGGATTTGCTGCTATTTGCATTTACGTGTTTTGGTGCCACGTGAATGGTCTAGAGTGTTCAGTGGATCATTTTCTTTCGATCTTTGACGTGGCGGTATCGCCCGGGGGGTATCCTTTCTATAACGTTCGTCACCGGGACAACACGGGGGATTCCACGAAGAGGATCTTGGGCGCCGCTATTACCTCGCATAGCGTCTGGAAGAACAGATACTTCTTTGTGGGCCCTGTTAATGGTGAGTGGGATGTGCCCTTTGATTGGCGAGAGGGTACTACTCCCGTACACGCTCTGGATCAGGAGGCGGTGTTATCTCCTATAGTTTCTCAGCACAAACTGATGGAATCAGAGGACTTTTCAATGTTGTACGAGACTTCCGGTCTTCACTACGTAGTCGTTACCGATGACGCCGTGGAACATCCTTTGTCTTTGTCTCCCGAGGCGAGGAGTTTCTTTCGTAAGTTTCTTCATTCGTTCTTTTACTCTTTTTATTCTCTCTCCGAGTACAGTGGTAAATTGTGCTTATACACGTTATTGGTGGGATGATGCAGGGGATGTCATGGCAAACTACTATCTGCAGTCGAGTCCGAGGGAGCCTACTCCTAGTGGTGTTTCTGAGATACCAGAGGAGGGTGATCACGAGGAAGATGAGGTTAACGCTCCCGAGGGCGGGCATGCGGGTTCAGAGAAGGGCGGATTTCACGAGGACCATTCTCTTCTATGCATGGATACGACGGGGGTTATCAGGAGCGCTGTTCCCTTGCGCCAAGTAGCTCCTTCCTCTTCTTGGGCTTTAGTGCCAGTTTCCAAGTCTAGTACAGGAGATTTGCCCGTTTCCGGATCTGATATAGGGAGCTCTCCAAGGGCGTCTGAAGAAGGAATATTTCCGAGGACAGTTGAAGAAGGAGCTGTCCAGAAGACTACGGGAGTGATAGATGTATCTTCCGATGACCCTTCTCCTGTTTCTACTGAGCGCATATCTTCAGAAGGTCCTCGTGGTGAGTCTTAACAAGTTCTTCAAAAATATTTGGTAGACTGTTATCTCGCCCTAATACTTTCCCTTTTTTGATGCAGTTGCCGTAGATAAAGGCAAGGCTCCAATGGTAGAAGAGTCTTCCTTATATGGTGAGTATCCGTTATTCGCCCTCTTTCCATAATTTTTTCTAGTTTCATTCTTTTTCTCACTGTCAGTTTGTATCTTTTGTAGAGGAGGATTTTCTGGCCCAATTCAACATTCCCGAGCAAGAAGGTTTACGAGGGGACTCCGAAGACACTCAAGGGGAGTTTGATCCTTCTTCCGAGGATAGGGAGGTGAAGGAGGGGATTCTGAAGTCCCTGTTAGGAGAGACTAGCCCCTCCACAACAGTGGGTGGTTCCCGGGCCATATTTACAAATTCAGAAGTGATGACTCCCGTAAAGGATATGACTCCTCCGAGGGGGCATGTTCCGGTGACTTTGTCTCCGAGGGGTCATACATTCCAGGAGCCTATTCCTCCTAGTGGATTCGAGGGGCAATTTTCATCTCGGTCAGTGGGGGAAGCTTATCAAGATATCCTTCGATTTTTCGCCTCCTCTAGTTCAACACCCGCCGAGGGGTACCAATTTTTGTACACCAGTCTTAACTGGCTGGGACTCATGGTAAGCTTCTCTAAATTAATCCTCTGAAATTATATAATATATCTCTGTTAAATTCTTTGTTGTTGATTTTCCGCAGATTGGAAAGACTCGAGAGGCAGTCACTGCCGTTGAAGAGCACGGTCGGAAAGACAAAGAAGAGTTAGAAGTACTCCGAGCGCAATTGGCACCTCTCTTAGCTCGAGATAAAGAGAGTCAAACTAGGGAGGATATTCTTCAAACCAAGATTTCCGACTACGAATTTGCTCTTAATGAATCAGAGAAGGCGAGGGCGGATTTGCAAGGTAACTTAAACGCTGCCGAGTCCGCTTATAAAAAGATGGAGGCGTCCGAGAAGGTTGTAGCGGCTAAGATAACTCTTCTGGAGAAGGAAAGGAAAGAGTCCGAGGAGGTCTTCACTGCTCGTATTGCGGCTCTCGAGAAGGCAGTGGCGGATGGGAATGAGAGAGAGAGAGTTCTTCAGGAGACATTGGGCCAAGCTACTGATAGGGCTGAGTCAGCTGAAGAAAAGTTGGTAAACTTTCTATCTCCCGAGGACGTGCAAGCTAAGGTGGATGCAGCCGTTCAATTCGCTCAGCGGGAGATTTCACGACAGCAAGCAGGAGTACCCGAGACGTCTTCTCACGAGCTGTTGACAGGCCACCTTTTATGGGGTTATCTGGAGTGTGCTCGGTTGGCTAAGTCTCTGATAAGGTCGGAGGTTGATTTCTCAAAATCTTTTGACCTTCGTAAGCTGAAGAGGCCGACTCCCGATGATTGCAAGTACTTTGTGGGGAGGTTTGGGGGTTTGCTATCTTCCAAGGATTCTCCAACACCGTCTCCGATGCGCTCTGCCACAAGTCCAAGTCCGAGAGCTAGTGGTTCCGGGGGAGTATTTTCTCCAATTTTTCGTCTTGCTCCATTGGGTACTTCCCTCGAGGAAACAACTTCTTCCTTCCCTCCTTCCACGGGGGCTTAATTTTATTCTTTGTAATTTTTTACTTTTAAAATAAACGTTCTTTGTATTTGTTATCCCTTCCGAGGGCTCTTCGGCTTAAATAAATATTTTTGTTCAATTTCCCTTTTTCTACTTTTTGGTTTGTATAGTTAAATTTCAATTAGCATGGATAATGATAATTTTCAAAAAGTTGCTGACTAAGTAGACTTCCTAAGTAGGAGGTGTTGCTTTGCATGGTTAAATAGGGTACGTGTCATTCTTAATCAAAAAGTTTTTTAACACGTGTCCCTCAGTTAACATAATAAAAGTCTAAACTTCTTCTTTTAACCTTGAAGGAAAGGGTATATATGCACTTAGGCTCTTTACCAATTATGCACTTATCTTTACTTTTGTAATCATAATTAATCATTGATTTTCTTCCATAATTGCAAGTACGAAAATAATACTTACTTGATACGATGATGCCTCCTCATTATAGAAGATGCGGTTCAGCTTCGTCTTGTAGTTCTTCTCGGGATACCGCTCGGAATCCTTTGGGATCATCAAAGGTTCCTCCGAGGGACAATCCATCCGATAATCAAACGACACTTGGTGCTAGTTCCTCTCTTGGAGTGGCTCGTAGGACTCCATCTACAAATTCACGTAGAGTCAATCATATCAGGGAGATATTCATGAGTAGGGAGCCATATCCGTTGGCGGATGAGTCTTCGGAGTTCGATTTGATTCCTCTTAATCCATCAAGATTGATAGGCAGAGGACGTGTAGGATCCACTATGAGTGCAGAATGTGAGAACTCGGTAAGATCTCTTTTCACTGGTTATAACTTAGAGTTCGAAGATTATGATATAATAGTGCCTTCCTCGGGTCAAAGGGCTTACGCACCCCCCTCGGGTTACATGACCGTTTACGCTGAACAGATGCGTTGCGGGTTGCGGATGTTTTTTCACCCCTTTTTCCAAATACTTTTTCGGTATTGGCAGGTGTGTCCGAGTCAGTTAACACCAAGTTCTTATAGCCATCTGGTAGGGTACATCCTTCGTAGTGAGCTTTTAAACCTTCCCATGTCCCCCTATCGGGTGGGGACAATATTTACCCTTCAACCTTGCTCAGAGGGGACTCCCTTTTTTAGCTTGACCTATCGGGACAAGGAAGATATCTTCACTCGTGTATCCAGTTCCCACTCTAGTAGAGGGGATTGGAGGCGGAGATTTTTCTTTGTCCGTCCGAGAGGCCAGTCAGCCAGATCATGGGGTGTACCCATCCGATGGGGTCTGGGGTATATCGCACCCAACACCGAAACACGAGGGCAAGTGAGGGAGATATTGCTTCACTCGGGACTTTTCTCTGGTTCTCATGACATATCTGGGCTATTGGATTTCCCCGAGGCTCTGGTTTTGGCAGGTTTACAGGAGGGGGTGGAAGGATGCACTCCTGCTTCTCGTCCTCTTCACAGTAACTTTCATTTTCGTAAGTTCTACTAATCATTTTCTAGCATGCAACCTTTATTGGTGTCCTCGGACCGTTTTCCTACTGACATCTTTTGCAGGAGCGGAGATGGGAGCCTTTTCTCTCGGGTCTTCTACTGACGTTTTCTTGGGGAGAGCATTGCATGGTATTCCCGGGGGGACGAAGGTTGGTGATTCCCCTCCACTCATGAGTGAGGCAATGGTTGAAATTTCCTCAGAGGAGGAGGAACCTGTGGCAGCCCCCCCAGTCAGTTATATAATTCCTTCTGGATCATCGGATCTGATAGCAACTCTTTCTCAAATGGATTTTCACATGAGTCCCGTAGTATCACAGCCCATTCCTCATAATTCTACCGTGGTAAATGTAGTAGAGGAGTATCTTCGCTCTTCTAGTACAGAGGATATGCAGCCCCGGGAAGATATCCCTAGTCGTATTCCTGCACCACCGCCCGAGGAGCACCCTTCCCCCGGGAGAACTCTTCCCCCCGGGGTTAATCAGGATGTTTCTCCTCTCGGATCAGCAGTGGGGTTTTGCCGAAACTTTCTTAGTGGTTTATTGAACGTAACAGATTGTGAGCTGATAAAAACCCTTTCGGTACCCATTCTCCAGGATTTAGCCTGTAAAGACCTGTGTGAGGTATTTATTCATTTTATTTAGTACTAACCTGTCTTCTGGTCTGATGCCCCTTGCTTTGTTTTTTGACTAGACTTATATGGTGTTGGATGCTCTCGGATCTTACGGAAGTTCCTCTTCAGATCCAGGCTTAGTATATCGTCGTCGGGATGAGTTAGAGCGAGGTCTCTTGGAGGCTCAAGTGGAGATAGCCCATTTGAAGGAAGTTCATGAGTCCGCTCAGGAGACTCACATCCAGGCGTTACAATTCGAGAAGGATAAGGCGTGGGAATTGGAACGCCAATTAGCGCTTGAAAAAGCACGCGTCTTGAACTTAGGGCGGAGAATTGAGGAGTTACATGGCCAAATGCGGTCCTCGGAGGAGCAGCTAACACAGGCTACGCTGGAAAGAGACGCCTTGAGTCAGCAGCTACTAGGGATAACTCGTTCTCATGCGATAGAGGTGGTCATGGCCCGAGTCCAAGCTGTGTTGGAGGTGGTGGCCCCATCCAATCTTCGTGAGTCTCTCCGGGGTGAGATGCGTGACTTGGTGCACATAGGCTATAAGTTGTGCCAAGATGCCGTACAAGCTTTACCAGAGTTCCCCTCGGGCTTGCTCCTTCCTGAGCTTAACCTTCGTCAAGTCTCCGAGGAGTTTCCCCCTTCACCTACTAGAGATTTTGCGATCGGAACTGTGTTCTTTGATGACCCAGTCTCCCTTTCCGAGGAACAACGTCGAAGACTTATCCGAGAGGGAAAACGTCCTATGGGAGGGACTTAGCTTGTAAATGAGTTTAGTTCATAATACGGAGGGTTTTTAGTGTTATCGGGTTGTCCTGATGTCTCATATATAGAGATATCATTTTGTCGGACAACTCTAATTTCTTTTGTACTATATCCCCTCATATATGAACACTCTTTTTATTCATGTATAACTATTACATTAAGCATAATACTTTCTAAGGTTGCTTGCGTTCCACGTGTTGCGAAGTATTGCTTCCTCGGAGTTGGCAAGCCGATAAGTCGCAGGTCCTACAGTTTCTACTATCTTGTAGGGTCCTTCCCATCGTGGATCTAGTTTACCCACATTCTTAGAGGCCCCTACTCGTTTCATCACTAAATCTCCAACTTGAAAGGTTCGGGGTTTTACCTTGGCATTGTAATATCGTGACATCCGAGCCTTGTACTCTTCCATTCGGAGGGCTACTCGGGTCCTTTTTTCCTCGAGGAGATCAAGGGCAAGGGCTAGATATGAGCCATTGGCCACTTCTTCATATTCTTTGACTCGCCAGCTTTCTATGGAGACCTCCGAGGGCAAAACAGCTTCACACCCGTAGGATAGACTAAAAGGGGTTTCGCCCGTAGCGACACTCTGCGTGGTCCGATAGGCCCACAATATCCCAGGTATCTCCTCAACCCACTTAGCTTTATGCCAATCAAGTCGGGCCTTCATGTTCTTCAAGAGGGTTCTGTTGGTTCTTTCTACTTGGCCATTTGCTTGAGGGTATCCCACGGAGGCAAAGCGATGTTTTATCTCCCAATGATCACACCATTTTTGCAATCCTTGATCAGTAAACTGCAAACCGTTGTCACTTACCAGGCTCCGAGGGACACCAAAGCGACAAATAATATTTCTCCAGAGAAAATTAATAACGGTCCCCGCGGTTACCCTAGCCAGGGGTTCCGCTTCCACCCATTTGGTGAAGTAGTCAACGGCTACTAGCAGAAATTTCTTTTGACCGGCATCAGGGATGAGGGGTCCAAGTATATCAATACCCCACTTAGAGAATGGGCAGGGGTTCAGAGAGGGTTCCCAAGGGGCTGCGGGTAGATGGGTCCGAGGGGCGTAAGCTTGGCATGGTTTACATCTTTCGGCATGGCTTTTGCTGTCTTTGGCCATCGTGGGCCAATAGTAGCCTTGTCGAATCAAGCGTCCAACCATGCTTTCGCCACTAGTATGGCTCCCACATACCCCCTCGTGAGTTTCTGCTAAGGCTAGTTGGGCCTCCTCTTCATTGAGGCATCGAGCATGGGGGCATAAGTATGTCCTTCGGAAGAGTATCCCGTCTTTGAGGAAGTATCGGAGGGTTTTTCTGAACATCATTCGCTGAATATTCTTGTCCGAGGAGTATCCCTCGGGATTCTGCAAATAGGCTTTGATAGGGGTCACCTAGCTAGATGAAGGATCTGAAATTGTGTTCACTTCTCGGCCTTCGCTCTTTTCAGATTCATTGACATGCAGTAGAGTAATCTTCCGAGTATGTATTGCAGCTGTTTGTGTAGCCATCTTGGACAAAGCGTCCGCCTCTTGATTTTCTTTTCGAGGAATTTGGACTATGTCATACTCTTCAAACCATTCGGACCTTTGACGGACAACTTGTAGGTACTCTTGCATTCTTTCTTCTTTGGCCTCATATGACCCTTTAACTTGCTGGACAATCAATTGGGAGTCACTATGGAGGAGTACTCTCTTTATTCCTCCTTCCTTTGCTAATCTCATACCAATAAGGAGAGCTTCGTACTCGGCTTCATTGTTAGAGAGGGGGTAATCTATTCTAACTGCAAAATGGAGTCTTTCCTCCTCTCCTTCTTGATTTACCAAAACTATTCCAGCCCCCCCATGGGTACTTACCGAGGATCCGTCTACATATATCTGCCATCGTGGCTCCTTTTCCTCGGATCCCACGCCCGTGAGTTCTGTTACAAAGTCCGCCAGAATTTGCGCTTTGATTGATGGTCTCGGAGCATAGGAAATATCGTACTCAGTAAGCTCTACGGCCCATTTTATCAGTCTTCCTGATGATTCAGGCTTGTTAAGAATTGCTTTCAGGGGGTACTTGGTTAGCACGGTTAATGGATGAGATAGAAAGTAGGGACGTAGCTTACGAGCCGTGGTAACCAATGCTAGAACTAGTTTCTCAGTTAGGGTATATCGGGTTTCGGCTCCGAGGAGAGTTTTGCTAACGTAATATACCGGGTGATGTTCTCCATCTTGGTCTTTGACTAAGACAGCGCTAATAGCCTCTTCTCCAACCGATAAATACAGGAACAACTCTTCTTGGGGAATAGGTTTTACCAGCAAAGGTGGTTTCAACATATATCTTTTCAATTCTTCAAGAGCTTCCTCGCATTGAGGGGTCCACTGAAATTCCTTGACATTTCGAAGTATCTTGAAGAAGGGAAGCCATTTTTCTGCGGACTTGGAGACAAACCGACTTAACGAGGCCATTCTTCCAGTTAACTTTTGGACATCTTTTACCGTCCTCGGAGTAGGTAACCCCATGATAGCTTCTGCCTTTTCGGGGTTTACTTCAATTCCCTTCTCCGTAACCATAAATCCCAGAAATTTTCCTCCTCGGATACCAAAAGAACACTTCCGAGGGTTAACTTTCATGCCAAAGTTGTTCATAATGACCAACGCTTTCCGTAGGTCCTCGGGATGTTCTTCGGCAGTGTTACTTTTAACTACAGTATCATCTACATAAACCTCTACTGATTTCCCAATAAGTCCTGTGAACATAAGACTTACTAACCTTTGGTATGTAGCTCCCGCATTCTTCAGCCCAAATGGCATGACTAGGTAACAAAAGGTGCCTGCATCCGTGATGAAGCTGGTCTTATCTTGATCAATAGTCGCCATCGGAATTTGGTTGTACCCTTGGTCTCCATCTAAAGTTGATAGTAGCGCACATCCTGCGGTAGAATCAACTAGCTGGTCTATGCTTGGTAAGGGATAACAATCCTTGGGGCATGCTTCATTGAGGTTAGTAAAGTCAACACACATTCGCCATCTTCCTCCGTGCTTGGGAACTAGCACAACATTAGCTAACCACTCGGGGTAGATAACTTCTCGTATTTGCTTCAATTTGAGAAGGCGTTGTATTTCCGAGCGGATGATCTTGTTGCGCTCGGGGCCCATTTTCCTCTTCTTCTGTTGGACAGGTTTAGCTCCAGGCTTTACATTAAGGAAATGTTGACATACCTTGTTGCTGATTCGTCCGGGCGGCCCCCCTTCCCACGCAAAGAGGTGATGGAATTGTTTGAGAAGAGAAATCAATTGACCTTCTATGATTGGAGCCATATGGGTGCCCATTTTGATTACTTTCTCGGGGCTTCCTTCTACTAATTCCACCATTTTTAATTCTTCCACAGGTTGGACTCGTGTTTCCTCGGTTCTACACCTTTTGTTATTTCCGAGTGAGGGTCCGTCCTCTTCTGAGGGAATGGCATTCATGCAGCATTCTCTGGCTTTTGACTGACTTCCTCGAACTTCTCCGATTCCCGAAGAAGTGGGGAATTTCACTTTAAGATGCAGAGTAGAAGGGATAGCTTCAAAGGCCCGAATAGATGGTCTTCCACATATGACATTATATGTTCGTGAGGAGGCTTCCACTACCCAAAACTTAATAGATTCAGTTCTCCGAAGGGCTCCTTTCCCCCATGACATCGGAAGGGTAACAGTTCCGAGGGTTTGACAAGCTTCCCCTGAGAATCCTACTAACGGGACCTCAGCAGTTTCCAACGTTTCTTGTTTCAACCTCATAGCAAGATAAGTAGGTAAGAAGAGCACATCCACGGAGCTGCCCGTATCTATAAGGATCCGTTGGATTTCATACCCGTAGATGACAGCAGAAATAACCAATGGATCTTCATGAGGGTATATTATGTCCATAAGATCCTCGGGCCCGAACGTGATGCTAGGCAGATTTAATCCTTGAATGGAGCAGACAGACAATCCTTGTTCTGCTCGTCGGGCTTCTTTCAAATATTTCTTCTTTTTACCCTGAGGTGTCATGGAAATTTCACCCCCTTCAATCATATTGATCGTTCTCCCTGTTGGGGGGTTGTCTTTGTAAGAGTTAGGTGGAGGAGGCAAACTCTGATACCCTGTCGTTTTCTCTCGTGAATTTTGCCGACGATCTTTAATTATCTCTTGGGATCAGAGACGTCTAGTGGTTCTCTCTCGTGATTTCCAACTAGGCGTCCTTTCTTCCCTTTCTTGCTCTTCCTCTTCCCTTCGTGATCTCTTCCAAACATTTGCCTTGGGCTCTTCGAGGTTATTTTTCTTGAGGTAGTTCTTCAAATACCCTATCTCCAGTAGGCGAAGCACTTCTAAACGAAGAGTAGTACATTCTTCCGTAGTGTGCCCATAAGTTTTATGATATTTACAATATTTCCCAGTGTCCTTGTCTCGGTTAGGAAATTTAGTCGGTCTGGGCCAGTGCAACTCGTTGCTACCCCTCATTATGTTGAGCACTTCCGGTGGAGTAACAGTCATCGGGGGTAAGTGCACGGGTCGGAGGAATTTCTTAACCACTCCCCCTTCATCTTTGCGCTGAGGAGGTTTTCCTTCCTTATTCTTTTCTTTGACCTTTGCTTCTTTCTCGGCACGCTCTAAGTGTTCACTATCCTCCTGCTCCATCTGCTTCTTTGTTCCCTCGGCCTCTTCCATTAAAATGTGTACTTCCGCCTTTTGCATTAGCTCATTCATATCCGTGATACGATTTCCCATAAGGTATCTAAAGAAATCCCCCGCTCGGAGTCCCTGAGTTAATATGTCCGCCATAATGGTCGGGCTAACATTTGGAACATCGAGTGCTTCATCCGTGAAGCGCTTTATATACTCTCGCAAGGATTCATCCTTCTTCTGTTTAATAGTAAAAAGATGTGTAGCAGATTTAGGGTACCTTCGGTTGCAGGCGAATTGTCGTACAAACAAATGAGCTAATCGGTCAAAGCTCGTGATGGAACAAGGTGGAAGATGAGTAAACCAGGCTTGGGCCCGCCCTCCAAGGGTAACAGGGAATACACGACATAACACATGATCAGGGGCGGAAGAGAGGTCCATTCCTGCCAGGTATTGATGGACGTGATCTTGTGGGTCCCTTCCATCAGCTTCTCCGGTATATAGCGGGATATTAACAGGTCGCATCCCCGAGGGGATAGAAGCTGAAGCAATTTCAGGAATGAAAGGAGAGGTTTTGAATGTAAGATCTTCCTCGGGAGCCATAGTCTTCTTGAGATCACCTAATTCTTTTCGTAAATCATCCATCATTCCCCACAAGGAATGTTCCACCTCTCCTCGACACTCCGAGGGGCGAGAAATTTCTTCCCGACCCCTCACGGGAGTTCTTGCATGACATACATACCTTCGAGGCCTTTGTCGGAGTGCTGGTTGCCAAGGATTCCAATTTGGGTTCCACGCCATCGGAGGTGCATTTCCTTCCAAGGGGAAACCACTGTTCCCGGAGAGCACGGGGGACGGGCGTCCGAGAGGTTCATCCCTCCGGGGTGTTCGTGCAGCATTTATAAGTCTTTCGTAAACAGATCGGGGAATATTAATAAAATCTCTAGTACCTGGTTCGTAATTGGACAAAGTTTCTTCTGAGTCGCTGCTCGAGAAAGGAAGGTTGTCACTTTCGAAAAGATCGTCCATCCTAGCTGACATCTGCTTGAATTCTCTCGAGGACAGATATTATGGCGTTCCCACAGACGGCGCCATCTTGTAAACGGGTTTGGAATTATTCCCCATTTTACGAGCAATATTTATAGGGTTGGAACGCCGATCCCGACCCGAGGAGATTGTTGGTTTTTATTGATTTGCGGCTGGACTCGATTTGTTTCGAGATGCCTACGTATCCCTTCCTCGGGAATCAAGCCACTCGTAGTTCCAATTCTTGTTCGGTTCTTGGTGTTGGTTATTTTGTGTTTGTCGATTTTATCGGATGAATGGGTTTTGTATTTGTTGGAGGAGTCGTCTCCGTGAAGTGTCCGAGGGGGAAAGAAAGAAGTCCGAGGGGGAAAGAAAGAAGTCCGAGGGGAGGAGGGAAAGTTTTCTTCTCTTTGAGAAAGGAAGGAGTTCCTCCGAGTCGAGGAAAGAAAAAAACTTCCTTCTTTCTATTATTCTTTTTTCCCTATTTTTTCCCTCTTTCCGAACTTGTCTTTCTTCTATAGTTCTTGCCCCCTTTTATAGGAGTTTAATCTTGCTCCCTAAGTTTGGAATATGTATTAGTTTAATATTAGTTATTTTTATGTTATTATATGTACTGTTATTTATCTGTTCAAGCAGCACGGTAAGTAACTTATCTATTTAAGATGTGTCAGCAGACACGTGTTGTGTTCTCTGTTATTATGTGAATATGAGTCATGTTACCAGGACGAATATAAAATCGTACGCGTAATAATATATTGAGTCGAACATAATCCGGGTAGTATTTTAGTTATAAATCCGGCCGATAACTGTGTGCCGTGATTTACGATATACGAATAGTATAATTTTTTAACGAAGTAAACCGGTATTTAAACCGTGTTATAATGCGGTGTTATTTATAAATATAAATCATATAATAATATACCCAGTAATTTCGGTAATTGAATAATCGCTTATTTTAAGCAGGTGATTTTCTATTCTGTTAACAATTTGTTAACAGGTTTAGAATTATTCCCTATTTAACGGAAGATATTTATTTTGGGTTCAAACGCCCTGTCCGTGATTCAGAAGCAATGATAGATGGACATAATGAAATTAATTGCAAGAATATTCCCTTCCTTTATTCACTGAACATTTCCTCCTCTCTTACGTATTTGAATGTTAAATTGTAGTAAGTAAGCTAAGTGGCTTCAGCCTGTCTTTCTTCTAATGATCACCTCCCTTTATATAGACTTTGGTAGGGGCAGGTGTCATTGTGCATGCGTTTTGGTAAGGACAGGTGTTGTTGTTACTTTGATACAGGTGTAAAAACCAGGATAATGTTTATCTTTTCTCTACTAGGCGCTGACTGGATTAGCTTTTGTGTCCTCTAATATCTCCGAGGGCTTCTGATGTAGATTGTTCTAATAGGACTATTCTTCCGAGGGCTCTTATTTCTCCTTATTAACTCGGGTATTTTCTTCAACAATCAGGAGTGATCTCTGAGGGGGTAAATGTGATCCCCGAGGACTTGGTATAACTTCCGAGGACTGTGATTTTGTGTCCGAGGGTTGTATTTGCTTTACTGAAAGTGAGATTTCTTCACGAGAGTTCTCGGATTGTATTCACTGGATGTTCTTGTATTTATTTCTTGATTTTCTCCAAAGTTGGGTCCTCGGATAAGTCCGAGTGTTGTCTTTTCCGAGGAGTGTTCAGCAAGGAAGTTTTCTTGTAAGTTCATAGGACTCGGGGTCCATTTTGGTCCCTCTTGGCGCATTTGGTGGATATCGGAGTCATACGGGTCCATCGGGGTTTGCTCTTTTTCCGATGCCGTGTTGATATCTGCTTTTCATTCACCGTTTGACTTTCCAAGGGACTCTTATGTTTCTCCTCGGGTGCTCTTATAAACCTTTTCGGGTCAGTGACCGAAAGGTAGGGCAATCCTCCGAGGGGCTTTCTTTATAGGTACCTGTGCTCTTATAAACCTTTTCGGGTCAGTGACCGAAAGGTAGGGCAATCCTCCGAGGGGCTTTCTTTATAGGTACATCTCATCGGAAGGACTCGTGACAATAGTATTGTCCACATATTGTTTTTCCGAGTAGGAGTAATCTCCTTTATTTTATTTTTTAGGGTTAACATCGAGCTTTGGCAACAACGGTGGAGCCATCAGGTACTTCTTTAGTTGTTGGAATGCCACCTCACAATCATCCATCCATTGAAAGTCCGTTGCCTTTTTCAACACCTTGAAAAAAGTAAGGCTCTTCTCTGCTGACATCGCAATAAATCATCCCAATGCCATTAGCTTCGATTTCCCTCTCATTCACCATATAACCCAAGAATTTTCTTGCAAGAACGCCAAATGTGCATTTCTTTGGGTTGGGTTTCATTCCATAGTTCCTCATTATTCCAAAAGATTGCTCCAAGTGCTTCACATGATCCTGAGCTTTCGGAATTTTGATTAACACGTCGTCTACGTAAACCTCCATAGACTTCCCAATCATATCGTAGAACATCTTCATGACCAACCTTTGGAATGTAGTTCACGCATTTCTCAATCCGAAGGGCATTACCTGATAGCACTATCCACCGGTATCTGTAACAAAAGCTGTTTTAGGTTGATCCTCTGTTGCCATGAAAATCTGATGGAATCCGTTCTTCGCGTCCACGAAACTGAACAAAGCACATCCCGCCGTAGAGTCCACGACGAGGTCTATTCTTGGGAGGGGAAAAGGATCTCGCGGACAGTGCTTGTACAAATTGGTATAATCCACACACATTCTCCATTCAGCCTCTTTTTTCAAAACCAATACTATGTTGCTAAGCTACTCGGAGTAGCGTATCTCGTAGATATGGCCTGTCCTGAGCTTCTCGGGCACTTCTTTCTCTTATGCCTCGTTCTTGTCCTTGCTGAAGTTTCTCTTCTTTTGTCTTACTGGTTTGGTCTGAAGGTCGACGTTCAGCTTATGCAAAATGATTTTAAGGTCAACCCCTTTCAGATCCGAGTCAAACCATGTGAATATATCGATGTTCCTCCTCAAACATTCCACCAATGCAGTCCTTATGTCAAGTGACATCGTCGCCTTAATTTGCAAGGTGCGATATGGCCACTTGAAATCGATACTGACAGTAATGAAGTCCCCAACATGTTCCATCTTCGGGTCATTCTAAAATGGTATGATTGCTCTCTCTCTTTTTTGGAAAGCTCAGTGGATGGTTCG
This sequence comes from Linaria vulgaris, assembly GCA_948329865.1. NCBI lineage: Eukaryota > Viridiplantae > Streptophyta > Magnoliopsida > Lamiales > Plantaginaceae > Linaria > Linaria vulgaris. The sequence continues at coordinate 15,193,275 of OX415253.1, forward strand.
GCCTCTATCTTCTTTTTTCCTGCCACCGTCTTTCTCTTATTCTTCTACCCTATCACCTTTGCATTATGCGGTCTCTTCATCTTTTGATTACCCTGTGACCCTCTGATCTCGAGAACTAGCGTTTCCACATACGGCGCCACTAATTTGACAATAGATCGTATATATATATATATATATATATATATATATATATATATATATATATATATATATATATATATATATATATATATATATATATAACGAAGTTATATTCAAGTGCGGTACAACGATTCTATCACAAACTATGTCTTCTATTACTAGCTGTAGGATGACTTTAGTCCAGAACACCAGACGCTCGAGGTAGAAGTTCGACCGGGTAGCACTGATGATGTCGAAAATAACGTTGGAGGTTACGTCAAAGATCGCGTTGTGGTGATGTCGGAGATCACGTCGGGGTAAGGTTGAGAATAATGTCGAATATATATCGGATGGGAGGTATGAAGTAACGTCAAATCGAGTATCGAGCGGAATGTCGAAGTAGATGTTGAAAGTGATATCGAATATGTGTATTCGATATCAGTAGGTAGATTTAGGTAGTAATTATGTCTTACTATCGGTATGCGGGACGTGGTATTTACAGATTTTGGTATTTACAGATTCTACTCTGTACCATATCGAAGGCCAACTTCGATGTGCACGTTGGGGATTGTCCCCGATATAGCCAAACAGGAAATGTCCATATCAATACCTGTATTGAATTTGTTTCTAACTAGATCTCATTAATTTTTTTGAGGGCCAAAATAGTTTCTCGTTCTCTATCATGAAATCCATGAAATGAAATATAACCTGAAGTAAGTAAATGCGTGTAAAATTTTGATTATATGGGAACGGCAATTTTTCAGTGAGGGCTATATGGGAGAGATCCTCTATTCCACTTGTTGGTCCCACTCTTGTGTCTCATTCCACTAATAGTATTAATAAATGTTGACATAAATCAAAATGCATTAAATGAAAACATAAAATTATCTCTCCTCTAACCTCTCTCCTCCCTTTCTTCCCTTCCCGCCCCTCTCTTTCTCTCTCTCCTCAAATGTGGTTTTCTTTTCAACTTTAGAAAAATTTGTTTGTTATACATTAAAAAAGAAAAAGAAAAAAAACGATTGTTTTCTTTTGAGGTGTATATCTCTTGTACAAAATTTCGTCAAAGACCAAACTTACAAATGTTTTTAGGTAAATTAGTTGCAGAGTTCACATATCTGTAGCATTATAGATTCTAGTTAATTTTTTGATGTTATTCACGAGTATAAATTTAGATTCAATATTTCAGTGATTCTTGTTCGTACTAAAAATCTACTTTATAGTTTTAAATGTATGCTTCTTCTGTTTTTGTGAATTCTTTTGCTATACCATCTTATTTGCAATTCTTGTCAGATAATCCTCCATACGTAGCAATCTAACTTTTTTTTTCGTTTACCCTTAAACATATTTGCACAATGTAAATCAATGTAATCAATTATAGAATAGAATTCTAATTGTGTAAAATGCTATAAATAACATTTATCCATTTCATTATTTGATAAATGCTTGAACGTATTTTATTATATTTCTAATATGACTCTAAATGTAGTATATTTTAAGAGTTTTGGACAAGTTCAATACAAAACATGTTTTACTTTAAAATATTGTGATATGTCTTCTTCTTCTTTTTTTATCAAATGGAATATGTTAATGGCTTAGTTCATTTAGTTTTAAAAAGAATAAAGGAGTAGCGATGTACATAACCGAAAAAAAACAAATTGTGGGATAATTATTCAATTTGTTGTTTTATTATTGCAAATAAAATATATGTTATCTTAAAGATACGAAAAAAAACAAAGTGGGATAGATGATCCTCTCCTCATATAGCTGACCTCATTGTAATTTTCAAGAATCAAATAACTTTCCTTTAATGAGACTTCGTATTTTTCAAAGCAATTCTTGGCATACTCTAATCTAACAATCTCAACAACATGCAATGATCTTTATCTTAATCCCAACACGAATTTTTTTCTGAGAAGCAGTCAACAACAAAGTTTGAATAAGTAACACACTTCCTATGATGCACGAATACTACAAAAAAATAGTCGATCAGTGTCGAATACGTATCGAATACGCCACGTGGCGTATCTTACATTAAAAATAATTATAAAAGACGGATACACATATCGGATACGCTGTGAAGCGTATCCGAAGAGTATTCAATACGTATCATCAATTTATAAAAGTAGTGTGGTAGTTTTCTTAAACTAGAAAATGTCCAACAATAACCAAATTGCAATATCTTTTCAGAAAAATTAAATATAAAATCATGAAAATTCTTTACTTCCAATCAAAATAAAAACAACACACAAAAGTTTTGTATGCTTCATAATAGTATGTGATTAATGATTGTGCAAGTGATTAGATATAATATTATTTGATATTTTTATTGAAATTATATCGTTAGATATAATTATTAATATTAAATATTGGACGTATCGCATACCTATCGTATCTTGTAAATTTTTTTAAAAAAAATCATATCCATGTATCCGTATCTCCGTATCCGTGCAACCTAGCACACTTCCTATCTCAAAGGAATTTTATTATTTGAACTGAAATCAGTATAATATAGATTTTTGTAAGGGCATTTTTCTTTGAGAAAAGCTATAGCAATAAACGGCTGAATACATTCTGTATGAAAGATTCCCTAGTTTAGTTTTCCATTTTATTTAATTAAACTGACAAAGCTCAGCAAGAAAACTGCAATAAGCTTTTCATAATCCCAAAGATGATCTTTCTTCCTTCGAATGGACCACAACCAGGTTTGAACTATGAACCAATGACACAAGATTAGCTTAGCCTACGGATCCAAGATAAGAACATAAATATCAAAATACTTGATATTCAAATACAGATATTCACAACCCCCAGTTGTACCCACTCTGTAATTCATAAGAACACCACGTATTTCACTGTACATACTGAGATCAAGAGATATAGAGTTGAGCTACAAATGTAATAATATTTTCGATTGCTCGACCAGAGCAAAAATTAATACAGATCAGCCCAGTTTTGACCAGGCATACCACAAAGGACTATCTCAAATTAACAGTTAATGTGTCAATCAATTCTGTAAGCCCACCCATGCCTCTCCAGGTATGCTCTTACAGCCTCTTTTATGGCTAAATTTGGAACTAGCTGAGACGGATAAAGCGGTTCACGTGTAATCGGGTCAAATTTGCCAACCTAAAATGTAGGCGAAATTTGAGTTACAAATCCACATACCATACATCAATTAAAACTTTATACAAAAATTTACCTTCAATAGATGCTCAAGTATTACTGCTCTCTCATACGTAAACCCGCTTGGAGTAACAACTGGATCACGAAAAATGTCTAATGTGACTCTACAGCACAGGTGGTCAGGTATCTGAAATGAAATTTGGGAGTTACAAAAAACCCCTAAAAGGGAGAGAGTGCAAAGATGCAGAAAACGATGCTCACCTCAGTTGGAATATCATCTTCTGCGGCTTTGTTGAATACTCTGCTTAAAGCTTCCAATTGCTCTAGATGAGATTTTTCGTTTTCATCTACAAAACCTTCTACCTCGTTAAGGACATGTTTCTCCTTCAGAGCCGCTACACAGGCCTCTCTGGGTCATGCACGAAAAATCCATTAGAAAGGCAACAGGCAATATACCAAGTCCTAAGAAAACTTAATACGGAGAAAAGAAAGAGACGGCATGAGTATGAACAAAAAGATTTTGAACTACTTTAAGTTTTGAAGTTCCCAAGAACGCTTTGAAGATTCATGCTCCCATGATAAGTATCGTGCTCTAGCAAGCTCCTCCCAGATCTCCTCAACCATGTAGCCCTTAGGATTTGCACCTCTTCCAAGGTCCAATGCCTAACATGTTTGGTCATGCATGATAAATACAATCAAAATAGGTACACTCTTCCAAAACTGTCAAAATTTGCTCATATTGGAAGAATGAATAATAAAAATAATTGAAAGGTAGATTCAAATACATATAGCAGCACAAAACTATAGACTATGTATTAGATAGTGTAAAGCAGATACCGTTTTAGAGTAGATTTTAGGGTCTGGATATGATGAACTGTTATAAAGCCAGGTACATAATACCAACTCAGCAAACACTCAGTTTAAATTACTTTCTGGAATTAAAGACCAGGAGAAATTACATAGTAGGAGTTTGCTGTGTAAAACCCCGCAAGCAAAGTGGTTGCTTGGCTCATTTATAGGACAGTGTCTATTTAATGTGATCATCCCAGAACCAGTACACACTGTAGGAGAGACCGAGCAAGTTGAGAAAATGACAGAAACAATTGAGCTAGACTCTAAGAGTACCTAGAGATTGTAATTACTCTTTGCTGTAACGCTGTTAGCCAAAAGACACTATACACACTGAAGGCATCAATATGGTTGGACAGGCATGTTATCAGTAAAGATTCTAGTGCCTTTACTAATTCGTACATTTTTCTCCGCCAGGACTCTTTTCCATAAAAGAGCACATTCAGAAACACAATCTAGAAAATCAAAAGTTGATTTAGCCTTTCAAATGCTTTACACAGAAAAGAGAGGGATAACGCCAGGGCTCTCTATTCCTGTTTTCTATGGACCTTGCGCAGGGAGTTTATATAGTCTTAAACATATCAACATTGCTTTGCGTGTAGAACAAGTCTATTTGTGGGAATGACAATGTCTTAAAAAGGAGAAAATCTTTCTCTGACGGTATGGGGACATGGGTTGCACACAATAACCATAGTAATTAGACTTGGTTGCTGATACTAACAAGCTCTTTTTTGAGGGCATAGAGTGCACACAATGACCATAGGAATAGACCTATGTTGCTGATGCTAACCAATATTATCATCAATATGTATATTATGAGAGGAATTCTATTCAACTAACTCAATTGATTGAGTATTGTTAGGTAAATTCAAAATTATTATTAAGTGAATAGACGCTTATTATATTTAATGACAAATTTGCTCTTTGGAATGTCGGTGGAAAAAAACAATGAAGAGATGAATGAGAGGCCTAAAATAAGAGAACATGGTCCAGTTCCATACGTATAATGTGGTAGAGACCTCAACAGGTGTGAGCAGCAACCCCGTCCTCCCCGGTATCACAATCTATGAAGTGTTCATACTAAGTTTTCAACATATCATCTGCCAACTGAAGAGGTCTATCCAGCATTTAGTTTAAATCTTGGGAAATGCCAATTGGGAAGAGAGTGGTAATTTCTTTTTTCCTTAAAGTAAATCTACATATTCTTCCATGCGAAAGGTAAAGACGACTTTCACTCACTACACAACTTATTTGGACTTGACCCCATGGCAAAGGGCCAAGTCAAACTCTAGCAATGCGCTTCAAATGCTAGACCCTGAATGGGCATTCAAATGTTCATTCTACCAATACACATAAGTTAACAAAATCATCAAACGATTGTATATTCTACTAATAAAAGAGATTTGGAAACAAAATCATCCATACTTTTTCTAATTCCTTGATGCCTTGTGCATATTCTTTCTTTTGTAGCAGTGCTAGACCAAGCATGTAGTGGCCCTGTGATTTTGTAAAGCAGTTACAAAGTTAGCAGGATTTACGGGCAAACATGAAAGAAATCAAAACATATACACAACGTAAATTCTTGTTAGCAGTCAAGCATTTATCTGAAATGCTTGTCATTAGAAATTAACTTGTTCAACTTTCTTACTTGCACGATGAAAATGAGATAAAGTATACAGTAAATAGGACCTTGACGGATTGATTATCGAGCTGAATCGCTTTTCTGCAATCCTCCTCCACTCTTGTCCAGTCACTACCGTAACAGAACACCAAGAAAAGAAAGTAGTCATTCATTCATCATCAAATATAAATGGAAACAGGAAAGTTGTTTAAATTCTTCTAGTCTTGATCAGTAGAATTGTACATACTTTCGATTGCGATGGCACAGAGCCCGATTCGTCCAATATACAGGAATATTAGGGCACAAAGTAATAGCCTAAAATCACAGACACCAATTCATCAATGGTAGCAAATTTAATAAACAAAAACAAAAAAGCATATATTGTTGAAACAATTATTTCAAACCTCGGTATAAGCATCAATCGCGGCGCCAAATCGATGTTTCTTGAAGTAAGTGTTGCCGTCTTGTCTGAGTTGCTCCGCTTGTTTCGTCGCCACCATTGGCGACATTTTTCTTTTTTCTTTTCTCCCTATTTTTTAGTTTTCACTCTTCTTCTCTTCTATCAATTAATTTTAAAAATATATACTATAATTAGTCAATACAATAATAATAATAATAATAATAATAACTAATTATGAAACAATATTCAAAACAATTAATCCAAGACTTTAGGTATGGACGCGGGACGCCATACCTGGTAAACAGAAATTGAGACGACTCGGGTTGAGTCAAGCAACGGATATAGTTTGACATTTGAGAAATAATCTACTTATACATATTTTCCCAATAACAAAAGGGGGCTTTCTTTTTTACAATATAATAAAAATATATAAAGAAAGGGGATTGGTAAATCATAATGCATAGTGATATAGTTGAATAGATCAAGAATATATTTGGCTCTTTTAACTTCGGAAAAAGTGTTTTACTAAATTTGTCCTATAAATATTGCTTTATATTATATTTACGATTGTTTTACGTCATCGACCAAATGTTCCATGATCACAACAAGGGCTTCCTTTCCGAGAGAAAGGCATGCATAAATATAAAACTTCATGAGCACCCTAGCAGGAGGAAAACACAGAGATGTCAAAATTTTGGTTGGACTTCAACGACGATGTTGACAAAGCAAGTCTCAAATGACCTTATCCAACACCTGAGATAAGGACAAACCAACATGACACCGAACGACCACCTAAAAAAACGACACGCACCTCCACCTTCTAACACCACCACACTTAGTTTCATCTCAAACAATCATGAAAGATATACATGTACCAAGTAAGCAAAGTGGTCCATACCTGCCAACACCTTGCACATACCCATTCGACAAAGCCCACAAGAACGAACAACTTTGCTCACTTATAAAATGGACACTTTGTTCTCCGAAAAATGGCCAAAATTTTCAAGATAAGAATATTACTTAATACGACCTCATTGTAACTCATCGTAATAAAAAATCTTTGATCACTCTTGTTACCAGCCCATTTTCCCCCTCTCTTCCTTTGGCTCAGGATAGACGTTCCAATTCTAATACCCTCAAAATCACTATAAGCACACAAAAGAAGCAGTATCATTATTGCTTAAAAAGTAATATTTTTAAATTATCAAAATTGCTTTCATTTGAAAATTGGTCAAAAATTTGTCAAAGTTTTAGTCATAGAAATTAACTTTAGCTTAAGTGATCATATACGACCATTTAATTATGCTAAAAGGTATCCTTCAATGTTGTTAAGTAATTTCAAATTTTCCACAACAGTAAGTAATGAACTTGGAAAGAGATTCACTTCAATGGAAAGCGGTTTGCAGGCTCAGTAGTATCTGGATTCTGGCATCGTTATAGATATATATATTTTTTTTGGTCAGCCGAAAACAGAGAAATATATATAAAGAGTATATAGCATCGTTATTGATTTAATTCTATCTAATATGTTTGCATTTAATTCGTAAAAAGGAGTTTAATATTTGTCGTAATGTTATGATTTGAATGGGACTCGCGTTTGCGAAACATGCGTTTGGATGTCAAAGTATCACATGTCATTGCGAATTTTATAAAGACTAAATTCCCATTTGGATTGTAATTTTAGAATAGATAATATTATAATTCCTAAAATACCCTACTTTGTAAATCCATAAAAAGATCAATTTGAATTTTGTTTGTTATAAAATATATATGTATGTCTTAATTTAGATAATTTCTTTTAAATCTTTCGTGCTAATTTACAATGTTTTAGCGCCTAAATTTTGCCCACAAATTTCAGTGTTAGCGCCAAAGAATTCCTACGAAACCAAAATGAAATAAAATTATGATAAAAGAAATATGTAATTTGTTGTTATGATTATCATCAAAGTGTTTTAGATTTTAAAGATTAACTTATATATTCATTAATAAGAAAGTAAAATATTGGAACATAATTTAGAAGGAAATACCGAACTACGACAATCAAAATTGAGAAAATATAATTTTGAGAGGCTTAAATATAATCTGGGGTAGGAGGTACCAATTCCAGGTAAGGATTAATCACAAGATTAAGCCACTCATCAGAGGCTTCTCATTGGGCTAGTTTATGACTCCAATTAGCTTGTATAAAGCAAACCAAATGTGCTGTAATATATTGTTTATAATATATATAACATATTGATTAATATAAATATATATATGCAAATAATAATGTGAGTTTGACTGTTTTTACAAATAAAAAATTAATAATTAAAATTCGACAAACATTTTATTAGGCTACATGATACTAGTTTGTTTTTCATGAATATAATAGTGGCCTGTTTCTTGACAACTCTAACGAGAGCCAGTTACAAATTTTATGATTCAAATAAATTATACATTTAAGTTTAATTATCATTTATTTTAGTGTGCTCAGTTTCAGTTATAGTTGTGATTTTCATTATTATTAGTAGGACATTCAAAAAATATTAGCACCTAACTTTTGTTCCAAACACCATAGTAAAATATTCAAAAAAGCGAGTGCGGCTTGCACACCCTTACTCATGCGGAAGATGCAATTATATAATTTCCCCCTATTCTGAAGGCAAATTTTTTTGGAGATAATAATTTATGAGTTAACAATCAATTGCCTTGCTTGGAGGGAAGACCCACAACTCAAAGATATACTAAGAACATTATTTGCATTAAAAAAAATCTCTTTTAAAAACTTGATACAGCCTCTCATTTTTCATTCGCGTAGTCCTACGATTCAATTTTCATTCACTTAGAGCACGTTTGGATGGTACCACTTTGTATTAGCATTTTATTATCCTGTGATTATAATCACACATTTTATTAACAATCATGCGTTTGGTTTTTTAGAAATATACCCGTTTGACAGGGTATTATTAAGTAGTACCATGTTTGGTTGACCCAGTAATACAAGGCAATTGGACCTTAAAATTTGGAATTACCTGTTATACCCCTCTGAATAACACACCATACCCCTCCAAACACCCTCACACACCCATTCTTGCTGTCACAGAAACCCTAAATCCAACGTCGTTTCAGCTGGAAACACTCCTCCCAAATTCGAGGTGCGATGACGAAATTTAAGTCCACCACCGCCACTGCAAGCAAGACGAAAGCCAAAAGAAGCGGAATAGGCACCGGAGCCACAATCACCGGACTTGTGGGAAGCAATCTCGTCGCGAATCCAACTGCGGGTGGCGCGCTTGAGCCGCCATTTCAAGCGCCGCGGGTTCCAGAGCACGATTTCATCATATATAAGGACCCATTTGTAAGATTTCTAGTGTCTTGTTTGATTTACCGTATTTGCAAACCAAAAGTTTGCCCCGACGTGATTAAATTGTACGCTACAAATTGGTGATTGTGTTTGTTACTGTAACAAGGTTTGCCCCTGCTTCATTACCATTTACATTGGTGCGCTATGTATAGTTACAAGGTTAAAGCACTACCTCAACTTAAATATTAGTTCTCACGTTTGTTAGAAGCCGTAAGGGAATGGGTTTTTCTTGTGTTAAGTTAAAGTGATGGAACACAAATTTTTGTTCTAACTTTGCATGTAAAATTAGACAAGAATAGCAGTGTTATGGCACTATTATCTATTGCCATTGCTAATATAAATTTTGCCAATCTAAATAGTTAAAGTGAATGTAAAATTGTTGAGGCATTTAGCATGTGAATGTATGGATGGTTAAATCTCAAAATGACTATGAATTGGATAGTAATCCCCATAGGGTCAGTTTAAAGTTGAGGACAAAGTTATTGTTAAAATATTTTAGAAAGTATACGAAGCAATAGTTATCTTTGCTCCCCTTATATGTGATAACCCTTGAATAAAGCAGTCATTGTGACGTCATTCACAGTCGCTCGACGTATTTGATTTGATGTACTTTATTAAGTTCAATAATGTTAAGAGTGTATTACCATCATTTGATCTAGGTGGTAACTTGTCATAACTTTACATTTCTGGAAAAGTACATTATTCAATACAATTCTTTTGGCTTATTAATTTGTCAAACATTAATTGTCGTGCAATTACAGACCGAAAAGCCTACGTACCTAGAGCATGATGAATGCCATGCCCTATACTGGCCTAGCGACGTGGAAGATACATTTTATGCTAAGCTTGCCCAAGAATGCACCAAGGTCAACGTGAAGACATCCGATGGGGTGGTTAAAGTTCTGAAGAATGTGAGTGCGTGGCTTAGGTGCAACGGCAAATGGGATTTCCCCTCTGAATATGAGGCAAAACATAAGTTTATCCGGATGCGGGCGGGATTTCTTGAGTTCTGGAACTTTGTAAAGAGTAACAACATTCCTTTTAATTTCGATACCGGGAAGGTACAAACTTCGAAGAAATTCAGAGATCAATACGTGGAGGTTAGTAAAAAAGTCATTTATAATTGAGTATTTTAAACATAGGTACGTATTATGGCAGCTGACTATTTGTAATTGAGTCATTTGTGATATTCATTTCCAGTCCATTTTCTTGTTGAGTATAGGATCATTTGGCAATGCATTTCATAGAGAAAGTCTGGATACTTCATGTAAATAACTCTATAACCTATTTGTTTTCATGTGAATGAAACAGGATGATGCAAAAGAATACTTCATGAAGCACAGTCTGGATACTTACCTTGCACATTGCCATTTCTATGTGAAGGCCGTGGCTCCCATGCTAAGCGAGGAAAAGGATCATTACTTTGAAGCCGTGAAGGAAGAGGCCATTTCCTTGGAAATTTATTAGAAGTGTTTTAATGGGAAGAATGTATATTTTGGATTAACTAAGTTAGGTTTATCTCAGAACTCTATTAGAACTCTGTTTTATGGTTTACTTTTGTACTTGGAAAGTATTCGTACTAGTACCATGTTTTCATAAACCATGTACCATATATTTTGAAACCGTTTATGGTATTGGTTTTGTTCAATTCCTTCGTATTGCGATGTTTTTTATTTACAACATTTCTGTTTGTCTATTACATTGTCCTGCCCATTGCATGGAAACTTAACCCTGTTTCGAAGGGGTATTAATGTGTATGTTTTATTATCATTTGTTTGTTGTTGGATACCATTAGAAGGGAATTTTAGGATTTGATTCTGTAAGGGGAAAATTGTGATACGTCCAAAAATAATACCAGTGCTGTTTTAGGGCACCACAAAATGAAGTTTTGTTTAAATACTTCTTTGAGAGACATGTATCTGCTTTTTATTGAAAACTAGGGGATGTGGAGTAGAGTATGCAGAAGAACAACTTGTTGGAATGGCAGTATAACATTGAAGTTCTTTCACAAGCTACTTGTTGTCTAATCAAACTTAATGTAGTGTATATTGGTTGGTGTAGAGTAGTGTGTAAAGTTAAAATTTCTCACCTACTTGGACTGAAATGTAATTCAAAAATGAACTTCACTATAAAGTACTCACCTGCATCAGGTCCTATTAACAAAAGTAAGATCTAAAAAATCATAAAATTCTATATCAAACAAATCGTGAAAATTACAAATTCTTAGCCAAGTTCCCCACAAATGGTAACAGGGCAAAGCAACCACAATTCCCCTTGATTGAAATCATATGAAGCATGTTTTGTTTTTTGTTTTGCATAGTGATAACACGTGAGCTTCCCTTTGTTATTGCAGGCCACTAAGATTCACAACCGAAACGCAGATCAAAGTGAAGGTTCTTCATTCTCGACAACTCACAGACGAACTTCCCCCAACGATGAATACCATGACTTTTGTGAGTGTGGCCTCAAACCTGTTATGATAACCAGTTGGTCTAACCATAACCCGGGCCGAAGATTTTGGCGATGCCCTCAACCAAGAGTAAGCTTTAGCATATCTTACCAAACATTTTATACCATAAAGTCAGTCCTCTGCCTTTGGGATTTTATAGAAAGCATATAGTAATTTTGTTGAATGTATCCAGGGTCGACAATGCCGGCTATATGTGTGGGTGGACCCTGAAATGTGTCCTCGATCGAAGGTTATAATACCCGACCTACTAAAGCGGATCAATGCGTCCGAGGAGAAACTCAAGAGTGTGGCGCGCATGGAAAAGGCGTGGAGGATCTTACTTGTGTTATCGTGGTCAGTCACATTGGTCGTTAGCATCTTATTTTACTTTCGTTAATCGTAGTAGGGGCCGAAACATTACTGTATCACCTCCTTACTACTTTATCTGTTGCATGTTCAATTTATGCTAAGTCTTGTAATGTTTGTTTCAATGTATGGTTGCTGTGGTCTGTTGTAATTTATTTTCCTGGAACTTTTATATAAGTTATATGTTTCCTCGGTTTCTTGAGTTTTTGGTCTAACCTTATTCAATGCAGAATAACAACATTTTATGCCCATGTTTAGCTGCTAAATTTTATTGTTTTGAGCTCACCAAATGGAGATGTGTAGCATATAATATGTATCCAGCCGTTGCTGCATAATTAATAAATGAACTTTGCATATAAAGTGTAAGAAACCACTGTTGAGGGAGAATATTTAGGGATGAGGTCAGGGTATTGTGGTGTCAATCCACAAAGATTGCTTTGCTGGAAAATCTTTGTTACACAAGATGGAAAATATTAAAAAATACCTACTTGCTGCCTGACTATTTGTACTGCAACGTATAAAAACAACATTTTAAACTCTACTGGTCCTATTTGTAACATCATATTACCACTTTGTTTTGGGAGAATATTTTGTAAAAAGCGTGTTGCTGTGTAGTCAATCCAACAAGATTGCTTTACATGAAAAATCTTACTTCAACCCTGATTTACAGTAGTGACGACCATCTTACTGATTGAGAATATAATTTTCAGACCATTATTGGCACATTAAATTATCACATTTTCTCTTAAAATTGAAATACAAAGTCTTGCTGGATTGACCAGGATTACACCGCACCATATTATCTGTTAACTTGCGTCTCTCATATAAAGTGGTTAATAACCACTCTGCACCAATTTAAAATGCACACTGGACACACTTGAACTGGAATACAAGATCAAAGTAACTAAATTATATGTTACTTTTTGCATAAATACACCTAAGAATAGCATGCATAGCATGAATTGCAAATTGACTACCAACAACCCTTCTGTAACTATGAAGGAAGATTTGTTTTTCACAAGTTTCCATTTCACTGTTATGGGAGAATATTTTGGGAAGAGTTCAGGTATGTGTAGTCATTCCAGCGAGATTCCTTTTGAAGAAAAATCTTACTTACACCATCTTTTGTACTATATAACATCTCTGTGACAAAGAACACTATTGCCACATATTATTCAAACTACTGTGGAGTAGACAATTTTTGTTTAATACATACATTGGTGATATAAGTTTAAATTAGACCACCACTCTTAACAGTGTACTTGCCTCTGACATATTGGTTCCAGGAAAATAATCTATGCAATTCAATCTCTAAGATATTATAACACTTGGCCCACTGCTCCATAGAAAATAACATCACGCCATCAGAGAATAAAAACCTTTTTGCATTATTGCACATCAGAATACCATGCACAACACTGTTAACCAAAAGCACTACCAACAACCCTTATGTTACTATATAATGTTTGTATTTCAGTTGTTAACAACCAACAACTTCACAGACTACCAAACATAATCTTGATAATGGCTCATATAAACACGAGGCCACAATCGCACTTCTTCTATACGAACACATGGACTTATGGCGTCGATTGTACGTTCATTGATTACCTCCTGGAGGAGAAAGAGAGTGCACGAGCTAGGAATGATCTGCTAAGCATCCGCGACATGATACGAGTTGCAACTGATAAGGTCAACGCAGTTCACAACATGCGCTTCACCTTTCGTCAATGTTTGCATCAGTATCGTAAGCTCGAGCAACGTTTCACTGTCTTCCAATTCATCATTGGTCTAAGCTCGGTGTATTTTGATGAGACGAACAACGTTGTTCATGCCTTTGAGGATTTTGTGTGGGACTACGTGGTGCTGGTAACAGGCCTTGATCCAAGAAGTGTATTTAATTTTAAATTTATTTGTATCTATTACTTAAAGATGGCTACCAATTTGATCATAACTCTACTGCTATCCAGAAATACAAGCTTGGCGAGGCTTACATGATTGAGGGGGAGCCCGCGTGGTACAATCTATGCAAGTTGTTCAACGCCCCTGCACCAACAACTTCCCCTGTTGGACCTTCGAATCCCCCGCCTCCACCTCCTCCTTTCGTTGACTTGACAACCCCCGAGAACAGCGGACAGAGTAATCACGATAGCTTTTGGGCTCCAGACCCGCCCAAGCCTAATGGCCGTGAAGTGGAACCCAGTCCTAGCCGGACGTTCTCTCCACCTCCTTTAGGTGTGGAGGTATTCTCTAGGGAAACTTTCGACGTGCACCATTCCGAAACGGATAGCGAATTCTGGGCAGATGTGTTCGACCAGAACCCTGCGTTACTCCCGACTCCAACATTGGTTGTCGAAGAAACTCCGGCACTCCCTACTGTTGATTCACACGAGCTTCATGATCGTGGTAGACAAAGATCCCTATTCCGTATACCCGAGAATAGAGCTAGCAATGACAATCGTGTTGTTAACGAACGAACTCTTCACGTATTCTCAAACGACCGCAAGAGCTTGCAAGGCTCATCAAATTCAGTCACAAGTCCATGGCGTAAAAATGGGGTTGGAAGTTCTATGAAGGGTAAGGACAAGGTTTAGTTTCCCGTGGCGCAACCAATATCATGGTGGTTCCAAAAAAGGAAAGGAGATAAATGGATTTGGATGCATGGTTTTCAACTATTTTTGGCTAATATAATCTAGGATTTGAATTTTATTGTTGTATTTGATGCCTACTACTATGTTTTAAGAACTCTACTCAATGCCTACTATATATTGGTTGGTGTTTACTATGTATTTTCGTGTATGCTACTGTGAAGCCGACTTTATTGTCTTAGATAAGCTTCAGATTTAGGAACTCATTTCACTGCTCGGGTATGACCTATTTTGTGCAGCAGGAAATCGTCTTAAGTTGTTATTGCTTTGAAATAATATGGTATTTGTTTTTAAGGTTATGAAATGGTTTTTATTCATGTTTTAGTGGAGCAGAAACTGGACAAATTGTGGTAGCTAAATGTTGTTGATTTTTTTTGCATGGTTATGCCTATAAGTCTTGCATAATAATGTTTTAGTTGAATGCAGTTGCAAATCACCCCAACCAAGCACTTAATCTAAACCGAATATTATCGCAATTCTAAATAATATACATTTCACAAAATGATGATTAGGCTACTTCCACCTCCAAAATAATTACAGCCATTGTTTGCAACTGTAACACAAGTCAGATGACTACAGATGACCACCAAACATGTAGTGATAATAGCCTAACAATTTTAACCCCTGAATTAAGGTCCAGGATAAGATATAACCAGCTTACACCCCTGGAACAAAACATATTGACAAACGTTAGCAACACAAAATAGGCGCTACGAGAAATGTTTGTTTTGAATCGACCGTAGCCCAACAAAATAATAAGGTACTTCAAGCGCAATAATTACGACGCATTACTCATAAACGCAGTCCCAGAGGATGGATCAAGTTGCCCGGCAATTACCATGTCAACATAAGCAGCACGACACTGTCTGTCCATCCCGAGGAAGAAGTCCGTAGACTGGGTGTTGATAGCAATCTTATGTGCGACCATGATGCGCAACTGCAAAGGCATTATTCCAAGGTCCGCGACGGCATCGAACACTTGTTTACTCTTATTAGGTGGTGACGGCGGTGTTGCGGGGGCTGGGGCATTACTTGCTTGAGATGAGTTGCTTGCGATAATCACCTTTTCTGCCATGTCACCAAGCCTAGCATCGCTTTTCTCAAATATAATACCAATGAGAGTTACAAGTTGTTCTGGCAGAGTAATAGGTTCGCGAGCCTTACGCTTCTTCTCGTTTGACTTCCCCGAGGTTGCTTTATTTTTGTTCTGGTCGCCACATTCTTTAGCACTTGAACTGAATTCTTGGAATTCAATGGGGTCTTCAAAATCAGCATCTCTCTCCCGGGCATTTAATTCTAATGTGCCTCCAGTTTTCCCCTTACCCTTTGCACCGTTTACAACATGAACATCGAAAACCTCGTCATACACCTCGTGTGGACTATCTAGGTCCAGTACTGCATCATTGAAAGTTTGTGCCCCGTTACCGTTTGCGCGGTCATTCCCGAATATCTCGCACAACGCATCGTAGTAAGGAAAACTTTTGTAACGGAAAGTTGAAACCTCAGGATGTGTCTGTTGCATCAAAATGGAAATTCATACTTGGTAGTCATAAATAAACAAGTTTAACAGATAGCATTATAATATCAAAAACACTTGTAGCTTCAAAAGAATTTAACTGACACTTATGTTTAGTCACATAAATCAGTTACTCACATGAACCATTATATATACATTTCCAGACACAAGTCATTATACTGGTTGTCTTCCATATTATTCAAGAATAGCCCCATGTCTATATTAAACTTGGATTAGAAGTAAAAAATATAAACTACATCATTATTCAATCGACAAATACAGTACTATATCAACCCTGAATACATATCACAGAGCATAACTTGTTTATTATCACAATTTGTCATTTTCAGAGAACTTTTGCCAACAAAGCCTGCCAAAATAAAAGCAAGCATCCTAAGACAGTTTATACAAATAAAAAGCAGCAAATAGTAATAACAGGTGGGGTTTATAATAAAGTAAGATTGTTAAGATTCTAATCTTAACAATCTCCAGCCAATACAGCTAACCTTAACATATGCATTCCATACGTCGTCCGATGGTTGGTCAACCATCATTGAAGAGGCATGGAAACCCCACCCTGAAGCATTGAACATGACGTGTACTGGACCAAAAGTCTTCTTCCACACAGTTAGTTTTGATGAGATGTGTTTTTCTGTCATGGGACGACCATGAGGGCATTTTTGCGCCATTATCAGCTCTAATTGCGCTAAGTAGCCAGGCCTGAACCCATTCTCAGCACGCCAACCGTTGGCGCACAGCTCCTTGAGCCCATCAATTAGAACCAACTCCTCAGGTTGAGTCCACACCCTCCTCGTCCCTCCAGGTTTTTTGTAAGGAGCACGTGCAGTTGGGCAACTGCTTTGTGAGTACATCATAGCTATAACCCTACAATTTGTTAAGGATTAATTATTACATACTTTCGTAGGCATTTTAAAATTATATACACCATCACTGTAGGAAACAGATAACTACTATCCTTTATAAAATGAACAATGATTTTTGTGATGAATGAGTATGCTGCTTCTCTCTTGCTCTGTTGCTCTCAATGTTATATAAATGAACAAGGCCTGGGAAGTCTAGGATGATGAAGTAATCAATACAATCTTGCTATAAGGCAGGAAATACAATATGCCATAAAAACATGGCATAACAACATACCAAGTAATCACAAAATGATACCAATTACATGTTAATTCCTATCTGTAAAATGGTTGACAGAATAATTCCAACAACCATTTTAATAATCATCAGCTGTAAATGAACAAAAACAACTCCAATCAACTTTTCCATTCAGAACTTCGATGATGTCTTCAATTATATTCAACGGTATAAAATTCAACTTAAAATACAAGAACCTTACACTTAAATCCAAAGTAAAACAAAATACGAACAACGTTACAACATGTATCCAGTACTATAAAGATACAAATCTTCAACGCCTCCTCCTAGCAGCCTGCCACTCGTTATACATTTGGGTGGCCATTGTTTCCCGAAAATTATGCCAAGCTTCGGAGGGCTCCACAACGTCTATATACGCGGGTTCGGGTTCCATATTAGATGGTGACCTTGGGTAATCCTCATCTAAGATTGCATTTGGCAGGTTCTTCCTAATGAAATTGTGGAGTAGACAACAAGCCATTATGATGTGGTTGTGTCTCTTGATAGGGAACCACGAATATTTTCTTAATATTCCCCATCTCCCCTTCAACGCACCAAAGGCACACTCAATCACGTTCCTCGCTCTAGCATGCTTAAGGTTGAAGTACTCTTTGTAGTTTTGTGGGGTACGTTGGCTGGTTTCCCATTCCTTCAAGTGGTACCGAACTCCACGATAAGGCACAAGAAACCCCTCTCCATTTGTGTAACCACCGTCGCCTAAATAGTAACAACCTAACACGGTTTCCATAAAGTGGAGTGAGAATGATTATTTAAGTATGAGAGTAGTTTTTCGATTAGGCAATGAACAGGAAACGCATCACCAATTTAAACATTATAAAAATTGTGGTAGGTGATATACCGGTTGGAATTTTTAGCGAATCTTCCCGAGTTATCGCATCGTGTAACACACGACTATCAGCTGCGCTACCTTCCCACCCAGCGAGAACGTAAACAAACAATCCACTACGGTCACGAACCGCAAGGACATTGGTGGCCACTAATTTCTTCCTTGTTCGGTATCTAGGCTTGTCCACTACCGGTACTCTTACTTGAAAAAATGAACCATCAAGCGCTCCTAGGCACCCCTAATGATTTTTTTCAATGAACAAGACCACTTTCAGACTACACTTTTGTTTAAAAAAATTCACAAATGTACGTATTTAATGTTATTTTAGATATTTAAACAATTACCTCGAAACATTTCCATGTCGGGTCTATGTCGTCGGGGCCAATTGGTTCCAGATGCTCCAACAATATAGTGTGACATTTTAACAAAGCCAACAGAACTTTACCAAACAAACGACTAACGGTTTCACCCGATCGTATGTTATGACCTCCAATAATACGGTTTTTGGTGTGATGTGATAAGGTATCAAGAAACATAGAGACTTGGGCAGAAATCCCTACATATTTAGTTTCTTCTAAACCACCGTAGCTATGGAGCAAGTAACACAATTTCATGAAACAATCTCTATTCATTCTAAGATAATTTTTCACCTTAACATCTCCGCAGTTCAAGAGCTTGTCTAGATATTTAATTTGATGGGGGATTCGTCGGAGAATACTATAACGAATGTTATTCCTCCTCTGTCTACGTCCTAAACAACCCGATTCGTATAAGTAGATTACCACTAACACAACAACAAATAATGATACCCTAAAGACGGCTTGGTGCATCAAGACCAAGAGAAACAACTTCTCTCGTGACCCATTCAAACCTGTTAAACATAAACATATCTTATCGGTCATGTTTTATAATTTTCCGTAAACACATATCCAAGTTTACCGAGCAACGACACTACAACAGATTAACAGAGGGACATAATTGGATATAATCACCATCATTTATAATACTTTATATTCTGTAATCAGCATCCAAATTCATTTATGTCACAATAATCCATATCAATTTGCACATAGATTAGTAATCGCACATATTTCCACAGGGGGTAAAAATTATATTTGTATCTGCAATTCTTGCTGTCACAAGAGAGACCAATCCATAACAATCACTCTAACCTCAACAAACAGCTGGTAATACGCAGGCATCAGGAATTTCAGGAAATCTATGCAATATCAGCAATCGACACAGAATTTGAAACGCAGCAATTGTGCACAAAGAAAAAACATCTCGATGTTATAAAAGACCAACAAACATACCTATCAAATGAAACGCAGCAATTCTATTAATTCCTATCCACCAATCGCACTTCTTGACCTGTTCATAAGAAGATCTCAGTTACTAGTACAACAAATCGAAGCAGAAAGATTAAGACGAAGTCCAAAAATTTTTGAAAAAAAAAGGATTTACTGTTCACGCCGATTCGCAGCTGCGGGAAAAAACCCTAAAATCGTGTGGTGAAAAGTGATGAGTGAAGAAGGATGGGTAGGTGGTAATTGTGGCCAATTTGTGGGCGGGAGAAAAATAGAGCTAAATTGGGGGTGATTTAAGGGTAGAATCGACAAATCGTGTATTCTTGTAAACCGAGATTGTCAATCGGAGAGGGGGGGGGGGGGGGTGGCGATTGCAAGACGTGGGATAACCCTTTCCTGGCCCACTTTTCGGCGGCGGCGGGACTAACAGACGCAGCAACCAAACGCCGGATTAGCAACAGTTTCAGAAGTTATCTCGGGAAGACGGACCATCTCGGGAAGACGGACCATCCAAACGCTCTCTTAAAAGATTAACTATTATGGTACCTCATCAAACTTGTCACAATTTTAAAAGTCCAAGCTCGTTAAGTTTAAGAATGTTATTTTGATATCAAGACCTTGTTTTAATTTATGACTTCATGATAAGATTCAAAACTTCATAAATCTTGAGTTTGAGTCGTACCATTAGAAACACATGTTAAAGCACGATTATTGTTTGAAGAAATCTATAATTACACGACAATAGACTAACCTATTTCTCCAAATGGAAGAAATATTGTAAAAGACTACAAGTAACTATTCTCACAAATTGATAAGTAAATTAACTCATTTCTGTAAGTTCTGAAATGAAGTAACCAAGAATAGGATCGTACTGTATCAAGTAAAGCTTACACAATATACATATCAAACGACTTGAATTGTCGAAAACAAACATTCCTCTAGTTCCCAACAACACTGGATGTTCGAGCTTTGCCATCTTCATGGTAGTCCTTCACAGATAACAAATTTTCACGAATGCAGTTTGCCAATTGTGAGGCTTCCTGATCTAGCTTCATCGGTTGCCGTCTTGTACTCTGTAAGTTTTCACCGTTTATCAGTACTCTTCCTACCAGATAAAGGGAGAAAAGTGGAACGAGCATATTATGTGACACATACCTCTGAAGTCCATAAGCAGTCGCGTTCTTTACGTGGTATTATGTGAATGTGAGTCTGGACTTGTCATGCCACATCATGGTACTACACATTAGTATTGGAAACTCGATACATTTGATAGGAAGAAGAAAGTTCAAAACTTGATACAACTTACATGGAATATGACTTGGCCTGAAGCTGCACCGTTGTTCACCAGCAAGTTGAAGGAATCTGTATTAATAAAGATAGAATGAAGAAATATGAATTGAAATAATAGGATTTTAACCCAAGGAAAATAAAATAGAAAACATACAATAATATTAACTAGCTGAAACTGCAACTACAAGAATGATGTGAAGGCTATATAGTTAGAGGTACGTACCACAAGCGGTAGCTTTCATAATGGCGTTGCTAATCAAAGGCACTTTTGAACACATGGCCGCTATGATCTGAAATTTCAAGTTAGTGATAATGCAATTCCTGACATAAGATTACTGCATCGACATAGGCCATAAGAAGAAGTACTTACAGATGGAGGGGTGGTGTCCAATGAAGGATAATGAGACTTTGGGATAATAAGGGAGTGCCTAAAAGAAAGTGTACAATGGTTTCAGAAATCTAAAATGCATATATGTTTGAAGGAAATGCAGTCGAGGTGATGATGTTTTACGAAATGATACCTTACCCATGACACAAAGGGTATGTATCCAAAATGCACAGGCACTCATCATCCTCGTATACCTGCCAGCCAAGAGAAGGTCTCACTCAATCACTTAAAAAGTTTCCATTTTTTTCATTAAGCAAATAAATGCAGATAGATTTGGATTGCTGGGACAGAGAGAAATGCAAAAACAATTATCTAACAAGATTGACAGAATACAGATAATAATAAGCCCACATTTAACTCCTCCTCATTACTAACCCCCCATTTTTCAGATATATATATATTCTAGAAACAAAGCGAAGAACCATCGGAACATTTAAACATAAGTGAAGAACGAATCTGTTAGCAATCGAAAACCAAAACTAGAAAAAGAGATAACAAACAAGCAAGGTCAACCAAAGTTTGTTTTTCATTATTAAATTGGTATTCATTTCAATGGGCTTAATTAAATTGATAAAACAAAAGTAGAACCGGACCACCTTTATAGCAGGGGCTTCGCCACGTATAATCTTGCAGAAAACGCACTCATTATCATCTTCTCCCTTGCAAGCGCCAGGTGAAAGGACTGAACAAGTTTCTGAAAAGGGGCTTCTAATATGTGAACAAATTAATGCCAAACGTCGTCGTGCGCGTCCCTCCTCCATTATCTGACTCTAATATTTTCACAGACAGGAGGCGAAAGAGGGGATTTTAATTTCTTCACTTATTTTTGAGTGGTGATTTTGGGAAGGAAGGAAGAAAACAAACAAACGGTATGTGGTCTGCGTTATCCACAACACACCTCACTACTTTCGTCTTTTTTAGATATATAATAGTATGTGTCGTTGTGGGAATTTGGAAAAAAGCCCATGATTCAAATGTATTATCATTTTGCAGCACTATGTTTTATGGGCAACAACATATATAATAATTGATACAAATCGACACAACTGAAAATAAATACTTCTTACTTTTTATTATTAGAATTATCAATATACAAAAGTTACATGGAATTGGATTGAGATGCGTTTCCTTTTTTGTTTATCTTTTGAACACAAGAAAATTTGATTTATACGCGGCAAAACATAGTAACGTACAAGAACGAGAACATGGTTAGAGCGACAGAAGCGAAAATGAACCGGTGATGTCACGAGAAATCAAGCGTTCAAGGGGGGGGGGGGGGGGGGGGAGGCAACATGGCCATGTCGCATAAAAGGGTTACTGCATCGGTTAGTCTATGGAGGCCCGTTGAAAACCTCGTCGAGCTACACATCCGTGACGTTGTTGGCCTCGCGGTAGGTACACGCAATGTCTAGTTTGGCAAAACTGCTCCATAGCCCCCAAATGTCATCGCAGCCCCAACCTACAAGACCTTGATGGGCCCCCAATAATGTTTCCCTAAGAGGGTGTTCACAGAGTGGACCGCCCTTTCGCGCTCAGGTCGATCGATACATTGAGGAATTATCGGACCCTTTGTGGGAACTGGTGGACAACCTCAAAATAGATGTCTAATCCCTGAGAAAAGATGTGAATCTTCATAAAGAGACAATGTATCGAGGAACTCCTTTTACCCTGGAGGTGGCTCAAGTCTGCATACCGCCTAACATGAAGCCCGTTAATCTGCCCGTCTATGCAGGAGACAAAACTAGTCGTGATCCACAAGACCGCATTAATCAGTACATGACCAGCATGGGCCTTGTTTTGGCTTTCGGCCCGGTGTTGTGCAGAGTATTTCGATCTACGCTAACTGGAAGAGCCCAAGTTTGGTTCTCTCAACTATCTGAAGAAGTTATCCACAACTTTGAGTAGCTAACCCAGATGTCCATACACTAGTTTGCCTGCAACCAAAGATATCCCAAATTCGCCAGTCACATTTTTGTCGTGAAACAAAAGAAGGACAATATTTTGTGAGACTACATGCATCGTTTTATTGATGAAGTACTTGATGTACCTCATGTTGATCCCACCATGCTCTCCGAGATACTAGTTCAAGGCCTCCGCTCAAGAGACTTCGCAGACTCTCTAATCGGTACCTGAGTCAAGGGCCTAGACAACCTCATGCAAAGAGTTGAAATGCTCATCCCCCGAGAAGAGGCCCGAAAAGCCAAAAAATAACTAGAAAACATGAGGACCTTAGACTCGGCAGGACCCAAAGCACGCGAAGAAACCAAAATAGACAAGTCTTCCTAGCACCGAGAAGATAAGCCTGAAACCTCGACGACACTTGAGCCCATTATCTTTACCCCTCATGACTATTAAGCCAGAGGATGGAGCATGATCGGGTGATGCACTGGCCCCCAAAAGCCCGGGAGCCCTATCGACTAAAAAATACCGACAAGTGTTGTCTATATCACCGCACCTACGAACATAACACCAATGACTCCATCTGGTTACAGAAGAAGATACGTAGGCTGGTGATGATGAGGTATCTAGAAAAATATGTGATCTGTGATAATCGAGAAGTCCAAGCGCCATTAATAGATGAGCAAACCCCCGCCAAATGAGGTCGTCTGGACGAGGTAAAAGTTACGCACTCTCACCCAATAATAAGGACCCTATCATAGTCCCTGCAACCATATTCGAGATCGAGGTACAACGTATTCTAGTAGACACAGGCAGCTCCGTGGACGTCCTCTTCCTGTCTACTTTTCGAGCCCTCAGGCTCTGTGACAGTCAAATGGACGCGATCGGAGTCCCTCTAGTAGGATTCTCCAGGAAATGCTGTCACACAATAGGAACTATCATACTCATTGTATCTTGGGGACAAGGCCAAATTCAACGGACAGAGTCAGTAAAGTTCTCGGGCGTTGATGCACCCACTCGAACGTATAATGCGATGTGCAGACGACCTTCCCTGCGATTCTTTGAAGCTATCTCTTCCACGATACATTTAAAAGTTAATTTTTTGACACCAACGGGAGTAGAAAAATTCTCAGACAATCGATCATGCCTACCATATAACACCTGTCAATATGAAGGAATATGCATTCCCTTCTTTGAATCCTCCTCCGCAAAAGATCAAACTCGAGACCGCTGAAATGTAACCGATTGAAGAACTAAAGATAATGGATATCTCGGGAGGAGAAGGACATAAGATTGTGGTAGGAACGTCCCTTGACTCCCTGAATGTGCAAGAAATACTTGAAGTCCTGATGAAATGCCAACAAGTGCTCGCGTGGGAAGGAGGACCTCTCAAAAGAATCCCCTCCAAACATTACCAATAGTTCCTCAATGTCAAACCAGACACCAAGCCCATAAGACAAAAGAAGAGGGTAATGGGGGTCCAAAGAAACAAAATCATCAAGTCGGAAGTACAACGCTTGCTCGGGTTATCCTAAATTTGGGAGTTTATGTATCCCCAGTGGCTGGCGAATGTGGTCCTAGTTCTGAAGCCGTGCAGAACATGGCACATGTGCGTTAACTTCACCAACCTAAACAAAGCATGTCCCAAAGATTACTACCCCTAACTAGTATTGACCAGCTATTCGACTTTACAGCGGGATGCGCCTTGCTATCTAGTATGGATGGAGATCAAGGGTATAATCAGATAGTAATGACCAAAACAAGACCAGGACAAACTAGCTTCATCACAGATGTAGGGACCTTCTGTTTCAGACATGAAGGTGCCACGTATCAGCGCCTAGTCAATATGATGTTTGACAAGTTGATTGGGAACACAATGCAGGTTTACATGAACAACATGATAGTCAAGAGCATAAGGGCTGATGACCACGCACGAGACCTCGAAGCATTCATCGTAATGGACCACTTCGACATGAGAATAAACCCTCAAAAGTGCTCATTTGGCATAAAAGGGGGAAAATTCCTAGGTTATATGGTCACCTAAAGGGGCATCAAAATAAACCGCGAGAAGGCTAAGGCGATTGTGGAAATGGTGCAGCTCCAGTCCATAAGAGATGTACAAAAACTCACAGGACAGATGGCCTCACTCAATTGGTTCATCTCACGCTCTTTGGAATTAGGACTGCACATCGACCGGTTCGGTCTGGTTCGGTCACCGGCCGGACCAATAAGCCGAATAATGGATTTTCGATCGATCGAAACCGAACCGTAAATATTTCGATTCGGTTCGGTCGTAAGCGGTTACAAACCGGTTCGGTTCGACCGGTTTTTGATTTTTACCTTTTTTTTTAAACTTCGAACAAACTACTTAGCTACCCTTGGTTTTTGTTTATACTTTATAGTTTACGGTGCATTGTAATTTTGGAGACATTATATAATTAGGGGTCAATATTACACTTTGTGCAACAATATATAAATAAAGTGATTAAAAAGGTAAAAATCAAAAACTATTAAGAATGTATTTTTGCCCCTTTATTTAATAAGAAGGCAAATTATTGCTTAAAATTTTATTTTTTACACAAGAATCCAGTAATCTTCAATAAATACTTATCTAGTTATCTTATATCCATTATTCTTAAAAAAAAAACTATAATGTTAATGTATTTTTGAAATAACCCTACTAACAAACCATAAACAAAGGAACATAGTCACAAACCATAACAAAATTGGCAAATTGCATAAATTTAAACACCTACTAGGTACTAGCAACCCATCAAAAAATTGCATCATCACTTCATCACCAATTCACCATCACCAACGGCAAAATGAGAAATAATCCTTACACTTATCATCCAAACAAATAGAAAAGACCCATAATTAAATATGCAATACCAAATAATTCAAAACTTCGGTGCACAAATAAGCCTAGCATAGGCATAAACCATACCATAATGCTTAAACAATTCTTCGATTAATATAAAACACTAAGCAAATCAAAATATCATAATTCATAAGAAACAATAAAACATCGAAGTATGCCTCCATTTGCTATGGATTCCTTCCCTCAACAGCTCTTTCTCGCCCAACCCTCGCCTCTGATTGGCCTTCAGGCTCCTACGAATGAATCATACAAGATTATACAATTAACAGATAATCAACGAAAAATACAAAAAATGCATTAAAAAAACTAAGTTCACAAGTAAAAGTTCTTACTTTTTCAATAAGACTTAATGTTTCAAAATTTTCCTCAATGGATGTCAAAGGCGACTCCCTTACCAATTTTGTGTACATATCAAGACTTGTGCTGAAAACGGGATCAAAGAGGATCTAAAATCTGAATTAACACGACCTCCAGTACTGAAAACTGATTCAGACGCCACACTTGATATTGACAAAGCAAAGATATCCCGAGCAACCTTGGCCAATATCGGATATCTAGGACTTAGTACTCTCCACCATCCTAAAATATCAAATGTCTTTCCACCTACCACTTTATTGACTTTTTCTGGCCTCTCCTCCAAATATTTTTACACCTCGGTCACTTCATCAAGCCCCATACTAGTCCTTTGCTAAATCAATTTCATCCTATCATTTTATTTTTGCAATGTCCGTTGCTCGGAAGCGCTAAGCTTGTCCATATTGGTTTCTGACATTTGAATATGCGACGAAGAACTAGACTCAGGTGTTTCTGGTGGCATAGGAGCATATGTCTCCTTATACTCGGCATATAGGTTCTCAAGACATAACCTTGCATTCTTTGTCATTCGAATCCCACAATGCATACCATGCATCTCAGTCAATACCAACTCAACATAACTCAACTTCTTGCGAGGGTCTAAAATGACAGGGATGTACATAACATGTTCATATCAGTTTCTCTCCCCCAATATTTCTTAAATTTTTTCTTGATCTTAAGAGCAACCAATATTTAGTAAAAACAAATTTCAAAATATAAAGATATCAATTCCATAAGCTTCTCAATATCTAACTTATTTTACGTAATAAGTAGGCAATTTACTAACCTCAGCAAATTGCGGATCTTCATCTTGTATTGCGTCATCCTTGATCATATTATATACATTCGCAATCTCATCTAGAAAAATGTTTGAGGTCACATACGAGGTACCTGATACGTTTGTTGTAAGGGCATCAAAATATTGTATAACCTTTGACAGTTTTTCTACAGAAAGCCAATCAACCCTTGTTGGTGGCCCAACATCAGCGTATGTGCCCTTACTCCCGCTAAAATCTGCGAGGAATTGAGAATCAAATCTCGCATACCTAAAAAAAGCTTATAAAGTTAAAATTAATAGATTAGAAATTGACATACATAATAACTAATAAGTAAATTTTGAGTCTTGACATGTATTTGTATTCAATACCTATCGAAGGTTGCCTGATACTGTAGTGCAACAACTAACATCTTATACGTAGAGTTCCATCTTGTTGCAACATCTAGCACCGAGTGTAACTTGCATTCAATTTTTTCCTTCTTGTAATATTCACAAAACTTCGCCTCTCTCATAGGTGTCTGTCTAACATACCTCACCACTGCCCTCACCCGATCAATTGACGAGCCACTTTCAGACATACCATCGTGTACCACATCTCATGTGTAGCATTTTACCACCCAAAGGACACATATTTCTCGCACTATATCGTTCTACCAAATATTCTAAACACTTATCATTCGAAGTTGCATTGTCCAATGTGACTGAAAATATTCTCTTGATACCCCATTCATCCAAACAATTCTGAATCATAACCCCAATATCAACTCCTTTGTGACTTGGGCACGAGATAAAATTCAGAATCCTCTTACATAATTTCCAATCATCGTCAATGAAGTGCCTTGCCAAGCAAATATATGTCAACATCTGGTTGGAGGTCCATGTATCAGTAGTTAAACATATCATTATATCAGATTTTGCAAAGTAGGCCTTCATCTTTGCTTGCTCCGATAAATTTGTAAGCAATCTCTTGTAGCTGTCGTTCTTGATATGGTAGCAAACATAGGACAAACTATCATCAAGAATTTTATAAATCCCTCATTCTCAACAAATGAGAAAGGCAACTCATCAATGATAATCATCTCCATTAATGCCCTTCTAATAGCAACTAGATTAAGCTCCCAATGCTTACCCAACTGTTTAGCACCCTCAGGTACATTCTCCCATGTCATTTGCCCTACATACTTATCAAGTTTGTTGTTGGAATTTACATTTGTATTCAAATTTTCCTTACATCCCCTTAGATGATTCGCCATGCTAGATGTACCATTTCTGCTAAAGTCGGCAGCATAGTGTTTTATCTTGCAATGTTTGCAAATTGCCATCCACCTCTTGTTCTTGTCCTAGTACTTGTTAAAATGATTCCACACCCATGAGCGTTCTTTTGTATTTTTTCTCTTTGTCTTTGACTTTGAGGGCTTTGACTGTGATCGTGACCGTGACCTACGTCTACTATCATTTTTTGAACCATGGGGTGGAGGAGGGCCCATTGAGGTGGAGTCGAACTCGGGGTCTGAGAAGGGACTGTATTAGGTACTTCCATCTCCATAGAGTTATCGGAATGATCTGAAGACTCACTATCGACATCTATATGGATATCATC
Source organism: Linaria vulgaris (assembly GCA_948329865.1). NCBI lineage: Eukaryota > Viridiplantae > Streptophyta > Magnoliopsida > Lamiales > Plantaginaceae > Linaria > Linaria vulgaris. The sequence continues at coordinate 15,222,215 of OX415253.1, forward strand.
TGACTTGGATTCTTCTGAATCGCCAGAAGAGCTTGACAAATCCGAATTTTAAAAATAAATAAAAGGTTAGACAATACATAAAGTTTCTTCTCCAAACCAAAGAAAAAAAAAAGAATATTTATTTGAATAAAAATTTACTTCGCATGATAATTGTTATTGCTTATTAATAACAAAGATTAGCAAATATTAGTAATACAATATGCAACCGAGGCAACTGCCAACTAAATTGAATTAATGGATTTAAAATTAAACTTCTTACACATTAGGAATTTAAAGAAAATGTATCGTATTGGAATCACTAATTCTCTGTCAAACACAAAAAAACACATGAATGAATCATCAACTATGTAGTTTAACTCAAAACTAAACTATATTGCCCAAGCACATGAATGAATCATCAACTTTTAGTAGTACTTGATTCACTGATTCTCTATTAGCAGGTGAATAAAAAGCACATGAATGAATGAATCATCAACTATATCAAAGCACGCGAATGAATACTAAAGCTCCAAAGCATAATATCAAATCAATCAATTTGGGCAAAAAATTATTAGGGGTTTTAAAAAATTACCATGTGGTTGAGAAATTGGAGACTTTGATGAATGTTTAGGAGGCCTCATGGAGCAGCGGGACGGCGGAGCTGCACTTTTCTATTTTTTTTTCCTTTCAGCCTTTTGGTAGTCTGCCCGTCAGTTCTCTTCTTTACTTCTCTTTTTCTTTCTTTTTTCTTTTTTTAATTGACATTATTATGGGCTGTTAATTTATTAAAATTCCGGCCCACTTTGAGAATTAACAAAGCCCAACTATCACAAGCCTAAACATTAGAATTATTTAAATCAGTCCATTACTGTTTGGTTTTTGGTTCAGTTTACGGTTGTTCGGTTCGGTCACCAAAAAAACCTAAAATCGAACATTAAAAAAATTGTTGACCGAAATCGAACCGTATACGAACCGGTATAGTTTCGGTCGGTTTGACCAAACCGGCCGAAATCTGCACACTCTTATTTGGAATGCAGATTGCCCTTCTTCAAAATTTTAGCAATAAAGAATTTCTGATGGACTGAAAATGTGCTGAAGCGTTTGAACAACTCAAAGCCTACCTAACCAGCCCCATCCTAGTAAAACCCATTGCCATAGAAGAATTATACTTATATTTATCCGTGGGAGTAGAATCCATTAGTGGCGTCCTCGTAAGAAGCCAAGGCAAGGAACACCTCCCCACCTACTACGTTAGCAAGATGCTCATTCCCACCGAGGGCTGCTACACTCAAATGGGAAAAGTAGGTGTAGCCTTCGCAACAGCGGCCCAAAAACTAATGGCCTACTTTTTCGCCCATCGTATCACTGTCCTCACCTAGTACCCCCCTACGCACAATATTAAACTAGCTCGAAAGGCGCATGCACTTGTAAATTGAGCGAATACTTTATCTAATATGCCCCTCGACAGACAGTAAAGGCGCATGCACTTGTAAATCTTATTGTGGAAATGCATGAAGAGCCTGGCGCAACATCTACTGAACCTATCTGGCTAGTGTGGGTAGATGGGCATCAGCCAACGTACATGAAGAAGCCAAAATTGTATTTCGTGATGACGTCGTATAATGCCCAGAAGAAGTTTTGGATTTTGCAGTTAACTTGAAATTCCACATGTCCAACAATGACACCAAATACGAGGCCCTACTTATAGGACTGCGAATGGCCCCAAAAGTCGACATGAAGAATTTGTCAGTTCGAAGCAACTCACAGCTCATCGTGCAATAGATAAACGACTCATACAAAGCTAAATAGGAGCGAATGAAGAAGTACTTAAAGGCAGTCAATCAAGCCAAGACCCTGTTTGAAAGCTTGGAGGTTCAGCAAATACCTCGAACTAAAAATCGTTATGTAGACGCCCTGCCCAAAATCGCCAGTCAGATATTACCTGTGGCCACTTGAAAAGTCACCTTCCTCACTAGCTTCCTTCCTGAAAGAAACCATCCTCTCAGTGTAGTTTTTTCCATCACCAAATAGCCAAAGACTTGACTGTCTGATATACGCGAGTATATCCTGAAAAGTTCCCCGCTAATGAGAAAACTTTGAAAATATAAGCCGGCGATCGACTCGCTTTGTCTTACGAGAAGGGAACTTATTCTGCAAATCCTACTCCTAACCCTATCTACAATGCCTTGCCCCTGACAAGGACTGACAGGTAATGCATGAAATCCTTGGGAGAAGTTGTAGAAATCATTCGGGTGGAACTAGTCTTGCCTTCAAGACACTCTGACAAGGCTTTGTTTGGCCCACCATGACAACCGACTGCTCAGCTAACACCAACACCAAGAAATGCCCTCAATGTCAGCGACACGCTTCACAAACTCATCAACTTGCGGCACCTTGGGAACCCAATATGGTCCCATGTTCCTTCGACAAGTAGGGAATCGACATTATAGGACCAATGATCACAAACAAAGGACAAAAGAAGTATTTGGTCGTGGTAGTGGACTACTTTACTAAATGGGTCGATGCGGAATCCTTGACACAAATTTCTTTAGGAGCTTTAATCAACTTTGTATGGAAAAATATTATGTGTCGTGGTCCCCATAGCGACTGGTTAGCAATAATGGATTGCAGTTTACAATTAAATATGGTAATCTGGTGTGACGAATGGAAGATAAAACATCATTTCTCCTTGGTGTATTACCCCCAATCCAATGGGTAAGTTCAAGTTACTAATTGTACCCCGCTGAAGAACGTCAAAACCAAACTAGACATTGGAGAGCTTATGTCGAGTCTTGCATATGGCAGCGAAGCTGTGCTGCCATCGGAAATGGTATCCACAACTTGGAGGACTTAAGAGTACGAAGAAGTGTAGAATAGCTCCAACCTAGACCAAGCTCTAGACCTCCTGGAGGAACGAAGAACCGAGTCGTCGCCCAAATGGAACATTACCAAGCTCGCATGGCACAATATTACATCTAGGTCGGGGACCTGGTACTAAGAAAAGTGGAAGTTACGAAGGTCAGTAAGCTTGATTCCAAGTGGGGGACCCTATTAAATCGCCAATATACTAGGCCCCACCACCTATTTAGTAAAGGACATGATGGGAAGAGAGTACCTCTTAACTTGGGATGTAGTTAATCTACGACCCTCCTATGAATGAACGAAATAAAGAAGGGCATGTAGATACTAGGTAAAAACCGAATAAAACGGCCGTTCAATGAAATAAAAGTCATTTCATAAATGTATTATTAGAAAGTACACCATCGGGACAGACGGGGAACCGTATTCTATAAAGTGCCACTCTAAGACCCTCGCCCCTACTTGTAAAAGTCTAGGAAACTATCCCGCAATTCAGGACTATATACACCTCTTAGTTTCGAACTCGATGCTTTTCCTCCCTAATAACGGCCCTACGTTCCTCCGACATCATTTTCGTGGGATTAATCATGATCACCACTGGGACACTTGTGGTCACCTCTCTCGCAGGTCTCTTAGGCACCATTCTTGAACCTCCAAGGAACAAAGAATCACCCTCTTTTTGGCCTTGAGAAGACGAAACTACGGCGAACGCAGGTGTAACCAGGTCCTCTAAAAACCAAGGAAGTGAATGGACCACATCCTTACAGATATTGTAATCCATCAGAAGAAGCTCACTAGCGGCCCGACAAGTACTCTCCCGTTGTGGAAAAGGGATCCTTCGTCCATCCTGCTCGTCCAAAGACTGGCGCAACAACTCGTTAGATTTGGCAGCATGGGCCAAAAGAACTTCCAGCCTTCCTTCCAAATGAGCGGCTTGAGCTTGCTCCACACACAGACGGGAACCCAAGGCTTTTAAATCCTTGTCAAAAGAGCTCTTCAAAGGACCCCAGGGCCTCGAGGGACCCTCGGTGGGATGAGATGCTCGTGGCCCTGATAACATTGAACTATCTGGCCCTTGGGGCGCTGATGAGAAAGGTAGGGTCGAGCCTTCCGCTGGGGGCAAAGGAGTAGTCGTAAACTCCTCCGAAAAGGGATCCAAAGCATGCACGTACATATCGTCCCCTAAAAGAAGGTCGATAAGCTAAAAAACAACACTTAAACTAAAAGAGAAATCAACAACGAAGCAAACGGAAGCTTACAAAACAAATGATAAAGAAAGGAGGGACCTCCCCTGATTCTCGACCCCTCAACCTAAAGAACATACGGCTCCTCCAGCATGGAGGCCACATCGTACAATCTACTAAAAAGGCCTTTGTAGACCAGTTCCTCCTTAGCCGACGAGCAGGTTCGGGGAGGGCACGATTATGAGAAATCCCCCACCTTGTACGTACTCCCCATTCATAGCTAGAGACCCCGCGAGGGCTTACAAAACAAAATACCCTCTTCCAATCTCTATGGGCCCCGACGCTCGAGCCCAATTCTAGAAAAAAATTGAGTCGAATCGTAAGGCATGTAATGAAAAAAAAGGATCAGAGGGGGGCATAAGAGCAAAAAAGCTGCGACGAAACGAATCGGATAGAACTCGATCCCCAGAATAGTGCAACACACAATGGATCCCATCGGGCATCTGAACGACCGAGAGGTTAGTCGACTGGAACAAATTTGAAAAAAGTAAAACACCTCCCTCACCCAAGGATAAAAAAGCCACCTCAACCCACTTTTAATCTGTTCTAAATACACGGTAAGAAAATGAGCCAGGGGATCATAGGCACTTCTCACCCGAAGGAATCACGATATGAAACTCCTCCGTATTCAACATGACCCGCTTGAAAAGACCTTGGACGTCCTCCAACGCAACAATACTCAAAATTGAACCTATATTGCCTCAACCTACGATAGACTAGTGGGAAGCTGAAGTAAATTCAGCCCCGCAGGAACAAGGTGTTCATCCACACCCTATGTAAAGGCCCTCAATATCCCATCAATCACTCGACTCAATGAAAACAAAGTCCTCCTACTCACTAAAGTTGATCTATCCATTCCGTCACTCCCTCTCCCCTGAAGCCTATGAACCTCCATCGGCACTTGAGAGCTCAAAGTTATCTCCTCCTCATCAGACACATTGTCCATCCCCGAAAGAGAATGTGAAAAAATTGGTGAACCTCCAACCGACAAAGAAATTAAGGAGTCAAAAACACTCAAGATGGTAGATCTATCACATGGGTCCGAGGAAGTAGAAAAAAATGAACCCTCAGTAGCCATGGATATTTTAACCTCTCGAATAAAGCAAAAAAAAAAAAAGAGATGTAAAAGCAAGAACAATTATATACTAAGATTGAAGAAGGAAAGTACTAAGAAAATGAAGTAAATATAGCTATTTATAAGCTTCCCCAGAAAACTCCCGCCAAAAAAAAAGGAAGGGAAAGAGAAACTTTTCGGTGCCAAATGGACTGTCTCCTCACACCGCCTGGCCAACGACACCAATGTAGCCAACTACACGTGTCCAATATGACGAACCGTCGCTCAAGTCATTGATGCGTATTTTGTATGTGTTCTGATTTGACCTGAATACACACTCCATCGCAAGTATATAAGTCAAGTAATAATAAAATAGAAAGTTTAGTTACTACCCAAGTATCGAATCCCAAGAGAGTAGATATTTGTAACTTTAGCAATTAAATTGTTGCACGCTCAATTAATAGAATTTCTTTTCTTTTTGCTTTTATCGTTGAAGAAATAAATAAAGACAAATAACTGTAAACTATATAACTAACAACGGAGTATCTAACTAAAATGCTTGAAGCAAGATTAACTAAAGATTGCAATTGAAAACATTTGTAAAATAACTAAAACTAAAGCTAACTAACTAAAACATAATTTAATTGATTGATTGATTGATTCCTATCTAAGGTTGTGAAACAGATTAAGTAAAAGGTATCTAAGAGATGGATTTCATTAATCTCGAATGCATGTACTTCATAGACAAAATACCAGTGACTCTTATGCAAAACGCTATATATTGATGATTGTTTTGTTTCCAAGTTGATCTAGCAAATTAGCCACCTTTCGATGTACTAAAGAGCCCTCTAATCCCTAATGATGTCACACCGTTAAGCACTTTCCCCTCACCAGAATTTCACCATGTCATAGGATCCATACAGTGTCTTAGAAGTGAACTAGAGTTACCAACTATTATTTAGATTCCACAACACATTAATGTCGAAGGTCTAAAGATATATCTGGCTGATCTACTATGCTAGTGTTGCATTAACAATCTCTTGTGCATAATTCATTATAATACAAGGTTGTTCAATGTCACTACTCTGCCTCATAGAAACGCGTGCATCAAAACAAACCAACTAACATAAGCAACAAATAATATACAAAACTAAGTCATCAATAAACATAACCAAACATAGGTTCAAGATGGAACCATATAGGATTAACTACATCCTCCCTCATATACTCGGAGGATTAGCTACTCGTAGTCATATTCAAATCACAACAATTCATCATAGATTATTCAAATAAGAAAAAGACAAAATTAAACTCCTGATTTCCCTATTGCTTTCCCCTACTCTGATTGCTGACTCATCTTGTTCACCTTTTTTTTTCAACTATGATTGTAATTCTAGGAATGGTAGAATCTCTGCTCTCCTAACCCTAGAATGCTCTTGTGAATGTTTGTAAGTGGTGTTTTTGCTTTTGAGAACCGTTCCCTAACTGTTGAACGTAGCCTCCTTTTTATAGTTTTTCTTCACTCTGGTCTTCGTTTTAGGGTTTATTTAGTAAGTTTTTATTTATCGAGTCTTGCATTTAGTTCAGTTTTTAGTTGAAAACTCAACTCTGGGCAAGAAGATACTGACATCTAAGGGATGGACACTTCGCCAAAACAAGGCAAGTGCAAATCGAAGATCACAAAAAAAAAGGGATGGACATTTCGCCAAAATGAGGCAAATGCAAACCCAAAATCCTGAAGAACAAAAAGAGATGGACACTTTGCCAAAATAAGGTAAGTGCAAACCAAAGATCTTGAAAAATAAAGGGAAAGACACTTCGCCAAAATGATGCAAGTGCAAACCCAAAAATCCTGAAGAACGAAAAGGATGGACATTCGCTAAAATAAGGGAAGTGCAAACCTAAAATCCCTAAACACCAAAAGGACTGACACTTCGCCAACGCAAGGTAAATGAAAACCTGATAACCTTGAAGCATTATTGGAGGCTTCGTCCGCACAGGGCAAAAGCAAGCTAATTCACACAATTCGGTTGGGACAAGCACCGACTACGGTAAAGCTCAAGCACAGAAAAATGCTAGCAAACAATAATATGTCACACCATAATAAAGAAAGCAGTGTCAAACACCTAGCCCACAAGGCTAACATATGAAATATGATACAAAATTTAGCCTCACGCACGCTTGAGGAACTAAAGGAACAAGTCTACACGACGAAACAATTAGAAATAAAATTATCCATAATAAAAAACAAGGCAACGCAGCGCCAAACACAAAAGTCTGAAATTGTTCATAAAAAAATGGAAACTAAAACCAAAACGGGCAGGTCTCTGTGTCATCTTCATCATCCTCAGAGGGAGTGGGGGGGGGATATGAATCAGGCAGTGGAGGAGGTGGCAACATACCGAGGGTCACCAAATCCCCTCAGTCCAACAGGCTCGCAAACTCGTTTAGAGAAGTAGCTTCACCGCCGGTCACCACTGGCAAGGGCTGCTGGTCCGGATATAGCGCTTAATTCAGCCACTTGGGGTTGAAACGGTTGTGCATATAACTCGTACTCTGAATCTAACACACCGTCAGCACCTACGACTTCTGTGTGTCTACTATGCTGCACCGGAGACTAATTTCTTGGAAAGTATTACTCTGCAGGAACTCCCTAGCGATTGCTAGCCGCTGTTCTAAGGTAGGGGGCTGCATACTCCCATAAAAAATAAGCATCTAAAGAAAGGCAGACAATATAAAACATGATGACGAGAACAAAGCAAACCTCATTTACGCCGTGTAAATATCCAATACTTTTACTTGCCTCAGTCGCCATTTGCTTCTCAAGGTCCCCCGCGCATGTCTCTAATGTGGTCTTCTCACCCCTCAACTTGTTAACTTCCTCTTAAAGCTTGCAAGCCTTCTCTTGAGCAACCTTCACGAATTTTTGGTCGACATTGGCCCTTGTAGAGGAATCTTTGGCGAGCTGTAGAGCTTTGTCCTTCTCATCCAACATGACTTTATGAGCCTCAGGTTGTTATCTCAAAACTCCTCCCTCAATCATTCGAGCCTAGTCAATCTCTTCTCGTGCATGTTCCAGGCCATAGGACATCACATCAACAACTCCGCCTTGCTGAAAGAGGACAAAAATCACACTTAGAGAAATTGAAAATCGTAACTAAAAGAATTAGAAGAAGAGATCTAATTACCGAATTAACAAGATGAAGCACAAGCCTCTCTAACTCCACCCGCTTCTCGACAAACGTGGAAAATCACGTGGCGAGGCCAGAAATAAACACCTTCACTGCATTTATCGCCTCCTCTTTATTCTGTGTGATCCCGCCAACACAAACTTGGGGAACCCGCGTGGCACCCACTCCAGAGCTCTCCCCGACAGGGGGGCTGAGCCGCCAACTAGAACATCACTGGTTTGGTGCACTCTATGGGGCGCACCGCTGCCAGTCTAGGACCTAGTTTGATGGACCCTATTTCTCCTTGTCATAATAGATTGTTCCACCATGTCTGCAACCTCGACATTGTCAACAGCGGGGACATCAAAACCCCTTTAGATATCATCATCGACATGAGAGGGATAAAACTTGCGATCCCCATCAAGAGGGGCCTCGAACGGGTCAACTGGTGTGGAGGCTTGAGCTGATACCCCAGCCTGTGATGGTCGGTTCTTCCCTTTGGTCTTTCTCTTCCTGGGTGAGGGAACTGCTATAGGAACCGTTTCCTAGGGCGCACCGGCATCCACTTCCAGACCTGAGTCATGTTGGCATGGCGACTCATTATGAATGACTCTGCAAAGGTCAAACATCAGATATTAATAACACTCTTGACAACTCGCAAACCAAAAGCCCAAATAAGAAGAAATCAAGGAATACCGATAGTATCGTCCCCCGTATATAGAACCGGGGACAACTCTCCCAAAGATAGAACCTCATTAGTAACTAAATGCTTAATGTTAAATTGATGATTGGTCACGAGGTTGGCCCTAAAGGTGTTTCCCCACCTCGGACCCCCAACCCCACAGGGAGTTTGAATCTTCGGTATCTCCACCCACTCCTATTGAAATGAGAGAATTCCTTATCCCAACTCTCTTGGATATAGAAATACCTTTTCTTCCAGTTTTTTCCGTACCCCATACGCTCTCTGTTCAAACATTTATGCTTCTTAAGGGCTTTCACGTGGTAAAACCCTTTTCCTTTGTGACCTACCTCGAATAAAACTCATAATTAATTGGGATCGTAAGGAACGATGAACCCTTTCATCACGAGTAAGAAGCCCATTATATGCCCGATTGAATTCGGTGTCAGTTGGCTAGGGACCAAACCTATGGTCTGAAAAATGTTCGTAACATGGGGGGGATGGGAAACTGCAGACCGTTGATAAGTTGCCTTACAAATACCGTAAGGAACCCCGCGGGTCTGGTGTGGACCCTCTGTTGTCCACTCTCGAACTTAACCTTGTAGGTCACACCTATATTGAAAGTCCTTCGCAAATAGGCTCGACTATATTGCAAATGTGAGACATAGTCTGTATACTCCATATCTGCAGGCTCCGCCTCATCATCAGAGTCGTTAACGTGCCTCTCATGTGCTCCGTCTGACTCACTTTTAGACCGGTTGTCAACAACGTCAAGTAAAGACTCACCGTCCACCCGTGGTTGGGCGGTAGGACTCTGATCCCCTAACGAGCTACTTCCCCCATCTTCAACATCATCTCGGCCCGAAGAACCACCCCCCGCTGGATTAATATCTATGCCCTCTGTATTGGGAGCCCTCATTGACCTACTCGGCTCGGTATTGGAAAAGCTATTCCGGTCACTTCTGAGACCTAACCAATCCTTCAGATCACGGCTCCCAAATGGGGGGACGGGGGGGGGGCATATTTTGAAGCTAGTTAAAATCTATTTGGATCACGTCTCCCAAATAACGGGCATATTTTGAAGCCATATAAAATCTATATGGCAACCGATCCTTCGGATCACGGCTCCCAAATGAGGGGCATATTTTGAAGCCAGATAAAATCTATTTGAGAACCGATCCTTCGGATCACGTCTCCTAAATGGGGGGCATATTTTGAAGCCAGATAAAATCTATTTGACAATTGACCTTTCGGATCACGGCTTCCAAATGGGGGGAGGAGGGGCATATTTTGAAGCTAAATAAAATCTATTTGGAAACTAATTCTCAGAATCATGGCTCCAAATGGGGGGAGGGGTGGGGGGCATATTTTGAAGACACCAAATATTGTAAAATTTGGAACCCGCTCTTGAATCAAGATCGACTCTCAAATTGGGGGGACTATATTGTGGGGGAATTTTAGGTGGCCCAGAAATGAACTGAGCCGACCTGTTGTGCTTAAGCCCCAAAACAAGAGAGTCGAACCGGTCAAGTTTGACTATTTTCAAGACAGTCAAACGTGTCTCGTTCGATTGATAGTGCTCGTACGTAGAGCGGGTCCTGTGGACCGTATATATACCCTGTTTCCCGATATTTATGCCACGCATTCATTACTCTTCACCAACCCATATCAATCGAACACTCATGTTCGACTGTTCGACCGTTCCTCGGTTCAACAATTATTTGAACAAGTTCGATTGTTAAGCATCACCACCACCCGTTCGAGAGTTATCTGTATTGAACCATGATAGGTTCGATTGCTAAGAAGTTCGAGAGTTTCGAGAGTATCGAACCTATCACATTCGAACATCCGAAGTTCTGTCCGTTCGTGACTATCTTAATCATTATAAGCTAGTTAAACGTGTATAAGGTGTTCCAGACTAAGATGGTTTATTCATTGTAATATGCTAGCATATTTTGGTTGAGTCAGGCCCACTTATACTGTTTTCTCGGTGTATTGTAACCCACAAGAAATAAGACCAAAATACACACAAAACATAATTTTCACATCCGTAGAATAAAAATGAATACATTACTTTAAACTAAAGAAATAGTCAAATTTTTGTGTTGACAATAAGTCTCTACGTTTGATGGATGGGCATTATCATGGTTTGTCCAGCTGAAAACCACGACGATTGAATTAATTTCATATTGCCTAATCCATACTAACAAAATATATGTAGGATCGAGACATTCAGTCAAAACATCTTTCAAGTTCGATTGCTATCACACCATCATTCTCCAACCGTTCTGGTGGCATTTATTCTATAGGAACATTACGTGCCGGAAATTTCCAAAATGCCTCATGCTAGTTGTTAATTCCCAACTTTTGCGATTTGTATTGATTGGAATTCACAAGAAACCAAAATACAGACGATTTTCCACTAATAGAGATTCCTCGCAAATCTCATCTAAGATATTACGTTCTTTGTGATGATAAGTCCATTGTTTCTTCTTTTTGTTGGTTCATTATATTAAGGAATAGTTTGATGGGAATAAATTAGTAATTCACCTTCGATTCGGAGGTTATCATGTACTTTTGAGTTTTGAGTAGAGTATATTGTTATTAATTTTTTTTTTATATTTGATAATGCATCATTAAATATCCGCTCAATATACAAAGCATACTCTGAAACCCTGCGCGAACGAAAGATCCGACAAGCTAGAGAAACGATGCTCACAAGAAGTCCTCAAAAGACTTTTTCAAACTCAAAGATAAGAACCAAGACACACGCCATCTTCCAATAAAAAAGCAACACCTTGACTCTGCATTTGCCACGCGTCCGCCAGACCTTCAGCCACGTGAAACGAATATACACTAGTTAAATCAAGAAGGACTCACATTCATTTGATGTGGCCTACTCCCATTCGCCAAAGAAAACATACGAGCCTATGCCTCATGCCTATAAAAGGGCCTCCATGGCCGCAAAGAAAAGAGGGACCTTGGAATCACTTAGGTGACATGAGGCACATTCCGACCACATATAAATAACCCCTTCGTAAATAGCAGGGTCCTTTTCGACCTTATGCAAGAAATCCAATTCTTCGGAAACCACAAAAATAATAACACCCTCTTAAAAAAAACTCTCCTTGAATAATAAATTTACACACATGACAATAAATATCATCAAATGTGAGACGACCGCGCCCCATGAGCCATGCTCCGATCCGAGTTGGTTCAATGGTGGCCAACCACTTTCTCCAACCTAAAATAAAGCGCAACTCATATGAAATGGTATCACTTGTTCAGAATAAAAAACCATACATGTTTTCTATAATATAGTTTGATATATACAGCGGATGTCTTGATATTAAAAATAATGTGACTATTTTAATGTTTATGCACTAGTAACAAAACATGAATATTTCTAAATGCACGCTTGAACAATTATTCACTTGACCCATGCTGCCATTTTGATTATTATCCTGAGGAATCGACAGAAGAAACGAGGAATAAGTCTTTAATGACTTAGTAAGATTCATATAAAAGAAGTGGCAATGCAAGAATTAATAGTGATTCAATTGATATATTTCAAGGAGCGATTTTACCGATAAAAATAGTTTAACAAGGTAATTTGATGAAGCGATGGTACCGGAATATTCTGGAAATAGTTTATGAACATGTGGGTGAACAGTAAACCAATCCAACCTTATACTTTCAAATACTACCTTATACCTCCCGGCGAGGAGCAACCTCGCAAACAAAATAGGCGACATGCACGAGTACATGCTGATCCAACACGCGTGTTACAGCCAACTCCTGACTACAAGCGGCGCCCAGATAAATGGATATCAAGCAAAATTACTTAAACCGACAGTTCTTATTCCCCGATAGCAAATCGACTCAGTCCCTGAGGCCAAGTTTCCAAAGGCGTCCCAATGGGTAATAAACAAATAAGCTAGTAAACTGGATAATATCCGTTGCTCCTTGAGCTACATGTCCCGAACATAGTTCGTTGCTATTTGCACAATTTAAGAACCAGCAGATGAGATAATTGACGAATTACCATGATTATGAATTAATATGTGATAAATAATTAATGGTTGAGTATGATTTAACGATGAGTAAGGAAATCATGTTATGAGACGAGATGAGATGCAAAATTAGGAATACGGTGAATAATATAGGTTGTTCGTGATTTGGTTATAGAGGAATGTCTTTTTATCAAGTTTCTCAGGCCGGATGCCAAACTGGGCTAGAACAAAATCAGAAATCGAACCTCACTTGTGACAGTAACTTCTTGTTCGGGAAATTCTGCGTTGTCTCCTAAATAAATTTAAATGTGTTAATAAATCTAAACTAAATAATTAATTTTTATAGCTTGTTGTAATTTCACTCATGTTCTTTTTATTTTTAATATTTGATTACAACCCAATCCAGAAATAGAGATAGGAGAAATAATTACATATGAACTCGGTGCTTGCGATTTTACCGTAAATATATAGTTTTTAATAACATCGGATGAACCATTTAGGAATAACTATTTTATTTTAAGGTTGCCTATTAGCTATAACATAAATAAACTTTTATATTTTAACATGAAACTTGTACCTAATAATTTATTGAACTTTCCTAGGATTACTACCTATTAACAATACCACATTGTTACATTTAAAATGAATCACAAATATATAAATTCGTAGAATTAATTTAGGATGAAACTTAAATATCAACTTGAAAACAAGGTTATAACCTAGATCATAGCACAATTTCAACACCTTAAGAGAATTTAGAGAAATTAAGCATGAATATGTTTCCTACTATATGCAATTAAAAGAAAAATCATAATTAATACCCATCCTTGATTAAGAATTATAACAAATGAGTTTTAAACTATTTTCATGACTTACTTAAGTGCTACACATGGCCAATTTAAGATTGATATCATTATGCATAAGTTAATTTGAAGAATGAAAAAAGATATGATATTTAGGGCTAAAAATGGTACGAAGATTGAAATTGCCTTAAATCAACCCTTTTAATCAATTGTGATTCCAAATATTTTTGAGGGCTTTTGTTCTAAACACATGTATGAAGGTGTGTACAACACAATTTTCAAAAATATTAAGATTTGATATGTTTTCTCTATTTTTCGAGTGTAGGGGCAAAATTAGAAATTTCTGGCAGTACGAGTTTTGGGGTCTTTTGGGTTGAAGATGAAAATAGAAAATTATGAAACAATTGTTTTCCAAACTAGAACACAAAAATAAAGAAGTCGTATTTCATGAATTTTTGGCTGAATCGGTTTAGTTTGGGCTGTAAAAATTATTGAATAATGGGTGATTATCTACATTGCACGAACAAGGATACGTGGACACGTAATATCAGACAAGATACGGATACGAAGATACGAATTTTTTCAAAATCACATATTGAGATACGTTAACGGGGCAGGTGTAATAGGGCGATAGTCTTGTCTTTTAGTTATATGGATAAATCAAATATTTAATATTAAAAATTATATATGTATAAATATTATTTAAGTAAATATATAAAATAATGAATATTAAACGCTTATAAAATTCAAAAAATAATCAACATATAGCCATATAGAAATATTCACCATTCCACAAACTCAAATATTAATTGATAAATATGTTCAACACGAATATTACAAAGTTCATAATATAACAACGATAAATATTGCAATAGCTTATTTATTATTAAACAACATCATCAACAAACAAAACCAACTCAAAGTTTCATCAAGTTAAAAGTGAAAATGATGAACTATTATATGAGTTAAATGAATTAATGAATTAGAAAATTGCATTTTGGTGTTTGTAGTATAAATAAATTACTTTTTCACCCCTAAAATTTTAAAAAACAATAAATAATCTATTTTATTGAGGACACGTATCGGATACGCCTTAGGATAGTATCTGTTACGCATTCGATTTATTAAAAAATAATATTTAAATATGATACGCCACGTGACATATCCAACACGTATCCGAGGCATATCTGAGACATATCCTTATCCGTTTAGTATATATGGAGACATTTTCGGAGTATCCGTGCAACGTAGGTGATTATTTGTAGGCGGAAATTTTACTTTAATCATTAATTTTCATGTCCCACCATAATTTTTTTATGATAAATCACAAAAAATCTAAATTCAATCATGCTCTTACGATGTCAAGGCTTAACTCATCAATTAATTAATTGCATATCAATTGTTCAAATTAAAAAGCCGCAACTTGTCCTTACGAGATAAAAGTAAAGCTCACGTGAACTTCACCATTGTCATCCCCTTCATTGTGGTGGAGGCTCTTGGACTTAAGATGGTTCACTCCTTCTGGTTGGAGCCTATTGTGCTAGAGGCTCTTGGACTTTTCTAAACTTGTCAATATCTTCCTTATGTGTTGATTAAACATTCTTTGCAAGACTCTCATTGCCTCTAACTCATCTATTCTATTACAAACACAACTACATAAACACCTTAGACCAGTACTCTGTTGGGGAATAAAGTAGTAAATTTTGGAAAATTTGCCTTAAATAGCAATCTAGATAGCTAAATGATAACGCCAACATTGCAGTTCATGATTTAGCTCAAAGAAATTTTGACCAATTGGTCATTGAACTTAACCTTCCGCCTTGTTATCATTTTTTTTATGTGGGAATCCGCAGTCGCTACCCTTTGGGTGCGCATTAGGTAAACCCGCGATTGACGCAATAGCCTACAAACCTCGCCAACCGAACAAAATAGATTTCAGACTTGATTTGTCTTTGAATATTATTACTATTGTGATTAACAAAGAGAAGAAAAATTACACTAAAAGGATTTGAAATGATTTAATCTGAAACATATCCAAAAATACATTGTTGAACTCTTGAAGTTGAGCAAACATTAGAATATAAGAACAATCAATATTATTATTATTATTGGTAGGACAATTTTATCTGGTCCAAAATATCTTTTGTGATTGATTCTGTTAGTTTAGCAAACATTATAAAATAAAAAAACAAGCATTATTATTATTATTATTATTATTATTATTATTATTATTATTATTATTATTATTATTATTATTATTATTATTACTTCTGTTAGGACCAATTTCTCTGGTCCAAAATATCTTTTGTGATTGATTATGTTTTTATAAGAAAAGTTGTGATTCATGTTAACTTCAACATGCTCTTGCAGATTTGAGTACAGATGATCGAGGATCGACTATTTACGAATATCCACTAGCGAGTTGCAATAATCTCTCAATTTAATAGTTTCAACTACGGATTCAGAAGTTTTTGCTCAGCCTTATAAAACCATAAAACTCAAGCATTTGAAGATTAAGCTTTGTAATAGTAGATACCAACTGGTTTTACTGTGTACCTTGTATAGCATCACAACACTTGTTTTATTTAAAAAAACTTCAGGTCGAAGTTTTCTAAACTCGAAAGAATTATTCGATATAGTGATTCTATAGTTATTTTATAGTGATTCTGTAGTTATTTTAGAGTAATAGAAGGGAATTTAGATTACTATTTAATTGAACCCTATGGCCATAAATCTCAAAACAATATAAGAGCTTTGAAGTGTGTTGGGCGAAAGCCTGGTGGACTAGATCTAGTTAGAACAAACCATATAAAATTTGTGTATTTCGTTCATGTTCTTTTCACAATGTATTTTATAATTGCAACTTCTCTATTGTTACAACAGTTAATAAATTACAAACTAAAGCAGAGTAACTTCTCACAATGTTGAAATACATGTATTTTGGTCTTATTTCGTCATGGTAATAGAACACAGTAATACAATACAATGGGAATATAAATAACCAAAATAATGTTAATCCACTTGAAATAACCGGACTAACTTTGTCCGAAACACCTACTATCTATTACAGATCTTACACTGATTTAAATACAAGAATAACACTAAATATGCAGCGCATCGAATGACTGTTGTTCGATACGCGCCTCGAATGGTGCCGGTTCGATGCCGAGTCACTGCTATATAACCTTCACAGTATGCTATAACGTATCGAATCTTGCTTCGTGTCGAATCGAAGGACGTATCGAACAGAGGAACGTGTCGAATGGCTAGATTCGATGTGGTCAGGTCACGACTTAGGTTCGATACCTTCTGAATGCTCAAAACCATCCTATATATAGCAGCTTGCACTGTGGGGTCCGAAGACAGCTGTAAAATACGCATCGAATCATATCAATTCGATGCGCATATCGAATCATACCTATTCGATGCGCTGACGATATCGAATGGGCTTGATTCGATACGCTAATGGGCCGGCCCAAGCCTTTTGCCGACCCAGTCCTAAAATACCCCCATCACATAGTCCCCCCAGTTTGGGAGACGTTAATAGAATAATGACGACTTCCAAACTCACAACATTCTCTTATTAAGAATTTTTGGGCATCGAATTGTAGCAATTCGATGCGTGACATTATGGGTACTGAATCGTGAGTCGTTCGATGCGCACCTCGAATTCTGAAAATTCGATGCGTCCAAAACAGTTCCGGCCCACGGGCCTATATATAAGGGACCACATGTCTGACATTTCTTGTTTTTATCCGGAGAAAAATTTTTGTTTGCTTCTGGACCGCATCGAACGCAGCCTGTTTGACACGGAGCGTATCGAATCAGAGATATTCGACACGTTAGCAATTATCTATATTCATAGAAAAATTAGTAGAGTTATATTATTAGGCTGATATGGCTCGTATAAAATCTCGAAGCCGCAGTAAAATTGTTCTATCCCCTGAGAATATTCATGCTGCTCAGAGAATGGTCGAACCAAACGAGCAAAATGAGCCCTCAGGTGCAGGTCCATCGAATCGACCTTCACCAAATCCTTCTACCATAAGGCTTGGAGGTATTAGTGCAGGCACTCGGGTGCCATTAGTGAGTGACTTTGAATGTCACGAAAATTTCGCTACAAGGAGATTGGTGATAACTCCGACCGATACCGGTGGACGCATTAAAGTTGGCACCAACCGCCAAATTCAGATAATGGAGGATATTGATGCAGAAGACGAAAAAATCGCTGGCAATTTGGCGAAGTTCAATGCAGCTCATCCCAATTTCAGGGAAAGACGTAATGTAGAAACAGCGAGTTCTTCCCACTCAACCGATGAGACATGGTATGAAGCCGCTAAACGAAAATCAGAGGAGAATATATCCGCTCGCGAAGCTCAAAGCATACCTCCACCCAAGAGGCCTCGACCTTCAGGGAATCCAAGACCTGCTCCGCCTGGAAGCCTTAGTAACTACGATTTTCTCAATGATGAAAACTCAGAATCATTGAGTGCCACATTGGGCGGATATCGACTAAGAGAGGAGCAAGCTGGACAGATTATGCGAGGTTTGTGGCCGCAGTTAGATCGTCAAACCACAATTAACCGGTTGGGGTACCAAGGTTTGGCTCGCTTCGGGCGCCTTTTCGTTGCTGCTGTCACCTTAGCCGTTTATCGGTTATGCAGAGAGTATAGCGGGCTAGCTGGTGTGCAAAATCAACACAACGTTGTTGTCGACAATTTACGTACCGCCATTAATAGTGGAAAACACAGTCGCCAAAATACCCTGAAACGCGCTAGGGAATCAGAATCGAAAGCATCTAAGGCCACCCGCGATAAGCATGACGCCGAAGTGAAGGCCAAGAAAATCGAAGAGGACGCAAAAGCTTTGCGTGCTGAAATTGATACGCTGAAAAAGGATAATGAATCCCTAAAACGCGTGAATCGCTCTCTCGCGGCTTCAAATACTGATGCTGAAAATGCCATTTCCAACTTGCGTCATCGAATTCAGTATTTGGAATCTGAAGAGTATAGATGTGCTACTGCTGAAGAATTTATGCAGAGTAATGCATATAAATTTCTGGAATTATTACGTGGTGCTACTGACATGCAGTATGGAATGGACGTATGCGTTGGCCAGATTGGACATCTTGGATATCTTGGGGAAGGTTTCCGCAATGACATGCTTGATGTAAGGCGTAACGCAAAAATGGAAACCCCCGAGGCTAATAATGATGATGACGATGATGAGTTACATACACCTCGTTCTGGTGACCCATTCTACACCGTGTGGCGTGACCGTAAAAAACCAAAGAAATCCCATTCAAGCCCCTCAAAATCCAAATCACCTCGCGCTTCTAAGGGTAAAGAAAAGATTTCTCCCAACACTGTTTCGGGCGATTTGGAAAATGTTAATAGGGTTGTTCATGATGTTTTTGGTTCGAGCGATACAGAGCCAGAATTGCCACCGAGAATTTCTAGATCTACAATTCTTCTTAGAAGTCCTCCTAAAGCAGCTGGTCTAAGATCTCAGGACCCTACAATTCCGGCTAAAAGAAATAAGGGGACCAGTATGTCTAAGGCCTCAGGTCCCTCAACAGTCTTACCGGTTCGAAAATGTTCTGCTCAGAGTGACTTGGCTCCCGTGCTGGATAATAAAAGGGGTGATCCAGAGTTACCAATTAATCTACAGTATACCATTTCTCCCAGTAGGTATCAACTCGAAGATCCTGCGGATAGAGCCAAAATCGTCTTGCCTGACAATTGGGCACAAACTGAGGAATTAATCCTTACAGAAGATCAGATTCAGGGCAATTGTGCCAATTTTGCACGTTCAATGGGATTGGTTCTTCGTGAGGAGTCCCCCCATTCATCGGAAGAGTAGCAATAGTTAGGCTACTTTATTTTGTGGTTCTTAAGTTCATATTTTGTACCAAACCTTGTAATTTGTAAATGGTTGCTTTTTCAATGAAAATGACTCAACCGTTTGACATTATCTGCTTTTTGGTACGCATTCATTCGTTACATGGTATTTACAACGTATTCGATACTCGATATTCATCAATATGCTTGTTGTTGTGATTTTGCCAAATTAATATCCTACCTTCGTTTGCAGTAAGATTATGAGCCTTTTGAGTTGTGACTGTTTTTGTTAGGGTAATATTGTTTTACCTAATTGACATGCGTGCAAGGTGGAGCATTTTGTGCCTTCTTACCTCACCGTCATGTTCTTCTTTCTGACATGCGTGGGTGGACCACTTTGGGCCTTCTTACCCCTCCGTCATGTTCTTCTTTCTGACATGCGTGGGTGGACCACTTTGGGCCTTCTTACCCCTCCGTCATGTTCTTCTTTCTGACATGCGTGGGTGGACCACTTTGGGCCTTCTTACCCCTCCGTCATGTTCTTCTTTCTGACATGCGTGGGTGGACCACTTTGGGCCTTCTTACCCCTCCGTCATGTTCTTCTTTCTGCATCATTTAACAAATAAAGATTTTCAGTTAATAATACTTTCTAAACAGAATCAACAAAAATGTGTGTGTAAGAAACATATATTTAATGAAAATCCTTCTATTTATGCATAATAACGCCTGAGATGTTGCACATTCCACGGGCGTTTCTGTTGAACTCCTCTTAGAGTCTCCAAATAATAATATCCTCGTGAACTTGCTCGTGTGACTCTAAAAGGCCCTTCCCATTTTGGTTCAAGCTTCCCGATATGCTGTTTGGCTGCAAGGCTTCTAAGAACCAAGTCTCCTACTTCAAAACTTCTGAACTGGACTCTCTTATCATAGCTTTTGGCCATTGAAGCTTTATATGCAACAGTACGCTGATAAGCATCGTCTCTTGTGGATCCTATCATATCCAGATCCATCTGTCGCAACCTGGCTGATTGTTCCGGATCGTAATCAGTGATTCTGCGCGTTGGCATACCTATTTCCGCAGGCAAGACTGCTTCAGTACCATAGACAAGAACGAAAGGGGTTTCCCCTGTCGATGTCTTCAGAGTCGTCCTATATGCCCATAATATTCATTGAAGCTCTGCTGGCCATGTTTTTCCTGTAGCTCTGACTCTCCTTTCAAGATAATCCTTCAATGTTTTGTTAGTGGATTCTGTTTGGCCATTGGATTGTGGGTGATATACCGACGTGAGATTGTGTGATATCTTTAATTCCCCAAACCACGATTTAATGTGCTTTCCCGTAAATTGCGTTCCATTATCACACACAATGGATCTGGGTATGCCGAATCTGCATATAATGTATTTCCAGATGAACTCGATCATGTTATTCTCTGTGATTGACGTTATAGGTTCCGCCTCGACCCATTTTGTATAATACTCCACTGCCACTATTAGATATCGTTTTTGGCCTTTACCCGGTGGAAACGGACCAACAATATCAATTCCCCATTGATCAAAAGGACATGCCACGTCGATTGGTTGCAGTGGACGTGCCGGTCTGTGAATAAGGCGAGCATGGTATTGGCAACTGTCACATTTTCTCGAATAAGCTGTTGCATCTTTACGTAGAGTTGGCCAGTAATATCCTTGACGTAATATTCGTTGAGCTAATGCTCGGCCCCCGGAATGATTTCCGCAACTACCTGCGTGGATCTCTTCCATGACATATTCAGCTTGCGTAGGGGTCAAACATCTTAACAACGGTCCTTCGAAAGACCTTTTATACAGTTCCCCATTACTGATAGTGAACATGTAAGCCTTGTAACGCATCCTGCGTTGGGCATTCGGATCCGCTGGTAAAATGCCCTGTTGAAGATAAATCATAATTTCATCCTTCCAAGACGTTTCCTCTTGTATTGTTAATACAAACTCCACTCTGACTTCTGTTGTGATATATTTTGATTTTCCAATTGAAGGTTTGTCAGCAACCATAAGTGTGATTCTTTTTTCTGCCAAAATTTCTGAAGAACTTGCAAATTTAGAAAGTGCATCTGCTTTGGCATTGTCGTCCCTGGGGATTTGAGTTATATCAAAGAATTTGAACCTCTTCGCCAACTCTTTAACTTTTGCAGCATATAGCTTCATAGTTTCCTCATGTGTTTCATATTTTTCGGAGAAATGATTTGCCACCAAAAGCGAATCGGTGAACACATCTAGATGTTCGATGTTGAGTCCTAATGCCATTTTAATCCCTGCAATTATTGCTTCATACTCAGCTTCGTTATTTGTCACCATGTAATTCAAGTTGATGGCAAATTCAAATTCCCTCCGTTCTGAGGACAGAAAATGTATTCCAATTCCCCCCCCCCCCCCCGTGAGTTGTGGCAGATCCATCAGTATGCAATATCCATGTCGTCGTTGCTCTACTGGTTCCTTCTTGGTTTGATATAGAAAATATACAACACGCGGTCTCCACTACACTGTTCCCCAGGGTTTCGGCCATGAAATCTGATAGGGCTTGCGCTTTGACCGCGACTCGCGGCTTAAATTCCAACCCAAACTCACTGAGTTCAATCGCCCATTTCACCAGTCTACCAGAGGTTTCTGGTTTCGCCAATACTTGCTTCAATGGTTTGTCAGTCACCACAGTAATCGGATGAGATTGAAAATACGGTTTCAACTTTCGAGCTGTAACAACAATCGCCAATGCAAACAGTTCTATCTCCAAATAGTTTCTCTCCGCCCCCTGCAGTACTCTGCTTACATAATGTATTGGTAGTTGCTGAGCTCCTCTCTGTTTAAGTAGTACTGTACTGATTGCATTTGCAGATACTGCCAGATAGAGATACAACATTTCATTCTCCTCTGGTTTTGCTAACAACGGTGGGCTTACCAAATATTTCTTCATTTGCCTAAAAGCCTCTTCACATTCCGGAGTCCAGATAAAATTTTTGTTCCGTTTCATCACTTTAAAGAAAGGGAGGTTCTTTTCGGCAGATGTTGATATAAATCTTCCCAAGGCCGTCAGGCGGCCCCACCAAGCATTGTACGTCTCTCACCGTCCTAGGTGAAGGCAAATCCAATACTGCTTTTATTTTATCCGGATTAGCCTCGATTCCTCTCTTATTTACCACATATCCTAGAAACTTTCCAACCGTCACTCCAAAAGTGCATTTCTTAGGGTTTAGTTTCATTCCATATGTCCTCATTATGGTGAATGCCTCATCCAGATGTCGCACATGTTCATCAGCTTTAAGGCTCTTTACAAGCATATCGTCAATATATACTTCCATTGACTTCCCAATTTGATGGTAAAACATTTTAGCCACCAACCTCTGAAATGTTGCTCCCGCATTCTTTAATACGAAAGGCATCACCCTATAGCAGTATACTCCGGTATCAGTTACAAATGCCGTTTTACTCTGATCTTGCACTGCCATGAAGATTTGATGAAAACCACTCTTTGCATCCATCATACTCAGTAATGCACATCCTGCTGTAGAATCTACTAGTAGATCTATCCGCGGCAAAGGAAATGGATCTCTCGGGCAATGCTTGTTTAAGTCAGTATAATCCACACACATTCTCCATGTTGCTTCCTTCTTTAAGACCAACACAATATTGCTTAACCATTCTGAGAATCTTATAGCGTAAATATGTCGAGCTGCTAAGAGTTCCTGCACCTCTCTCTCGGCTGCTTCATTCTTTTCTTTGCTGAAATTCCGCTTCTTCTGCTGTATCGGCTTCGCACTCTTATCCCCTGAACAATGATTCTCGAGTCTATCCCCTGAAGGTCTGAATCAGACCACGCAAATATATCTGAATTACGGCGAAGACAATCTACCAAAGCTGCTTCTATCATCCAGTCCATTTCTGCTCCAATCTTGATTACTTTTTCAGAACTTTCTTTGAAAAGCTGTACGATTTTGAATCCTCCCAAAGGTTCCATCTTGCATTCTTGCCATTGCTTCAGCAACTGACTTTCTATTTTATCTTGCCCCTGTTTTTTAGGCTCAATCATATCTTGCCTCGGATCTGATTTTGTTCAACTTTTTCTCTGTTTGCTGTTTCTCAACCACATTCAAGTGCCTTTTATGCGTCATCCTAGCTACTCTATCTAAAAAACAGTGTTTACGGTGTTCCCACAGACGGCGCCAATATTTTGGTCTTATTTCGTCATGGTAATAGAACACAGTAATACAATACAATGGGAATATAAATAACCAAAATAATGTTAATCCACTTGAAATAACCGGACTAACTTTGTCCGAAACACCTACTATCTATTACAGATCTTACACTGATTTAAATACAAGAATAACACTAAATATGCAGCGCATCGAATGACTGTTGTTCGATACGCGCCTCGAATGGTGCCGGTTCGATGCCGAGTCACTGCTATATAACCTTCACAGTATGCTATAACGTATCGAATCTTGCTTCGTGTCGAATCGAAGGACGTATCGAACAGAGGAACGTGTCGAATGGCTGGATTCGATGTGGTCAGGTCACGACTTAGGTTCGATACCTTCTGAATGCTCAAAACCGTCCTATATATAGCAGCTTGCACTGTGGGGCCCGAAGACAGCTGTAAAATACGCATCGAATCATATCAATTCGATGCGCATATCGAATCATACCTATTCGATGCGCTGACGATATCGAATGGGGTTGATTCGATACGCTAATGGGCCGGCCCAAGCCTTTTGCCGACCCAATCCTAAAATCCCCCCATCGACATGATAAACAAAATGATAAGATATTCTGCGATTGAATTGAAGATGGATAATTGAGAGAGACGAGAAAAGATAATATATGCGCGTTCAATCGATTGTGGTTTTTATTCAGTTCATATTATTTATTGAGATAAATCAAATGAAATGTCACGTGAGATTTTTTGTAATTTAGTTCGTTAGGTCAATTATTCAGCGCTTCTAGAAGAATATAAAGGTGCCGTTGGCATCAAGAAGCCTATCATGCCGATTTTGAATTCAACAATATTTTCTTTTCTTTATTAAAAAAAATATGAAAGAAATTACCGCAACTCGTATCGGATCAATGCGTAGGCTTCTTCCCCAGCAAGTAATTTGACCGTAAGCATATATACTGTCATATACATATAAAAACGCGTCAAATACAATCAATTGTTTATTATTATATAGTAGTTTATATATATACTGTGAAAAAACAAAAGGCACCTGACAAATTGGAGGCAACATCAGGAGCATGCACGACGGCGGCGGCGTAATTTGTCTAGATTTAGGCAAATTAAAGGTGCTAACACCATTAGGGCGGGGCGCTAAAGGCGTGGTGTTCCTAGTACGTACCGAAAAGGAAGAATTGGTTGCTCTGAAAGCCATCTCCATCGAGAAAAATGACGAGTACAGAAGAATCTGGTTCGAAAGAGATGTGTTGAGCTGTTTGAATCATCCCCTGTTCCCTAAGCTTCATGGAGTTGTGGTCACGGATAAGATCGTCGGATACGCCATTGATTACTGCTCCGGTCGAGATCTCAATTCTCTCAGGAAAAAACAAACCGAGAAAATGTTCTCCGATGACATCATCAGGTAAATAATAATAATAATAAATAATTAATCTCGATCGAATTATAATAATTAATTTCTTCTAATAATCTTTTTTAATTTGTTTCCTTCCATTCCAGGTTTTACGGTGCCGAATTGGTAGTGGCATTGGAGTATCTGCACAGTTTGGGGATTGTGTACAGAGATTTGAAACCTGAAAATGTGATGGTTCAAGGAAACGGACATTTGATGCTGGTGGACTTCGATCTCTCCGCCAAACTCGCCGCCGCAAATTCCGATTCAAAGAGGTTATTCCAGTACTCGTCGCCTGAATCTTCTTCACTGAGTTATTCCACCGACTCTAACTCCTCCGTGGAGAAATCTAAATCTAACTCCTTCGTGGGGACCGAAGAGTACGTGGCGCCGGAGATCATTTTAGGCAACGGTCACGATTTCGCCGTCGATTGTTGGTCTCTCGGTGTCATGCTTTACGAAATGCTCTACGGTGCCACGCCGTTTCGGGGCGCTAATCGGAACGACACGTTTCACCGGGTTGTAACGAGAGCCCCGAATTTGACGGGTGAACAAACGCCGTTGAGGGACTTAATTGGAAAATTACTGGAAAAAGATCCGCGGAAGAGGATTTCTGTTGGTGAAATCAAGGGCCACCGTTTCTTTAGTGGGGTTGATTGGGAGTTTATTACGGATTTGCCCCGCCCGCCGTTTATTCCGGAGTTGACGGACGTTGAGGGCATGGTAGGGAATAAAGAAATTGACGTGGAGAGATATGTTGAAGAGGTGTTTAAAGTTGGCGACAATAGTCAAGAGAAGAGGAATAAAGATGCGTGGGATGACAGTAACCATCCCACCCTAATTCAAAATGACAATTTTTTGATCTTTTGATATCAACTGACATGTAATGTAAGTAATCAACACTTTTATTAGATATATCTAACCATATTCCGATCTAAATAAATTGAGCTATATTTATTTTCTCTATATATATTGTTTGTCGTTATCTTTTTTTATATTAAAATAACCACATGGCACATTAAAACAATAGGCGATCTATATTCCAAATTGTAGGTGAAACATAATTATTTAGCCCTTTGAAAATGTTGTGTAATTCTCTAATCTCTATGTGTGTGTAAACATACATAATTATAGCTAATTTATAACATTTAATATACTACATAATTTCATGTATTATGCTAGTCCTGATCAAGCTATATTTTTCTTACGCAATTAGCAAAGTGCAAGAAGTCTGCATTCTTTTAATTATATTTGTAGAACCCTTCTAAATACGTGTAGGATACACTACGAAAACAGAAAGTGTAAGAACATATTGAAAAAATTAATCAGATTTTCTTTTATTTGTAATAAACGACTTCATGTACATGTAATTAACTCATGCACTGAAATGTAGTAAATGACGTTTACTAAGCTATAGTGTGTCAAAATATAAGAAAACGATAAATTAGAGTTTATTTTATGACTATTTTAGATATTTTGGATGAATAATGACTATTTATTTATTAAATGTAGAATGAAAAAAAATCGTTCAATCTGTATCTTTGATAATAGGAAAGAAAAGAGAGAGAGATGATCCTTGAGTTTGTTAATACTTTCTAATTATTGATGAGCATTGAAATTAGATTCACAAGGGCATAATAGAGAATGGCATAATAGAGAATGTTATTAAATTGCTCTACATTTAGGGATTTTCTATGTCTATGCTATATCATTTGCCTCTTTTTAGTCGTGGTGTTCTTGTATATGTCTTCCCACGACAAGTAGTGGCGAGTACCTTTTTTCTTTATTAATGTTTATTTCTTTGAAAGGAGATGGGAGATTTGCTTTTTTTGCCCGCTAACTATTAATATTTTAGCATTTCCTTGTTATTTGTTAGAATCGAATTATTCTTGGTTTAATTATTATATTATTGATTATGTTTTGAGATAATGTTTACACGTCTTTCCATGTTATTCATGATCCTGTCGTATCAGGCTATTTAAGGAAAGAAGTTTGGTCAGATTTTGGAAGTGAATATTTGTGTTTTCATATTTAATAGGATCTTGAGGCATCATGATAAATAAGGAAAGAAGATTCAACTGATTCTGTAATTATTTATTTATCTTTGTGCGATCCAATTTGTTTTCAATGAACTTAGGCATGATAATATGCATGTACATTGGAATATTTTATTTACTTGTATGCAAGATCAAATCAAATGAATTAAGGAAGGTTTGCAAACTGTCTCAAATGATCGAGGATCTAGTGCAACAATTGTCCTGTCGCGTAGAGGTTTCTACACTCTATAAAAGCAGACGACTAGAAGACATTTGGTGAAAATAGATTAGAATATAAGTCTATTGTTATTTTATTTATTTGAGAGTTAATTTTTTTAATAATTATTTGTTTAAGAATTATCAATGCAAAGGAACTTCATGTGTACTTGAGTATTTCCATATTCAAGTAGAGTGGTATATAGTAAGGTGTCGCATCAGATTTTAAGAAATAATCAGAGGAAGTCTAGATTACAAGTATGAAGTAAGATCATGAGTGAGTCAAAGTATAAGAAAGAGACTTAAGTTGTTAAAACAGGCAAAAGCCGAGTGGACTAGGTCTATTGAGACAGAACCACAATAAAATCCTTGTGTCTCTGTTTTACTTATTTACTTGTTACGGCAAGTACCTGTTATTACAGTGTCTAATCAAATAAGTAAAACTTTTAAGATCTTACAATTGGCATCAGGAGCTGGTCACTAACGCTTGTTTTAATGAGATTCTAGTATAAATGATTTATTTTCAGGGATGGAAGAAATCAAGGAAGGTTTTTCTACAAACAAACCACCAATGCTTATGATTAGCAACTATTCGTACTGGAAGAACCGTGTGAAAAAACTTCATCAAGAAACAAGACCAGAAGGGTTGGAAAAGTATTCTAAAAGGTTGGTCCCCATGTTGATACAAATGATAAGGTAAAAAATGAATTAACTTGGTCAAATGAGGAAGATCTTCTTGCAGAACAAAGTTGTACTACTTTTAATACTATTTTAAGTGATGTTGACATGAATCAATATAATATGTCACGGAATTGAAGAGGCGAATGACACTGTCAATATGCACATTGAAATTTTGATGGGATCTATTGCAGCATATAAAATGAAGCTGAAGCAAGAAGGTGACAATGTTGCCAAAAGCCTTGCACTAAAGTCAATTGCTCAAAGTCATAAAAAAAAGTCAATTGCTCAATCTCTCCGAGGGAAATGATCTTCTACAATCAATGGCGCTTCTGACAAAGAACTTCAAGAAGAAGCACAGATCCAAATTCGAAGGTAAATTTTCATCACCTAACTCAAAGGTATCCAATGTAGGGAATGCCAATGATTTGGACATATTCGTGCAGACTGTGGAAACCTACTTGAAAAGTACCAGAACCGCGCACTTTTCACAACATGGAGTGATGATAAGTCTGATGAAGCAAATGAAGAAGAAGAAGCAACTCATGTGTCGAACTCACCTCTTGCACATGAGAAACCCATTTCTGCAATAGATATTCTCACTGACTTTGAAGGATAATCAGACAATGAAGAAGATGCAACAGACTTTAGTTATGACGTGATCAATGCTACACCTGCAAAATGCCAAGATGTCATAAGATGGAATCTCGAACTTGAGGAGTAAGTGAAGTCTCTTAAATCTCATGGAAATGCCTACAAGATGGACAAAATATCAAAAAAATTGAAGAAAGGTTGAGACTCTCAAAAAGGATAAAGATACTTTGATCACATAGTTCAATCATGCAAGGACTTCTGCCAAGGTAGCACAACCAAAGCTAGCTAAGTCATTTAATGGTCTTGAATATGTCAAGGACACTGTCAAATTCCCCAGTTCTGGAACAAACAAGCTAAATGAAGTTCTTCAACTTCAACGAATAACTTCTCAACGTGTTAATCAGATTTACTAATGTGTCGTAACATGTGGCTTCCAATAAATTTCAACCACAACCTGTTCAAAGGCTAAGCAAAGAAAACTCAAGACACAAAAGGGGAACCTGATCAGTATCCAGAAAGAAGATGAAATGAGTTCTATTATGTATATCTTAAAGAAGATTTTGGACAACAAAATGGAAATCAAGAGCTACATATCTCTTGGAGATCCTCTGGTATGAATCTAAAAAATTCAAATAAATTGACACATTATATTGCTTTCAACTTTGGAAAAATCAGATACCATAGAGAAGAAATAATTGACATGTTAGACCAGTGAAAAAATTAAGAAGGAAGACTACAACAACACCTATTGCAGCACCGCACACTAAAACTTCTGACCAAAACAGAAGCCTACTACAAAAAAAAAATCTGGGTTCAACGGTCTAATGTTAATTGTTTTATAAGTAATCTTTTTAGTTCTTATAGCTACGCTAAATCTTGGTTTTTTGACAGAAGATTAAAAGATTCTAAGTAAATTTGTCATCGAGATGAGAGGAGTTGTTGTGTTTGGAAATGGAAGCAATGGAAATATTGTAGGGAGATGAACTCTTAATGTGAAACGATTTCCTCGATTGAAAATGTCTTCTATGTAGAAGGACTCCAAGCTAACGTCATCACCATAAGTCAACTATGCGATTAGGATTTGTTCATTCGATGCACTAAGGATGAATGTGAGGCAGTCGACAAAGAAGACAAGTGTGTCTTGCAGGGGCTTAGAAATGCAGAAAACTGTTACTCATTCACCAAACACAACAACCCTTCAAACTTGATGATGTGTCATTTCAACATGAATTCACAAACTGAACTGTGGCACTAGAGGATGGGACATATAAATTACAGAACCTTGTCTAAACTCTCCAAGACAAAAGGTTGTTAAAGGAATTCATTCTGTTGGGGAAAATATCAATCACACATGTAGGGAAAGTAGAAGAAGAGCAGTCACACTATGTTGCAACACTCACCTTCTGCTCGAATCCTGGAACTTCTTCACAAGGTAAAAGGTACATATTTTTTGTGTTGATGACTTTTCTAGATTCCTATGAGTTGATTTTTAAGAGAAAAGAGTGAAGTTCTTAATGCATTCAGAATCTTGTGCAATACTGTTGTAACATATAAAGAATTAAAAGCTAAAAGAATTAGAAGTGATCATGGAAAAGAATTTGAAAATTCTATTTTTACTTTCTTTTGCAATGCGAAAGGTATTTGACATGAACTTACAGTACCGAACACACCAGAACAAAATTAAGTAGTTGAAAGGAAGAACATGACTTGGCATGAGATGACCCGAGCTATGTTGAACTTGAAAAGGTTATCCATTCGATTGTGGGCTGAAGTCGTGAACACAACCTGGTACATCATCAACCATTCATACTTTCGACAAGGTACTGAAAAAACAACGTATGAAGTATGAAAAGGTAAGAAACCAAATGTGCATAACTTTCATATTTTTGGTTGTATTGTTAAGTCTTGAATGACAGTGAACATAAAGGAAAATTTCAGTCAAAATGTCATATGGGAATTTTTGTTGGTACTAATGTAAAAGTCAGACTTATAGTGTTTATAATACGAGAAAATGTTGCTGCCTTTATAGAAGCTAAAATTTTAGAGCTAGCTGATAGAGTAAATAAAACTGATACAGAAGATGATCAATCTCAAAGATCACCCGTGGGATCAACAATTGCTGAGACAGTCGCAGAAAGAATAAATCTTTTTGAAGATGATTCAGAAGCTTCTGAAGAGCCACATGAATCGATCATTGCAGATGTATATGATGCTTCCCAAAGGGAACCACCCTCAAGAGTGAACAAGAATCATCATGTTGCAGTAGTCATTGGGCATGGTTAATGAAGGTATAAGAACGAGAAACATACCTCGAAGAAGGTATGATGAAATGATTAATGTTGTGTGTTATATATCTAAGATTGAATAAAAGTATATTACAAAAGCTTATATTGACGACGTTTGGATATGTGCCATGCAGGAAGAATTGAACCGATTTGAAAGAAACTATGTGTGGGAACTTATACCTAGACCCTCCAACACCAAAATAATTGGAACCAAGTGGATTTGTAAGAATAAAATAGATGAACTTGGTAATATCTTTAGGAGCAAGGCTAGACTGGTTGCACATGGTTATGCAAAGATTGAAGGAGTTGATTTTGAGGAGACATTGCTTCTATCGCACGACTAGAATCAATTCGACTACTTTTGTGTATTGCTTGCTTCCTGCATTTTAAACTGTTTCAGATGGATGTCAAAAGTGTCTTCTTAAACGGTTACCTGGAGGTCTATGTTGAACAACCCAGAGGATTTGTGAATCCTCACCTGCCGCATCATGTGCTTAGACTTAAGAAAGACTTGTAAGCCAACACCACTAACATGGTAAGAACGTCTGATTCAACACTTATTAGATAAGGGATGCTCACATAACTCTTTTTATAAAAAAGGTTGAACAAAAATCTAATCATTGCATAAATTTATGTTGACAACATAGTTTTTGGTTCCACCTCTGACATAGTTGCGACAATTCATATCTGTCACAGAATTGAGTTAGAAATTAGAATGGCTGGAGATGGGAGAACTAACTTATTTCCTTGGATTGCAGGTTAAGCAAGGACCTGATATTATCTTTATCTCCCAAACCAAGTATGCTAAGAATCTCGTGAAAAGATTCAGGCTTGGAACGTCTTACGATAGATGAGTGTTGCAACTGTGTAGATCCAAGCTTGTACAGAAGCATGATAACAAGTCTTTTATATATTACAACAAGCAGACCAGACATGTGTTTTAGTTTAGGAGTTTGTGCACAGTGCCAGTCCAATCTCAAGGAGTCACATCTCAAGGCTGTTAAGCGTGTTATTAGATACATTACAGGAACAACTGATTTTGGCTTATGTTATAAATTTGAAACTAACTCACATCTTGCAAGATACAATGATGCTAATTGGACAGGTTGTGTTGATGACCGTGAGAGCACTACTGGGGAATGTTTCTACGTAACAAACATTGTTTCCTCGTTTAGTAAGAAACAACTCTCCATAACCTTACCCACTATCAAAGCAGAGTATGTTGCAGTAGGTAGTTGTTGCAACCAATTACTCTAAATGAAAAAAATGGTAAAAGATTATGTTATTGCTCATAATGTTTTAACTGTCTATTGTGACAACACGAGTCTCATAAACATTGCCAAAAATCCAGTCCAACACTCACGTACAAATACATTGAAATAAGATATTATTTCATACGTGATCTTGTGGAAGAAAAGGTTGTTGAACTAAAACATGTGGGGACTAATCATCAAATGGCTGACATATTTACTAAGGTGTTAGATACAATAAGATTTTAAACCCGTAGAAAGTCTCTTGGCATATGCCGCATGTGAGTCACAATAGCTTGATGTTGCAACAGTGGATGAACTCATAAAATACCTGATTTTCAAATGTTCTTCCTATCTTGTTTTTGTTGACTTGCTTTTAATTGTGAACGTAATGAACCAATTGCAATTTCATATTTTGAAAAGTTCAAAAGATTTTTGTGTTTATGCATTGTTTCACCTTTTGGCACTTGTAAAGAAAATTTGATAATTGTCTGGAAAACGTTGTCTAACATAAAAAGGTATGAGTGTGAAAGCTTTCAATTTGTAATTCACTCGTCATAGCATTGAAAAGAGCTACCTCACAAAAAAATGAGTTAGAGTGAAAGCTGCCAATGTTGCATCAATAGTG
This sequence comes from Linaria vulgaris, assembly GCA_948329865.1. Classification (NCBI taxonomy): domain Eukaryota; kingdom Viridiplantae; phylum Streptophyta; class Magnoliopsida; order Lamiales; family Plantaginaceae; genus Linaria; species Linaria vulgaris. Next base: position 15,255,136 of record OX415253.1, read on the forward strand.
TATTTTGTTTGTGTGGTGACTGGCTTGTCACATTTTAAAACTTGCTTTCTGAAATCATGAAATTAAATGATGTTTGAAAGCTTGGTCTTATTTTGGTAAAATCACTTCCCTACCTAGTGTTGGATTAACCTTTAACACTTGTTTCAACTGGATTTTCGAAGGATTAAATTATCTGCACATGTTGTGTCAGCATAAATATAGAAAACCGGTTGATGAATCTTGGCCACTCATGTTTTTCTTAAACTACATTAATTACCACGATCATTCTTGACCATATCTTATTCTAATACGGTTTTGGAAAGAGAATTGGTCTGATTTGGTGAATTTGGGCAGGATCTTTTGATTTTGGATTGCGGGAACTGCCCTAATTTGGTGAATTTGGGCGGGATCTTTTAATTATGGATAGAGGGAACTGCCAGTTCTATTGCCTTAGCATGTAGTATCAGTTACCTTCTACGTTTCTCTCCACGTTTCTATTTATGGGGGCGCTTATTGTTCTAATTTCTCTACTAATTGTTTTCAAAGACGTCTTCCTCAGGCAAAGTAGTACATCTTCTCACTGTTTGCGGGTCCGATTCTGATGATGTCGTTCTTTTTATTTGAAGACCCAAACCATTTGCTAGTTCACCAAAGCTGATTGATTCTGAACTTTCTTCCCATCACTCATCAGTCCTGCCTCCGCGAAAGATGCATACTCAATTCCAATCCTTAAGGCGTAAGCGTCTTGTTGTCACCTACAAAAAGTTGAAGGTTCATAAACCACGCAATGGACGTGTTCCTCCTCCACAAGTTAAGCCAGAGATCAAGCCGTTTGACATAAGTAAGAAGTTCAATGTTCGCTTCTTTTCTGTTGCAGCACGACCTAAATTTAAGACTTTGCTCGCTCAACACTTTTTCCGTGAATGACCATTGATCTTACGATCATATGGCGTGTCTAGTATTCCCGAGTTTGTTGAAGAATGTAACCTTCTTATGTCCACTATGAATGCTGGCCCCTTTGTTCCTGTTGTTATATATGATTTTTACGCTAACATGTCTAAATAGTTGGCCTGTCTAGGCTCTCTTCATCACCACAAAGTTTACGTGCATGGACATGTGTATGATTTCAGTCCCTCGCTGCCGAACATTCACATGCATTCACTAGATGTCCAGACAGAACGTTAGTCCGAGCTTGAGGAGAAACCAGACATAGACATTGTTGCACTAGAACTCACAAAGAAGTGCTCCTCTTGGCCATATGGGGTAGTAAGATTGTCCTTGCCAACATATTTACTCACAATCTGGTACAAGCTGCTCTTCCAAATCCTCACTTCTCACTGGCTACCAGGCTCTCATCACTCGGCCGAGAATACAAATGTTGTTTCAGTCCTATACCGCATTGGGACTCGACAACCTGTGAATCTTGGGAAATTAGCTTTTGAACGTAGCTATTTAGCGACATTTTTATCTAATATCACACTTTCCCTAGGTTACCCATCTCTGATTTACAGATTGCTATGTGACCAAAGACAAGAATGAACCCATGTTCACTCCTACTTGTCAAAAAGCACCTTTGGCTTTTGGTGCGTGAGCCCGCTCGTATCTCTCCTCCATTTCAGCCTATGCCGAACCACACCAATTCATTTAGCGCATCTGTCAACATTCAGAAGATTCAGTTGAAGTTTTCTCACCTTCTTGTTGTTGTAGCAAGGCTTGGAAGTCGCCTTCTTCGATTATTTGTGACAACAAGGAGGGGATAAAAGTTAGGGGAGTTGTTGCCTGCTACCTTTTTTTTTATTACTAGCAAAAAAACGCACACGGAGACCGCATGTTAATTTCTCTTTAGTGTAAAGAGTGCTTGGGTTTTAATGCGTCTTTTTATCGTATGTTGCGTGACAATAGATAAAAATGCATTTAGTAAACGATATTATAAATTAGATAAACGTCATTGGAGCGTGGAAATTCATTAACAAAAGAGAAACTGAAGTTAAATTCTTATAGCTTCAATCGCTCCTCTAGAAAAGAAACAGAGGTCTAATTGAAATTAAAAAAGTCTAACAACAATCACAATAAGCTCATTTTGTGTGCACTGATGTCAAATAATTATCATTTATAACAAAGATTAAAAATAGCCATAAAAAAGTCCACCTCCTATAAACATTCAGAAAGATAACAAAATAGGCTAAAATATCCCCTTTAAACCACTTCACTTTGCATCGTAAAAATTCAACAATTAGAAAGAGAACGGATCTCCAAACAAAAAAATGTTTCAGTAATTTAAAAAACAAAAATATATCCAAGATATGAATAAAAAAGATATAAAAAATTCTAAACAAATCTACTCAAATCCCTTAAAGTAGCTAGAAAGAAAATGTAAGCCTATAATTTACTGTTTCTCACTCTTTGTTTGCCTCGAGTTTGTTTCCTGGTCATCTATAATCTGAAAAAGTTAAAATAACGTGCTAAAAAAATACATAAGCATCAAAAAGTTTAAAATTAAAATGTGAATAGAAATACAAATTAAATTTAAAGCTACGTACTTATCTATATATCGCCAAACTGAGATATGTAAAATGTAGGAATGTACGTAGTTATTTGAAAATTTTGAATTTCTTAAACGTGTCTAGCAAAGATATTATATAGATATCACCATATCTCTATTTTATCTAATCTTAACCATATATTTGCATATTACTTTAGAAACAACTCCACGTACTAAATTAGTGATACTTCTTAAACAACGGCAGTTTAGTTAGGGTATCCTTCCAGTTAATCAGAAGAATAAAAAAAAAAAACGTTTATGAAATTGGGTGCACTAACTCGTAATTAATACCCATACAAAAATTAAGGGAAAATCGTGAAGAGAAAATTAAATCGCCTAAGAAAGTGTCTATTTTTAAAAAAAATTAAAATGATCGATTATAGTTGTTTAGCTTATTTCAAAATCCCCACTTCTAATATAAAATGTTATGTTAATACAAACACGCACAAAAAAAAAAAAGAACCTTGAGTACTTGAGGAATCCCAAAACAAATTAAAGAAAAATGAAAAATATGGAAGTTACCCTAACAAAAAGATAGTTGTTATACCAAAATTGTGTTTTCCATATTTGCCCCTCCCTTGCCTATTTAATTAAAGAAAAAGAAGGTTAAAATCGTGTCATTTAATCCCTTTTCTTAACTTTGAAATTTAAACTGGGAATCCCCCACAAAGAGAGATAAATTCGATTAAATCAAATTCAAACTCAATTCTCCACCTATTTCGGTTTTAATTTTCAAATTAATTGACTCTCTATCTTTTGAAAATACTTGGTATTTATATCAATTATTCTCCACCTCTTACGATTTTAATTTTCAAATTAATTGACTCTCTATCTTTTGAAAATACTTTGTATTTATATTAATTAGTTTCAATTTCAGAACGCCGCACGCAGTCTCTGCGTGCGGCTGGAAGCTAGTTTAATAATAAGTGAGGTCAGGAATCACGGTATTTAATAAAAAACATAACATGCATTATTCCAAACACATTAAAATAGAAAGATAAGATCAAGGAAATATTATTAAATTTATCATATATTATGAACAAATTTATTAGTAAGAAAACATCTAAGATTAATAAGATAAATGATGAACGTACCTTTTCAGTTAATCAGCATATACAAAGAAAAACAAACTAATGCATTGCAAAATATGGGTGTTAGCAATTCAAAAAATATCAAAAGCACAAATGTAACTCTTATCTACGATAACGTACCCTTTAGTTAATGATCTTCATCCAAACAAAAAGTAATTAAAAATAAAAGTGCTAGTAGTTCAAAAACCTAAAAAATCACGAAAATAACACAAATTTGGTGCTTATCAACCAATAAATTACCTTCTTAGCCAATCTCCATCCAATCAATTTTTGTGCAAATAATGAGATTCGTGATTCTAAAATATGAAAAAGAGCAAACAAAAAAACAAAAATTTAAACTATATGCGTCTGCATTTGCCTTCTTCACACTTCAACCAAGTGAATATAGTAGTTACGACCATGTGTATTGTTCTCAAATTTAATTCCTGTAACTTCAAGCAAATACGTATTAGCAATGATAACGAATGAATTCACAAAATCTAGCGCAAAATAATTCAAGAAAAAAAAAACTGGAAAGGGAAAGTACAAATGAGAATGAATTGAAGTGCTTTAAAAATTAAATTCAAATTTGATTATGCCCTTCCAAAATATAAATATATTGCAGTTGTGGGTAGTGGACCATGGATAATAACTGGAGCTGGATGGAATTCTTGGAGAAAAAATAGGAGTAGTAGAAAATGGTAGTTACCCAAAAGTAGGGATTGAGCTATTAAATTTAAATTTTAAATTTGTAAATGCTATAATGTAAAAGTGAATCTAAGTGGGTTGGAAAACACTTTCTTGGACTCTCAACTACCCAAAAATGTGAGGGGTACTTGTTTGCTTATATTATTAATAGAAGCTTGAACAATTTCTAATTTCTCATCTTCCCACTCTAAACTATCAAATGTCTCGCTCCTGTTGAGCCAGTTAAATCTAGTACTCGCGGAGATATCTAGATATTGTGCACACATATTGGATAGCTCTGAAAGGAGTTAGGAATTGGGTATGCATCCTTTTGCCCTTGCTTTGTTCATCATACACTTTTTAAAATCTAACATACGCTTGAAAATATCAAAAAGTCAATAACGTATAGAATAAACTATTTCGAATAACTGTAGCAATTAAGCTCATTAAACATTGTGTACCTCTCGAATGGATACATCCATCTGTAGTGAACCGGGCCGCTTACTTTGGCCTCGTACGGTAGGTGTATGGCAGAATGCTCTATAGAATCGCAGAAGGAGGATGAAATATCCTCTCAAGCTTGCACATCGTGACAACAATGGATTCCTCAAGACTTCTCATATCGGTGGCCAAAACCTCTGAAGCACAAATTTCCCGGAAGAATAAACTAATCTCCACCAATGTGCCCCAAATGTCGGGCGACAGGAAGTCGCGAAAAGCAATGGGAACCAATCTCTGCATGAAGACGCGACAATTTGACTCTTCATACCAAATAGCCTATGTTGGTGCTTTTGTACGCATCGTCCCAAGTTTGACGCGTATCCGTCCGGAAATTTGAGATCGCCCAACAAGACCTTCAGCTTTTGCTCCTGCGTGAGACAGTAGGTCGCCCTAGGCTTCATATTTGCGCTTCCTCGAGATTGTTCTAAAAATAGCTCTTCACGGTTAGTCAAGATCTTCAAATCATGTCCAAACTTGATGTTGTTCTTAGTCTTAGAGTCCAACAATGTGTTGATGATGTTAACGAAAAAGTTCTTCTCACAATGCATGACATCCAGATTGTGACGAACCAAGTTTGTGGACCAATAGGGCAATTCCCAAAATATGCTCTTTCTCAACCAATTATGATCCGTATGAAAACCCGATAGCTTTTTCACTTTGGGCCCTGAAATTGTTGGATCGGGACTTGATACTTGTCGCACAGTGTTAACCCTTCAATGTTAGTCTAACACTGATCAACTCTTCCAATGTTAAGCTGATGTTGAACTCTCGATGTTATCTTAACATCCGTTTAACAGCCGTTAACGTTAGCACAAATCTACTTGACAGAGAATATAACGCAGTGGATAAATAAAGAACACAAGTAGATGTAATTTTAAGAAGATAATATATTAATATGATCTTTCGAGCCGTAGGCAAAATAACCCGTTAAGGTTTTAACAAAAGTCGTTCTCTCAATTTTCAAGCTCATCACTCTCAAATTAATCGAACTAAGCAAAGCACACAAGAATTGCTTAGACTATCTCTAAAAGCTCCTCACTCTTAGATCTATTCTAACAACTCACAAACTTTGCTAAAGCAAGACAAAGACACTCGACTATAAAGATTTCCTCACGGGAGATTTTCCCTCTTGTCTTCGTGTCTTTTTCTTGATGCCCAACATGCCTATTTATAGTGTAGTCTTCCTTGATGGCCAAGACATGTTGTGCACGTTTTTGGTTGCTATTAGATCTCCTTGTATGACTCTAATTTCGTTCATGGCAAGTCTCCTTCAATAGGGAAAGATTTCCTTGTCCAACTTGAAGTCTTCAATGGAAAGGTTTCCTTCTTTGACTAGAAGTCTTCAATGGAAATGTTTCCTTCTTTAACTTGAAGTCTTCTAAGGAAAGTATCCTTCTCCATCTTGTAGTCTTCTATGGAAAGAATCCTACTGCAAGTAATCTTCTTTCCTTCTTGCAATTCATACGCCTTGATCTTTCCATTGCAGCGCACACATCTTTCCTTCTTTAATTATGGAAAGTTCTTCATTGGAAACTTCTATTTGAATGGCAACTTCTCTTTAAGGAAATAGATCCTTCCTTGAAGTCTCTTGACCTGGAGCACATACAAATACCAACTACAACTCGTGGAACTAAGTTAGTAAGTGAATAAAGACAAAACACAATTATAGCAATAAATCCCGAATGTGCAGTTTTTATGTGTTCAATGTTATCCTAACATTGTTGATCTAACATTGACAAAATACTTGCACTTTCAATCTCCCCCTTTTTGCCTTTCTTCACAAAACCAAACCTATTCACTATTCATATTATGCACAGTGCTCCAGCAACACAACATCAATAATATCTTAAGCTACTCCCCCTTAATATGACACTATTAACCAAGTAGCATTAAGATACTAATAAGAATACACAGCGAGTTAAACATCACAATTAAGCATAACTAAGTAAACATTAACTATATTAGAATTACAGAACCAGTAGAATAAACATGAAGATCAAATGGCTTACTTCTCCCCTTTTTGTGAGGAAAGCAAAATCTTGACGAATTACTTCATAGAATAAAGTTCTATAGCTCTTTTTTTAGCAGCTATTTCCATTTCTCTCTCTAAGAACTTTATCATCCACTGTTTCTTAAAATCCTCCATAGCCACAGTCTTATCTCCCAACAGGAAATTAAAGTTAGCCTCAATTGTAGATATTACCTCAAGTGTTACCTCTGATGTTGAGTCAACATTGTTCTCTAGCGATGTTGTTGTAATAACTAGCTTAGACTCAGAATCATCAGACTTCTCAGAACCTTCTTCCTTATCCTTTTGATCTCAATGGTTTCATCATTACCATTCTCAGTTTCCAAATCCTTTTCCTCAGAACCATCGTTTTCTTCTTCACCACTTCATCTTCATTCTCTACCTCTCTGTCCTCCTTCTCTTTCTCATTCTCCTTATCACCTTGCAATCACCTAGCAGCATCAACATCTCTTTTTGTTTACAAGTACCAGCGGTATAACACTGCTCCCCCTTAATGCAAGCTATCAAACTCAATGTTAGCATAACATTGACATCTATCAATGTTGTCATAACATCAGACTTTCACAATGTTAACTTAACATTGAATCCAGAAAGTTATTCTAACATTGACGTTTATCGCTGTTGTCTTAACATTGAACCAGAATGTACCTGCACAAAAGTTTACAAAAACCAGCAATAAAACCACAATTATCATCCACATTAGTCTCTCCAGCAACTAACATGTTCTCCCCCTCAATTAAATCAGCTTTCTCTACAAAATGTTCCTCAAGCACTGTCTCCTCAACTGTGTTTGAAGTACCAACAAAAACAACACCTTGTTCCTCAGTTCTAACTTGTTTTATCTCAGCAACAATGTTCGGAACGAGTGTTGTACCTACGAGAAAGAACTACAGGAGTAGGGGTGGGGTTATATCCTTGATTCACCATACCACGAGCCACAATCAAGATCAGAGATGCATGCCAAGGATTTCAAAAACAATTGCAAGTGAAATTTCATAGTATTTCAGAGAATTGGGCACAAAGAGATTAGAGATGCAGAATCACAAGTGAATAGAAGTAATGGGCGGTTTCTTAAAATAAATCATGCATAATTACCGCATGTTGAGACAACAAATGACACCGAGTTACTTCACACATGACCAGAGCAGTTTACTAAAAAAACTTATGAGTCATAATGTTAAACCTGGATGTTGAGACAACATGCTTACAGACTGATGTTGGCACAACATTGACACTTGCTCTGAATCAACATTGGTTCTTGTGAATGTGGAGGTATTGAGCTTACCCTCAAGATATTTTCAATTAAAAGCATGAGCTAGATCTGTAAACATATATCTGAAACTTAAGACATATTAGCAAATTAGTACCACAGATATATCAGACCTGTACATGAAAAGGAGAGTTAGTTAACAGAAAATCCAACATTTTGGGTATGGAGTAAATTAAAGGAGTTAATCTACTTCCAAATCATAACTAGAGACAACTTAGTGTGTCACTGCAGCTGAATCACCCAAAATATATGTCTTCACATGAGAACATAACTATTTCTCCCCCTTAAGCTCAAACCGACACAGACACATCAAGAAAGAATGAATGAATGCATGCCTAAATGAAATGCAGAATGCAGAATGTTAAGTTAACATTAGTAGATGGTAACCATGGAGTATCAGCTTTATAGACTAGGAACATAGCATATCAATTCAAATCTTTTTCAATTATCATAAACTCTTTTTGAACTAAAACTGAAGAATGTTAAATAAGATAATATCATCACTGAATGTGGGTAGCACAGAACTCCACACACCCTAACAACTTTATTATCAACTACAGATTAGGCAAGTACAAAGGAATTGAATGAAGACAATACACTTATCATATATTTTATCACCCCAACTCCTTATGCATACTTGTTGACCAACCTGTTTACAAGAGAAACACCAAGTGATCAGTGCTACTGAATGTAAGGTAGTCGAAACTCCAAACATCCCAGTAGAAAGGATCACTATCATGCATTTCCTTGGCTAAAAAGAGACAAAAACATGAACATAAGCACAACTGAATAACACTGAAGCTCTCAACATCATGTACCCCAGTTTCTCTTCATGTTTTGTCCAACCTAACATGGATAAGTCACAACTGAATAACACCAAACTAGTGAACTCTGTGCATCCCAGCTTCTCCTGAAGTTAGGTTAACATTCTCAGACCAACAACAGAGTTTTTACTTTACAAAACTTTTGATATGAACCTGTCCACCAGTAAACTTAGCTAACAATCCTGGTCAACCACACAAACCAATAATAACAAACATTCAAGAACAAAATATAAATCAAATAGAAAAATCCAATGCAATCCTACACACCACAAACAGACTACGGTGTTAGCCAGTGGTGTTATGGCAACACCGGAATGCAACGCTGAATCACAGAACATTCAAGCCAAGAGTCTTCCTCAAATTGAAGAATCTCTTGCTATGTAATGACATCTTAAACATATCAGTTAACTGATTGTTGGTCTCTAAGTGATCAATGTTTATAACCTTGTTATCTACCAGTTTTCTCAAGAAATAATGCATAGAAAATATATGCTTTGTTCTAGAATGATGCACCAGATTTCTTGATATGCTTATAGCACTAAGATTATCCCAAAACATTAACAATGTGTCACTCTTTATCCCATAATCATGCAACATGTGTTTAAGCCATATAAAACAGGTAACACAGCCGCGAGCTGCAAATTCAACAGTTGATAATGACACACAGTTATGTTTCTTGCTATAACATGAAAAGGGATTATTTCCCAAATAAAAACAACCCCCACATGTAGATTTTCTATCAGCTAAATCTCCAGCCCAGTCAGAATCAAAACCGGCAAGGTTTGTATTTGCATCATGTGTATACCAAATGCCTAAGTCTACAGTACCAGATATATAATTCAGTGTTCGCTTCACAACAATTAAGTGAAAAGCTTTAGGTTCAGCGTAATACCTGGCACAAACACAGACACACACCGAGTTCATAATAAATGGGCTAGTGACGGATAGATATATCAAGCTTGTGTCTCCTTTTTGAATTACCAAAGTAGAAGACATTGGAGTCTTGCTCAATTTTGACTCCTCCAACCCAATCATGCTCATCCCATCCTCCTTTTGCTTCACTTTCAAACCCAAGAAGAAATCCAGTTCACCAATCACGCTCATCACTAATGTACCTGTCAAAGCCTCAACAAACTTGTCTAGAGTAGACTTGTTAGTATAAACAAAGACAATTTCATCAGCAAATCTTTGATCTAAGCAATTATCAGAATATGTGGCAGACATACAAACACTCAACATTATCATATCTCCACAACTTACCATTTTCTTGTTGTGTGTTTTGATGTCATTAATGATTTGAACCATAACCTGAGATGTAGGATGATTACTCTGAATCCTATCAGTTGTATCCCTCCAAACATCTTGAACTTGGATCTTTTCATGTAAGTTTGACTGCTCGAATGTTGTGTCATCATCAGGACTGGTCGATGTTGGCATAACATCAGCTTCTGTTTCATGTTCCAGTTCAGGTTCTGGATCAGCAGGTGATGTTGGAATAACATTGTCTGAAGTCAATGTTAGAGTAACATCAGAATCCAGTAGACTTGGCACAACAGCATCTAACTCACCTGCAACACTCAGCAAATCATCAATAACCACAATAACCGATTCTTGAGCAATAATTAATCTTGGATCAAACATTCTACTAACAGTATTGTTCAAAGAACAGCCATCAAAGATATGTTCTTCACTTTTTGGATCATATTTGCTCACAAAATCTTTGTCATTTGAAGTATAGCAAACATATCCAAATTCATGAAAATGAGCAAGATCATGTTTCTTCTTTTTCATCATCACATAAGAAGTCATGGGAATAGAGAATTTATGAATATTTTCATTAAGCACACATAAGCCATAGAATGGCCTATTTTCAAATTCTCTATCATGATTTGACCAAATATTACCGAAAAAAGCATCATGTAAGTTATCAATACTAGCATGCAATGTTCAAAAGGTATTAAGAGCTTCTGATTTTTCATTGAAAGATTTAATCAAAGTATATCCAGAAAAATCATTCATAATCACACAATCATATTGTTTATCCCCAACTCTATTTACTTCAATAAGACCTAAGAGATCAATATGAAGTAGATGAAAACAATTAGAGGTACTTGTAACCTGTTCATCCACTTGGATTGGATTATGAGAAGCTTTGGTCACCTTAACTTTTGAGCAATCATAACAGACCATCTTACCAGTACCTGAGAGATAGGGAATGCCTCTCACAGTTTCAAGTTTCACCACTTTGCCCAGATTCTTGTTGTGCATGTGTCCAAGTCTCTTGTTCTTGGCAATTGAATAGTCCACCTTTGTTTGAAAGCAAGTCACTTGATCCATCGCCAAGTAGTTGTCTTCAAACTTTTTACCTGTCAAAGCATACACATTTGCACAATCAGATACATCACAAGAATCTTTATCATACCTTACCAATAAGTCATCATCACACAATTGACTGATGCTTATATGATTTTCACAGAATCCATCCAACAACATCTCCTCCTTCAAGGGTGGGGATCCATCAACGTTCAACACTTCTTTGCCAATGATTCTTCCTTTACTTCCATCTTCATAAGTGAAAGTTCCAGTGGTTAGTGGTGCACACTCCTTCAAATCAGATTTACTTTGTTTCCAGTCATGTGTCTTGAGCAGTGTTGAGGCAATACAATATGTTCTCAATGTTAAGGTAACATTGGTTATCCAATGTTGTCTTAACATCGTGTATAACCATATCAAATCAGATTTGTATCCAGCCATATGCCTCAAACATCCACTATCAGAGTACCACTTACCTGCAAGGTTAGTATGCATAGTAGGAAAGATAATATTGCACACAATATAAGTTTCAGGCACCCAAAGTCTAGTGTTTCTCATCCCACTATTCTGTTGAGCAATGTTGTAACCGAATGTTAAGATAACACTGGAATAACTAGTATTAACATTGGAATGTTCAAATTCCAGTGTTGGCTTAACACCAGCATCAGCATTGCATAAATCCCTATTCCTTTCAACTGTTTTCTTTTTATGAGACTTTCTGTATTTATAGCAATATGGTTTAAGATGTCCAAATTGAAAACAATATTGACAAATGTAAGCCATTTTCTTATATTCTCTAGAAAGTACCTTTGCCTTTTCAAAACCATGAATAGTGGATTTAACAGAAGTTGTTGACTGAGTAACTTGACTTTGATATCCTAAACCAGAATTACCATCATTGCCTAAACATAAAACTTCATCAAGTTTATAGGTACTTGTTTTCCTCTTGGCAATGGTATGTTCAGCAATTTCTAGCTTAGAAGTTACCTTTTCTATTTCATCATCTTTTCTGTCCAAACTACCTCAAGTTGAGCGATTGTAGCCTTCAAGCTTTCATTATCTTCCATAGCCTTCTCAATTCTACTCAACTTGTCCTTCTCCTTGAGCAGGTTTTGGTAGATGATCTTCAGTTCATCAAGAAACTCTTCTTGAATCAATTTACCTTCAAGGACACTATCATCTTCCGAACCTATAGAATCATGCAAATACTCAAAGTCAGAATCATCATCAAACTCATCATAATCAGAAATCAAACATTCAGAGTTTTCTAAACAAATGGTTTCATCCCAATTGCCAAGAAAAATCTCCTGGACTGGTGTTGTCTTCTGGATGTTAACATAACATCGAGCTGCTTGGATGTTGGCAGAACACCAAGACTTGACACCAGCAGGTATGTTCCCCTTTGCACACATTGTTGTTTGAGTTTCTTTAATCGTTGGCAGCTGTCCATCACCATATTCTTCAAAACCTGTCTCATCATTATCATCTACACAAACCAAGTTAGAATTCCCTTTTGTTCTAAGGTTGTTACCACATTTATAAGCAAAGTGGCCCCAACCTTTACATTCATAACATTGAATCCTTTTTAGATGTGTATCATCATGAGGAGTAGGTTTACAAGAATATTTGGTCATCTCTTGAGAGAAATCTTTCTTTAAATCAACAATAATATTTTTATCAATTAGACTAAGCTTATTTAACTTTTCAAACACAGTTTCATTATAAGCTTGAATTTCTTCTTTATCATCTACTTTTTCAAGATTTATCTCAAATTCTTTCATAGTGCGAAGTAGAGTATAAAAGTCTAACGTGTCCATATTCCTAGCTTCTTGTATAACAATTACCTCAAAGTTCTTAGAAAGAGTTCTCACAGCTTTGTACGCCAATTGCTTAGTAGACAGGGACTCACCTTAAGTCTTGAATTTCATTAGCAAGATTCATGAGTTTCACAAAATAAGCAGTAATACTTTCATCTTCCCCCATTGTTAAATTATCAAATTTGCTCAAAAATATTCATAGCTTAGTCTTTTTACTACATACATCACCTTCACAATGATTTTGTAAGATATCCCAAGCATGCTCTGTAGTTGAACAATTTTTAATTAACTTGAACATGTGAAAATCAACCAAACTAAATATGGTATTTAGGGCTTTTTCATTGAAGAAAACGTTACTTAGCTCAGTTTGAGTCCATTCTGATTTTGGCTTAGGAACAACGTCATGATCTTCATCTGGATCTACAGTGTCATAAAAGTAATCAAAGTTAGATTCATCAATAATAGACAAGGAATCATAATTAATACAAGAATTATATTTACTCCAAATTCTAAAGAAAAACTCATGTTCTGGTGTTGGATCCTGGATGTTAGAGTAACATTGAGATCAGTGGCAGTTCTGGGAGTCTTCTTTTGTCCAGTAAGTATGAGCGAGTAGCGCAGCTGTATGAATCTCATCTGATTGTCCTTCGGCCACAGTACGTGATCCATAATTGAAATCCTCACCATCGTTATTTTGAGAATTTGAGGCTAATAATGAAAGATCTTCATCTGGAGCACATATAGGGACTGCATACCCTTCGATCACCGTCTTCCAAGATCGCCAACCGAATGATTTAATGAGTGCACGAATTCTAACCTTCTAGTAAGAATAGTTGGATCCATCCAAGACAAGCAATTTGTTGTTGTTCGGATTCCGGTTGTCCATCCTTTAATATCAAATCCAAACACCAGTGAAGTCGGTGCTTGGCTCTGATACCAATTGAAATTGTTGGATCGGGACTTCATACTTGTCGCACAGTGTTAACCCTTCGGTGTTAGTCTAACACTGATCAGGTCTTCCAATGTTAAGCTGATGTTGGACTCTCGATGTTATCTTAACATCCGTTTAACAGCAGTTAACGTTAGCACGAATCTACTTGACAGAGAATATAACGCAGCGGATAAATAAAGAACACAAGTAGATGTAATTTTAAGAAGATAATATATTAATATGATCTTCCGAGCCGTAGGAGAAATAACCCGTTAAGGTTTTAACAAAAGTCGTTCTCTCAATTTTGAAGCTCCTCACTCTCAAATTAATCCAACTAAGCAAAGCACACAAGAACTGCTTGGACTATCTCTAAAAGCTCCTCACTCTTAGATCTATTCTAACAACTCACAAACTTTGCTAAAGCAAGACAAAGACACTCGACTATAAAGATTTCCTCACGGGATATTTTCCCTCTTGTCTTCGTGTCTTTTTCTTGATGCCCAACATGCCTATTTATAGTGTAGTCTTCCTTGATGGCCAAGACATGTTGTGCACGTTTTTGGTTGCTATTAGATCTCCTTGTATGACTCTAATTTCGTTCATGGCAAGTCTCTTTCAATAGGGAAAGGTTTCCTTGTCCAACTTGAAGTCTTCAATGGAAAGGTTTCCTTCTTTGACTAGAAGTCTTCCATGGAAAGGTTTCCTTCTTTAACTTGAAGTCTTCTAAGGAAAGTATCCTTCTACATCTTGTCGTCTTCTATGGAAAGAATCCTACTGCAAGTAATTTTCTTTCCTTCTTGCAATTCACACGCCTTGATCTTTCCATTGCAGCGCACACATCTTTCCTTCTTTAATTATGGAAAGTTCTTCATTGGAAAGTTCTCTTTGAATGGCAACTTCTCTTTAAGGAAATAGATCCTTCCTTGAAGTCTCTTGATCTGGAGCACATACAAATACCAACTACAACTCGTAGAACTAAGTTAGTAAGTGAATAAAGGCAAAACACAATTATAGCAATAAATCCCAAATGTGCAGTTTTTATGTGTTCAATGTTATCCTAACATTGTTGATCTAACATTGATAAAACACTTGCACTTTCAGGCCCAAAACCAACATTCCCAAGCTCCTCCACAATTTCCCTCATTTCATTGTCCAATTTCCTGAGAATAGGTGCTTCTAGTGACTTTTGCCCTATTTTGAATGAATTCCTGTCATGCCGCCACCTATGATGTTCGGGTAAGAAACGACAATGGAAATCGAACTAAAATAGTTTACCGCCATTCTCCAACGTAAACGATCTCGTGTCTCCCATGCAATAAGAAAACGATAACTTTCTGTGCGTACTCCACTGAGACAACATTCCATACGCTGGAAAATCGCTAATCGTCCACACCAGGGCCGCTCCTAATTGAAAGTTTTCCTTCCTCGAGATATCAAACGTCTCCAAACCAGTGCTCCATAAAGCATTAAGCTCGTCAATTAGTGGTCTAAGAAAAACATCCAAGTTCTTCTCGGGACTATGTGGGCCAGAAATGATAAGACTCAAAAATATGAACTCTTGCCTCATGCAACGATCGGAAGGGAGGTTATACGGGGTTACCATCACTGGCCAACAAGAGTAACTCTTCCCAGATGAGCCATACGGTGTGAATCCATCCGTACACAAATTGAGTCGTACGTTCCTAGGCACAGCTGCAAAATTTGGAAGCGTCCACTCAAAGCGTCGCCATGACTTGCCTGAAGCTGGATGAATCATTCGATCTGTAGCCTCTCGACACTTCAAATGCCAAGTCATATGCTATGCAGTGCCTACGGTATAATACAACCTCTAAAGACAAGGGCCTAGGGGGAAATACCACAAATGCTTCTTTGCGACCTTTGACTGCCTACCAGACTCGTCTCTATTTGTCCCGCATATTAGGCTTTTTAGGAAGTCCTTGCTTTTCGTAAACCGTAGAACAAAAAACACTGATTTGGGCAAGCATCAATCATCACGTACCATAACCCCAAGGTTCACAACATCCTATGCTTCCCTTTCGTGTCTTGAGGTAACAACTTCTCAATCTCTGGGTCGAACCAATCTTTAGACATCTTTAAAAAATTGTCAGACATGATGTTACTCGCCTTGTGAATGGTTTTGTAATTCAACCACTCCCCAATCCACTATAGGACGATTTTACTCTTCTTAGGATGCATCTTCACCTGTCCTAGACGCATCAATTCATAGAAAGCTCTCGCATCACGATTCGAATCCTTGTTACGCACATCATCCTCATCAAATCAGCCTCCATATGCATGCACGACCATGTGTCTAAATGAATCATTAGCACGAACAGGGCTGTCGAGAATATTGGCGTGTGATCGGCTGGGAGGTTCGTCGTTAAACGTCATAGCAGTCGTGGTAAAATTTTCTCCATGCAAAATCCACTCAAAACATCCAGACGTAAATCCCGACTTATGAAAATGATCACGGACTCAAAATAGATCAAAAAACTTTAAATTGTTACATTTCTTGCACGGACACCTAATAGGCCCCTAGATCTAAATAGGCATCTTGTTGCAAAGTGAAAACTAGGAATGTGCGAACCCCAACCACAAAACTATCTTGAAAATAACTATTGCTATCGAATCTATCGTACATCCAATATCAATCTGCTTGGTAGTCCATTATTTATCTAAGTTTTCAAGATTTAAAGGAAATAATTAATTACAATTAACGTTACAAACAATTAACAATTTAAAACGTAACAATTATCATGCACGATAAGGTTGTAGAGTGATAAATTGATCAACTTACTTCTTGAAGCGTGAAAAAACAAACCTCAAGAAGCTTGTGTCCACTATGAATAGCCTCGATGTGTTTACAACAATATCTAACAACAAATATATAAACAAGTTAGCATATCATACCAAAATTTAGTATTGGAAAAATATATTTGACAATCTAAATGAAAAAAACGAGAATACCGTAAGAAGTGGTGAAGATTGTTGTTAATAATGAAGGTGAGGGAGGGGGTATTTATAGTTGAAAATCTGGCAGCTCGTGACCGCCTGGCGGTCGCAAAAGCCAACTAGCCATTGGCATTCATGACTGCCAGGCGGTCACGAAGACAACTAGCCGTTAGCTTTTGTGACCGCCTTCAGTCACGAAAGAGGGTATTTCGTGACGGCTAAGCGGTCACGAATGAGAGTCTTTCGTGACCGTCTGACGGTCATTAATAATATTCATATAAAATTTTTAGATTTTATTGAACGATCTTGATGTGTTTATGGTTTTTAACAACAAATCTCATTATTACTTGTTAATTGAAGTAATAAATTAGTGGAACTTTTGTAATTAACTTATCAAAGTAGTAGATTAGATGTCATTAGGCGAGTTGTGAACGAATAACCTATTTTATGTTTTACAACTAGTTGTTTTAATTATTATATGCGATTGTGCGATAAAACCTTATAATTTGCCTCGTTTGAACTATTTTATCAATTTAATAACAACGCGCCTTAAATAAACAACCAAAAAGAAAAAAACTAATGAGGCTTATTCGTGACCGTTCAGCGGTCACGAATGAGAGTCTTCGTGATCGCTAGGCGGTCACGAAGGACGTTCGTGACTGCTAGGCGATCGCAGAATCTTTCGTGATCGCCAGGCGCTCACGTAATATTGTTCGTGACTGCCCAACGTTCACGGAAGACCCGTCTTTCGTGACCACTGGGCCGTCACTAATAACATTCATATAAATGTTTTTGATTTCATGGAGCGATCTTGATGTGTTTATGATTTTTAACAATGAGTCTCCTTACTACATATGAATTGAAGTAATAAATTAGTATAACTTTAGTATCTAACTTATCAAAGTAGTAGATTAGACGTGATTAGGCGAGTTATGAACGAATAACCTATTTTATGCTATACAACTAATCATCATATATACCAAGATGTTTAATTGTTATATGCGATTGTGCGATAAAACCTTATAATTTACTTGATAGTAACTATTTTATCAAGTTAACAAACAACGTACCTTAAATAAACAAACGAAAATCAAAAAAATGTCGAATGAGGATTATTCGTGACCGCCAAGCGGTCACTAAAGAAATGGAGCGATTGCCTGGCGGTCGCGAAAGACACCTCGTGACAGCCAGGCGGTCACGGAATTTCTGAAATTTTTGAATTTAGAATATTTCGCAACCGCCGAAAGACACTAGAATTTGGCGGGATTTGGGGGGAAATTCAAAATTTCTCATCCAAAATTCTATATATACCCACCTTACTACCCACTGATTTTCAATACACTTAAATTATACTCTCCAAAAAAACCCAACACTTTTTCTTCTTTTTTTTTTTCAAATCTACAACACTTTTTCTTCTTTTCAAAAACAAATAACCCCAACAATTTCTCTTCCCTTCTTTACTTCTATTCCCAAAAAAATCCCCAACACTTTTATTCTCTTCGTTTCATTTCTTATACCAAAAAAAAACTCCAACACATTTCTTCTCTTCTTTTCTTTTTTATATCAAAAAATTGACCAAACGTACTTGCTATTCGCAAAACAAATTCAAATTTATGTAAATTATCGATATATATATTTTTTTAATTGGTTCAGGGGTTTTCATGACCGCCTAGCGATCACATAATGATTTTCCGCGACCACCCAGACAGTCGCGAATGATCCCATTTTTTTTAGTGAATGAATACACTAAAACTAAAAAATTAATTTCATTACTGCGTGTCTCACTCTTAATGATATTCTTAGTTCATCGTGAAGTTATGCTTATCTAGATATTATATATATTTTCTGATGATCAAATTTATTTTTCTGAAAAGTAAATTGAAGGTAAACATATTACGTAATATGAATTTGTTAGAAACAGTAAACTCTATTTACTTCACAAATAAAATATGTTTAATGATTTTATGTAGTAAAAAACAGTATCAATTCGCTTTCAAGAGTTTCTGGATAGGAAAATAGATGAATAACTTTTTTAAATAATTGTCAAAAACTTAGAGATAGGGATACAAAATTTAAAGTACTCTTGCATCATTACAACAAAAATGGTTTTTGGCTAGGACCATTGGCTACGAATGGCGTATATAATGGGGGTTTTGCCATTGGCTATGGAAAATCCATAGCCCTTGGTCATTTATAGGATTTTAAAAAAAAAAAGTTCATGGGCGACGGATTTAACCCGCCGCCCATAACCATTGGCGACGGGAACATCTGTAGCCATTGATCAAAGGCGACGGGCATCCGTCGGCCATAGTCAAAAATTAATTTTAAAGAAAAATTTAAAATAATTTATTATAGACGACGGGTTACACCCATCGCCTATAGACAATGGGCGACGGGCGTAGCCCATCACCCTTGGACTGGGCGCCAATTTTGGCGCCTAGAATAAAGGCGACGGGCTACACCCGTCGCTCATTATTTATAGGCGATGGGCATAGCCTGTCGCCAAATTGGCGCCCAGAATAAAGGCGATGGGCTACGCTCTTCGCCCATTAATTTTAGGCAACATGCTATGCCCGTCGCCCTTGGACTGGGCGCCAATTTTGGCACCCAGAATAAAGGCGACGAGCTACGCCCGTGGGCTTTTTGCAAAAAAAAAAACTTTTTTTTTCTATAAATACTCTATTTTCATGCAAAATATATTAATCATTCACAACAAATATCTCAATCTCTCTTACATAAATTAGTGTTTTTTTCGTAATGGGAGATCGCAATCAAGCCTCTCGCCCTTCAAAAAATGTTGGTGCAATTACTAATCGAATTAGCCTTCAAAATATTCAAAGGCAAAGTGTTCAAAATCGAGGTCGTAATGCCACCACTAATGAGCACCACAATGAAGCCGAGCAAGGTGTTAATACACTCCCCAATTAAGTTGCGTTGACGGATCGACGACCCTTGATGGCGAGGCCTCCTATTCCCCCTTTGCGGAGGGCTCTCACTACTCCTTCCAATGCACGTGTATCTCACGGTTTGGAGGATATGGAACACGAAGACAAAGAGGAAAATGAAGACGACGAAGCAGAAAATGAAGATGAAGATGAGGAGATGGTTCCGCCACCTTTACCGATAGGGCGCCCCTCACCTACTGGCTCGCAACGCTCGAGTGCAGGTAGTTCTACCCGTTGTCGTACTCGGGGTTTGACGCAAGGCGACCTACCACAAAAAGACATCTTGAAGCGACGCTACATCGAGGTTAATGAACATGGAGAATGGAAAACACAAAAAAAAATTGAATTTCAAGCACTATTAGTGAAGGCATCAAGAGGTGTTTACGGACGATGGCACCGACATTCGACCGTATCACTAAAAATGACCTAGTGGCTATGGAAAAAGTGTTTAAGGAAAACAGGTACTTATTTTAAATATTTTATCTTTAATTATATTAGAATGTTAATTTATTTACTAGTTAGACATTTTTTTTTCAAGGAACGCATACATGGGATAGTAATGATGATGATGCGGTAGACTTTGCATTCAAGAGAATTGCACAAATACGATTTCCTTAAAATGTTTCTCGGGCCAAGAGGTTGTACTACGAAAGGGTTAATGATCCTGCTTATGAAGGCCGACCTTATTGTTGGATGTCTAACGCCTTGTTGGAAAAATACATACCATATTGGGAGGAAGAAAATACAAAGAAGATCTCTGACCAAGCGTCAAAGAATAGAAATGCAAACAACAGCCACACGGCTAGGAACTCTGCATCTTCAACATATACTGGTGGATCCATTAGCACCGATGAGCATTCACAGCGAAAGGTACATTAATTATGAGCTATTAATTTTGAAATTATTGCATTAAGTCTATATTATATAATATTATTGATTATGTCTTTCAATATAATGTTGTAGAACAAGTATTTCAATAGGGAGATGAAATTTCATGAGGCGTACATGTGGACTCGAGTGGCTAAGGGTGCAAAGGTCGAGCCATTGAATGTTTGGTTGAACGAGAAAGATAAGGCCTTTTGGGTAAGTATATCGTTACATACCATTGACACTTATTTTGTACCTTATTCGTGTTGTACATGTCATTTTATATATGAACTATTATTATTGGAAATGTGTAGGAGAGATATTGCAACATACTTAAAAGAGAATATTGGCTCGTTGAAGCTGATTGGCCAAGCGAGAGGATTCCGACTTCTGTACAAGAAGCAAGTGGAAAAAGTAGAAAGAAGGGGAGATATAGGGGTCAAGCACATAACATTGCGTCAGGAAGGGTCTCCAATGGGGAGAGGATAAGGACTATTAGGCTGGAAAAATAAGTGAATGAGCATATGGCCGAACAAGCAAGACTCTTAAAAGAGACACAAGAACTAGTGCGTGCCCAAAACCTGCGATTAGCTGAAATGGAGAAAAGACTTGATCAAGAACGCCAACAATATTGGAGTCAAAGCTTGAATGGTGGAAGCTCGTCTGGACAGCCCTCTTTAGGTCAAGGGACTAATAAATGGCAACCCCTTTTTGAATTACTCAACAATGATAATATTAATCTTCTGAACGAATTCTTTCCTCCTGCGAACAACAATGATGGAATGGGCCCGAGTTGTCAGTTTGTTGTTTACTTAATATTATATTATGATTTGTTGTAATATTTACTATTCTATTTAGTTTGGCAACTGAACTTTTCCATGGCCAATAGTTATTGGCTACAGAACTTCCGTAGCCAATAAGCATAGGCTATAGAACTTTTTCGTAGCCAATAATTATTGGCTACGGAACTTTCCGTAGCCAATAGTATACGGGCATTTTAGTCTTCTGTTATTGGCTATGGAAGATCCGTAGCCAATAGTTTGGCTACGGCCATCCGTAGCCAATGACTATTGCCTACGAAGGCTTCCATTACGGGCATTGGCTACGGAAAATGGGGTTTTTCGCTACAGAATTAATCCTAGCCAAAAACACTTTTTCTTGTAGTGTATTTCTTTAGAGGGCAAAATATAAAATAAGAACTCAGTTTTATTAAGTATATAAATTGATTTTAAATTTAAGTTTGTAATTATTGTATAAGTGTTAAATGTGATTTTCTTGAGAATACATTTGTATTGTTATGAGAATGACAAAGCTAACCTTCATTTTCATAGTTAAATAATATTTTATTTAACATAACAGAAGTCTATGATAAAATTACAAACTAGAAGGAAAGTGATTGAGAAGGAGCAATACTATAGAGGAGGTAGATGAAATTTACCCCTGAATCTCCAACCTATAACTTTCTTTGATATAAACTAAGATGTCTACCAAATTGTGATTAAGTTCTACATAATTAATTTTTATAGAGATGGAATTTGTGATGGAAACATACTAACCTTTGATCCATGTTAAATGGATAAGTTGCTCCCATGAACGTTGAATAACCCGACTTGATTCCATGACTGTTTCTCCCTTTTGCGTGCTCCAATTCAGTCGAATTCCAATCACAGATGGAAAGGAATTGTTGCCACAATCCAAGGGCCAAGTTGCAAGTGTTAAAATGTGAAAAAGATGATAAAAAATGGCTTTTCCATTTTCTCCTTATTTTTTCTTACGAAAATAGGAGTTCTTCTTTCCTTTTCTTTCAAAAGAAAATCTGAAAATCTGAAAATGATGTGTTGAGAGGAGGGAAACTTGGGTGGTTTATCTAATTCAAAATTAGGGAAGAAACCACTCTCCCTCTCTTTATTTGAATTTAAATTCAGAGGTCGGGTTTAGCCCGCATGGGTGACCCGTTTATTATTTCCAACTTCTCCCACTCGTACATGAGTGCTAGATCCAAGTCTAGTAAGATCAACCTCACATACTCACAACTTCATACAGGCAAATGGATCGTGTGACCTGCGAGCATACAAGAGCTCAATGCCATACACTGGTTAAAGATATATGGCGGCTCAACACTTAAGCATAAAGCTATACACCGGTTAAGGACATATAGCACCTTAACTTCTTCAACATGAGGACGATATATCTCGCTATACCCCAGACTTCACTTACTTACATCAATCAGAGCATATCTACTTCCTTGTCATGAAAAGAGCACACTCTCTTTCAACACTATTCATTGTATTCACAGTTACATCTCAAACATCAAAGTTTTACATAACTGCGATTGCGGTGAATACAAGATAGGAGCAAGTCATAGAAAGTCTTCCTTTTTAATGTTAAACCTCTTAACATTAAAATGCTTGCTTTCCTAGACATGTTCCGCATGACGTAATCAAACATGGCTATTGGAGACATGCTAAAGTAGCAACACCAAAATAAAGTCTCGAGAAAAAGTTAAAAGTCATAAGGGTATCATTTACGGTTTTATAAACCTATGGGTCTCACACAATGAGGAAACAAGGATCTATTAACTCATTATCCCAACGGTCACAAAAGCACATGTGGTATGAAACACATGCTACGATGCATGTCTTCCTCTTCAGAAGCGTATGTCATATTTAAAAGTAAAATGCATTGTACAAATCTTAGTTCAAGCGTCCTTAACACTTAACTTGAGTTTTTTCCTTGTAAGTCCTCTACAAACACCAATCACAAGAAAACTCACATCTGCTCTACGACAAGTATAATGGATGGTGGGAATCCATGACGATTACTTAATGATACAACAGTAATCTCATCTTGATCATCAATCAAGGCGACATCATAAGATAAATATGACTTTATATCCAAACAAAATCACAATTGTCTCATCTCTGCACACTTCTTTATGTCAGAGGCGATTGCTCGTGTGAGAGAGTCAATCTCTACTTGTCAGACATACTTTAAGACTTTAATGCTCTCACCATAAAAGCATCTGCTTATATAGCATTCAAGTCTTGAACTCATGGACATAAATAACTGGATATCATCTAATCCAATTAGGTTAGATTCTACGCAAACCTTGAGATTCTAACAATTCAAGAGTGTATCTCCAGGTCAAGGTTAAGTTATCAAACTAACCATCACTAATGCATAGATCTACAGAGCAAAGTCACTATTTTCTTTACACAAATATCTCTTTACAAAATAATCCTTTTGTGATTAAGTGTTTGTTTTTATCCCTTTGAGACTCTTGTAAGCAATTGATGCATGTCATCATAAAGCACACAACGGCTCCCAAAACTAGTCTCTTTGATCAAACACATTATACTGCAACCACACGTGCTATAAATTTTCATTCATACGCACATCCACACACTCGTTTGCTTTCAGCTATACTAACAAACATCATCATCATTTAATGAAGAAGCAAACCCATATGTCGATTTACTCCAAGTCAAATCACCTCTTGTAAAAATATAAGTGTATTTTGATCAATAATGACCAAAGTCATTATTGAGTTGACTAGTATGCAGTATGTATAGGAGTTCACAATCCTATATCAATATTGTCCAAATTCTACTCTTAAGAATTGGGTTATACTTAATGACCAGACCCATGGCATGACATATATCAGGATAGATGATTAGCACAGTAAATCTCAAACGTCAAAGAAATTTCACCAACATAAGTTTAAACATCTTACTAAATATAGTCTCTGTAGATTCTAAAGCTCAAGATATACACCATTGTAAGGAGCACCAGTGTCCTCAAAGTTCATTTTAAATCACTCCACGCAACTCAAGATGCAAAACATCAAGAAATTGAATGATTTCTATGAATTTGAACATTAAGAGGTACATTTACCTCAAATTCACTCTTTATTCAAATAATAGAAGAATGGCCATCTTTAAATGGTTGAAACATACTTCTCACAATCCTAATCACCAAGACATCATTAATATTGATAGGGTTATTATTTTAAACGAACCACACAATCTTTTAGGCATCTGCCAAGTCTTTCATGATTAAAGAAAAAAGAATCAGTCTTTAGTGTTTCATAAGCACCGAAATCTGATAAAGAAAATGGTATTGCACTTTCACAAAAAAAAAAAACAAGACTAATGAAATCATTCCCAAAATGATTCTCATCAACCATAGTCTAATCAAAACATTGTCTATAACTTTTCATCATGAAGACATAGATTGTTTCCAATGAGCTTTACATTCAATCATCTCTCTGATATTAATGTGAGAACACCATCTAGAAAAGCTCATTTGAGATTACCTTTCGATAGATCTCATAAATCATAGTCGAAAATAATGCCTAAGGCCATAGACCAACATAAAGTATTTAAACTTGGTTATCTATGCCTTTAGTACAAAATCAAGTAACTTATACATGGATTTATGTTCCAAATCTCAGTCGAGAAATGCAACCTCAAGGTTCATGAAAAATAATCCTAAAACTCATACCTATCAATGAACAGTCAACTAGTAGAGTTTCACCCACAAAAGTGACGTTGTTGTCCATAAACAACATGTTCCCTTTCAGGAGAAAAAACTTATATTTCTTAAAGATTTGCACAATCTTAGTAATTTTGAGAATACACTAGTCCTCAAATATCTTGTGCCTTAATCATAAGTCTACCAGTACATGTACCAATGTACACAGTCAGACATATAGAAATACAGAGTCCAAAAACTTGTTCCATCTCACTTATTTGAGAAACCTTTATAAGATATGACATGGAGTCGCTTGTCGCTTGAATTTCATCTATCTCCTCGAGATAGAAGAAAGAAATCAATGTTGTTCTAATGTTGTAAGACATATACTTGAACGTATCTTATTCAGTACTTGTACCGAATTTAATTTTAGTCATGTATCAATTGATTTACCCCATAAGGCTCCCACTTGAGTTGTGAAGCTTTGGAGCTTAGATCTCAAGTAACCAATCGACCAAACCATAACTGAAATTAATAAATCACAAACAGTCCATTACCTCTTAGTTGTCC
This sequence comes from Linaria vulgaris, assembly GCA_948329865.1. Classification (NCBI taxonomy): domain Eukaryota; kingdom Viridiplantae; phylum Streptophyta; class Magnoliopsida; order Lamiales; family Plantaginaceae; genus Linaria; species Linaria vulgaris. The sequence continues at coordinate 15,280,906 of OX415253.1, forward strand.
TACCAAATAAGTTCATACCTCAAATAATAAGATTCTACGATTTAATCTCAATTACTCTTACTCCACATGTTTATGATGAGAAAATACACCACAGCCAATGGGTGTATCACATACTACATTTCTTAAGAAATGGAACAATGCTTCTCAACTACAATGAAAAGAGTATGCCTAAGATATTTGTTCCAATGACCTAGGCTGATTAGATCGAGTCTTCCACTCAATCTTATGTAACATAAAGAGTAAATTAAATACTAAGGCAGTTGTACATATTAGTTAGACTTTAGTTGAGAAAGAATCTCCGACCAAGGAAATCAATCTTAAAACTTAAGTCTCTGTGGAGTGATCATCGTGTACACCTTCCCATTTCCTCTAATGGATCTTAACTCTACAACATCTAAGAAACTTATGTATCTCAGATTTGTCAACAGTTAAACATGAATGAGAAATGCACAATATAACCGTTAACTGTAATGAAAACGATGGCTTCATGCCTTGCCTTTGGATTAGTTAAATCGTAGAAAACTACATGAGTTATCTCAAGGGAACTCAATCTAAATCATCTTTCTGGATGATTCTTGTGTCAACATTTTCAATAAAGAAAATTCAAACAAGTTGGTCAAACAAGAAAGTGGACCACTTAGGGTGCTACACCATAACCAATGATTGTTTTGCTCGATGTGACTCAAAGATGTGTATCGAGTACACTATATCAATGTTTTCACTACCCCCCAAAAAAAATTGCATTAATTGTTCCCAACAATTAATGCGGTAAGTAAAACATTTCTTTAGTCACATATTGACACTCTTAGGGAAAGAAGGATGTCTAAGCCACCAAATGCTACACATAACAACATGTTCCAACTAAGTCACAAACTAGCACAAGTCAATGACTCTTCAAAGGATAATAATTCTTTGACTCAAGTCTTACCTCTTCATCACACATATGGTAGCAAGTGGGAAAAGATTCAGTCGTGACACAAATAAATTTGTATGCACTGATTCTTGTTAGGAATGACCTCACATTTCCTCCCACCTCTTGCTAATTCATATGTGTGCATGAACTAGTTAGATTTTCTTAAGTATAATTCAGTCTCAAGTTATCGTAAATCTAAAATCCACGTAGGACAAGATTTGTAGCATAATCATAGAGGTGACGCAACTTCATAGGAAATCTATCTAAGTGTAATTTACCAATGCAATGCAATCAAAAGATTAGCATTTAGAAGGTTACATCAACACGACAACCTCATCAGTGTTTATCCTTGATCAAACACATTAAATCATTCTCTGATCATATCAATAGTCATTTCATCATTGTCTTGTGTTCCAGTCCAACATACAACTTAAAACTTTAAAAGTTTTCTCTCGAAGTTATTGTGAACCTAGAAAGAAGTTTAAACATCAACATAGATAACAACATAAATGTTGTTCATCTCAAGTTCAAAGTTATTTGGCTCATTTAAACAGTCAATTTAACAGATAAACAGATGTTCAAATGAATGATGATGATAATGATATTGGATTTAACTCTTGAGCATATTACTCCACGCGTGTTAACTGGCTAAAATTATTGATCACACTTGAGCAAAATCATAGTCGTGATCAATCAGAATTTAATAAATGTGCCATTTTCATTAGTCAATGTCTTAAACACGAGTTACTCATACATTTATATTTCACATATAAAAGTACACCATCTATATAGATCATTAATCACATAGCTATACAAAATGCCACAAGCAGCGGAATTAGATCATCTATGCCTTTAGATCTATATTCAAAAAGAAGAGTGACTTTACTAAAAGGTTTGAAGTGACTTAATCGATGTTGTTAGGGGTATCAAACTGTCTTATCCTGATATCTTAACTATATACGTTTACGGTCAGTTCAATTCACAATAGGTGATTTGCTAGCACTTATTTGAATCTATGAACGTGACCAACTTGGTTGCCATGGTCTGTCATTTTCTAGAGATATCTTCTTAAATGTCCATTGCTTATACAAGTTTGATTTTATATCTAGCAAATCAACATTCATGATAATCGACCATAAGGTACGGAATCGAAGAGATCACAATGTGACCTATCATCATCCACATCCCAACGTTCATTATCACGAAATTAACTTCTAAATCAGAAAATTTTCTAAGTTCAAGGTGGGAATTTCTAAAATTCTGCCAACCACAGAACTCTCACTTAGCTAAAAAACTTAGCGTGCATACATCATGTAAAATGTAAAATTACATGCTCAAAACAAATGCACATAAGGAAACAAACATGTATTCTACATGAACCAAAAATGATTAAACATAATCATACATGTTTTAATACATGTTGTCGTCACAAAACTACGGAATACATCACGTCACATGAAATAATTAAACTAATTATCTTCATGTTCACATGTGATTATTCCAAAATGAAATCTAATCAACAAATCTCAATCACACATTTGGTAACATTTGGTAGCCTACCAAGTGCGCAAATAGATCTCTTTTAGAATTTCTAAAGTTTTCCAACACCCATCTAGAACACGAGCCTCCAAGCTCGGGGTTTTCTTCTCGAACATCCCATCAACACATACCCAATGTGGGATATCTCTAACAAGATTATTTATTTGGAAACTAAATCTAACAATCTCTGCCATTTCTAAAAAGTAATCATAGTTTGCACCTCAAGAACTTCTATGAATAAATGAGGGTGTCTCTTGACTTGAACCATCACTTAGTGAATACCTATCAAAGTTAATCCAAAAAGCATAGTAGACAAGTCTTTGAACTAGAAATTCTATATCTACCAACCAAATAATTACCACGCACAGTTCCTCTACTTGTTCTTTATTCTAACAAGTCGATACATTAACGGCCCTGTGTCTATATCCGGGTATCATGAGTAGTTTTTAGAGTTAAAGCCCTAAACTCTAATGAAGCGGCCTTACTTCTACTACTCACTTAGGTAGACTTGTCAAGAATTCCTCTATAATGATGACATCCCAACATTTACTGTTACAAGTATATTAAAAGTGTTAAACTCAACCGCTACCTATGACATTACAAGTACCAAGAACTATACTTGGATGGAACTAGTAATTGAATTATTACTTTAAATATTAAGTACTTGGCAATCACAAAATGAAGTACTTTACTCATTGAACCCAAGTTTGATATTTCAAGTGTAGAGTTGATGTTCCCTCATGTGTGATCACTCTATATGAGCTTTTAGTCCAATCTCCCTAGAAGTCTTATGCACCATATCTCTGGCAAGACCTTTAGTCAGATGGTCAGCCAAGTTACTTGCTGACCTCACATAATTCATTGTGATAATTCCATCATTAATTAACCGTCTCACATAGCTATGCCTTAAACCAATATATTTAGATTTTCTGTTATAGATATGACTATAAGCTCTAGACAAAGTAGACGGACTGTCACAGTGTATAAACACGGGGGACATTGGTTTAGGCCAAATTGGTATTTCCAATAGCAAGTTTCTCAATCATTCTGCTTCTTTACTTGTAGAGTTTAATGCTATAAACTCAGATGACATGGTTGAATCAGTTATGCATGTTTATTTCTTAGAACCCCATGATATTGCAGCACTACCAAGAGTAAATATCCAACCACTAGTTGATGCGTGACCATCACTCTCAGTAATCCAACTAGCATCAGTATAACCTTCAAAAACATTTGGATAGCACTATAGTATAAGTCATGGTTAATAGTCTTCTTAAGATACTTGAAGTCTAAATATTGCTTTCCAATGTTCTCTAGTAAGATTACTTGTATACCGACTTAGTTTACCAACTACAAACGCAATATCAGGCCTAATACAAGTCTTGCAATACATTAAGCTTCCTATTGCACTAGCATATTGGTTTGGAAAAAAGTTCTCCCATCATTTTGTATTAATCTAGTCCTAGGGTCGAATGGAGTACTAACTGGTGTACAATCAAAATGAGTAAATTTTCTCAATACCCTTTCAACGTGATGAGACTGTGATAACATGATACCTTCATTACCTTTAATTATTTCATTCCCTAAAATAACATCAGCCATACCTAGACATTGCTTATCAAATGTTTAACCTAGAAACTTCTAAGTACTATTGATTTGATCTAGATCAGAACCAAAGACAAAGATATCATCAACATATAAACAAATAATAACATTTTTATGATTTTTAAATTTACTATAAACACACTTATCAGATTCATGAATCTTGAATCCATTTGACAAAACAATCTTGTCAAACTTTTCATGCCATTGTTTTGGTGCTTGTTTAACTCCGTACAAGACTTAACAAGTTTACACACTTTATGCTCTTGTCCTTTCACAACAAAACCTTCCGGTTGTTGCATATAAATTTCTTCTTCCAACTCACCATTCAAGAATGCAGTCTTGACATCCATTTGGTGAATTTTGAATTTATATATAGATGTCAACGGTATCAAAATTTTAATTGTAGCAATTCTAGCCACTGGAGCATATGTGCCAAAATAATCAAGTCCTTCTTTTTGAGTGAAGCCTTTTTGCAATTAGTCTTGCCTTAAACTTCTCAACGGTTCCATTAACTTTCATTTTCTTTTTGAAAATCCACTTACATCCAACAATTTTAAATCCAAGAAGTAAGTCCACCAATTTCCAAGTTTTATTTCCCATGATGGAATCCATCTCATCTATACAACCTCTTTCCAAAAACTAGCATCTTGAGACTTCATAGCCTCTGCATATGTTTTTGGATCAGATTCAACATGCAAAGGTAATAGCACTTGATTTGTTTTTTTTTTCTCGTGTACCTTCTACAAGATACATGTGAAACCAGGTCCAAAGTTCTTTGTACTCTAGGTATTTTATTTCTCTTAGGTTCTTCATTTCTTATTCCAAAATCCCTAATATTTACAATTTCATTACTATTATTTTCTGGAATTTTTAGGAATATAAGAGAACCTTGTTTCATCAAATATGGCACCTCTTGATTCAATTATTGTATTTACTTAAAAATAGTAATTTTTCTTAATAACCATATATCCGTAAGGTTTACTGTTTAATGCATAACCCATCAAAATACACTCTACACCTTTTTCTCCCAAACTTCTTTATTTGGGACCCTAACTATTTCTCTACTTCCCCAAACTCCTAAATATGTCAAGTTTGATTTTCTTTTCTTCCATATTTCATTTGGAGTTTTAGAAAATTTCTTAGTAGGCACTATATTCAAAACATGACATGCTGTTAAAAGTGTTTCACCATAGAATCCTTTACCAAGTCTAGATTTGGACAACATAGCATTAATCATTTCAGCTAATGTTATATTTTTTCTTTCTGTAATTTCGTTTTGCTGTAGAGTATAGGGTGCAGTAACTTCATGAACAATACCAACATTGTCAAAAAATGTAGGATCATAATATTCTCCATCTCTATCAGTTCTTAAATGTTTTATGATGGTTTCACATGCATTTTCTATTTCAACCTTAAATATTTTAAATTTATCTAATGCTTCATGCATGTTCTTCAAAAGATAAACATAACAAAATCGAGACTAATCATTAATAAAAGTTATATAGTAACTTTTTCCACCTCTAGTAGAGGTGCTATGAAAATCACACAAGTCACTATGTATTAAATTCAATATTTTTGATGTTGTAAGCATGCATGCATTACATTTATTTGTAATTTTATCAATACTAGGAATTAAATTCAGATTACACATATGATGTAATTTTTTAAAATTAACAAGTCCAAATCTATCATGTCATAAAGAACAAGTATCAAGCATATGCGCATAAATTGATATTTTATTAATAGCATTCTTAGTTAGATTAAGTTTGAAAAATCCCTCACGTGGGTATCCTTTGCCTACAAAGGATCCTCCCTTAGTAAGAATAAATTTGTCTGACTCAAATACAAGTTTGAGGCAAATTTTGTAAAGATGGATTCCAAATACAAGATTTGTCTTAATTTCTAGAACATGATAAACATCAGTGAGTTCCAATGCATCTCCCGAAGTAAACTCTATCAACACTTTCACTTTTCCCTTGACAGCAACGCTTGCGCCATTTCTTATGAAAACAGAGCAATTATTTTCTGGTGTATATCCACAAACATAATATTGTCTTTGCAGACGTACCTTGTTGCTCCAGAGTCGGTCCACTAAGACTAGTCGTTCTCAACAAGATTGATCTCATAAATCATTGCCACAAACTTCTCATTATTTAGATTGGTGTTGTCTGAATTCTTCTTCTTAGATTTATAATGACAATCTTTCTCGAGATGACCCTCTTTTCCACACTACCAACAAGCGGTATTTCCTTTTCACTTTTTGGAATTCTGCTTGAAGTTTTTCTTACCATTTCCTTTGCCAAAATTATTGCTTTCCTTACTACTACACCCTTCCTCAAGCACCATGACCTTAAAACTGTTGGGACAAACTAGAGTTCCACATCAAAAAGTTGGAGGAGTTGATCTAGGTTTATAGGGACATATCTCAATTAGTATGAGACCTTTTGGGGAGTGGGGCCTAAAAATAAAACCATGAGGGCTTGGGCCCAAAATGGACAATATCATACCAATGTGGAGATTATAATTCCTAACAATTGGTATCAGAGCCAGTGCTCCCGACCGGTGTGGATGTCCGTAGTTTGAACGAGAAAAATGTGGTAAGCTCCCGGCTTAAGAAGTTGTTACGGGTGGTTAACAGCCGGGTTAAGGGGAGACTCAGAGGTCATTCGTTCAAGGGAGGAAAATTTTGTTCGGCCAAAAACAATATATTGGGTGCATTCTGTTTAAACATTCCCCTGCACAGGTATCATTTACCTACAAAGGATCCTCCCTTAGCTAGAATAAATTTTTCTGAGTCAAATACAAGTTTAAAGCATGAGTTTTTTTAACTTATGGAATATGTTAAACATGAGTGAGTTCCAATGTATTTCCCAAAGTAAACTCCATCAGCACTTTCCCTTTTCCCTTGACAGCAACGCTTGCACCATTTCCGATTAAAATAGAGCAATCATTCTTCGGTATGTACTCCAAAAACATAGACATGTCTTTGCATACGTCCTTTATTGCTCCAGAGTCGATCCACCAAGACTGGTCATTCTCAACAAGATTGATCTCAGAAATCATTCCCACAAACTTCTCCTTGTTTAGATTGTTGTTGTCTGATTTCTTATTTTTAGATTTATCACGACAATCTTTCTTGAGATAACCCTCTTTTCCACTCTGTCAACAAGCTGTATTTCCTTTCCTCTTTTTGGAATTCTACTTGGAGTTCTTCTTACCATTTCCTTTGACCAAATTATTGTTTTGCCTAATACTAATCCCTTCCTCAAGCACCATGAACTTGGAACTGTTGGGGCAAGCAAGAGTCCCACATCGAAAAGTTGGAAGAGTTGATCTAGGTTTATAGGGTTGGAAATATCTCAAGGTATGAGGCCTATTGTGGAGTCGGACCCAAAAATAAAACCACGAGGGCTTGGGCCTAAAGTGGAAAATATCATACTAATGTGGAGATTACAATTCCTAACGACTGGTATCAGAGCCAGTGCTCCTGACCCGTGTGGGTGTCCCTGGTTTGAACGAGAAAAATATGGTGAGCTCCCAGCTAAAAGAGATTGTCACGGGTGGTTAATAGTCGGATTAAAGGGAGACTCGAGGTTCCTTTGTTCAAGGAAGAAAAATTTTGTTGGGCCAAAAACAATATCCTGATTGCAAACTGCAAAAAAAAGAGGCGAAGTTTCAGTCACTTGAGGCGCAGGTAGGGAAAGTTCGGTTGTTTTTCGTTTGAGGGGAAAATTGTTGGGGCAAACCACCATATGCTCCATGATTTTCTGAGAAGCACCCCTAAACTAAGTTGTCACAGGATAATTTGTGCTCTCTAATGTATTCATAATCCTTTAGCCCTTTTTTTTCATTTTACTTTTAAGCTCGAGCTCTTCTTTTAAGCTTCTTCCTTATTCCTCCTTATTGATCTACTTCCTCCATCTTTAGAAATGAGTAGGATATAATTTTTCTTTTAGCTCAAGGTAGGTGTGCTGGCTTCATAAGCACAGGCTCATTAGAAAAAGCTTTAGGGGGTTTAACGGATAACCATTATTCATTGAGAGTTTTGGTCTTGGAAGGCTAAAACTCAATTAGAAAATATAGACAATTTAATTCCCCCAACAATTCAAACCCACACTTATTTCGAATCTCAATGGAGTAAATTACTTTAGATTCATAATTTATGTGTAACCTTCAGTTTTCTCACAGATCTCATATAATTATCTCAATATTTTCTACTTATATCCATCGTGAATGGTGTATGAAATAAACATGTTCTAACAAGATTAAACGAAGTGTACTCCTATCATCCAGGCATAATCCTTTTCTTCCAATGTCCTCTTATATTAGGCATATATTATGAAAGATCCTAATTTTTGCATTCTTTATTACTTCAAATTCGACTCTAACACACTCTAAAAAAAAATACCAAAAGATTGATTGCTAAAAGATATCGTAACTCCCTGGCAAGTGGACCAAAAACTTGATGCGTATTTTTCATGAGTTATTAATAAGAGTAATACATACTTCCACAAGTTTACGTGTCAAGTAACAATAACATGGTAAGTAAGTATAGTTGATTAAGTATCAAATCCCAATGGAGTATGTGTCCTAGCTTAGAAATCCAAATTGTTGAGAACTTTGTAAAACAATGCTTCAAATACTTTTAGTGAAGTAGAAAGATTAACTAGTTTACCAATATGGCCATCATTACGAATAATTAAACTTTTCCAACAAGACTAGTCTGACAAAGATGGAATTAAATTGATTGATAGATTGATTTGGTTGTAAAGCAGTTTTGGTAAAATGTATCCAGGAGGTAGGTTTAGTTAATCTCGAATTCGGGGTACTTCATTGATGAAATACCAATGATATCTATGTAAGCATCTTTCTATTGATTCTTGCTTTGTTCTTATGTTGACAAGATTAATTAAGTACACTTTCGTATTACCTAAAGAACCTTCTAACTCCAAATGATGTCATCCCGCAAATTGCTTTCCTCTCTCCAAAAGTTCACTATGTCAAAGAATCCAAACAGAGTTTTAGAAGAGAATAAAGTTGACAATGATAACCCACATTCCTCAGTAGACGTATAGATTCGAATATCTAGATATTTATTTGGTTTATTTACTACGGTAGCGTTGCGTGAACAATCTTCGATGCATAATTCAACATAATACAAGATAATTTGAAAACACAATAATGAATTAATGAAACCTGTGAGTCAAGCATATCAATGTAGCATAAACAACAATGAAAATTCAACAAACTCTCAAATATAATTTAATAAAAACATTGGTTCAATACATCCATATGAGATAATTACATCCTCTCCTAAACATTGAGAGAATTAGCAACTCATGATCATATTATCATAACAATAATTATCATAAAGTTGAGCCATAAAGAACAGAAAAATTAAACTCTTGATCTCGGTGAGATTTCAACGTGTCTTCCCCTTTTGAGTCTTTGTTGCCTTCCTTCAATTGATTACTTGCTCCTATTGATCACCTCTCTCATTCAACAATGATTGCAATACCTCAAATGGTGGAATTATTCTGCTATGAATGTGTTTGTAAGCGATAGTAGATCGAATGCGGTTGTCCGTGTTTTATTTGACACCTTAGGTTATGAACGCCTCTCGCCTTTTTATAGTTTTCCACCTTTGGGCCTCAAGTTTAGGGTTTTTGGGAAAGTCAGCCTAAGTCACTGTGTCGTGCTGTTACATGAGCAAGCCTCGCTGCTTTTCGATCATGTCGTGCCACTCTCTAGACACTCATTGCAATGTTTTGTGTTGTTGTATTGGTCACAATACATTCTTTTATCATCCTTTTTTGCTAAAATTCCTCAGATAAGCCTCATTTTTCTCTGAATCGACTAAAACTGCAATTACAACAAAACATGACCAAAATAAGTAAAATTGCTACAAAAATTATGCAAAAGTACAAGAAATTTGGTAGTTAAATTACTATAATAAATAAATCATCAATTACCCCCAAACTTAAACCATTGCTTGCCCTCGTGCAAGACTTTAAACAAAAGAATTCAAACTAGTCAAGATTTCATCTCAAAATGCCACATATGCTTGGAACTTGAAACAATGAGAATCATACTAGTCAAGTCATTGCGCACCGAGGTTAATCAAATTGTCCACATGTAGTATTTCATTTTGCACCGTGGTGTGCTAAAATATCACAAGTATATAATATAAGATTTTCATATGAAATCCACAAGATCACAAAGTTTTACACATAGTTACTTTTTTTTGTTCTCTACTTTTCTCACTATTTTCCATGCATATGAACTTTTCATGTTGTGGATCATTAGGACTTTACATGGCCTGTAATGATAGGCTCGGGTATGTGCTATAATAGAAAAAGACTTTATGAGTTCTAGAGATGTACATAGTAAATCAACGGATTCGCTTTTTCCTCCCTTATTTGTGCATTTTCCGTTGGTCATACATATTAGGCCATATATATATATATATATATATATATTGCGTCTTCGTTTGCTCAAGTATCAAACCACCATATACTACATGATTGTTTGAGAAGCACCCCTAAACTTAAAGTTGTCACAGGATTATTTGTGCTCTCTAATTTGTTCATGCTCTTTTAGCTCCATTTTTTTCGTAATTATATAAGCTCGAGCTTTTGTTTCGAGGTTCTTCCTTATCCCTCCTTGTTGATATACTACATTCATCTCTAAACATGGGTCGGATATAATACTTTTCTTGGTTCAAGGTAGGTGTATTGGCTTCATATGCAAAGGCTTTATGCGGGATCAACGAATAATCATTATTCATTAAGAGTTTTTGGCTTGAAAGGATAAAACTCAATTATATAAGATGGCCTATTTCATTTCCTCAACAATTCAAATCCGCACTTATTTCTAATATCAATGGAGTAAATTACTTAAGATTCATAATTTTTATGTAACTCCCAATTTTTTCACAATTCTCATACAATTATATCAATGTTTTCTACTTATGCCCCCTGTGAATGGTGTGTGAAATAAACATGTTCTAAGAAGATTAAACCAAGTGTACTCCTTTCATACAATCATAATCCCTTTCTTCCAATATCCTCCGATATTAGGCATATATTATAATAGATCCTAACTTTTACATGCTTTATTACTTCGGATTTGACACTAACAGACTCCAAAAAAAAGTACCAAAAACTTCATTGCTAAAAGAAATCGTAACTCCCCGGTAAGTGGACCAAAAAGTTCATGCGTATTTTTCACGTGTTATTAATATGAGTAGTACACACTTCCACAAGTATACTTATCAAGTTACAATAAAATGGTAAGTAAGTATAACTTATTATGTATCGAGTTCCACGTAAGTAAGTAAGTAAAATGGTAGTGTCGAATGTCTAGATAATTATATGCTCAATTTACTATTCTATTGTCGCGTGAACAATCTTCGATGCATAATTCAACATAATACAAGATACTTTGAAAATACTATAATGAATAAATGAAATCCGTGAGTCCATCACACTAATGTAGCATAAACAACAAATAAAATTCAACAAAGTCTCAAATATAATTAATTAAAACATTTGTTCAATACATCCACGTGAGATAATCACATCCTCTCTAGTTTGACAATAGATCGTTTATATAAGTAAGGGTCGGTTACAGTGGAGTACAAAGGAAATACAACGAGTCTATCTTAACAAACTAGGCCTAATCTAGGTGTCTCGATTAGGCTTGGTCCGGAACACCTCGGACTAACGCCTCGATGCTTGGATGGCAGGGGTATGTCGGTAATTAGATCGGGCATACATCAGTGATCAGCTTCGATGTGATGTCGATGACCACCCTCGATATGTTATCGGTAGCGTGGTGGTATGACGTATCAGTGGAGCACAAGGGTTATCTAGATATCGAGTACGATATCGAGAGTGAGATCGGTGATTTCTTTCGATATGAAGTGTGGTAGCTGAGGGATAGTAATTGCTTGTTTTGGGATCCGGGCGTCGCGTATTTATAGACCTCGGGATCCGGGGACCACAGTACAATATCGGTGATTATCACCGATATGATGTCGAAAGTGATCCCCGATATGGTTAAATATGGGCCTAGTTTGGGCCAAGCCCCATAAGCGGGAAATGTCCATATCATGTAGTCCCCCAATTTGGGGATTTTTATCTTAGAGATAAGAATTCGCAAATTTAATTTTGAATTTCTGGGTTACCTGTACCTTTCGTCTCGCTAGTTCAAATGACAGAGATCAAATATGCGGGGAATGCACTTCGTGATGAACTTCGATGGGCCCCCTAATGCAGTGGACGCATAGTTTGAGGTTCTCGTTTGAATTCTGTGTTTTTTTGGATCTTAATTTCTTATAAATGTGGGAGTTGTACTTAGAAAATTGCGATGGGCTCGCCGGTGCAATTGTTATATTTTCTAGGTTTCTTTGCGTAATATGATAGGATATCGGGTTTCATCGTCGATATCACGTCAAAACGCATATTCGATATGATGTCGAAAGTATCTCTCGATGTAGTTAAAGCTTCGGTCTATAAGTAGGGCTTGTAAGAGACTTTGAAGGTCATAGTTTTCTGTGTCTTCTTTGTCGTTAGCGTAACCACATCAATATTTATATCGGTAATCATGTTCGATATATTTCCCGACGTGTATTTCGATCTCGCTGTTGTACTTGATTTATTATTATTTTCTCATGATGATATTCCAATTATTCTGCAGGTATATTTTATTTTTTGAGATATTCCGTGAGAATGGGTTTCAGACAATTGATGCGTAAACTTCAAGCCGACCGTGATGCTCAGAAAGCTGCATTGGCTGAGACGGCAGCGGTTGCGGTGGCACCTGAAACAGGGTCTGCGTATAACTTTGATCTGAATAATGCAGCCAATGAGGTTTTGGTAGAGGTATCGGAAGTTGAACAACCTCCCCCTAGCATTGTAGTACGTGAACGTTTTAATGAAGAATGCTTTGAAAGTGTTCCTGCAACGGTTGGGTCCTTTAGCCAGGACATCCTTGATGTGGTGGGAGGCCTGGACGGTGCAGCCAATCTCTTGGAGGTGTTGACCTCGAAACAGGAGGGTGTGGTTCATCCGCCTGAAGGGACTGTGTTAACTGAGAGACCAGATACTAGGTCTCCTTCTGGTGAGTACGTAACCCCACGTTCGGAGTCGGTGTCCAACATTCCTTTGAGCGAGAACATTGGTGGTTCGGGATCGAATACCCATGTCAACTTAGGTGATTTAGTGGATGCGCCCTTTATCGTGGGGACGGGCTCTTCAAGCCCGAACCCTATTAGCGGCAAGGGAAAAAAGCCTGTTTCAGATACGACCGACAAGGGTAAAGGGCCACTGCATGAGCCCTCGATATTGGAGGGCTTTGCCCCTATCTTTCCTGGAATTCCGATTAGGAAGCCTGCCGTTGACCCGGCTAGGGTATCGGGTAATAAAAGGTCTCGTGACAGGACTGTCCACAATGTCCACTCATCTTCGAGTTCGGGCCCCAAGAAGGTGGGTGTAGTCAAATCCTCCAAGCGAGTAGAATTCCCTGAAGCAGATGCTGTGCGGGGAATGATGCGGGCTTTTCATCCTCCAGCAAAGCTGGCGGTTTCGTGTCTGAAGACAATGCGCGAGTCCAAGGGTGACCGTGACGCTGTTGCTGCCGAGTTCGAGGCTGATATCTTGAGGATAGGGGAATTCAACCCCATGGTGCTAGAGAAGTTGGAGGCCGAGAAAGAGGATGCCATGAAGACATGTCGTAAGCTCCGGGAGGAGTATGATTTGTTGAAGGACAACTTCAAAACATTAGTGACTGAGATTGACCAAGGAAAGGCGCGTGAACTTGCGGCCAACAAGGAGCTGGAGAAACTAAAGGCTGAGGTGGTGGCGGTGAAGGCTGCTAACGAACGTCTCTCGTTGGAGCTCTCCACTGCCAAATTAACTCCCTTGGACTTGGTATATATCTTGTTTATGATATCTGCTTCTGTTTTTTCCTCCTGTATTTAATAGAGTTCAATTTGTAGAAACGTCGTCCTGATCTCCTCCAGGTTGGAGCGGAGAAGTTTATGGAAAGCTCGAGCTTCCCAGACTTAGTTTTGAAGGTTCGGGAGACAGCATTTCATGCTTGCGTAGGGTAGGTATTGAAAAAGGACGGTTTCAAGGACTCCCTCGAATTGAGTGGGTTGAACCTAAGGCACGATCATAACGACCTGCCAATTGGTGGACTAGACGAGGTGGAGGGGGGTGCGGCCGACCCTGACGTGTTTTTCGAGGTCGTTGAGAAGAAAACTGAAGGGTCCCTGTGGGAGTAGCTGTTTGCTGCCTTTATTGTAACTTGAATTTATCCCTTTCCGGACTATCTCCAATTCGTGGTTCTGTAACTGAATATTTATTTCGCTGTTATCTTCATAATCTGTGACTCTTCGTGGCCTTGTTGTTTGGTAACTTGTTGATTTTTTATTGTCATGATGATAGAGTATGCAGTATTTCGATAACTGACCCTGCATTTATTTCATTCTCGTATTTGATGAGATTTCTTTAATCTGCTTGTTGTCAACAAGGAATGATTAGAATTTCCTCGGTGTTGGTAGAAACATGGGCAATCTGCCACCGCTCATGTATTTAGGATCGACCCCGTTATCACAGGGTATCTATTTCTTGTGGGTAGGGGCCCATCCCGTTATCATAGGGAACACGGTACCGACCCCGTTATCACAGGGGATCTTCTTCTCTTTGTAGGTGACCCGTTACCACTCATGGGTAGGAGCCCGCCCGTTATCACAGGGGAACCCGTTAGCGCTCATGGGTAGGAGCCTTTTCTTTGTAGATGACCCGTTACCGCTCATGGGTAGGAGCCCGCCCGTTATCACATGGTAACCCGTTACCACTCATGGGTAGGAGCCCGCCCGTTATCACAGGGGAAACCATTACCGCTCATGGGTAGGAGCCTTTCCTTTGTAGATGACCCGTTACCGCTCATGGGTAGGAGCCCGCCCGTTATCACCGGGGAACCCGTTACCGCTCCTTGGCAGAAGGCTTTTCTTTGTCGATGACCCATTACTGCTCATGGGTAGGAGCTCGCCCGTTATGACAGGGGAACTATTACCGCTCATGGGTAGGAGCTTTTCCTTTGTAGATGACCCGTTATCGCTCATGGGTAGGAGCCCGCCCGTTATCACAGGGGAACACGTTACCGCTCATGGGTAGGAGCCTTTTCTTTGTAGATGACCGGCTTCCGCTCATGGGTAGGAGCCCGCCCGTTATCACAGGGGAACCCGTTACCGCTCATAGGTAGGAGCCCTTACTTTGCAGATGACCCGTTACCGCTCATAGGTAGGAGCCCGCCCGTTATCACAGAGGAACCCGTTACCGCTCATGGGTAGGAGCCTTTTCTTTTGTCTTTTTATCTATGGCCCTTGGTAACTCTGTCGTCGTGGATTCTATGGGTCGTTAGGCCCTGTAAAACTTCACTGACAAAAAAGATTTTTCGATGTAAAAGCTTATATGAAAGCACGAATTGATGCGCATGTGTTATCTGCGAAATGTTCTCTCAATCTGGGAATTTCAGTTTCATGCAAGAAAAGGTGTTTCCATTGTGTTCGAACGTGTCTGTTGTACCTGTTTGCACCTGTTGCACCTATTTTAGATGGATAATTTTGAATAATCTGGGGCAATGCCCCATGAATCCCTTTTTTTAAAAAGCGAGGGTTTAATATTTCTTGTCTTTTTCGGACATAGTAATGTGTGATCCTTCGGGCTATGTACCTATAAGAGGGCGATTCGTTAAACATATATCTATGGGAATACTCCCCAATTATTCGTGCAATTCTCTGCACTTCCATAATGTCTGATTAGGACATATCCCTACATGAAATATCAGATTCCATAAAGCAAAAATAAAAAGGTAGCTATGGATAACAATCGAAGGCTAGGTAACCTAACCCGCCTACGTATCCCGTTGATTGGGGAATCAGACCGGCGTAGTTCCCCCTGTTTTAGTTACATGCCGACCCACAAAGGGGCAAAATAAAAGATAACGGTCGAAGGCTAGGTAAACCTAACCCACCTACGTATCCCGTTGAGTGTGGAATCAGACCGGCGTAGTTCCCCCTGTTTTAAGTTTACAAACTAACCCACGATGGGGCAATGTTTCAAATGTTCAAGCATAATTTAAAAACTACTGAAATTTTAAAATATTTTTTGTTTGCTCCTCATGGTGATCACTCCGTGCGCGGAATGTATTCTTGGTGTGGGACTTGTATTGCTTGTCTTCTTCTGATTCTACGGTGCCACAGCGAGTCCACATAGCACATCCATTCTTGTACCTGGTCACCTAGAATTTCACCGACTCCCTGAGGTGTCGGGAATTTAATCTTCTGGTAATAAGTAGAGACCGCTGCCCTGATCTGGTTGAGTGCCGGTCGGCCAATGATGGCGTGGTAGGGAAACGGGATGTCGACTATTGTGTATTTTATCAGCGTCACCCGGGTGCGCGGGCTTATCCCAAACATTGTGGGCAATATAACTTGTCCGAGTGGAACTACCTCTGCTCCGCCGAATCCGGTCAATGGGGTAGATATCGGCTTTAGCCGGTCTGGGGCTATCCTCATCTGCTCGTAGGCTTTTGAGAATATCAGGTTTGCGGAGCTTCCGCTATCCACCAGAACTTTATGCACCTGATATTCATCCACATTAATAGTAATAACCAATGGGCAATCTAGTTTACCTGCGGTCAAGGCCAATGGACTAACTAGCTCCAAGTCTCTCATGGTGAAAGAGATCTCCTGCTCCAAGTACGCTTCCGGCATGATTGCATTTGTGTACCCAATGTAGGCTCCACCCTGGAGTCTTCGTGTTATGGTTTTTCGGCCGCGAGCCGTGTCGGCTCCCAAGGCTCCTCCGTTGATCATGTTTATGACGCCTTTGCTCGGGGCATTCACTATGGTCCTACCACGCTCCTCGGGTGCCTCGATCATCTTATGCTTTCCTCTCCTGGGTGAGTAATCTCTTATAGGGGATAAAGAATTGTCTGTCCCCCTACCATATTCCTTGACGTTTCTGACAAACTCGATCAATTTCCCTTCTTTAATCAATCTTTCAATTTCATTCCTCAGGTGCGTACAATCCTCCGTCCTATGTCCGGGCTCTCAGTGGTACGCACAGTATTTGCCCGACGACTTCATCCCGGGAGTCTCATTCAATGGCCTGGGTTCTGTCAACCATCTGTTCCTCTTTGCCACGGCCATCACTTCCAGAATGCCTCTATTCAATGGTGTGTACGTTCTTGGGGCCCTTTCTCTGTTGCGGTCTCTGTCTGCATTCCTGTTGGGAAATGAACCTTGATGCGTTGCCATCATCTCGTCCTCGTAAACCATTTGGTTTGCGAGCATGTTAATCTGTGCTATGGTGGGCTCAGTCAATTTGATTAGCTCGCCAGAAAACCTACGGTGGGTCATACCCTTGAACAACATCATCATATCCTGCCCCCCATGTGGCTCATCCACTTTCAACAATTCGTCATTGAACCTCTTCATATATTCCCAGAGGTTCTCTCTTTCCCTCTGCTGCACCGCGCCGAGGTGCAACAGGCTAGTCTTCATTCTCTTCTGGCTAGAGAACTGGTTCTCAAACTTTTCCCTTAGTCGTTCATAGTCCGTTATGGATCGGACCTCCAGCCTAGTTAACCAATCTAGTGCAACGCCCGTTAAAGTGGTGGATAAGATCTTTGCTTTTATGTTTTTTGAGTAGTTGTGCAGATTCAAAATACTATCGACCTGATGGAGATGATCTGTAGCATCACTTCTTCCGTCGTATGGCTTTATCACTGGGATCTTGTCCCCTCTTTGCAATACATCAGCCTCAATCTCATCCGAAAATGGGGTCCTACTGCGACCTTTCCAATGGCTCTGAGTCACCTTCTTCGTCAACTCCGCCCTCTCACGGTGTAGTTGTTCCATCCTCCTCGATATTACCTGCAGTACTTCTGCGTCTTCATTCTTTGAATACGTAACCTCAGCGCGGTCGCGACTGCGTTCCATTCTCCTGATTACTTCCGCTCTCTCGCGGTCAAGTTCCATCCATCCTTCTTGCTATCTCTCGATCCAGGGTCCCAAGATCCCGTCTCTCTGACCTGTCGTAAGCAGCGGGCGATATCTCTCTGAATGAGTCTCCCGTATCCTCCTGTTCATCATATCCTTGCCTTGCCCTTCTCTCACCCGCTCTGGATTCATAGGGCCTTGCCCGAACGTCCCTTGTCCTTTGTTCCGCCAGTCGTGGAAGCAAAGTCTCTAGTGTAGTGTCAAGTGCCGCTTTTACAGAAGCGTTGATCTGTGCTAGCATCTCCGGGGTTATGGCGGCAGGGGGAACGACGCTCTGTTCTGCAGCCATCGTCTCCTCTGAGCCGAGAAGAACCGCATTTGGCACCTCGGTCATTGGGACATCCGCTGCCGGGTTTTCAGTGGTCGGGCTCTTAGTAGCAGATTCCGCCGTATTTGGTGCTGCAGTGGTTGGACCTGTATTCGTTGCTCGTGATGGCCTCCTGGGCCCGCGCCTACATTGCAGTTCATTATGTGCTGGAGGAAGCTCCATCTCAGCTTGGGTCATTGTCTGTTCTTGGTCAGTCGGCTGTTGAGGGAGTGGTGTGTCCTCAATCCTCGTGTTTCTAGTCACAACTCTGTCAAATTCGGATCGGGTCCTCCTTCCTTGCATTTTGACGTCCTCGTCCGGGAACTGGTGTTCCCACAGACGGCGCCACTAGTTTGACAATAGATCGTTTATATAAGTAAGGGTCGGTTACAATGGAGTACAAAGGAAATACGAGTCTATCTTAACAAACTAGGCCTAATATAGGTGTCTCGATTAGGCTTGGTCCGGAACACCTCAGACTAACGCCTCGATGCTTGGATGGCAGTGGTATGTCGATAATTAGATTGGGCGTACATCGGTGATCAGCTTCGATGTGATGTCGATGACCACCCTCGATATGGGCCTCACGTTTAGGGTGATGTCGATGACCACCCTCGGTGGTTTTTCTGACACCCTAGCTGTTGAACGTCTCAACCCTCTTTAAAGTTTTTCACCTATAGGCCTCACGTTTAGGGTTTTTGGGAAAGTCAGCACAAGTCACAGCGTCGCGTTGCTTTTCGATCCTATCGCGGCACTCTCTAGATGTTCTGTGCGATGTTCTATGTCAATGCATTGGTCGCGCTACATTATTTTATCATCATTCATTGCTTAAATCCCTCATATGAACCTCATTTTTCTCCGAATCAACTAAAACTGATACAAAGAATGTGCAAAAGTATAAGAAATTTTGTACTTGAATTACTATGATCAATAACTCATAAAATACCCCCAAACTTAAATCATTGCTCGCCCAGGAGCAAGACATTAAACAAAATAAATCAAACTTTAATAAGAAAAACATACGAAAGTAAAGTTTTCATCTCAAAATGCCACCTATGCTTGGAACTTGAAATAATGAGAATCATACTAGTCAAGTGATTGGACACCCTGGTTAATCAAATTGCCTACATAAAGTATTTCATTTTGCAAAGTGGTGTGCTCAAGTATCACAAGTATAGAATATATGACTTTCATATGAAATTCACAAGATCAAAAAGTTTTACACATAGTTACCTCTTTTTTGTTCTCTACTTTTCTCATTATTTTCAATGCATATGAACTTTTCATGTTGAGGATCATTAGGACTTTAGGTGGCTTGTAATGATAAGATCGGTTATGGGCTATAATGGGAAAAGGTCATTACGAGTTCTAGAGATGTACATAGTAAATCAACTCATTCTCTTTCTTTTTTCTCCCTTATTTGTGCATTTTTCATTGGCCATATATTTTTGGCCATTTTTATATAGTTTCCTTGCATTTTCATTTGCTCAAGTATTAAACCACCCTATACTTTATGATTTTTTTAGAAGCACCCCTAATCCTAAAGTTGTCACACTATTATTTGTGCACTCTAATGCGTTCATAGTCTTTTAGTCCTTTTTTCATTTTTCTTTTAAGCTTGAGCTTTTATTTCAAGCTCATTCCTTATTTTTTCTTATTGGTCTACTACATTCATCTCTGAAAATGGGTAGGATATAATTCTTCTATCGGTTTAAGGTAGATGTATTGGCTTCATGAGTAAAGGCTTATTAGAAAAAAGGTGTTGTGGGGGTGGGGGAGGGGAGGGGGAGGGGGTCAACGAATAATCATTCTCATTAAGAGTTTTTGGCTTGAAATGATAATCATTCTTCAACGATTAATCATTCTTCATCAACGAATAATTCAAATCCACACTTAATTCAAATATCAATGGAGTAAATTACTTGAGATTAATAATTTCTATATAACTCCCAATTATCTCAATATTTTCTACTTATGCCTATTGTTAACGGCGTACGAAATAACCATGTCCTAACAAGATTAAACCAAGTGTAATCCTATCATCCAAGCATAATCCCTTTCTTCCAATGTCCTCCGATACCAGGCATATATTATAATAGATCCTAACTATGGATACTTTATTACTTCGAATTTGACTCTAACAGATAAATAACAAAAACTTCATTGCTAAAAGATATCGTAACTCCCCGGCAAGTCACCCAAAAACTTGACGCGTATTATTCACGTGTTATTAATAAGAGTAGTACGCACTTCCGCAATTATACTTGTCAAGTAACAATAAAATGGTAAGTAAGTATAACTTACCAAGTATCGAATCCCAAGAGAATATGTGTCTTAACTTATAAATCCAAATTTTTGAGAACTTAGTGAAACAATGCTTCAAATACTTTTAGTGAAATGGAAAGATTAACTAGATTACCACTATGACTATCATTATGACCAACTAAACTAATCTAACTAGACTAGTCTGACAAACACGGGATTGAATTGATTAATTAATTGATTTGGTTGCAAAGCAGTTTTGGAAAAATGTATCTAGGAGGTGGATTTCGTTAATCTCGAATGCGGGGTACTTCTTCATAGACAAAATACAAATGATACCTATGTAAGCATCTTTTTATTAATTCTTACTTTGTTCTTATGTTGACAGGATTAATGAAGTACACTTTCGTATTACCTAAAGAACCCTCTAACTCCTACTGATGTCATGCCACTAGGCGCTTTCCCCTCTCTAGAGGTTCACTAGCTCATAGGATCGATAAATAATTTTATAAGAGAATTATAGTTGACAACAATAACCTAGATTCCCCAGTAGATAGTAGTGCTGAAGATCTAGAAATTTATTTGCTTGATCTACTATGCTAGTGTTGCGTTAACAATCCCCGATGCATAATTTAACATAATACAAGATACTTTAAAAACACTATAATGAATCAATGAAACCCGAGAGCCAAGCATACCAAGTAGCATAAACAACAAATACCATCCTACAAAGTCTCAAATATATCTAATTAAAACATTAGTTCGATACATCCATATGAGATAACTACATCATCTCCTAAACATTGAAAGAATTAGCTACTCATGATCATACTATCATAACAATAATTCATCATAAAGTTGAGCAATAAGGAAAAGAAAATATTAAACTCCTAATCGATGTGAGATTTCGACGAATCTTCCCCATTTTAGTCATTGTTGCCTTCCTTCAATTGATTACTTGCTCCTATTGATCACCTCTCTCCTTCGACGATGATCCAAATACCCCAAATGGTGGAACTATTCTGCTATGAATGTGTTTGTAAGTGATAGTAGATCGAATGTGATTGAGCGTGGTTTTCCTGACACCCTAGTTGCTGAACATCTTAACCCTTTTAAAAGTTTTTCACTTCTTGGACTCACGTTTAGGGTTTTTGGGAAAGTCAGTCCAATTCATTGCGTCGTGCTGTTACATTTACGAGTAGCGCTGCTTTTCGATACAGTCGCGACACTCTCTACACGTTCCTTGTGATGTTTTGTGTCGTTGCATTGGTCGCGCTACATTCCTTTATCATCATTCTTTGCTAAAATCCCTAAGATGAGCCTCATATTTCTCCAAATCAACGAAAATTGCTACAAAGATTATGCAAAAGTATAAGAAATTCCGTACTTAAATTACTATAATAAATAACTCATCACATTACCCCCAAACTTTAAGCACTGGTCGTCTTGGAGCATAACTTTCAACAAAAGAAATCAAACTTTAATAACAACTACATACGCAAGTCAATATTTCATCTCAAAATGCCACCTATGCTTGGAACTTGAAATAATGAGTATCATACTAGTCAAGTCATTGCACACTCGGGTTAATCAAATTGTTCACATTCAGTATTTCATTTTGCAACGTGGTGTGCTCAAGTATCACAAGTATAGAATACAAGATTTTTATATAAATTTCACAAGATCACAAAGTTTTACACATAGCTACTTCCTTTTTGTTCTCTACTTTTCTCACTATTTTTCATGCTGTTAACCTTAAAAATAAAATAAAGAAGATCACTCCTACTCGGAAAAAACAATATGTGGACAATACAATTGTCACGAGTACTTCCGATGAGATGTACCTATAAGGAAAACCCCTCGGAGGATTGCCCTACCTTTCGGTCACTGACCCGAAAAGGTTTACAAGAGCACCCGAGGAGGAACATAAGCGTCCCTTGGAAAGTCAAACGGTGAATGAAAAGCAGATATCAATACGGCATCGGAAAAAGAGCAAACCCCGATGGACCCTTATGACTCCGATATCCACCAAATGCGCCAAGAGGGACCAAGATGGACTCCGAGTCCTATGAACTTACAAGAAAACTTCCTTGCTGAACACTCCTCGGGAAAGACGGCACTCGGACTCATCCGAGGACCCAATTTTGGAGAAAATCAAGAAATAAATACAAGAACATCCCGTGAATACAATCCGAGAACTCTGGTGAAGAAATCTCACTTTCAGTAAAGCAAATGCAGCCCTCGGACACAAAATCACAGTCCTCGGAAGTTGTACCAAACCCTCGGAGATCACATTTACACCCGTAGAAATCACTCCTGATTGTTGAAGAAAATACCCGAATCAAGAAGGAGGGATAAAAGCCCTCGGAAGAATAGCTCTATCAAAACAATCTACATCAGAAGCCCTCGGAGAAATCAGAAGACACAAAAGCTAATCCAGTCAGCGCCTAGTAGATAAGAGATAAACATTATCCTAATTTTCACACCTGTATCAATATAACAACGACATCTGTCCTTACCAAAACGCATGCACAATGACACCTGCCCCTACCAAAGTCTATATAAAGGGAGGTGATCAGTAGAAGAAAGACAAGTGGAAAAGGCGGAAACAACTTAGCTTACTTACTACAAATTAACACTCAAATACGTAGGAGAGGAGGAAATGTTCAGTGAATAAAGGAAGGGAATATTCTTGCAATTAATCTTATTAGGTCCATCTATCATTGCCTCTGAATCACGGACAGGGCGTTCGAACCCAAAATAAATATCTTCCGTTAAATAGGGAATAATTCCAAACCCGTTAACAAAGTGGCTCCGTCTGTGGGAACGCCATAATATCTGTCCTCGAGAGAATTCAAGCAGATGTCAGCTAGGATGGACGATCTTTTCTAAAGTGACAACCTTCCTTTCTCGGACCGCGACTCAGAAGAAACTTTATCCAATTACGAACCAGGTACTAGAGATTTTATTAATATTCCCCGATCTGTTTACGAAAGACTTATAAATGCTGCACGAACACCCCGGAGGGATGAACCTCTCGGACGCCCGTCCCCCGTGCTCTCCGGGAACGGTGGTTTCCCCTCGGAAGGAGATGCACCTCCGATGGCATG
Source organism: Linaria vulgaris (assembly GCA_948329865.1). Taxonomy (NCBI): domain Eukaryota; kingdom Viridiplantae; phylum Streptophyta; class Magnoliopsida; order Lamiales; family Plantaginaceae; genus Linaria; species Linaria vulgaris. The sequence continues at coordinate 15,304,716 of OX415253.1, forward strand.
GAACCCAAATTGGAATCCTTGGCAACCGGCACCCCGACAAAGGCCTCGAAGGTATATATGTCATGAAAGAACTCCCGTGAGTGGTCGGGAAGAAATTTCTCACCCCTCGGAGTGTCGAGGAGAGGTGGAACATTCCTTGTGGGGAATGATGGATGATTTGCGAAAAGAATTAGGTGATCTCAAGAAGACCATGGCTCCCGAGGAAGATCCTACATTCAAGACCTCTCCTTTCATTCCCGAAATTGCTTCAGCTTCTATCCCCTCGGGGATGCGACCTGTTAATATCCCGCTATATACCGGAGAAGCTGATGGAAGGGACCCACAAGATCACGTACATCAATACCTGGCAGGAATGGACCTCTCTTCCGCTCCTGATCATGTGTTATGTCGCGTATTCCCTGTTACCCTTGGAGGGCGAGCCCAAGCCTGGTTTACTCATCTTCCACCTTGTTCCATCACGAGCTTTGACCGATTAGCTCATTTGTTTGTACGACAATTCGCCTGCAACCGAAGGTACCCTAAATCTGCTACACATCTTTTTACTATTAAACAGAAGAAGGATGAATCCTTGCGAGAGTATATAAAGCGCTTCACGGATGAAGCACTCGATGTTCCAAACGTTAGCCCGACCATTATGGCGGACATATTAACTCAGGGACTCCGAGCGGGGGATTTCTTTAGATACCTTATGGGAAATCGTATCACGGATATGAATGAGCTAATGCAAAAGGTGGAAGTACACATTTTGATGGAAGAGGCCGAGGGGACAAAGAAGCAGATGGAGCAGGAGGATAGTGAACACTTAGAGCGTGCCGAGAAAGAAGCAAAGGTCAAAGAAAAAAGTAAGGAAGGAAAACCTCCTCAGCGCAAAGATGAAGGAGGAGTGGTTAAGAAATTCCTCCTGACCCGTGCACTTACCTCCGATGACTGTTACTCCACCAGAAGTGCTCAACATAATGAGGGGTAGCAACGAGTTGCACTGGCCCAGACCGACTAAATTTCCTAACCGAGACAAGGACACGGGGAAATATTGTAAGTACCATAAAACTTACGGGCACACTACGGAAGAATGTACTACCCTTCGTTTAGAGGTACTCCGCCTGTTAGAGATAGGGTATTTGAAGAACTACCTCAAGGAAAATAACCTCGAAGAGCCCAAGGCAAATGTTTGGAAGAGATCACGAAGGGAAGAGGAAGAGCAAGAAAGGGAAGAAAGGACGCCTAGCCGGAAGTCACGAGAGGGGACCACTAGACGTCTCCGACCCCAAGAGAGAAGTAAAGACCGCCGGCGAAATTCGCGAGAGAAAACGACAGGGTATCAGAGTTTGCCTCCTCCACCTAACTCTTACAAAGACAACCCCCCAACAGGGAGAACGATCAATATGATTGAAGGGGGTGAAATCTCCATGGCGCCTCAGGGCAAAAAGAAGAAATATTTGAAAGAAGCCCGACGAGCAGAGCAAGGATTAGCTGTCTGCTCCATTCAAGGGTCACAGCTGCCTAGTATCACTTTCGGACCCGAGGACCTTACAGATGTAATATACCCTCACGAAGATCCCTTGGTTATATCTGCCGTCATCTACGGGTATGAAATCCAACGTATCCTCATAGATACGGGCAGCTCTGTGGATGTACTCTTCCTACCGACCTATCTCGCTATGAGATTGAAACAAGAAACGTTGGAAACCGCTGAGGTCCCGTTAGTAGGATTCTCCGGGGAAGCATGCCAAACCCTCGGAACTATTACTCTCCCAATGTCATGGGGGAAAGGAGCCCTTCGAAGAACGTAATCTATTAAGTTTTGGGTAGTGGAGGCCTCTTCGCGAACGAATATGTCATCTGCGGAAGACCATCTATTCGGGCCTTTGAGGCTATTCCTTCTACTTTGCATCTTAAAGTGAAATTCCCCACCTCCTCGGGAATCGGAGAAGTCCGAGTAAGTCAGTCAAAAGCTAGAGAATGCTGCATGAATGCCATTCCCTCATAAGAGGACGGACCTTCACTCGGAAATAACAAAAAGTGTAGAACCGAGGAAACACGAGTCCAACCTGTGGAAGAATTAAAAATGGTGGAATTAGTAGAAGGAAGCCCCGAGAAAGTAATCAAAATGGGCACCCATATGGCTCCAATCATAGAAGGCCAATTGATTTCTCTTCTCAAACAATTTCATCACCTCTTTGCGTGGGAAGGGGGGCCGCCCGGACGAATCAGCAACAAGGTATGTCAACATTTCCTTAATGTAAAGCCTGGAGCTAAACCTGTCCAACAGAAAAAGAGGAAAATTGGCCCCGAGCGCAACAAGATCATCCGCTCGGAGATACAACGCCTTCTCCAATTAAAGCAAATACGAGAAGTTATTTACCCCGAGTGGTTGGCTAATGTCGTGCTAGTTCCCAAGCACGGAGGAAGATGGCGAATGTGTGTTGACTTTACTAACCTCAATGAAGCATGCCCCAAGGATTGTTATCCTTTACCGAGCATAGATCAGCTAGTTGATTCTACCGCAGGATGTGCGCTACTATCAACTTTAGATGAAGATCAAGGGTACAACCAAATCCCGATGGCGGCTATTGATCAAGATAAGACCAGCTTTATCACGGATGCAGGCACCTTTTGTTATCTAGTCATGCCCTTTGGATTAAAGAATGCTGGAGCTACCTATCAACGGTTAGTAAGCCTTATGTTTTCAGGACTTATTGGGAAGTCAGTAGAGGTTTATGTAGATGATACTGTAGTTAAAAGTAACACTGCTGAAGAACATCCCGAGGACCTACGGAAAGCATTGGTCATTATGAACAACTTTGGCATGAAGGTTAACCCTCGGAAGTGTTCTTTTGGTATCCGAGGAGGAAAATTTTTGGGATTTATGGTTACGGAGAAGGGAATTGAAGTAAACCCCGAAAAAGCAGAAGCTATCATGGGGTTACCTACCCCGAGGACGGTAAAGGATGTCCAAAAGTTAACGGGAAGAATGGCCTCGTTGAGTCGATTTGTCTCCAAGTCCGCAGAAAAAGGGCTTCCCTTCTTCAAGATACTTCGGAATATCAAGGAATTTCAGTGGACCCCCCAATGCGAGGAAGCTCTCGAAGAATTGAAAAGGTACATGTTGAAACCACCTTTGCTGGTAAAACCTATACCCCAGGAAGAGTTGTTTCTGTACTTATCAGTCGGAGAAGAGGTTGTTAGTGCTGTCTTAGTTAAAGAACAGGACGGAGAACATCACCCGGTATATTACGTCAGCAAAACCCTCCTCGGAGCCGAAACCCGATATACCCTAACTGAGAAACTTGTTCTAATATTAGTTACTACGGCTCGTAAGCTACGTCCCTACTTTTTATCCCACCCAATTACCGTGCTTACTAAGCATCCCCTGAGGGCAATTCTTAATAAGCCAGAATCATCAGGAAGACTGATAAAATGGGCCGTAGAGCTTACTGAGTACGATATTTCCTATGCTCCGAGACCATCAATCAAAGCGCAAGTTCTGGCGGACTTTGTGACAGAGCTCACGGGCGTTGGATCCGAAGAAAAGGAGCCACGATGGCACGTATATGTAGATGGATCCTCGGTGAGTACCCATGGGGGGGCCGGAATAGTCTTGGTAAATCAAGAAGGAGAGGAGGAAAGGCTCCATTTTGCAGTTAGAATAGATTACCCTCTCTCTAACAATGAAGCCGAGTATGAAGCTCTCCTTATTGGTATGAGGCTAGCAAGAGAAGGAGGAATGAAGAGAGTACTCCTCCATAGTGATTCCCAACTGATTGTTCAGCAAGTTAAGGGGTCATATGAGGCCAAAGAAGAAAGAATGCAAGAGTACCTCCGAGTTGTTCGCCAAAGGTCCGAATGGTTTGAAGAGTATGACATAGTTCAAATTCCTCGAAAAGAAAATCAAGAGGCGGACGCTTTGTCCAAGATGGCTACACAAACAGCTGCAATACATACTCGGAAGATTACTCTACTGCATGTCAATGAATCTGAAAAGGGTGAAGGCCGAGAAGTGAACACAGTTTCAGATCCTTCATCTAGCTGGGTGACTCCTATCAAAGCCTATTTGCAGAATCCCGAGGGATACTCCTCGGACAAGAATATTCAGCGAATGATGTTCAGAAAAACCCTTCGATACTTCCTCAAAGACGGGATACTCTTCCGAAGGACATACTCATGCCCCCATGCTCGATGCCTTAATGAAGAGGAGGCACAAATAGCTTTAGCCGAAACTCACGAGGGAATATGTGGAAGCCATACCAGCGGCGAAAGCATGGTCGGACGCTTGATTCGACAAGGCTACTATTGGCCCACGATAGCCAAAGATAGCAAAAGCCATGCCGAAAGATGTAAACCATGCCAAGCTTACACCCCTCGGACCCATCTACCCGCAGCCCCTTGGGAACCCTCTCTGAACCCCTGCCCATTCTCTAAGTGGGGTATTGATATACTTGGACCCCTAATCCCTAATGCCGGTCAAAAGAAATTTCTGCTAGTAGCCGTTGACTACTTTACCAAATGGGTGGAAGCGGAACCCCTGGCTAGGGTAACCGCGGGGGCCGTTATCAATTTTCTCTGGAGAAATATTATTTGTCGCTTTGGTGTCCCTCGGAGCCTGGTAAGTGACAACGGTTTGCAGTTTACTGACCAAGGATTACAGAAATGGTGCGATCATTGGGAGATAAAACATCGCTTTGCCTCCGTGGGATACCCTCAAGCAAATGGCCAAGTAGAAAGAACCAACAGAACCCTCCTGAAGAACATGAAGGCCCGGCTTGATTGGCATAAAGCTAAGTGGGTTGAGGAGATACCCGGGATATTGTGGGCCTATCGGACCACGCAGAGTGTTGCTACGGGCGAAACCCCTTTTAGTCTATCCTACGGGTGTGAAGCTGTTTTGCCCTCGGAGGTCTCCATAGAAAGCTGGCGAGTCAAAGAATATGAAGAAGTGGCCAATGGCTCAAATCTAGCCCTTGCCCTTGACCTCCTCGAGGAGAAAAGGACCCGAGTAGCCCTCCGAATGGAAGAGTACAAGGCTCGGATGTCACGATATTACAATGCCAAGGTAAAACCCCGAACCTTTCAAGTTGGAGATTTAGTGATGAAACGAGTAGGGGCCTCTAAGAATGTGGGTAAACTAGATCCACGATGGGAAGGACCCTACAAGATAGTGGAAATTGTAGGACCTGCGACTTATCGGCTTGCCAATTCCGAGGAAGCAATACTTCGCAACACGTGGAACGCAAGCAACCTTAGAAAGTATTATGCTTAATGTAATAGTTATACATGAATAAAAAGAGTGTTCATATACGAGGGGATATAGTACAGAAGAAAGTAGAATTGTCCGACAAAATGATGGCTCTATACATGAGACATCAGGACAATCCGATAACACTAAAAACCCTCTGTATTATGAACTAAACTCATTTACAAGCTAAGTCCCTCCCATGGGACGTTTCCCCTCTCGGATAAGTCTTCGGCGTTGCTCCTCGGAAAGAGAGACTGGGTCATCAAAGAACACGGTTCCGATTGCAAAATCTCTAATAGGTGAAGGAGGAAACTCCTCGGAGACTTGACGAATGTTAAGCTCAGGAAGGAGCAAGCCCGAGGGGAACTCTGGTAAAGCTTGTATGGCATCTTGGCACAACTTATAGCCTATGTGCACCAAGTCACGCATCTCACCTCGAAGAGATTCACGAAGACTGGATGGGCCCACCACCTCCAACACAGCTTGGACTCGGGCCATAACCACTTCTACCGCATGAGAACGAGTTATCCCTAGCAGCTGCTGACTCAAGGCATCTCTCTCCAAGATAACCTGCGTTAGTTGCTCCTCCGAGGACCGCATTTGGCCACGTAACTCCTCAATTCTCCTCCCTAAATTCGATACGCGGGCTCTTTCAAGCATTAATTGGCGTTCTAATTCCCACGCCTTATCCTTCTCGGATTGTAACATATGAATATGAGTATCCTGAGAGGACTCATGAACTTCCTTCAAATGGGCTATCTCCACTTGAGCTTCTAAGAGACCTCGCTCTAACTCATCCCGACGACGGTATACTAAACCCGGATCTGAAGAAGAACTCCCGTAAGACCCGAGGGCGTCCAACACCATATAAATCTGCTCAAAACACAAAGCGAATGGCATCAGACCAGAAGACAGGTTAGTATTAAATAAAATGAATAGATACCTCACACAGGTCTTTACAGGCTAAATCTTGGAGAACGGGTACCGAAAGGGTTTTTATCAGCTCACAATCTGTTACGTTCAATAACCCACTAAGAAAGTTTCGGCAAAATCCCACTGCTGATCCGAGAGGAGAAACATCCTGATTACCCCCGGGGGGAAGAGTTCTCCCGAGGGAAGGGTGCTCATCGGGCGGTGGTGCAGGAATACGACCAGGGATATCTTGCCGGGGCTGCATATCCTCTGTACTAGAAGAGTGAAGATACTCCTCTAATACATTTACCACGGTAGAATTATGAGGAATGGGCTGTGATACTATGGGACTCATGTGATAATCCGTTTGAGAAAGAGTTGCTATCAGATCCGACGATCCAGAAGGAATTATATAACTGACTGGGGGGGTTGCAACGGGTTCCTCCTCCTCCGAGGAAATTTCAACCATTGCCTCATTTACGAGGGGAGAGGAATCATCAACCTTTGTTCCCCCGGGAATACCATGCAATGCCCTCCCCAAGAAAACGTCAGTAGAAGACCCGAGAGAGAAGGCTCCCATCTCCGCTCCTGCAAAAGATGTCAGTAGGAAAACGGTCCGAGGACACTTATAAAATTTACAAGCTAGAGAATGATTAGTAGAACTTACGAAAATGAAAATTACTGTGAAGAGGACGAGAAGCAGGAGTGCATCCTTCCACCCCCTCTTGTAAACCTGCCAAAATCAGAGCCTCGGGGAAATCCAATAGCCCAGATATGTCATAAGAACCAGAGAAAAGTCCCGAGTGAAGCAATATCTCCCTCACTTGTCCTCGTGTTTCGGTGTTGGGTGCGATATACCCCAGACCCCATCGGATGGGTAAACCCCACGATCTGGCTGACTGGCCTCTCGGACGGACAAAGAAAAATCTCCGCCTCCAATCCCCTCTACTAGAGTGGGAACTGGATACACGAGTGAAGATATTTTCCTTGTCCCGATAGGTCAAGCTAAAAAAGGGAGTCCCCTCTGAGCAAGGTTGAAGGGTAAATATTGTCCCCACCCGATAAGGGGACATCGGAAGGTTTAAAAGCTCACTACGAAGGACATATCCCACCAAATGACTATAGGAACTTGGTGTTAACTGACTTGGACACACCTGCCAATACCGAAAGAGTATTTGGAAAAAGGGATGGAAAAAGGTCCGTAAACCACAACGCATCTGTTCGGTATAAACGGTCATGTAACCTGAGGGGGGTGCGTAAGCCCTATGGCCCGAGGAAGGCACTAGTATGTCATAATCTTCGAAATCAAGGTTATAGCCGCTAAAAAGAGATCTTACCGAGTTCTCACATTCTGTACTCGTAGTGGATCCTACACGTCCTCTGCCTATTAATCGAGATGGATTAAGAGGAATCAAATCGAACTCCGAAGACTCATCCGCCAAAGGATATGGCTGCCTACTCATGAATATCTCCCTGATATGATTGACTCTACGTGAATTTGTAGATGGAGTCCTACGAGCCACTCCAAGAGAGGAACTAGCACCAAGTGTCGTTTGATTCTCGGATGGATTGCCCCTCGGAGGAATCCTTAATGATCCCGAAGGACTCCGAGCGGTATCCCGAGAAAAGCTACAAGACGAAGCTGAACCACATCTTCTATAATAAGGAGGCATCATCGTATTAAGTAAGTATTATTTTCGTACTTGCAATTATGAAAGAAAATCAAAGACTAATAAGGATTAGGAGATAAGTGCATAATTGATAAAGACCCTACGTGCATATATACTCTTTAAATCATAGTTAAAAGAAGAAGTTTAGACTTTTATTATGTTAACTAAGGGACACGTGTTGAAAAACTTATTGATTAAGAATGACACGTACCCTATTTAAACATGCAAAGCAACACCTCCTACTTAGGAAATCTACTTAGTCAGCAACTTTTTGAGAATTATCATTATCCATGCTAATTGAAATTTAACTATACAAACAAAAAGTAGAAAAAGGGGAAATTGAACAAAAATATTTATTTAAGCCGGAGAGCCCTCGGAATGGATAATAAGTACAAAGAACGTTTATTTTAAAAGTAAAAAATTGCAAAGAATAAAATTAAGCCCCCGTGGAAGGAGGGAGGGAAGAAGTTGTCTCCTCGATGGAAGTACCCAATGGAGCAAGACGAGAAATTGGAGAAAATACTCCCTCGGAACCACTAGCTCTCGGACTCGGACTTGTGGTAGAGCGCATCGGAGACGGTGTCGGAGAATCCCGAGAGGATAGCAAACCCCCAAACCTCCCCACAAAATAATGGCAGTCGTCGGGAGTTGGCTTCTTTAACTTGCGAAGATCGAAAGACTTGGAGAAGTTAACATCCGACCTTATCAAAGATTTCGCCACCTTCGCACACTCCAAATAACCCCACAGAAGGTGGCCCATTAAGAGCTCATGAGAAGGCGCCTCGGATACTCCTGATTGCTGCCGTGAAATCTCTCGCTGGGCAAATTGAACAGCTGCATCCACCTTAGCCTGCACGTCCTCGGGAGAGAGAAAATTTGCTAACTTCCCCTCAGCTGACTCTGCCCTATCAGTAGCCTGGCCCAGTGTCTCCTGGAGAATCCTCTCTCTCTTATTCCCATCTGCCACTGCCTTCTCGAGAGCTGCAATACGAGCAGTAAATACCCCCTCGGAGTCTTTCCTTTCCTTCTCCATCTTCTTATAAGCGGACTCGGCAGCACTTAAATTATCTTGCAAATTCGCCCTCGCCTTCTCTGATTCATTAAGAGCAAATTCGTAGTCGGAAATCTTGGTTTGAAGAAGGTCCTCCCTAGTTTGACTCTCTTTATCTCGGACTAAGAGAGGTGCCAATTGTGCTCGGAGTACTTCTAACTCTTCTTTGTCTTTCCGACCGTGCTCTTCTACAGCAGTAACCGCCTCCCGAGTCTTTCCAATCTGGAGAAAAATCAACACTAAAGAATTTAACAGAGGTATATTATATAATTTCAGAGGATTAATTTAGAGAAGCTTACCATGAGCCCCACCCAGTTAAGACTGGTGTACAAAAATTGATACCCCTCGGCGGGTGTTGAACTGGAGGAGGCGAAAAATCGGAGGATGTCTTGATAAGCTTCCCCCACTGCCCGAGATGAAAATTGCCCCCCGGATCCACTAGGAGGAATAGGCTCCTGGAATGTATGACCCCTCGGAGACAAAGTCACCGGAACATGCCCCCTCCGAGGAGTCGTATCCTTTACGGGAGTCGTCACTTCTGAATTTGTAAATATGGCCGGTGAACCACCCACTGTGGTGGAGGGGCTAGTCTTTCCCAGCAATGATTGCAGAATCCCTTCCTTCACATCTCGGTCCTCTGAAGAAGGATCAAACTCCCCTTGGGTGTCTTCGGAGTCCCCTCGTAAATCTTCTTGCTCGGGAATGTTGAATTGGGCCAGAAACTCTTCTTCTACAAAAGATACAAACTGACAGTGAGAGAAAGAATGAAACTAGAAAAAATTATGCAAAGAGAACAGATAAGGAATACTCACCATATAATGAAGATTCTTCTACCATCGGAGCTTTTCCCTTATCCATAGCTACTACATCAAAAGGAAGAATGTCAACACGTCATCAAATGTCACAAGTAAGGTATGCAAATCTTATTAAAATTTCATAGAAACTCACCACGAGGAGCGGATTCGGAAACTATCGGAGGCTGAGGAGAAGGACCCTCGGAAGATAAGTCTATTACTTCGGTAACCTTCCGAGCAGATTCTTCCTCGGTAACACTCGGAAAGATCCCCTCCTCTGAAACTCTCGGAGAAGTTCCTATATTAGATTCAGAAACAGGTAAACTCCCCGACTCGGATTTAGAAACGGGCACCAAAGCCAAATCCCAAGGTGCTACTTGACGCAAGGGAACAGCGCTCCTCACGACCCCCGCCATATCCATGCATAGAAGAGAATGGTCCTCGTGAAATCCACCCTTCTCTGAACCCATATACCTACTCTCGGGAGCATTAACCTCCTCTTCCTCCTCGTGATCGCCCTCCTCTGGTATCTCTGAGACACCACTAGGAGTAGGCTCCCTCGGACTCGACTGCAGATAGTAGTTCGCCATGACATCCCCTGCATCATCCCATCAGTAACATGTATAAGCACAATTTACCACTGTGCTCGGAAAGAGAATAAAAGAATAAAAGAACGAATAAAGAGACTTACAAAAGAGACTCCTCGCAACGGGAGACAGTGACAAGGGCCTCTCCACGGCGTCATCAGTGAAAACTACGTGGTGAAGCCCAGAGGTCTCGTATAACATCGTGAAATCCTCCGACTCCATCAATTTATGCTGGGAAATTATCGGAGATAAAACTGCATCCTGGTCCAAGGCATGCACGGGGGTAGTGCCCTCTCGCCAATCAAAAGGCACATCCCATTCACCATTAACAGCTCCCACGAAGAAGTATCTGTTCTTCCATACGCTATGTGAGGAAATAGCAGCACCCAAGATCCTCTTCGTGGAGTCACCCGAGTTGTCCCGGTGACGAACATTGTAAAAAGGATATCCCCCGGGCGACACCGCCACATCAAAAATGGAAAGGAAATGAGTCACCGAGCACTCCAGTCCATTCACGTGACACCAAAAGACATAAATACAAATGGCGGCAAACCCATTCGGCACCATTTGACTTGGGCTGATATTACAAGTTTTAAAGAGCTCACAGAAAAAGGGGGACATAAACGAGCGCCACCCATACTTCACCTGAGCAAAAAATACTGTCAACATACCCGGAGGAGGATAGCACGCCCTCTCATCCTTCGTCGGGATTCGGAAGACCATATTCTTCTGAAGGACTCCGGTTGAGGTAAACAGATCCGCTACCTGCTTACGAGTAGCAATATTCCTCATCTTTTCCACCTTAGCAAAAGTCCGAAGAGGTGGTTCCTTTGATTTGGGAACCCTAGCTTTTTTCGAGGAAGTGGCGCCGCCCTCAGCAGCAGCAGCTATTTCTCCCTTGCGTTTACGAGTAACAACTCCCACCGGAATACCCCTCACACTCGCAGAAGTGTCAATCGGAACAGTAACTCCCGAGGAGGTAACAGCAGCGACAGGATTCACATCGGCAGAGGAAGCCATAGATATAAAAAGAGGAAAGTTTTTTTTACTGAAACTGAGAATTGCGAGAGAATAAGAGAAGAAATTTGTAGCTCTGGGAGAGAATTATCGCGAATTACACTTGTGTGAATGAAGAAAAAGAAGAGCTACAGTACCCTATTTATAACCAAAAATTACAACGGTCAGATGCCCATAAAGACGTGGCATTTATTCGTGACTCCACGTAACCGTTGCCTGCTCATGCCACGCCGTCCAGATTCTGCCCGTTGCCAACGGTAAGATACTTCAAATCCCCAAGCTGGTCAAACGGCAGTCCACAACCTGCTCTCCCGAGATCTTCGCCTGCTTAATGACAATACCCTAGGGGTATTCAGGTAAAATCGCTTGCAAAACTCTAAATATACGTATTTACCTCTTGGATAAATATCAAAAAAGGAAAAAATAAATATAGGGACACTAAGCAAAAAATAACCCCTCACCTCACTGAGGACGATGATTTAAAATTCCGCTTGTCTCTACGAGGACAATCGAAATTTGGGGGGGCTAGTGTTAACCTTAAAAATAAAATAAAGAAGATCACTCCTACTCGGAAAAAACAATATGTGGACAATACAATTGTCACGAGTACTTCCGATGAGATGTACCTATAAGGAAAACCCCTCGGAGGATTGCCCTACCTTTCGGTCACTGACCCGAAAAGGTTTACAAGAGCACCCGAGGAGGAACATAAGCGTCCCTTGGAAAGTCAAACGGTGAATGAAAAGCAGATATCAATACGACATCGGAAAAAGAGCAAACCCCAATGGACCCTTATGACTCCGATATCCACCAAATGCGCCAAGAGGGACCAAGATGGACTCCGAGTCCTATGAACTTACAAGAAAACTTCCTTGCTGAACACTCCTCGGGAAAGACGGCACTCGGACTCATCCGAGGACCCAATTTTGGAGAAAATCAAGAAATAAATACAAGAACATCCCATGAATACAATCCGAGAACTCTGGTGAAGAAATCTCACTTTCAGTAAAGCAAATGCAGCCCTCGGACACAAAATCACAGTCCTCGGAAGTTGTACCAAACCCTCGGAGATCACATTTACACCCGTAGAAATCACTCCTGATTGTTGAAGAAAATACCCGAATCAAGAAGGAGGGATAAAAGCCCTCGGAAGAATAGCTCTATCAAAACAATCTACATCAGAAGCCCTCGGAGAAATCAGAAGACACAAAAGCTAATCCAGTCAGCGCCTAGTAGATAAGAGATAAACATTATCCTAATTTTCACACCTGTATCAATATAACAACGACATCTGTCCTTACCAAAACGCATGCACAATGACACCTGCCCCTACCAAAGTCTATATAAAGGGAGGTGATCAGTAGAAGAAAGACAAGTGGAAAAGGCGGAAACAACTTAGCTTACTTACTACAAATTAACACTCAAATACGTAGGAGAGGAGGAAATGTTCAGTGAATAAAGGAAGGGAATATTCTTGCAATTAATCTTATTAGGTCCATCTATCATTGCCTCTGAATCACGGACAGGGCGTTCGAACCCAAAATAAATATCTTCCGTTAAATAGGGAATAATTCCAAACCCGTTAACACATGCATATGAACTTTTTATGTTGAGGATCATTAGGACTTCACGTGGCTTGTAATGATATGCTCGGATATGGGATATAATGGAAAAGGATAACTATGAGTTCTAGAGATGTACATAGTAAATCAACTCTTTCTCTTTCCTTTTCCTCCCTTATTTCTACATTTTTCGTTGGCCATATATTTTTGGCCCTTTTATATATTTTACTTGCGGCTTCATTTGCTCAACTACCAAACCACCCTATACTTCATGATTTTCCCAAACCTTAAAGTTGTCGCAATAACCATCCTTATACTTCATGTGCACTCTATTGTGTTCATACTCTTTTAGGCCCTTTTCACTTTTCTTTTAAGCTCGAGCTTTTGTTTCAAGCTCCTTCCTTATCTCTAAAAATGGGTAGGATATAATTCTTCTTTCGGCTCAAAGTAGGTGTATTGGTTTCATAAGCAAAGGCTTATTACAAAAAGGCTTGGAAGGGGGGGGTCAGGGGGAGGGATGGGGGTTCAACGAATAATCATTATTCTGTAACACCCCGCTACTTTAAGTTATTTTATGTACAAAATACTGAAAAATGTAATAAAAAAAATCATGGGTTCATTTAGAATGACATAATTGAAGCTTGAAACCAAATTAACTTTTGTTATTAAATGTATATTTTTAATCGATGGGTAAAGTTAAATTTCTATTAGGTATTCAAAACTATTGTAAAATTGGTCATAAGTCTAAGGTATTAATTGTTACATCCCATATTAATAGTAAGTTTATTGTTTTAAAAATTTATATTTTGTAAGAAACACGAATATTTCTTAAAGTGGCATATATTTTGTCCTAAATATTGTTAAGAGCCTATGATGGATTTGCTCTGTGTCTATTTGGTGAGATATATAACAATTAACGTACGTGATCTTTCTGTTAATCGTGTAACGTTTCTCTTCCTTTTGCCCTCCAAGAATAAAGTTGTGCTAAATTTATTTGCTAAGTAGGATAATTTAACATCACACTGTAATTGATTGGTTATAGGTATTTTTCTTTTATTCAGCTTATCAAAATTGTAATCACATTTTTATTATAAAAGTGATTATATAAGTTAAGTAATGATATTTGAACGCCAGGGGCATTGATTTAAAAGAAAGGTTAGTAACTAGTTTAGGTATTACATGTTATATAAGGATTAAAGAGTAAAAAGTGAAGGATGAGAAAGTAATTAAACATCTATTTGTTTTTTTTTAAATGAGGCGGTTGTACAGATAAATTAAATCGGAAGTGTTATCCCCAGTAGTTATCCTTGTTCTCGTTAGTCATCTTTATTTTGCATCTGCTTGCACCGTTCTCTTCTTGATCAGGTAAGATTGATTCATAAATTATTATTTGATGATATAAGTGAACAAAGGCATGCCTTAGGTGACCCTTCAATTGATTGATATCACTTTTATGAGATACGGTCCATACATATGCATTTTCATTCAAATTAATCGTAAGACTGTAATATATACTCTACTGTAAATTGTTTAAGGTTGGACTGGACAAAACCGCATTTGGAATCTTAACTCAATTCTTGAGCTTAATTAGATGATCAGATTTTATTATTTGGGACCACTACCACTACAAGAAAAGGGGGTCATTAGGGACCGCAAATTAGCGACCGCCAAGCGGTCGCTAGTCTTCAGCGACCGCATTGGTCAATAGCGACCGCTTAGCGGTCGCTATTGAGGTCATTAGGGACCGCAAAATAGCGACCGTTAAGCGGTCCCTAATGACCTCAATAGGGACCGCAATATAGCGACCGCTTGACGGTCGCCATAATTTTTGATAATAGGGACCGTCTGGGCGGTCCCTAATGTGGAATAATAGGGACCGCCCAGACGGTCCCTAATTTTTACAATAGGGACCGCCCAGACGGTCCCTAATTTCTACAATAGGGACCGCTTGGCAGTCCCTATTGTTAATTTAGGGACCGCTTGGCAGTCCCTACTAATATTTATACATCAAAATTATGAATTTTTCGATGCTTCGAGGTGACTCGTTGTTCGAGGTGCCGCATAACAATAAGTACAACGACACATTGTATATCCAAACATTATACAAGGAGAACGAGCCGCTTTGAAGATTCTCCTACTATTTTGTACGACGAAAGACATAATGACAAATTAATTCGATCTACCAATATACGTATAATTAATGAATACTTGATCTAATGATTATGCCTCATAATCGTATATATGCTAACGTTTGTGAAGTAAATCATAAACACGGATAACAATTACAACTAACTAATGATAATTAATTAGTTGTACATTTGTGAAATATATCTTGAACGTTTATAACTCGATCAATCGCAATTAATCTATTACTTCACAACTAATCTACTATAAGGTTGGTTTTGCAATCATTTATTACTTCAATTTATATATTACAATGAGTTTGGTTGCTTACAATCACAAACACAACAACATCAATAAAAAAAAATCGATTTTTTAGTATGAATATTAGTAGGGACCGTTAAGCGGTCCCTAATTTGACAATAGGGACCGTTAAGCGGTCCCTAATGACCTCAATAGGGACCGTCTGGGCGGTCCCTAATGTAGAACATTAGGGACCGCCCAGACGGTCCCTAATTTTTTACAATAGGGACCGCTTGGGCGGTCCCTAATGTAGCACATTAGGGACCGCCCAGACGGTCCCTAATTTTTACAATAGGGACCGCTCAGGCGGTCCCTAATTTCTACAATAGGGACCGTCTGGGCGGTCCCTAATGTGCTTCAGAACTTAGCGACCGTTCAACAGTCGCTATTTTCTGAAAAAAAAAAATTAGAGACCGTTAGATGGTCCCTAATTTTACAATAGGGACCGTTTAACGGTCCCTAAAATCGAAAATTTTAAATTTTTGGCGAAATTTTTTGGCGGAAGTGAGGGGGAAATTTGAATTTTCACCAAATCAAATCTCAACCGTCGGTGAAATCCTAATCTACGGTCATAAGTACCCATCATGTCTTTAACACGGATCGCTAAAAATCGATTTTTAAGTATGAATATTAGTAGGGACCGTTAAGCGGTCCCTAATTTGACAATAGGGACCGTTAAGCGGTCCCTAATTTGAATTAGGGACCGTTAAGCGGTCCGTAATTTGAATTAGGGACCGCTTGGCAGTCCCTACTAATATTCATACATCAAAATTATGAATTTTTCGATGGTTCGAGGTGCCGCGTTGTATGTTTAGTTCATAATAACCATTGGAATAGTTAAAATAACAATAAGTACAACGAGACATTGTATATCCAAACATTATACAAGGAGAACGGGCCGCTTTGAAGATTCTCCTACTATTTTGTACGACGAATGACATAGTGACAAATTAATTCGATCTACATATATACGTATAATTAATGAATACTTAATCTAATGATTATGCCTCATAATCGTATCTATGCTAACGTTTGTGAAGTAAATCATAAACACGGATAACAATTACAACTAACTAATTAGTTAGTTGTACATTTGTGAAATATATCTTGAACGTTAATAAGTCGATCGATTTCAATTAATCTATTATTTCACAACTAATCTACTATAAGGTTGGTTTTGCAATCATTTATTACTTAAATTTACATAGTACAATGAGTTCGGTTGCTTACAATCACAAACACAACAACATCAATAAAAAAATCGATTTTTAAGTACGAATATTAGTAGGGACCGCTTAACGGTCCCTAATATGGCATTAGCGACCGCTTAGCGGTCGCTATGGTCATATTAGGGACCGCTTGGCAGTCCCTATTGTCAATTTAGGGACCGCTTAGCAGTCCCTACTAATATTCATACATCAAAATTATGAATTTTTCGATTGTTCGAGGTGCCGCGTTGTATGTTTAGTTCATAATAACCATTGGAATAGTTAAAATAACAATAAGTACAACGACACATTGTATATCCAAATATTATACAAGGAGAACGGGCCGCTTTGAAGATTCTCCTACTATTTTGTACGACGAATGACATAATGACAAATTAATTCGATCTACATATATACGTATAATTAATGAATACTTAATCTAATGATTATGCCTCATAATCGTATCTATGCTAACGTTTGTGAAGTAAATCATAAACACGGATAACAATTACAACTAACTAATTAGTTAGTTGTACATTTGTGAAATATATCTTGAACGTTAATAACTCGATCGATTTCAATTAATCTATTATTTCACAACTAATCTACTATAAGGTTGGTTTTGCAATCATTTATTACTTAAATTTACATAGTACAATGAGTTTGGTTGCTTACAATCACAAACACAACAACATCAATAAAAAAAATTGATTTTTAAGTACGAATATTAGTAGGGACCGCTTAACGGTCCCTAATATGGCATTAGCGACCGCTTAGCGGTCGCTATTGTCATATTAGGGACCGCTTGGCAGTCCCTATTGTCAATTTAGGGACCGCTTAGCAGTCCCTACTAATATTCATACATCAAAATTATGAATTTTTCGATTGTTCGAGGTGCCGCTTTGTATGTTTAGTTCATAATAACCATTGGAATAGTTAAAATAACAATAAGTACAACGACACATTGTATATCCAAATATTATACAAGGAGAACGGGCCGCTTTGAAGATTCTCCTACTATTTTGTACGACGAATGACATAATGACAAATTAATTCGATCTACATATATACGTATAATTAATTAATACTTAATCTAATGATTATGCCTCATAATCGTATCTATGCTAACGTTTGTGAAGTAAATCATAAACACGGATAACAATTACAACTAACTAATTAGTTAGTTGTACATTTGTGAAATATATCTTGAACGTTAATAACTCGATCGATTTCAATTAATCTATTATTTCACAACTAATCTACTATAAGGTTGGTTTTGCAATCATTTATTACTTAAATTTACATAGTACAATGAGTTTGGTTGCTTACAATCACAAACACAACAACATCAATAAAAAAAATCGATTTTTAAGTACGAATATTAGTAGGGACCGCTTAACGGTCCCTAATATGGCATTAGCGACCGCTTAGCGGTCGCTATTGTCATATTAGGGACCGCTTGGCAGTCCCTATTGTCAATTTAGGGACCGCTTAGCAGTCCCTACTAATATTCATACATCAAAATTATGAATTTTTCGATTGTTCGAGGTGCCGCTTTGTATGTTTAGTTCATAATAACCATTGGAATAGTTAAAATAACAATAAGTACAACGACACATTGTATATCCAAATATTATACAAGGAGAACGGGCCGCTTTGAAGATTCTCCTACTATTTTGTACGACGAATGACATAATGACAAATTAATTCGATCTACATATATACGTATAATTAATGAATACTTAATCTAATGATTATGCCTCATAATCGTATCTATGTTAACGTTTGTGAAGTAAATCATAAACACGGATAACAATTACAACTAACTAATTAGTTAGTTGTACATTTGTGAAATATATCTTGAACGTTAATAACTCGATCGATTTCAATTAATCAATTATTTCACAACTAATCTACTATAAGGTTGGTTTTGCAATCATTTATTACTTAAATTTACATAGTACAATGAGTTTGGTTGCTTACAATCACAAACACAACAACATCAATAAAAAAAATCGATTTTTAAGTACGAATATTAGTAGGGACCGCTTAACGGTCCCTAATATGGCATTAGCGACCGCTTAGCGGTCGCTATTGTCATATTAGGGACCGCTTGGCAGTCCCTATTGTCAATTTAGGGACCGCTTAGCAGTCCCTACTAATATTCATACATCAAAATTATGAATTTTTCGATTGTTCGAGGTGCCGCGTTGTATGTTTAGTTCATAATAACCATTGGAATAGTTAAAATAACAATAAGTACAACGACACATTATATATCCAAATATTATACAAGGAGAACGGGCCGCTTTGAAGATTCTCCTACTATTTTGTACGACGAATGACATAGTGACAAATTAATTCGATCTACATATATACGTATAATTAATGAATACTTAATCTAATGATTATGCCTCATAATCGTATCTATGCTAACGTTTGTGAAGTAAATCATAAACACGGATAACAATTACAACTAACTAATTAGTTAGTTGTACATTTGTGAAATATATCTTGAACGTTAATAACTCGATCGATTTCAATTAATCTATTATTTCACAACTAATCTACTATAAGGTTGGTTTTGCAATCATTTATTACTTAAATTTACATAGTACAATGAGTTTGGTTGCTTACAATCACAAACACAACAACATCAATAAAAAAAATCGATTTTTAAGTACGAATATTATTAGGGACCGCTTAACGGTCGCCATAATTTTTGATAATAGGGACCGTCTGGGCGGTCCCTAATGTGGAATAATAGGGACCGCCCAGACGGTCCCTAATTTTTACAATAGGGACCGCCCAGACGGTCCCTAATTTCTACAATAGGGACCGCTTGGCAGTCCCTATTGTTAATTTAGGGACCGCTTGGCAGTCCCTACTAATATTTATACATCAAAATTATGAATTTTTCGATGGTTCGAGGTGACTCGTTGTTCGAGGTGCCGCATAACAATAAGTACAACGACACATTGTATATCCAAACATTATACAAGGAGAACGAGCCGCTTTGAAGATTCTCCTACTATTTTGTACGACGAAAGACATAATGACAAATTAATTCGATCTACCTATATACGTATAATTAATGAATACTTGATCTAATGATTATGCCTCATAATCGTATATATGCTAACGTTTGTGAAGTAAATCATAAACACGGATAACAATTACAACTAACTAATGATAATTAATTAGTTGTACATTTGTGAAATATATCTTGAACGTTTATAACTCGATCAATCGCAATTAATCTATTACTTCACAACTAATCTACTATAAGGTTGGTTTTGCAATCATTTATTACTTCAATTTATATATTACAATGAGTTTGGTTGCTTACAATCACAAACACAACAACATCAATAAAAAAAAATCGATTTTTTAGTATGAATATTAGTAGGGACCGTTAAACGGTCCCTAATTTGACAATAGGGACCGTTAAGCGGTCCCTAATGACCTCAATAGGGACCGTCTGGGCGGTCCCTAATTTTTTACAATAGGGACCGCCCAGACGGTCCCTAATTTTTACAATAGGGACCGCTCAGACGGTCCCTAATTTCTACAATAGGGACCGTCTGGGCGGTCCCTAATGTGCTTCAGAACTTAGCGACCGTTCAACAGTCAAAATTTTCTGAAAAAAAAATTAGAGACCGTTAGATGGTCCCTAATTTTACAATAGGGACCGTTTAACGGTCTCTAAAATCGAAAATTTTAAATTTTTGGCGAAATTTTTTGGCGGAAGTGAGGGGGAAATTTGAATTTTCACCAAATCAAATCTCAACCGTCGGTGAAATCCTAATCTACGGTCATAAGTACCCATCATGTCTTTAACACGGATCGCTAAAAATCGATTTTTAAGTATGAATATTAGTAGGGACCGTTAAGCGGTCCCTAATTTGACAATAGGGACCGTTAAGCGGTCCCTAATTTGAATTAGGGACCGCTTGGCAGTCCCTATTGTAAAATTAGGGACCGCTTGGCAGTCCCTACTAATATTCATACATCAAAATTATGAATTTTTCGATGGTTCGAGGTGCCGCGTTGTATGTTTAGTTCATAATAACCATTGGAATAGTTAAAATAACAATAAGTACAACGAGACATTGTATATCCAAACATTATACAAGAAGAACGGGCCGCTTTGAAGATTCTCCTACTATTTTGTACGACGAATGACATAGTGACAAATTAATTCGATCTACATATATACGTATAATTAATGAATACTTAATCTAATGATTATGCCTCATAATCGTATCTATGCTAACGTTTGTGAAGTAAATCATAAACACGGATAACAATTACAACTAACTAATGATAATTAATTAGTTGTACATTTGTGAAATATATCTTGAACGTTTATAACTCGATCAATCGCAATTAATCTATTACTTCACAACTAATCTACTATAAGGTTGGTTTTGCAATCATTTATTACTTCAATTTATATATTACAATGAGTTTGGTTGCTTACAATCACAAACACAACAACATCAATAAAAAAAATCGATTTTTTAGTATGAATATTAGTAGGGACCGTTAAGCGGTCCCTAATTTGACAATAGGGACCGTTAAGCGGTCCCTAATGACCTCAATAGGGACCGTCTGGGCGGTCCCTAATGTAGAACATTAGGGACCGCCCAGACGGTCCCTAATTTTTTACAATAGGGACCGCTTGGGCGGTCCCTAATGTAGCACATTAGGGACCGCCCAGACGGTCCCTAATTTTTACAATAGGGACCGCTCAGGCGGTCCCTAATTTCTACAATAGGGACCGTCTGGGCGGTCCCTAATGTGCTTCAGAACTTAGCGACCGTTCAACAGTCGCTATTTTCTGAAAAAAAAAATTAGAGACCGTTAGATGGTCCCTAATTTTACATTAGGGACCGTTTAACGGTCCCTACTAATATTCGTAGATTTTCTATCCGTTTGGCATTAGGGACCGCTTAACGGTCCCTAAAATCGAAAATTTTAAATTTTTGGCGAAATTTTTTGGCGGAAGTGAGGGGGAAATTTGAATTTTCACTAAATTAAATCTCAACCGTCGATGAAATCCTAATCTACGGTCATAAGTATCCATCATGTCTTTAACGCGGATTGCTAAAAATCGATTTTTAAGTATGAATATTAGTAGGGACCGTTAAGCGGTCCCTAATTTGACAATAGGGACCGTTAAGCGGTCCCTAATTTGACAATAGGGACCGTTAAGCGGTCCCTAATTTGAATTAGGGACCGCTTGGCAGTCCCTATTGTAAAATTAGGGACCGCTTGGCAGTCCCTACTAATATTCATACATCAAAATTATGAATTTTTCGATGGTTCGAGGTGCCGCGTTGTATGTTTAGTTCATAATAACCATTGGAATAGTTAAAATAACAATAAGTACAACGAGACATTGTATATCCAAACATTATACAAGGAGAACGGACCGCTTTGAAGATTCTCCTACTATTTTGTACGACGAATGACATAGTGACAAATTAATTCGATCTACATATATACGTATAATTAATGAATACTTAATCTAATGATTATGCCTCATAATCGTATCTATGCTAACGTTTGTGAAGTAAATCATAAACACGGATAACAATTACAACTAACTAATTAGTTAGTTGTACATTTGTGAAATATATCTTGAACGTTAATAAGTCGATCGATTTCAATTAATCTATTATTTCACAACTAATCTACTATAAGGTTGGTTTTGCAATCATTTATTACTTAAATTTACATAGTACAATGAGTTTGGTTACTTACAATCACAAACACAACAACATCAATAAAAAAAATCGATTTTTAAGTACGAATATTAGTAGGGACCGCTTAACGGTCCCTAATATGGCATTAGCGACCGCTTAGCGGTCGCTATTGTCATATTAGGGACCGCTTGGCAGTCCCTATTGTCAATTTAGGGACCGCTTAGCAGTCCCTACTAATATTCATACATCAAAATTATGAATTTTTCGATTGTTCGAGGTGCCGCGTTGTATGTTTAGTTCATAATAACCATTGGAATAGTTAAAATAACAATAAGTACAACGACACATTGTATATCCAAATATTATACAAGGAGAACGGGCCGCTTTGAAGATTCTCCTACTATTTTGTACGACGAATGACATAGTGACAAATTAATTCGATCTACATATATACGTATAATTAATGAATACTTAATCTAATGATTATGCCTCATAATCGTATCTATGCTAACGTTTGTGAAGTAAATCATAAACACGGATAACAATTACAACTAACTAATTAGTTAGTTGTACATTTGTGAAATATATCTTGAACGTTAATAACTCGATCGATTTCAATTAATCTATTATTTCACAACTAATCTACTATAAGGTTGGTTTTGCAATCATTTATTACTTAAATTTACATAGTACAATGAGTTTGGTTGCTTACAATCACAAGCACAACAACATCAATAAAAAAAATCGATTTTTAAGTACGAATATTAGTAGGGACCGCTTAACGGTCCCTATTGTGACATTAGCGACCGCTTAGCGGTCCCTATTGTCATATTAGGGACCGCTTGGCAGTCCCTATTGTTAGTTTAGGGACCGCTTAGCAGTCCCTACTAATATTCATACATAAAAATTATGAATATTAGTAGGGACCGTTAAGCGGTCCCTAATTTGACATTAGGGACCGCTTAACGGTCACTATAATCGTAAATTTTGAATATTTGGCAAAATTTTTTGGCGGAAATGAGGGGGAAATTTGAATTTCACCAAAGCAATTCTCAACCGTTGATTAAATCCTAATCTACGGTCATATGTACCCCATCATGTCTTTAACACGGATCGCCATCTCAAACCGTCGATCATCTAAAATCATCCAACGGACAAAAACTAATTGAATCCTATATATAACCTCACCACTCTTTACACCCATTTCATTATCTCCAAAAAATACTATCTTTTTTTCTTCTTTCACCAACACAAAACCACTATCTTTTTTTCTTCTTTTCACAAACACAAAAACACTATATTTTTTTTCTTCTTTTCACCAACACAAAAACTTTTCTTCTTTTCACCAACACAATATTTTCTTCATTTTCTTTTCTTTCACTTTCTTTATTTTGGATTTTTATTTTCTTTTTTTGACCAATACAATCTTTTTTTCTTATACTTTTTTTTTTATTTTGGATCTCATTTACTATTCTTCACTTTTGATTTCATTCATGTTTTTTATTTCATTCATTTTATATTATTACTTATTTTATTCATATTTTCACATTCTTTTATTATTTCATATCAATTGTCATTATATTAACTTTTTATTCATCATTTTATTGTTTTGATCTTGTTAAAATTACAATTCTACAAAAAAAAAACAATTATATTCCGGATTTAATCCGGAATATAATTGTATATTTTTTTTTTCTGGAGGTCATTAGGGACCGCTTAACGGTCCCTACTAATATTCATAGTATGAATATTAGTAGGGACCGTTAAGCGGTCCCTATTTTTGATATTAGGGACCGTCAAACGGTCCCTGTTGTTGGTATTAGGGACCGTTCGACGGTTCCTACTAATATTCATAGAAAATCTAAGAATATTAGTAGGGACCGTTAAACGGTCCCTATTGTAAAATTAGGGACCGTCTAACGGTCCCTAATTTTTTTCAGAATATAGCGACCGTTAAGCGGTCGCTATGTTCTGAAGCACATTAGGGACCGCCCAGACGGTCCCTATTGTAGAAATTAGGGACCGCCTGAGCGGTCCCTATTGTAAATAATTAGGGACCGTCTGGGCGGTCCCTAATTTTTCACAATAGGGACCGCCCAAGCGGTCCCTAATATAGCACATTAGGGACCGCCCAGACGGTCCCTAATTTTTACAATAAGCCAATAGCGACCGTTAAGCGGTTCCTATTGAGGTCATTAGGGACCGCTTAACGGTCGCTAAATTGCGGTCCCTAATGACCTCAATAGGGACCGCTTAACGGTCGCTATTGGCAAGCGACCGCTGTCAATAGCGACCGCCATGTAGCGACCGTTAGACGGTCGCTATTGGTCAATAGGGACCGCCTGGGGGGTCATTAGGGACCGCCCAGGCAGTCCCTAATGACCCCTTTTTCTTGTAGTGTACGGTTATGATCATTATTCATGCGTGTATATGTTAATATGCCACGAAATTCTATTGAATTCGAGTTAAATTTCTTCCCAGCTATAATTACTGGCCAAATCTAGTGTAGATTACAAATAAGTCACCTTCCTAGCACTGATATATTAGGTATTCTTTGAATTTATATGCATATATATGACCGCGCATGCTACTACAATGAATTGAAGTCATGTTCAGGAGAATAGTACTGTAATATACCTTAATTATCGTTTAGGAATAGAAATTGAATCATATTGCATTCCTGAAGGCTACATTCTACGGCATAAATATGCATGTTGTTGGATATGATACTATAAATTCATGTATTAACGTGTGGACTTAACGAAAATTTATAAATACTTGATATCATTACTAGATTGCAATGGGGGTAAATTGAATCTTCATTCGGCGTGGCATGGTGTTAGGACAGCTAGTCGTGGTCGCGTATTTGCCTGCTTTCCCTTTTAGAGTCGTAATTCAGGTGAGTGTTCCTAAACTGTATTATTTTCAAAACTGGAAGAAATGCGTGCATGTATATCTATACCTATATATATGTATTCATGAATCTCAGGATATTGAACTGTCACTTCTTCAAAGAAAGTTTCTGTAAACTGGGTACTTGAACTGTTCAGTTTTATCAAAGCAAGTTAACCGTACATTGGTTAATTGCCGTAAATGATTGAAATCGATATGATGAATGGTGTCCCGTTGGTTTGTATTCGGAATTGATTAGACTGGATCCAGTGTTTGGCATGGGAGTGCATGGGGTACCATCGGGCGGCGGGGGGCTTGCCGGTAGGACCTTTTGTCCCCGTGTGCCTATTCCTTCTTAGACATAACAGGAGGAGGTTGTGTCTTTGTTGGGTCGTAGGATTTCCGTATGTACCATGGCATACGTTATTTGATTCCAAGGTCGCTCCTTGGACGGAGAGATAGAGAACTGTTATGAGGTGATAAGGTGGGGCTGCAGCAGCAACAGAATAACGTGGACACCGACCATCAAGCGTGAACCTGTTATTTTGTTAAACCACGAAAGCTTTTGATTTCATGATTCTATTTCATGGCATTTGTATGCGTTAAAATTCCTTTATTAAACAGTTTTCAAAGAAAGTTAATGAAAGAAAACGCTACACTTGCACACACGCATGAACACTCACTGAGATTTTTATCTCACGTAAAATTTTGTTTTTCCTTTCCTTCCTTCCAGATTAAGATGAACTAGGTTACTACCGTGTCAGGAATTGGGAGCCTTTGGCATTGGGGAGCGTTCAAAGCTTAGTAAGGTACTGAGTTAGTTGAGTTTCTGTTTGTTTTATTGGTTTAGTACTTTCAACGTATTTGATTCAGATATTTAACATTTAGACATGTAATAGTTGCTCTGATATTGTTGTGTTTATCTCGAAATTATCGGGCCGTTACAGTTGGTATCAGAGCTTAGGTTAAGGTACCTAGGCTATGCTGGGATAAGTTCTTCGGACCGTGGGGCCAGTTCAGGTGATGCTACGTGATCTCGCTTAGGCGCTAAAGGTGTGATGCATTACTCTCGGGCGGCCGACCGATGCGTAATTCCTCACATACTGAGGTTTCTCTTTGCTCAAGTTATTACGCATTACTGTCGGTCTGGCCAACTGATAGTAATTCGATACATACTAAAGCATCGAGTAAAGGGTTGGGGATGAGTAACTCTGTGGTGTGCCTCTTAGTTGTCATGTTGTGGTTTTCAAGTAACTTAGATGTCGTCATACTTACGCCTGATTCGCTATGAAGCAGTACATGTGCATCTTACTCTCATCTAGAGAATGGGAAAGTCTGGTGTTTTGTTTAAATTTGGTTTAACTCTCGATTATTTACGTAAAAATGTAATTTACCTTAAAATTCACCCTGTGCCTTGTGTGCTATCGTATCGTAATTGTGATGATGTGTCTTTCTTCGATGATAACTGAAAATGTCCAAAACATGTAAACCTTGTATTTATATAACTTGTGAGATAGATAGTCATTCTTTGTCGATTGGAACTAGAGCTCTTTATTGGTAGGCAATCATTCGTATCCAACATTTCAATACGTTAAGAAACATACCTTATCAGGAGAATAATTAGATTTCATATTCAATATGAATTTAGGGACCAAATTCTTTTAAGGAGGGGAGGGTGTAACTCCCCGCTACTTTAAGTTATTTTATGTACAAAATACTGAAAAATGTAATAAAAAAAATCATGGGTTCACTTAGAATGACCTAATTGAAGCTTGAAACCAAATTAACTTTTGTTATTTAATGTATATTTTTAAACGATGGGTAAAGCTAAATTTCTATTAGGTATTCAAAACTATTGTAAAATTGGTCACAAGTCTAAGGTATTAATTGTTACATCCCATATTATTAGTAAGTTTATTGTTTTAAAAATTTATATTTTGTAAGAAACACGAATATTTCTTAAAGTGGCATATATTTTGTCCTACATATTGTTAAGACCCTATGATGGATTTGCTCTGTGTCTCTTTGGTGAGATATATAACAATTATCATAAATGATCTCTCTGTTAATCGTGTAACGTTTCTCTTCCTTTTGCCCTCCAAGAATAAAGTTGTGCTAAATTCATTTGCTAAGTATGATAATTTAACATCACACTGTAATTGATTGGTTATATGTATTTTTCTTCTATTCAGCTTATCAAAATTGTAATCACATTATTATTATAAAATTGATTATATAAGTTAAGTAATGATATTTGAATGCCAGGGGCGTTGATTTAAAAGAAAGTTTAGTAACTAGTTTAGGTATTACATGTTATATAAGGATTAAAGAGTAAAAAGTGAAGGATGAGAAAGTAATTAAGCATCTATTTGTTTTTTTTTTAATTGAGGCGGTTGTACAGATAAATAAAATCGGAAGTCTTATCCCCAGTAGTTATCCTTTATTTTGCATCTGCTTGCACCGTTCTCTTCTTGATCAGGTAAGATTGATTCATAAATTATTATTTGATGATATAAGTGAACAAAGGCATGCCATAGGTGACCCTTCAATTGATTGATATCACTTTTATGAGATACGGTCCATACATGTGCATTTTCATTCAAATTAATCTTAAGACTTTAATATATACTCCACTGTAAATTGTTTAAGGTTGGACTGGACAAAACCGTTTTTGGAATCTTAACTCAATTCTTGAGCTTAATTAGATGATCAGATTTTATTATTTGGGACCAGTACGGCTATGATCATTATTCATGCATGTATATGTTAATTAAGTTCATATGCCATGAAATTCTATTGAATTCGAGTTAAATGTCTTCCCAGCTATAATTGCTGGCCATATCTAGTGTAGATTACAAATAAGTCACCTTTCTAGCACTGATATATTAGGTATTCTTTGAATTTATATGCATATATATGACCGCGCATGCTACTACAAGGAATTGAAGTCATGTTCAGGAGAATAGTACTGTAATATACCTTAATTATCGTTTAGGAATAGAAATTGAATCATATTGCATTCCTGAAGGCTACATTATACGGCATAAATAGGCATGGTGTTGGATATGATACTATAAATTCATGTATTAACATGTGGACTTAACGAAGATTTATAAATACTTGATATCATTACTAGATTGCAATGGGGGTAAATTGAATCTTCATTCGGCGTGGCATGGTGTTAGGACAGCTAGTTGTGGTCGCGTATTTGCTTTCTTTCCCTTTTAGAGTTGTAATTCTGGTGAGTGTTCTAAACTGGATTCCTAAGTAGAGGGTAGTGCCAAAGGTCTAGATATTTATTTGCTTGATCTACCATGCTAGTATTGCGTTATCAATCGCCGGTCCATAATTCAACAAAATACAAGATTCTTTGAAAACACTATAATGAATCAATGAAACCCGTGAGTCAAGCATACCAACTAGCATAGACAACAAATAACATCCTACAAAGTCTCAAATATAATTAATTAAAACATTGGTTCGATACATCCATATGAGATAAGTACATCCGCTCCTAAACACTGAGAGAATAAGCTACTCATGATCATATTATCATAACAATAACTTATCATAAAGTTGAGCAATAAAGAAAAGAAAAGATTAAATCTTGATATCGGTGAGATTTCGACGTGTCTTCCCCTTTCGAGCCTTTGTTGCCTCCCTTCAATTGATTACTTGCTCATATTGATCACCTCTGTCCTTCAACGATGATTGCAATACCTCAAATAGTGGAATTATTCTGCTATGAATTGTTTGTAAGCGATAGGAGATCGAATGTGATTGTGCATGGTTTTTCTGACACCCTAGGTGTTGAACGTCTTAACCCTTTTAATAGTTTTTCACTTCTTGGACTCACGTTTAGGGTTTTTGGGAAAGTTAGTCCAATTCACCGCGTTGTGCTGTTACATTTACGAGCAGCGCTGATTTTCGATACAGTCGCGACACTCTTTTGACGTTCCTTGTGATGTTTTGTTTCGTTGCATTGGTCGCGCTGCATTTTTTTATGGGATTATTCCCCTAAACCCCCCAAAATATAGGTGCTTTATACAAACAAGGCCGGATCTTTGTTTTTAGACCAAGTGAGGTCTAAATGTTGGTAGTCTGTGCGAATTACCCCATTTTCACTTTTTTGTGATTTTTAAAGTTTGACTAGAGTCTTCCCCTTGATGGGACGGTTCCGATGGTGGTGACGGTGTTGCAAAATTAAAAGTTATAAAACGAGAATTCTAATTTAAGTTCAATACACTTAAATTAAATTTTTCGTGTGATGACTTTGAATTTTGCGACACCTTCACAACCATCGGAACCGTCTCAGCGAGATGAAGGTTTTAGTCAAACTTAAAATAATTTTTTGGACGATTTTTTGTCGAAAACTTGCCAAAAACTGGAAAATGTGGCAATTCGCACAAACTACCAAAGTTTAGACCTCACTGGGTCTAAAAATTAAGATTTTACCGTGAACCCATAAATTGGTCATAGTTCAGAGGGTTTGATGGAATAATCGCTTCTTTTATCATCATTATTTGCTAAAATCCCTCAAATGAGCCTCATTTTTCTCCGAATCGACTAAAACTGCTACAAAGATATTGCAAAAGTATTGGAAATTTGGTACTTAAATTACTATACTAAATAACTCATCAAATACCCCCAAACTGTAAGCATTGCTCGCCTTGGAGCAAAGACTTTAAACAAAAGAAATCAAACTTTAATAACAACTACATACGCAAGTCAATATTTCATCTCAAAATGCCACCTATGCTTGGAACTTGAAATAATGAGTATCATACTAGTCAAGTCATTGCACACTCGGGTCAATCAAATTGTCCACATGCAGTATTTCATTTTGCAACGTGGTGTGCTCAAGTATCACAAGTATAGAATACAAGATTTTTATATGAAATTCACAAGATCACAAAGTTTTACACATAGCTACTTCCTTTTTGTTCTCTACTTTTCTCACTATTTTTCATGCATATGAACTTTTTATGTTGAGGATCATTAGGACTTCACGTGGCTTGTAATGATATGCTCGGATATGGAATATAATGGAAAAGGATAACTATGAGTTCTAGAGATGTACATAGTAAATCAACTCTTTCTCTTTCCTTTTCCTCCCTTATTTCTACATTTTTCGTGGGCCATATATTTTTGGCCCTTTTTATATATTTTACTTGCGGCTTCATTTGCTCAAGTACCAAACCACCCTATACTTCCCTGATTTTCCCTAACCTTAAAGTTGTTGCAGTAACTATCATTATACTTCATGTGCCCTCTAATGTGTTCATACTCTTTTTGCCCCGTTTTCACTTTTCTTTTAAGCTCGAGCTTTTGTTTCAAGCTCTTTCCATATCTATAAAAATGGGTAGGATATAATTCTTCTTTCTGCTCAGGGTAGGTGTATTGGTTTCATAAGCAAAGGCTTATTAGAAAAAGGCTTGGGGGGGGTCAGGGGGAGGGGGGGCTTCAACGAATAATCATTATTCATTAAGAGTTTTTGGCTTGAAATGATAAAACTCAATTATAAAAGATAGCTTATTTCATTTCGTCAATAATTCAAATCCACACTTATTACAAATATCAATTGAGTAAATTACTTGAGATTCATAATTTCTATGTAGCTCCCAATTTTCTCATAAATCTCATACAATTATCTTATATTTCTACTTATGCACATTGTGAATAGTGTAAGAAAGAAACATGTACTAACAAGACTAAACCAAGTGTACTCCTATCATCCAAGCATAATCCCTCTCTCCCAATGTCCTCCTATATTAGGCATATATTATAATAGACCCTAACTTTTGCATGCTTTATTACCGACTCTAAAAAATAATACCAAAAACTATATTGCTAAAATGTATCGTAACTCCCCGGCAAGTGGACCAAAAGCTTGATGCGTATTTTTCACCTGTTATTAATAAGATGTATACACACTTTCGAAAGTACACTTGTCAAGTAACAACAAAATTGTAAGTATGTATAATTGACCAAGTATCGGATCTAAAAAGTGTATGTGGCTTAACATAGAAATCCAAATTGTTGAGAACTTAGTGAAATAATGCTTCAAATACTTTTAGTGAAATATAAAGATTAACAAGATTACCACTATGACTATCATTATGACTAGCTAAACTATTCTAACTAGACTAGTCTTACAAAGATGGAATTGAATTGATTGATTGATTGATTTGGCTGTAAAGCAGTTTTAAAAAAAATATATCTAGGAGGTGGATTTCGTTAATCTCGAACTCGAGGTACTTCAAGGACAAAATACAAATGATACGTATGTAAGCATCTTTGTTTTGATTCTTTCTTTGTTCTTATGTTGCCATGATTAATTAAGTAAACTTTTGTATTACCTAAAAAACCCTATAACTCCTAATGATGCCATGCCGCTAGGCGATTTCCAAGCTCAAGAAGTTCACCATGTCATAGGATCAATACAGAGTTTCAGAAGTGGATTAGAGTTGACAACAATAACCTAGATTCCTAAGTAGAGGGTAGTGCCAAAGGTCTAGATATTTATTTGCTTGATCTACCATGCTTGTATTGCGTTATCAATCGCCGATCCATAATTCAACATAATACAAGATACTTTGAAAACACTATAATGAATCAATGAAACCCGTGAGTCAAGCATACCAACTAGCATAGACAACAAATAACATCCTACAAAGTCTCAAATATAATTAATTAAAACATTGGTTCGATACATCCATATGAGATAAGTACATACGCTCCTAAACATTGAGAGAATAAGCTACTCATGATCATATTATCATAACAATAACTCATCATAAAGTTGAGCAATAAAGAAAAGAAAAGATTAAATCTTGATATCGGTGAGATTTCGACGTGTCTTCCCCTTTCGAGCCTTTGTTGCCTCCCTTTAATTGATTACTTGCTCCTATTGATCACCTCTCTCCTTCAACGATGATCGCAATACCTCAAATGGTGGAATTATTCTGCTATGAATTGTTTGTAAGCGATAGTAGATCAAATGTGATTGTGCATAGTTTTTTTGACACCCTAGGTGTTGAACGTCTTAACCCTTTTAAAAGTTTTTCACTTATTGGACTCACGGTTAGGGTTTTTGGGAAAGTCAGTCCAATTCACCGCGTCGTGTTGTTACATTTACGAGCAGCGCTGCTTTTCGATACAGTCGCGACACTCTCTTGACGTTCCTTGTGATGTTTTGTGTCGTTGCATTGGTCGCGCTGCATTGTTTTATGGGATTGTTCCACTAAACCTCCCAAACTATAGGTACTTTACACAAACAAGGCCGAATCTTTGTTTTTAGACCAAGTGAGGTCTAAATGTTGGTAGTCTGTGCGAATTACCCCATTTTCACTTTTTTGTGATTTTTAAAGTTTGACTAGTGTCTTCCCCTTGATGAGACAGTTCCGATGGTGGTGACGGTGTTGCAAAATTAAAAGTTATAATAAGGGAATTCTAATTTAAGTTCAATACACTTAAATTAAATTTTTCGTGTAATGACTTTGAATTTTGCGACACCGTCACAACCATCGGAACCGTCTCAACGAGATGAAGGTTTTAGTCAAACTTAAAATAATTTTTTGGACATTTTTTTGTCGAAAACTTGCCAAAAACTGGAAAATGTGGCAATTCGCACAAACTACCAAAGTTTAGACCTCACTCTGTCTAAAAATAAAGATTTGACCCTGAACCCATAAAGTGGTCATAGTTCAAGGGGTTTGATTGAATAATCCTTTCTTTTATCATCATTCTTTGCTAAAATCCCTCAAATGAGCCTCTTTTTTCTCCGAATCGACTAAAACTGCTACAAAGATATTGCAAAAGTATTGGAAATTTGGTACTTAAATTACTATACTAAATAACTCATCAAATACCACCAAACTTCAACCATTGATCGCCCTGGAGCAAGACTTTAAACAAAAGAAACCTAACTTTAATAACAACAACATACGCAAGTCAAAATTTCATCTCAAAAGGCCACATATGCTTGGAACTTGGAATAATGAGAATCATACTAGTCAAGTCATTGCACACCCAGGTTAATCAAATTGTCTAATTGAAATATTTCATTTTGCACTATGGTGTGCTCAAGTATCACAACTATAGAATACAAGATTTTCATATGAAATTCACATGATCACAAAGTTTTACACATAGTTACTTTCTTTTTGTTCTCTACATTTCCCACTGCCTTCCATGCATATGAACTTTTCATGTTGAGGATCATTAGGACTTTACGTGGCTTGTACTGATAGGCTCGGGTATAGGCTATAATGGGAAAAGATAATTATGAGTTATAGAGATGTACATAGTGAATCACTCAATTTTGTGATTCCTCATGTCCTTACTTTGTATGTTTGTTGAAGAGTTCTCTTTATGGCTTAAACAGGCACCGTGGTCTTATTATCAGCGTTTTGTTGACTTTGTGGCAAACATCGACTTCTCTCATAGTAAATCTGATCACTTTTTGTTTATTTCCGACGTGGTATTGATATTTCTTATATACTGTTGTATGTGGATGACATTCTTCTCCCCGTCAGTCTATTATCTCTCTACTTAGTCTGGAATTTGCTATGAAGGATTCAGGGTCACTAAGTTTCTTTTTGGGAATTGTTGTTACACGTCGCCATCATGGACTTTTCTTATCTCAAAGGAAATATGCCGAGGATATTCTTCGCCGGGAAGGCATGGATTCTGACAAGCCTAGTCAAACCCTAGTTGACAGGCAATCTAAGCTTGGCACTATGCAAAATAGTGACCCGTACTCTGATCTGACTCACTACCGTAGTCCCACGGGTGCTCTTTAGTACCTCACTTTCATGAGGTCGATCATTTCTTATGTTGTTCAACAAATATGCCTCTATATGCATGATCCACGACATGATCATATGTTGGCTCTAAAACGCATACTCTGGTACGTCCAAGGTACCCTTGATCTCGGTCTTCATATTTCTCCGTCCTCCGTGATGAGGCTTACAAAATATTTGGATGTCGATTGGGGCGGTTGTCCCAACACATGCCGTTTGACATCTGGGTAATGTGTAATTTAGGGTGATGATTTGATTTCTTGGTCGACCAAGCACCAATAGACTTTGCTTTATCAAGTGCAGAGGCCGAGTATAGGGGTGTGGCCAATGCTATTTGTGAGTCATGTTGGATAAGGAATTTACTCTTGGAACTTCATTGTCACATATTTTGACTGACTCTTGTATACTGTGATAACGAAGTGCCATTTACCTATCCAGCATTCAGATTCAACATCAGCGTGTAAAACACATCACTTTGTTCGGGAAAAGGTTGCCCGCGGTCAAGTTCGTGTTCTTCATGTCCCCTCTCGTTATCAACTTGCCGATATATTTACAAAGGGTCTATCTCTCTGATAGTTTAAGTTCCAGTCTCAACGTTCATCCTCCTCCCGTTGACACTGAAAGTGTGTATTAGATTATGTCGACAATATTTATGGTAAATATTGTGATTGATACATATCGCTAGTGATATAATAGCTTTTTAGTGATAGATCGTTTCCTTATCATAGAAGATTTCTTATGTATATATTTACATCATTCATTGAATAACACAAAGAAATTTATTATCTTACACATTCACACCGTATCATGTCTCTCATTTTTTAAGTGTCCTAGTAGTGTTATTATCATGTATGTGCTAGTGCAACATATTAGTGATAAATGAATGTAGGTGAGAAACGTGAAAATAAGGGGTTGTTTGGGTCCCTTTCACCCACTTGTTTCAAATTTTGGTGAAAAAATATCATGTTTGTAACCCTTATCAAATTTTGGTCACCAGATTTTGAAAATATACATGTTTCACAGTATCATTTGACTTTTCTTTCTTAAAAGTTCTCTTACACTCAAAATAAATAATAAATGCATAAATACAATTTTTTAACTCTTAAATTTTAATTTTAAAATTAAAATAAACATGTCATGTAACTGAAATAACTAATAGTCATTTGGGACACTCCCAAGCGACCACATATTATTTAAAATGAATAATATGAGACTTTTTCCTAATGCCAATGTAATTAATATTAAAGATATTGAGATATTCATGAGTTATTGAGTATAATACAAAACACTCCTTTCCACAAGCATTGGTAACAAAATCCTTAGTTGGCCGCAAACTTCAATTTTGTCAATTCTTTGACGAGAAATATTATATCTAAAAAATAACAATTACAAATTGTCTATAAAAATATGCTGCTCTGAGCATTTCTGTAAAACATGCATCTCTTACCTTTTTCAAAAAGAACAAACTTAATATGTAAGGTTGACCTATTATAAATTAATATTTTTTCAAGTAGTAGCAATGTTCGTTTCAGGATATCTTGATTCAAATAAAAAAATATTTCAAAAATACTAAAACTAGAAATTGGCAACATTGATATTGTGACAACTTAAAAAATTGTTAAACAGAAACCAACGTGGACATAAGTGGCCTTTTTAATGACAGTTATTATAAAACGGGGTGTTAGTGATACTAAGGAAAGATTTATTTGATACAAAACTAAAACCAAAGTAGTGTCATTGCCAGTATACTTTATTATTACCTCATTTGTCTTATATAATAACCATGTTCATGACCTTTTAGCATCTTATGTTGTAGTAATCATGGCTTTATTATTATTATTATTATTATTATTATTATTATTATTATTATTATTATTATTATTATTATTATTGTTGTTGTTGTTGTTATTGTTATTATTATTCCAATTAAATTGACGAAGGCGTGGCCGCGTGTCATGGGCGGAGGTTCCTAGCCACGCCCAATGTATTATTTTGAAGTCCTCGACGGAACGACTACCGAGGCCTTGCAGTGGACTTACACAAAACGTGGCTAGGACCAAAAATTGAAGAATATCGTAGGCTCCTTGCAAATTTGTTTATTGTTTTTACAAGTGCCCGATTTGCAAATACTAGTAGATTTTGTGCTAACTAATCTATAGCAAAGAAAGATTTTAAAGTTGAAAGTAAGTATTGTAATGGTATTTGTTATTCAAGCAATAAAAGTTCTTATATCCTATCTGGCATAATGATTTCATTTCTAATTGATAGAGATATGATTACTACAATTTATGGCCGCATAACAGTTGTTTCTCTAAGACAAAAAATGTAACAACCAACGAAATAGAAGGCAGAAGCAACTTCTGTGGCGAACCACATTCTGTCGTTTTAATCAGATAATTTAAAGTTTCCCCTAAACAATGCGAGACTATATAGGCTTTATCATTCGAACTGTGTATTTTTGCCAACCTCACATGTAAAAAGAACCTCAAAATAGATTTTAATTAATGAAATTGATATTCTATATTTATGTAACCAACAATAAATCTATTTGTTCGAACAGTTTGGATTTCTTTCACGACAGAAGATTACATCCCACTTGTAGCTAGTGATGTTGGAATTTTAAATAACCACATGTAGCTAGCAGTGTTGGATTTTTTTTGTATTTAAAAGTATTTTTTTTCTCTCTAGTTTGTCTTTTATTTTTTATTTTTTTAAGTTAGTACTTTTGTGACATATGCAAATTCAGCTTAAGGCAAGAGAACCATGTTTATGGAAATTATTTTTTTAATACTTTGTTTAAGATTACTTAAAATTACTTTATTTTAAGGTCATGAGTAAAACTTATAAAAGCTAATTAAATTATCAGGCACATGGTAAAATAATTAATGATATTTTCGGTACAATACTTTCTAGAATACAATAAATTATTTATATAATACAAATTATCATTTATATATCATTTTTTTCTAATCATCAAATTATTACATTATTAATTAACGGGTTTTTGGCACATTACCTCCCTGTGTTATGCTAAATTGGTAAGTTACCTCGATGTGATACAAAAGTTGGCCAAGTAC
Source organism: Linaria vulgaris (assembly GCA_948329865.1). NCBI lineage: Eukaryota > Viridiplantae > Streptophyta > Magnoliopsida > Lamiales > Plantaginaceae > Linaria > Linaria vulgaris. Next base: position 15,341,658 of record OX415253.1, read on the forward strand.
CTTCATGTCATCTCAAAAGTTGGCATTTTTCACATTTATGCATGGAGGTGTAGTTCACTCTCCATTAAATGAGAGTGACAGTTAGATTTTTCTTTTGAAAAAGATATTTATACCCCTATTGCTTTAAGAAAAGATTATATCTCTTAATTCAATATTTTAAACTATCAAAAACTATAAAACTAAATAAATTTTAAAATAAAAATCTAAGTAACATACATGTAATGCCTTGTTTCTTAAACTTTATAGTAAAATCAAATTCGAAATTCACAAATGAAAATATTAGTCTCGATAAGGGTATTTTAGTCTTTTACAATAAAATTTACAACACAAAGTTATTCAAGGAGGTGGTGTGCCAACTTTTGAGATCATAGGAGGGTATTCGGCCAACTTATTTTTCACATGGAGGTAACTTGCCAGTTTACCATAACACAGGTAGGTAATTTACCAAAAACTATTAATTAAAATATTAGCTCTTTATACGTCTATTTCATTGATTTGATGTTTCTATACTTATTTTTCTTCCCAACATCCAAACGGTAAAACTACATTCAAACTGCATTTCAATTTTCTAACACGTTTTCCAAAATACTTTTTTAAACACCCAAACAAAAGCTAGCCAAACCAAACTCTTGAAAATACATCAATCGGGCCCTAAGCCCCTGTTTGGTGTTCAATTGAGAAATAATTTTCAGAAAACAATTCATTTTGAGAGATATTGGGCTTCTCAGAAAAAAATAATTTAGGCCCATTAACAACATTTTTAAGAAGCAACTGAAATTAGTTGAATAAAAAAAATGAAAATAGAGGGGAAAATGTAGGGTTTCGCCAAAACCGAGGTTGGGCTATGACATAAAGCAATTGATATAGTTGTTGCTTTATCAAGGTAATGATTACATATCTAACATGAATTTAATTTAAAAAACGGTTTCCTCCCTTTTTAAAAAAATAACTGCCACATTTGCCTCCGTTTTTTGAATTCCATTTGAAATTCACCACTTCACTCTCTGCAGTATTTTTTGAAATTTTCCTGCTTGTGTCAATGCGTGAATATTTAAATAATTACCAAATCAAAATACATTGAACACATTTGTCTCCAAAAAGTAATATTTATAATCCGGTGACTTCAACTTATATATGGTACAAGCAAGCAAAGTTTAATAGATACATATATATCACCATATGTAAAATAACCAAACATAATTTATATTATCCCATTACTCATATATTGGGTTAACTTTTATCACAACACTAAATTAACTATTCCAAAAAACACATGCCATATTCAGACTTGATCTCCTCAAATTCCATATCCTGGTACCATTTGTGCCTTTGCCTTATCATTTTCTCTAAGGCAATGTAGGCGCATTTATCGCCGAATATGGATTCCATCAACTCGTAGTCTGCAACCCGTAATTGCGGAAGAATTTCGTATCGGAATATTCCTGCACGTTTATTTCAAATCATGAGTAGACATCGCTAGCATGTATAACACATTTTACTTATAAAAATGAGTATACGGGATGCTAGTACAAACCTTCAACCCGCGCAACAATTCGTATTCTTTTGTTGTGCTGACTCGCTTTGTTTGCCGGTTGAAACTTACCCCGGGCAAGTTTATAAACTCCATAAAATCCTGGTATCGCATCCAAATATTCTGGTACTGTCTGTAAACTAACACATAGTTTATTCCAGCGAGCAGATAAATCTCGCATAGAATGAAGTGGATGCGATCTAAAGCACTTTCAAGACCTTCCAGGGTTGAAATGTCAATCTCTTTGGCTACGCTCGCTAACGTCCTTATGTAGCTCTTGTCCAACGAACGGTACCAAAAACCTTTATATATAGATAGATGGTCTTTCCATTTAAGTTGAGCGCCCGTCTGAATTTGTTGTATATATATACATGATACAAAACTAAATTACATATTTTTGATCAAAGTAAAGTTTACTGGAAACAATGTTATATCAATGTTTAGCCAACATCCCTCCAACATTGAAATCAGAATGTTTCCTAACTATTATTGTAACTATATTTTTGAACTTTGCGTAGACTAGTTAAATCATATTTGAACATGACTAGAGATCAGGAAGAATAGAGTTACATGTAAGTTTTAAAATACATAAGTTAGTGGATTTGTCTATTCGTGTACCTTTTTCGGAAATTCAACCAACAGAGGGTTGCAGCTGCCTTGTCCGTACTCGTAGTTGTCCTCCTGCTTCTCCTTACCAAACTTGGTTTCCATTGGAGCTCTTCTAGTAATATTGATGAAAAGTGTGTAGTACGGAAAACGATGCATATAATGCCTCTCTTGAGTGCTTTATATAATGTTCCCGCCAAAAGTGAACTTTGATTGTAACACTTTTGTGTTGCCATTACTACACACAACTGTCAATACATATATGATACATATTAAATGTGGTAACCATTAATTAAGAAGTAGCCAACTCTTCATGTGATTTCTTTAATGCAATCTTGTAAATCTATTGACGGGATTGGCATGGATACTCCATAATTGTGAATCCCCCAGCCCATTAATGAACTTTGTTAATATAGTAATACCCTAGCTGTGTTGGCCAAATGCCTACCTAATTAAATACCCAAGTCAACTCATTTGATTGTTATCGTCAAATATAATTTAAAACCCCCCATTTTTGTGTTTGCCATGCACGCGATCTAAGCATTACAATATACGCAGGCAGTCAAAATTTTTAACAATACATTTCCTTGGATATTATGACAACTTAGATCTCCTTAATTTATTTTACCCTTTTATTAATTTATTAAAAACATTTAAAAGTACTCGTGTGTTGAGATTAAATTATCATTTTGAAAATAGAAGATCTACTTTTATCCGGGGTGGTGTGATTGATTTTGATTTGCATGTCTTTTGATGCAAGGTTGTCCGCGTGTTATTTTGTTTTTTTTCATAGAACTTAAATAGGTTGGTATTTGTAAAAGGGGCGGAAAGTCACGCTAACAAAGTTAAGTTCAATCGCCGAGTGAAATCCCATCGTCGTGGGCTTAATGAGTTCACGCGCAACTCTGTTAATATCATAACAACTTGTGTCATCCCATTGACGTGGGCTTAATCAAAACAATACATAAGGCGACCAGCATATATTGAGAACTACATATATAATTTGCGGCAGATACCATTCGAGCATGATAATAATATAAATCGCCGATGAAGCCGCAAAACGTTGCTCGATTGCCTGACCACAATGTTCCTATCTTAGTAACTTTTCGGATGACGCGCATCTCCTTTCCCTAAAATGAACTCCATTAAGTCGTAGAGCGGCAAACCATGTTTGCGAAAGAACTTCTTCCACAAGTCATCCTGTGAATGCAGAAAAACATAGTTAAGTTATGAATCACTGGCGTTTACGTTATTTAAGTCATGTTAAGTTTTTTTCCAGGCCGTTACCGCATCGCCGTTCTTTAAAAGCTTAAATTTATTGGATACGCTAACACGATTGGTCTTGGGGTCGAAGGTTACGCTCGATAAGCGAATGTAGTCCTGGAAGTCGACATACCTCTTGCATAGATTCTGGTACTGATCCATTACATCCCTGATCGTGATGCCGAGATCAGGACGAGCATAGCATAGCATGGAGTGAACCCAGTTGAGTGCTTCTGCGACACCACATCGCGTTGATAAGTCGACCTCTTTTGCAACGCTGTACAATGTGTTTATATACAACTCATCCAATGAACGGTTCCATCCCCACTTGTAAATAGCCTTGTTGGAATACATAGTACGCATCCCCCGTGTCTTCCAAAATTTAAAAATGGACATATGATTAGCAGAAGCACCCGCCAAAATAGCAAAAAATATTACTGTAATGAAGGCATGAAATGAAACGTAAAATATAATAAAATGAACCTTCCTCGGGGAATGGCTACTAGTCACTTCAATTTAATTTTGCCACGTTACCTGTAATCTGGGTAAAACATGACATTGAGGGTTCGAGCTACCTCCTCCCTACTCGAAGTTCTTGCCCTTGCAATCGCCATTTACTTTTTGCTCCATTGCTACGTAATCTATAATTTTTTTTGCAAGATTTACTGATAATAATTGTTCACTACACAAGATGTTGTAGTTGAAAATGCATTTTATAAGGTGTTACATGTCCCATCATGGTACCTCCTACGGCAATATTGCCATTATTATCCCTGCATCCGGTAGATTGATTTATTTAATAAATGTGGCTAAGCATCGAAGCCCTGTTTAATTAATGTCCACACATTTCCTTTAACTTATTCTATGGCCACGTTAATAATCCTACAACTAATTTGGTCCAACATGACGTTTAACTTTTTGGACCTCTAATGTTTGAGTTTTTAATGTAAATACGAACTTTTATTTTGACTAGCTTCATTACAAGTCGAGAAATTTATGACTTCCGTAAAGTGATTTTTTGGAAATATAGAGATTGCCGAAAATATAATGCGCAGTCATTACCTGAAATTGTAGTACCCAAAAATTATTCCAACTAGAATTTGGAAGCCGACTTGTTTTGGGCTCAATGTTTGATGCATGTTGCGTCAACATTGTGATAACATTCAAACCCGAGCCCTCCTCTTAAGTGCTGATAAAGTAAACCGTTGCAAGTACGCGACCGATGTTCAATATAGATTAATGCCACACCGCTGTTCACAAATAATCAATGTATTTGGTATCTATACAAGTGCATGATCAGGACTAGTTTTTAGTGGTATCAATCATTATGCAATTAGTAGATAACCTTCAGGACGTCCTTCCTATTAAATAAAATATTTAAAGTATTTGCCATAGTTTGGAGATTTATTTGCGTACTAACATATCCTTGATAACCATAAACGTGAACTCTATTCGTGCGTATCACACGATCCATAATTAGGAACTACGCTGCGAGTTGTTTATGGTTTGATCCGCCTTTGGACAACAATATGCAAAACCAACATTATCATTAATTAAAATATATGATAAGTAACTGCAGCCCATCATATAGGGAATTGGTGCTTATTAAAGTTTGTTTAAAAGTGGCATGTACCGTTGACTTGTAGTTGTATGGGGCTGGGATGTGTACGCAAAGAAATACCCTCGTGGAATTTATTTAGTGGAGTTGTCCTTCAACAACCCCAACCACCATTGATCAATGCCATGCAATCTGTCTTAAATACCATAATCATGTAGCTATATTATCCTTCTTGTTGTTTATTATTCCTTTCCCCTTATACTTTGCTAACGAGACATTCATCACGTTCGAAGACAATCTGATCTCCAAAACCCTCTATTGTCATTTCACCATGTCGTATGAATTTTCCACTTGCTTCACCATGGATAGCACCGAACGAACCCCTTCGATCGAGGTACACTATTCTAATCATTATTGAAAATAACTTTCGCATGAAAGACCAAATAATACAAAATATATGATTCTTATTGTTTATGTTCTAACCGGCGGAAATACACTTCATATTGTTAGGATAAAAACCGAGACTCTGGCCATCCATTTCACTACAATAAATTTTGGTGCGCCGAAACCGAGGCACAACTTGCATTTGCCCTCCACAAGTTCTCCAAACCTCATCCGATTTTAGATTGCACGCACATGTGGAAGGTTATAAAACAGGCGAGCCTTTTCATGTCGAAAATGTTCGTTAGCGATATTACCCTCAGCATGATACGAGCTTGCGTTGGCGTAATGCGCGAAAGATTTATCAAGTTCCGTCGATATATGTCAATCCCAGGAGTTATTTTCGACCCACAGAGTGATTCAGTTTGCACCGACGAACTATACGCTAAATACGAGCATAAGGTACTCATTTTGCAAAACCCCCTTATTTCTACGTAATTGATCGATTTATGCATAACAATTCTGAAAATATCATTTTCCAAAAATGAGGTGGCTATTTTTGAAAGATACCATGTCATCTAAGACAGCGTAAAATTCGTTGAAATTTATATAAGATTAGATTATACAATGTTTTTGTATTTATCGTTGTAGTTATTTTCGATGCATACTCTATTTACAGTTCAAAAGATTAATCACGTGGAGACATTTTATTTTGACCTTGAAGTATGAATTACTCATATTTCCGTTTATCAACTTTTGTATCCGCGCTAGATCTTTTCATTTTGTTTGGGTGTTCTTATTGAAAAAGTGAGGTAAATGCATCGTTGTAACTCTTTACTCATTTCATCGCACGGAAATTGTCCTCTTCACTACTTTATAATCATTATGCATGAGACACTGCTTGACTTCTATTTTAAGGTGCACGGTATGCCCAATTATTTTGAGCTTGATTATTTCTTCAACGTCAAGCGTGCTCCGCTGACACGCGTTGAGGAAATTAGATCTTCAAGTACCCCGTATGAGATTTATGAAGAAGCTTCAACAACCCTTCAGCTGAGCTCTACGTAGAGTGTTTAATATGGCCATGCAATATTGATTTGCTAACAAGTGATATCTTAGTCAATGTTGTTATATATATCAAGTCCGGCACAATTCAACACGTGAACACGTTTGTTTGTAACAGTCAATACTTTACTATTGGGTGGCCTAATGTTTTGTCCCATAAATTAATTTGATGAAATGTTAGTATATTTTTTTTTGTGGACGGTAAGAGGCACAACAACTAACATTCAAGTAGATTGTTCAAATTGTCCCATCGGTTGTACATGGGGAACACAAAGCATTAAATGCACCAAACTCTCTCATGATTAACATTATCTCAAGTGTGATTATAGTACATTGTTGGCGGTAAAATTACCCGCCATAACTCCAATATCCATTCCCCCCCCCCCCCCTTTTTCTTTTGGCTATAAATGACTGCCTTTGGGCAGGCTATTTCACCAAGTAGTAACAAAATCATCTTTACAAATAGTTAATTAATAGTAAATTCTAGAATTGGGTAGAAGTTGTTTTTCAAAGTCTATAGTCGATTTTTTGTTGTTTGTTGCAGTATTGTGTTATATTTTTAAAAAATATCTTTCAAAGAAATGGATGCCAAAAATGTGTTGTTCTACGAGTCCCCTTGGAATGCCGATATCGATGGCACTTTCATTGGGATCTTGGCAAAACATGCGGAACTTCTCGAGCGGAACATACAAAAGAATGATAACTTTGTGTTTGTCGAGTGTATGGATGAACTGAACGAGAAACACGGCACAACATTTAACCTAAAGGCATTACGTGAGCGGTTTGCGCACTTCCATGCTAGGTTTAAATGTTTCTCTTGGCTCGTAGATAATCCGTGCATAAAATTTAATCCTATCACTTTTGAAGTAATTGCCGACTTTCAGTTTGTGTGGGACTACGCCGTACCGGTATTATTCGTAATGTATCAAGCGATAGGTTATCGCAAGTTAATTACAAAGTGTTTTGCATTAATTATTGCATTGTTGATTTATATATTACCTATTGGAACTGTATTAGTATTACAAAAGTAACTATAGTTAATCTATGTAACATTTATAACGTTACCACATCAAATGAGTTAAGCATACGTTTGAAGAAATCCTTGACATATCATCTACATTTTAATAAATTTTCGCCATAAATACGTGATGTATAATGCACATTTGTTGTACTGTAGTTACACGCCCTTTCCGTGGCATATCACAGGGAGGGTGAACTTGCGTGGAATGAACTCGTTTTCATATTTGGATGACTAGAACCTGCTGGATGCGGTCGCACTTTCCCAATCGTCGATCTCACTGTCGACCCATTTGTGTTTGACGAGGTGGACGCCGAGGACAAGTATAGTTCAGGGACCACGGCCGACAATTTCATTGACCTCCCGAGTCCAGATTGCATCCTGCCTGTCCAGACTCACAAGCGAAAGACATTCACAATCGATGACCTTCTCGAGTGGTCTCACCCCTCAAAAGATCCTCTTGTAGAGGAGCTTGTCCCCAAAAGTAAAAGGGTCGCCACGGCAAAGTGTCTGTTCCCCGTGAAGAAAGAACAGAAAACTCCTGACTCGAAGCCAAAAAACGTTGTCATCATCGACTCTAGCCCTGAAACCCCGTCTACCAAGAAGTGATGCCTATATGCATTACACAGCTCTGCTCACTAACTATTGAAAAGCCCTTGGATGTGTAACAGTATTATGCATTCAATCCTCTCTTTATGTCAGGGTTTATTTTGGAGCACGGGAGTTTTTGGATGTTTTGTTAATGTCTTGAAAATCTACACGTGTAGTGTATTTTGTTGGTTGATTGTGGTCGACCATATGTATGTAATTTCTCTTATTTTGTTATTTGCCTAAACAGTACTTATGTTATTCGTGTTTGGTTTGATTTGGGGATTGACCTCAATTCATTTATCTAACGATTAAAATTGTGCAACTGCAAATTCGTCTGGACCTAATGTTGAAATGATGTTGCACCAACTTCAATCCAATATTGAGAACAATTAGGTTTGCCCGTTATCCAACACAAATAACACAACCAACCATGTCCATATTGGGGGAATGTTTTTGCTACATAAACATTCTTTTTTGTTTGAACCCCAACAAAAAAATAATCAAATATAACAAATGTCGATTTTAGATTATCTATTTTAAAACCTCGACCTATAACAGAATGATACTCCTAAAACATAACTTATTTATAAAAATCATTAAATTACCAATTACTTTTTACGTCGATAACATATGTGCCACTCACAAACCTATAATAACAAATGTAGGCATTGTAGCAAGGCTTACTAAGTTATACTTATGTAAATTTATTTTGGGATGCTTTACAAATTTAATTTATTATATATTAAAAAGTGTAAGCTTTTCTCGAGTCAATGTTGGATGGATTATTGTTACTTATTGCATGTGTTGGGTGACTACTCGCTGGAATAGATTAGTGGTTAAACTTAATTAATACAATTTGAAATCCGTACTCTCTGCCCTTTGCACGACTTAAATGAACAACTTGCCCTAATTTATTTTCCACTAATGCAATTTCTTTCTCTGTCTGCAATTAATCTTAATATTCTCCCTATTTCTTCTCACTTTTCTCTAAACTAACATGGCAAGCAAGACTTCTGTTGACAGTCGTGCAGATTTCCCCTCAAATGTTGAGCAAATCGCAATACGCAGCTGGGGTAAAACTAAACCCTACAAACGGACATCAAAGTGGGCTAAAAGAGTGGAATCGGAGTTGAATATTGGGGCAACATCCGAAGCCCATATTACTGAAACCAAACAACTTGAAACCGAGGTAAATTTGCCTAAACCTAACCCCATTGTGAATATTGGTAATGGTGAAATTTTGGGGGATGGATCTGCTCCCGGTAACAGTCGAACCACTCTCAAGGGTAGGGAAATGTCTAAACTAGCCTTAGAAAGAGCTCAGGCTAGAAGAGCTCAATCTCGGAACTGATGAAGGGAATACATGTCTTCAAGTACTATTTGCAAGCATACATGTGCAATTTAAGTTGGATTATTTATTAATTAAATGAAACAGATGAATGGTTGTGGAATAAATACAATGACTCAACCCTCTTTTTCATCGGGTTCCCGTGCATCACACCACTTTTCACTTCCACTCCCTCATTAATTGTACGCGACGATTTAGGCTGAACGTTGTAACACACTCAGGTTGGTGTTGCAACGGTCCATTATTTGATGTTCATATTTGAAGAGGCCCTGACCCAAAAAAATAAATTTAGCGCACGACCGTATAGACATTCCCAACCCCGCCCTCCAATTTATAATTTTCAAAATCCATAGCACCAGACAAGGAGCAGTTAATATCAAAATGTTATGGAACAACCAATCGCCGAGATGAAGCGTCTTGGTTCCACACATATCAAAAGAATCATTGTATGATAATCTTCCGTTAGAAAATATTTCAATTGTTACTCAACGTTACTTTGATTAATGTACTTTTTCATATCCATTAAGTAGTGGTGAAACAATTAACATTTTCTATAAATGCGTCAGGAACCGCCAAATGAAGCAGTCTATGCACCGATGGAGTACAACGACGAGTGGGATGACGCTAGAGAAGCAATGTTACTCAAATATCTCCAGTTGGTGGGTGACATATCAAGGAGCAGATCCATGCACGTCGCACTTAGAAAACTTTCAATTGAACTACACATGCACAGTGGCCCACCCCTGGTTCTAGGAAGCCTTGTCAATCGGACGAAGATTTTGTTTCGACGCATGTCTACTTTCTGTGCCTTCATTCGTAGGGAAGGTGTATCTTACGATGAGGGCACGCATCTTCCTACTATTAATATTTACGCTTATTTGGCGGCATGGGCACGTGAAGGGGTAAAGGAAATTTGTTTGGCTTTCTTCATAATAAGCATTCTGGATGCAATGTTGGTTGGATGTTCTCCCAACATCAACCCAACATTAAAAGCTGATTTAGCGCTGCAATTTTTTTTTTTTTTTTTTTTTGCTATTTGTCTTTCTTTATAAATTTCTATTTCATTAGTTAATTTTACTAATCATTGTATATGTTTACCTTAGGGTGCTGAGCCTGCAATGTATAAGTACTTCCGTCTACACGGGCTACCGAACCACGCCGATATGTTCGCCGTGTTTGAGACTAGGGAAAAAGTACGGACTATACCCATCGTTTAGCCTCTTTTACGAAACTATACCCAACCTTTGAACTTTTGCAACACTATACCCAACCTTTGAAAATCGTAACTATACTATACCTATACTAATTTTCCGGCCAAAAAACGTCATTTCCAGACAAAGTGACATCATATCTCGGCAAGTGAGGGGGGTAATATAGTCTTTTCGGTATATTTAAATAAATAAATAAAAAAAAATCATAAATAGAATTTTTTATTACTGAAAATAAAAAAAAAATTAAAAAAAATAGAGCTCCCCACCTACCCCCCCCCCCCCCCCACCCCCACGGGGCTGCAGTTGCAGCCCCCTACCCCCCCCCCCCCCCCAACCCCCACCCCCCACACCGCAGCCCCCCTACCCCCCCCACCCCCCACGGGGCTGCAGTTGCAGCCCCCCTACCCCCCCCCACCCCCCACCCCCACACCGCTGCACCAGCGGGTTGCAGCGGTGGTGGCGTCGATCGACGCCGCCACCGCTGCAACTCGCGGTTGCAGCAGTGGTGGATCGCGGTTGCAGCGTCGATTTGACGCCACCACCACTACAAATCGCGGTGGTCGTGGCGGTGGCGTCGATTCACTGCGAGGCGGACCAGGCGAGCTTGTGCTGGACCTGCGACGCGGCTGTGCACTCGGCGAATTTTCTGGTGGCGCGGCACTCGAGGAATTTGCTGTGCAGCGTTTGTTACACGGCGGTGCCGTGGTCGGCGTGTGGTGGTAAGATGAAGGTGACTGTGTGTGTGTGCGAGCAATGCGATGTTGTAGGGAGGTGTTGTGATCGGATCTGCGGTGGCGATGCGGCGGAGGAGGTGGAAGTGGAGGATGCGACGGCTCCGCCGTCGCCGGAGAGTGATTCGAGCGGTGACGAGTCGGAGAACGACGTCGTTTCGAGGAGCTGAGGTGGCGGCGGAGGTGGGGAAGATGACGGGGCGGGGTAGGGGTGGGGGGGGGGGGGGTGGGTTGGGGGGGGATGGGTTTTTTTTTTCTTTTCTTAAATTTAAAAATATATTATTTTAAAATTTAGAAAACTCTATTTATTTTAAATTTAAGAAAATATTTATCTTATTTAAAAAAGAAAATAGGGTGTGAATGTAATTATTTAAGAAACTATAGTGACTTACCTGTTTTACCCCTTAAAATTTTGAATTTTGGCCGGAAAATTAGTATAGGTATAGTATAGTTACGATTTTCAAAGGTTGGGTATAGTGTTGCAAAAGTTCAAAGGTTGGGTATAGTTTCGTAAAAGAGGCTAAACGATGGGTATAGTCCGTACTTTTTCCCTTGAGACTATGGGTGGACCATATCCTAATACAAACGTTGAATTCAGTGATGACTCCGACGATGAGCACACTTGCATCGATGGGTCAACAGAGGTCGAAGACTCGGGTCCGATAAACGCCGACGTAGATAACGACGAAGACAGGTGCTCTTTTGATAGTACCAATATGTCGTCGCCCATCAACGACGAAAAAACGCATTGCTTGAAATGTGCCGATTTTTATGATATGTGTGTTTGCCCATCTACAGAAGGGTCGGAGGACATGTCAACGGAATCATATTATGATGAATCTGATTAAACATAGAATAATGATTGATGGCTTATCACTTGTTGTTTTGGAATGTAAAGTTAAGTAAAGTTGTTTTAATTGTTGCATCACGGAGCTTATCACAATTAATGAATTGAAAACGAAGGGCATCAAACTATAGTTTTAATGTTGTTTTTACGTTGGCAGAACATCCATCCAACATTACATCCATTATTGACTCATTTTATAAAGGACCCGCTATTAATATGTTTAGCACCCGATCAAACAAGATGATACTCAGCACATATTAAACCCACAAATCAAGTGAACAACGAACATGTCATGATTGAAACCCTCAAAACAAAACAGGGGAGTTCAACCAAAAACCTCTTACCATTATCAAACGCAAAATACATATTGAAATGCTCATGCGATTACACATCACATACCATAAACTTCGTCATATGGCCTTCATGGGGTGGCAGACAAAACGTACATCTTGGAAAGGACCTTGATTTGAGGGATTCCTTCACCACGAAAAGATACTACATTCTTGAGTAGTTCATGAAACCCTTGTCCTTGAACCACGTATCAATCGTCAGAGGCTGCATTTACAAAATAAAATACGTAAAATTACTTGAGGCAACATTCAAATGCATTGTGGGATTCAGATGAACTCACGAATCTGGCATGCAAGTCATGAAGATTTGTTTTAATTGTCACTTTTCCTGTCTTCTTGTTTAGCCTAACACCAGGTACTTTATAAAATCGGTTGAACAAGTGGAATCGCGTGTGCATGATCATGAGTCGTTCCTTGATCATCACAGGGGATATATCAGTCCCCTTTGCCCTCGTTACTTTTTTACACAATTCATCGTATATCGCCGGCATCATCTCCGTCGTGTACCAAATTTGCCGATCGACGATCTTGCGAAGCCAGCGTAGTAGCACATTCTCATCTCGCTGACTAAATTCTCTGAAGCTTAGGAACATATTATGTATGTCATCCTATTCATATATCGAGACAAATGAACATGTCAACATTGCACGCAATATGAAAAGTAGACTTGAAGTTTAATTATTGAGCATTTACCTTTGTCGAATCGTAGACTTCCTTCAAAGTGCTTCTGGTGGCAGCCATTGCGATGGATAAATGAAAATGTTCTCCCAGAACAAAAAAAAACAAAAAATAATTATGAAACAGGTGGTCAATAAAGAATTCTCATCTTGGCAGTAAATTTATGACTATGTAATAAAGTGAAACCTCGGGATGTACATACCACAATTACTACTCTTAATGGTGCTGTTCAAACTAAAATACGTTGTAAGGTACGACAGTCAGGATTAAGTGGTAGATAAAATAAACAAAGAGATTAAATAAAAAGTAATATATAGCATGTACATAATAGCTATGCTGATTTACTCGATAATAGGGTGTTCAGCATACTCTAGTCAATATTATTCTTCGTACCACATAGTAATATGAGGTCGATTTTTTTATGGTCAGGGTTAGCAAATAATATCGTAATAATTGCAACGTTAGCAATATAATAACCTAATATTAATGAAATATATGAAAAAGAAAAGCAAATCCACTTCAGCCATTAGTATGGTATTGGTTGATAATTACAACAATACAATGAGTGTAAATTACCAGAATTATCTAAGATTGGAAACTAGGTGCAATTGAAAGGTAAACACGATTTTGGAAAACTGTTAATGTATCTTTGAGTATATAATATTGTACTCGAGAGATTCATAATGTATATAATATTAAGTTGGTGAATTAGTCTAAAGGGGGCTTGAGTGATACTTATCTTATGGTCAATTTTGTTTGAATAAAGATAACATTACACAATGGGGCAAGGTTTTGTGCGCATCCCCACCAATAAAGCAACACGTTGCCCGATCAACTTCCGGACCTTCTATTTAACATTGAGAAAGTGACGGTTGGAAACATGGAGTGCAATTAACCAATAACCCACTCCACCAATAGCTAATATTCTTTTGGAATTAATTATAGAACTAGCTTTCTAATTAATCAATGGGTTATGATGTAAACTGTTGTTGGTGCTATTAACATAATGTATTTACTAATAGAAATCAAAGTTTATTTTTCAACCTTATTTGTCTGTTACGAGGAAGAAGCTTTTCTGAATAGGTTGGAACAAAGAACTGACACATTTTTCCTTCCGCTTGGTAACTTCCAAAATATTTATGCGTGTTTAATAATACGTATGTTAAAACCGGAATTGCAATTTTACAGTTATTCGCGGGCACTGTTTAGATGTTCAAAAAGTGATGATTTTGAACATACTTTATTAACCTTAAAATAGTTCCACACGGTTTTCCTAGAAGGGCCTAGCTATTCTGTAGGAGATACGGCTGCGCAGCAGCCATCATCGGTTATGTCAACTTATTACCGCCGAAAGCAAGATACGTTGTGTACTTCACAATCCAAGTTACGATGGGATCCAGTGTAAGCTACTTCAGTGATGATTTGTTAATATGGGTTTACACAAACGGTATGTGTATACAATTCAAACCTATTTATTGAAGCAGCTCCCAAATTGTTGGTCATACAACATTGGTCTTATGTTCTGGACGAGTATGACAAGTATTATTTTAGGGATATTATAAACAAAATAAGAGGAGCGATAATGCAAGTATGAATGAATAGGATCAAATTGGGCGTTATCGGAAGGCAGGAAAATTGTACACGTTGTTTTTTGCTTTTGTGTTATCTTTCTAATACACTATTGGAACATTAGTAACAACACCCGTGAGTGTTGCGTACATATTTATACATACGACCGCGAATCCAAGTATCGGGTTTTATTAGATGACACCATGCATGTGCACGTGTCTAATTTGAAAGGGCTAATTATTTGTTAATAAATTATAATCAATAGAAATTTGACCGTATCCGATTATAATTAATTCTTCATACTAGATTGCACCCCTTTTTTTAACGGCATAAATGCATAAAAACAAAACAACTGGAACGACCATTTTCAAACAAAATTTAAATAATTAATTGTGTGTTTTGTGACAAGTAGTAATGATAGGTCAAAACATTCAAATCCCCGGTTATTTGAATATATACACTCAATAGCTTTGGAAATATAAGATATATTCATACACTAATTTGCACATTATATGCAGTTAAATAATTTATCTTATGTCTAGCTTTTTGTATTTATTATTTTTTTTTAGATTCAGATATAAATGAGTTTCTACTTTTTATTTGCTCGTTCCCAATATATCAACAAATGCGGCCATGTGAAATGGATTTGTGGACACGCTAGTAGCAGTCATTTCAAACATTACTGTTGTGCAATAAAATAAATGATTTATAATCTCCATATTTTTCAAAATTCAAAAGTACATTGCGCGGAAATTCTATATAACCATTCGACATAGGGAGATAACATAGAATTTATCGAAGAAGCGAGTATTGTAATTTATAACTTAGAAAATCAAGATGGAATACGGACAAAGCTCTGGTGTAAGGGGCGGCAAATCCCTGGGTCGGTAAATGGGCTGGTTTTGTGCCACTGTGGGCGAGAGGCGGTGATGCACACCGCATGGAGAATTCCTAATCCAGGTCGTCGTTACTGGAGATGCCCGGTGGGTATATTCATACTTCGTGCATTTAAAAAGTTGTGATTGGGTACTTGTACATACTCTAATAAACAATTTTTAAGTACATTATTGTACGCCTTTAGATGCAAGATGGTGTCCTGGATTGATCCTGAACCTTGCCACAGGTGTAAGGCTGTGATTCCAGGGCTTGTCAATAACATAGAGAGACAACAGTCCTTAATAGAGCGTTACCAAAAGCGCCAGAGAATTGGAGCATTGTTGGCATTAGGGGCATGGATCTTAGCGATGTCGGTGTTTGTTAAGATTAAATTGATGTAAAGTTTGAATACCGTTGTATTTGTAATTTCCTATATCTGTGGGGTAATGATAATATCGGCGTTAGGCCACCATGTAATAATTAAACCATCCATTGGTTTGTCCTGTTGGGTTTCGTTCTAGTTCCATTTTAACCACGTCTATATTACGACCATACTGTTAGAGATGTGACGCATGTGTTGGCACAACATCCCTCCAACATTGTCACCCGATCACCTGGCAAGATTAGGTGCCTATTTATACAACACAGGTCCATATTTTATTGGTTTTTCAAATCGACAAATTCAAAAAATTAAACGGAAATGCAATCATTGAGCACGAGGGCAAATATATTATAATACAGGAAGAAATATAGTTAACGATTAGGATTGAACACCTTTTAAAATAATTTTTTTTCTTTTTATAAATAATAACCTTGCTTATACGTTAGATATGTCATCCGAAAAAACCTTTTTACTATATAAATATAAAATGAATAGTGTTGTATACATTGAATGGATTTTGAATCAAACACCTTTTTAAATAATTTAATTTCACTTAAAAATAATTTAGTTTTCCTATTTGCCTGACGTAATAAAAATAGGATAATGTCCTTAGTTGCCATTTTATCGTAAAATAAGCAAAAACACGTTACGCAGCTGATGTTCCACACGTTATATATTGAGTTGAAAAATAAGAATTCAATATAATTAATTGCACATGGTAATGTCAAATCATACAGCTTTTTGAAGGATCTGCGAGATATACCTAATGATTTTCTGCAGAACAAGTCAGGTAGCCGAAAACACGCCAAACCTATTTCAATTGTACCACAACTATGATATTATGTGTATGGCTATGCGACAGTATATATATTTGTATACAAATAAGTTTGCGCCATAGGTTATCCCGTGATGTACAAGACCAATAACATACATGTCGCCATGGTGGAATTCTAACATTAAACAAATGCGTATTGATATTAATGTGATAAGATCTGATATAAGTATATTAAAATTTTTGTGATAAGCTCGGATATGATTATATTAATACAGTTTGGATAATAGTTAAATAATACTCAATTAATTAGATATTTTTTCCATCATTAATTGCACGACGAGGAGCTGTTAAAAACACTATAGTTATAGACATCGCCATGTTGACATAGTCCAATAATGTAATTTATGACGTTGATTGTCCACATTAAAGGCGTAATCAAATATGCCGGCTTCACACACTTTATATACATAATAATACACCACATTACATTTTCAAACCGTTATTATTGGTTGTAAGCCACAGTTGTATGGCTAATCAAAGTAGGGAATCTTTTATGAGTCTTGCTCTATAAATAATAGTATGATATAGCAAAATCATTTGCACACATCTCCACCGAATATCTATTTCCACAACGATCAACAGAAAAAACATCCAGCACCACACCGAGAAAATGGCACCAATAGTTCCTATGCCACAAGAAGATATGTTTTATACCAAATAGTGGACAAAGGAAATGGACACCAAATTCATCGAGGTCCTTGCTGACATAGCACGAACAACAAAAACAACCTTATTGCTGTGTGACTTTGATGCCATATCAGCAGCCGAAGTTGAGACGAACATTGAATTCGAAACCAGTTTATCATATAGGGATTGCGTGTGGCAATTTCATCTACTCAAGCAACGCTTTGATACTTTCACGGATCTAATGTCAAGGGATGGTTTTTTCTGGGATGAAGAAAACAACCAAATAGTTTATACCGAAGAAAACGCATTTGCCGAAGTATTAAAGGTAAACTTATTTCGTATTCTTTGTGGTAAATTCGGCATGAAAACGTTGGTTCATATTGATAAAATGAGAATATTTGTTTGTAGCATAATCGATTTGTGGAGGTGTACATGGTAAACGGTGAGCCAGCATGGAGTGGGTTGTGCGACATATTCCGCGCGAGCGCCCATTTTTAAAGTAAGAAATTTTATATGGCATGTTATAAAGTATTAATTACTTACTTTTGAAAAATTAACCGCCATATATTGTCGATAGGTATCGCCGAGATGAACCTCGTATTGCACGGATTGGGGAAGATTCGCTGTGAATTTGGAATGGAAGGGCAAATACACAATGGGTCATACTAAGTTCATCATCAACTATTTTAATTCGGCTAATTAAGTTAGGCATCATGTTGTTGCCATAGGTACCCCGAGCTCATTATCATATAATATTTTAAGAACGTGTTTTTCACGATGTTGGGGTTGCACGTGCATGTATATTTAATATATTAGTTATTATCTCGTGACCCAAGTGTATAACATTGTAACTAGTACCCCCAATTAACTTGCTACAACTCGCATAAGTAATTAACCAACATAGCACATGAATCACCTCATAGCAAATTATGAACTAACGTATTCTGGAATGAATGTTGGGCTAATGTTGCGTCTTCGTCATTACAACATGGAACACAGAAAACTATATAATGTAGTTTAGCGCCTGGATGAGCAAGTGCATATTATTTATGCACGGAAACCAATATAACAAATGTCGTTCTGTTGTTGTCTAATGACCAACACAACACTATAGTCACATCAAACTTATAAAAGGTTAACCAACATAGCACATGAATCACCTCATAGCAAATTATGAAATAACGTATTCTGGATCAAATGTTGGGCTAATGTTGTGTCTTCGTCGTTACAACATGGAACACAGAAAACTATATAATGTAGTTTAGCGCCTGGATGAGCAAGTTCATATTATTTATGCAAGAAAACCAATATAACAAATATCGTTCTGTTGTTGTCTAACGACTAACACAACACTATAGTCACATCAAACTTATAAAAGGTTAGCCAAATCAAATTCATCACAGCAAATCATTCAACAAAGGAGATTGGTCTATTTGTTGGATGGATGTTGCCTAAACAGGCATAAAATATTGATGCAAGGACTCTCTACTTTCATTGACATGCATCACCTAAAACGTCTATTCATTGGTTTCCAAAGGATGGTGCTCATGGGATTCACAGGCATGTTCAAGTTAGAACAAATTAGACACAACACTGATATTACAAACCAACATCATCCAAATACCAAACATAGATAATATTCAAATCAAAACATGCCAGTAGAAACACATAAGTCAAAGTTCAAACTATATCAAGCATGGGTCAATCCATATCATTGTGTGCAACCAGCTCCTCCATGTTATTTATCAGGATATCAAGTTCCTGCATCCGAACTTGCTTAGCTGCAATCTCCCTCTGAAGATCAGCATATGCACTTCTGTACCATGCTAGTTGGTTCTCCACAAAACGTTTGGTTGTCACCCGGGTTTCTACCGCATCAGATTGAGGCACTGCTTGACCAGCAAACAGATGATACCTCCTCTCCCTATTTTCACAAGCCTCAACTCCATCCTCACCCACCCAAGGCAAGTCATTCACCCTGTCGTTCGTCAAGTACGTTGCAGTGATTGTGAACTTATCATTATTCACCGACATTTCTCCAAAGTCTTCATTGCGCATACCTTGTTGGAGGAGAAGGCCAGTGATCAATAAAGGGAACGGCATGATCCCTGATTTCCTACCAGCAACGTCTTCAGCTTATATATCAACACAGCAGCATCCTTGGTCAAGACAGTATTATTTTGCGAAGGCAGCCAATTATAACAGGCAAGCTTGTGCAAAATGGCACTTAGTGAGGTGAGCCTCGATCCTGGCAGTGAAGCTTCCCATTCCATCTCCAAACCTCCGGTTCGATCCTCGATCACCTCGTCGAGTCGAGGATCATCACCTTCCACAACGTCCTCCAGTCCCCAAAAATGATTGATCATTTTAGGGCTAATGTCGAACGTCTTTCCTCTGACCCATGTTATGCCATATTTTGTCGACAAACCGCAGGTGATATGTTTCAATAGATTCATGTAGAATTCTTGAACGATCTCGGCCGAATACAGCCCATGCTCCCTCATACTACCCATGACCCCTCTTGATTCAAGAAATTCAAACATTCTGAATTGTTTTGCGCTGATCTTCTCCAACACCCTCTCCTTACGGATTGTCCTGTTCTTCATAAACTCTACTGCATTAGATTATATCTCCTTGGTTAGATAGAACCTAGACCTAGAACTGCCACGATAGAACTGCGTCATTGTGTCACGGTACTCTTCTTCTTCTTCTTCGACATCCGCCTCCACAACACGTGACCGTTTCCTACCGACATCGGACTTTTGCTTGCCACGCCTCGGGTTTTTGGTTTTTGTTGAGGCTGAGCTCGCACCTGCATCACCCAACATCCAGCAATCGTCATCTCCAACCCAATCTTCTCCTTCATCCTCCATCACAACATCATCATCATCCACCACACCTTTACCTTTACCGACAGCTTCAGCATTCTTTTTCCCACGACTAACTCGTTTAGTTCTTTTAGACGCAGTCCTTTTCTTACCTCCTTTCGACGCTGTTCCGATAACTACCTCGCCCAGTGCCTCCTCAACGACCTCCGTTGCAGGCTCATCATCCACAACCCTATCCTCTCATTCCTCTTCCATCTCCTCAACGTCATCCACAACACCTTTATCTTTACCGACGACTTCATCCTTCTTTTTCCCACGACTAACACGTTTACTTCTTTTAGACGCAGTTCTCTTCTTACCTCCTTTCGCTGCTTTACCCAAAGCTGGCTCACCCACAACCTCCTTAATGACTTTAGCCGCAGCCTCATCAAAGCTTTCCACCGCTACCTCATCAACGCCTACTGCTGCTACCACCTCGACGTTCTCCACCTCAAACTCCCTCACGCTTTCCTCCGCAACATCAGCCACGTTTGCACCCGAGTCATCCTCCTCGTGTTCCACCGTAGCCTCAGCCGCGTGATGCGGCGCAACGTCATTTAGAATAGACTCTGTCACCTTTTCATACAGTCTTCTGCTCATTCGCCTATGCATAGCTTTTAGTCGGAGGCTATCTGCTAACGCCGCTGCTTTACCAACACCAGGTCTACCAGCGGGGGAATAACCACCTAGTCTAGGGTTAGGTTGATCATCAATTAATTTTGGAAAACCTCCCGCCAAATCTGCAATTGATATTGGAGAAATGTTGGAGGCTCCATCAACACTTTTGCTTGATTTCGACTTTACCTTTCCCGGGGGTTGCGTGGATTCCATGACTGATTTGGCTGCTCGCCGAGCACTAGTTCTTTGCGCACGAGGACTCATGGGCTGATTCGATCCTTCCTTGGTCAAAGCAATTTCAGCGAGTCTATCCAAGGGGGTTTGAGCTGCCATTTGAAATATAGAGATGGAGGAGAGATTTGAGAGGGAGAGTTAAATGGTATGGGTAAAGGAGTAGAAAGGGAGCTTTTAATTTGCAGAATAATTAGGGCAAAAAATTTGGGTGCGGAGAGAGTGAGTGCGAGAATTCGATAAAGTGAAGGACAATTATGGCGGCAGTTTGTAGAGTCGAGGTGTTCATAAATAATTGTTAATTGCCCCCATTATAATTAATTGACCATAAAATTAACATTTTTTTAATTAATATTAGATTGAATTTGGTCAACACATATAATAGAACCCCCGACCGCCAATATGTTTTTTATTTATTACATGCAAACAACCCAAACTTATTTTTCATAACAATTATGGCTAAAAATATAGATATATTTATTTTCTACATTCCAAAAAAAATTATGTCAATCCACTCCTATATTGTTTAAATGTTGCATTACATATACCCTCCTGGGTGCTTTCAGTATTGGTTTTTGGAACCGAATGGAAAAGACAATTTTCTCAACGAATGATCAAAACCCAAGCGCAATGATAGTAGACTCAACATGTCGGTCGCGGATTGTTTGATTAACCAAAAAAAATAATTACTTTATTATTTATATACGATCATGAAAACTCGTGTCTTGGACTATTGTCTGACCAATAATCATGTTGATTTCTGTTAAGCAAAAGCATAATGTGGGACCTAACCGGGGGTTGTCTATAATTTGAAATAACATTGAAAGGGGTTGTATGATGTTTCTGACTTTCATGTTATACTGATGTTGGTGTAACATCTATTCAATATTTAAACCAATACTCTTGCAAATAGCCCGAGACCACATAGAAACCAGTTCTCTTGCAACTGGACCTTGTACAGCCGAGAAGAATGAGCTAAACTCATTGTGTGGCATATCCCTAGAATTAATATCCACCAAATAATAGAATAACATACTCATATGTAACGACAAATTCTTTAAGAAAAATAGATTATGCCGCACAATTCAAAATAAAGGCCACGTCAAGGGGATAACTAAACCCGACCCAAAATAGACAACATGTCCAAGGCCGCCGGAAAGTGATTGTAAATTGCTTAATAAAACAGCTAAATTTTCAGTGCGATGGTCGTCCCACATTGTCCGCGCTATTCCGACCCTCCTACGATCCATTGCTCTTGCTTCGGCAGAAATTGTATTAATTCGACTTCGCGATATTAGGCTACTTGCACGGTACACGTCGTCTGGGTGAAAATCAAACAAGAAATTCCCGTCAATTCTGTTCTTCCATATGAAGTTGTGCAGTGGACAGCAGGCCATGACAATCTTAGCCTGATGTTTTAAACTGTAGTTGGGCATCATCTTCAAAATGGGGAAACGCATTTTCAACACACCAAAAGTACGCTCAATCACGTTACGGAGACTCGAATGTCTGAAGTTAAACAATTCCTCCATCCCAATCGGCTGATTGTTTTGGAACTCATGAAGGTGGTATCTCCCGGATGCAAACGGAGTTAGGTAACAAGTGTATAACGAGAAGCCCGAATCAACCAAATAATACTTGTTTCCCGGTGGATGTTTCCAGGATGGGTCCCTGGCGATAGACATTTGCAGTGCATGACAGTCATTCATAGAACCTTCGTAACCGGCACCGACGTAAGTGAAGTTCATGTCGAAATCGAAAACAGCAACAACGTTCTGGCTCAGGTGTCCCTTTCTGTTAATGTACGCCGTGTGTAGATGCATGGGCACGTGTGCTGATATATGTGTACCATCCATAGCACAACGCAGTCCTGCCATGCTTCAATGGAGGATTTTGTTATAATAGTCAAACGAAATTAAAATGGGCCACGAAACACAAGTTCAATAATGATTGAAGAGGTTCTAGATACAATGTTGGATCGATGTTGAGTCAACACCCGGTCATCAGTTAGTCCAGAAATAATAACATCGTTCAACGCATACTGATTTAAAACATAGTATATTGCCAGGAATGAATTAACTTATGATGGGTTAAAATATGCCTTAAAGTAAGGATAAAATCGGGCATCATTGGTTATGCGGTCATGCACAACGTTGAAGTCGGCTGGTACGATCATGTCAACAACCATGTTTAAAATGGCCTTCGTCACCCTGTGCACGTGCCGGTGGATGGTTTCGGTTGAGTGTTGGAAGCGCTCGCACGAATCACGGAACCGATGATTCAACCCAACAGTCCACATAAAGATGGCTAAAGCCTCCATGGACTGAACCTGCGAGTTCCTAGAATCGGTCAGGCCGTAATGGTTCTTGAGTGTGTCGTGTAGCGTGTAAAATGTATCCCGATTCATCCGCAAAGCATCATAAAACCGGTCGTCGTGACCAAGCAGTAGCTCCAGCAACCACTTCGAACCCGTCATTTCAGAGTTATTCCTAGGGCGCCTCGGATAAAACCAATCAGGGGCCAAACACAAACCAATGAACATGAATTCACTAAGGCCATCGTCGCAATCATCGTTGCTTCTGTCGGTATAGGTCGAAACAGTGTTATCGCTTTCTGATTCCATTTCTGTAGATTATAAAGTTCGATATATCAATATAACCATTAGAACAGGAATACGAAATGGGTATTGATAGGTAAGCTCCTCATAACAACCAATGCGCAGTCAAATCGAAAGGGCACAAGCAAACAGCATTAACGGTTGTCAACCAAATACAAATAGTTCACAATATGAACTGCAAGAATCAACCACAAAAAAAACAACAAGGTCATTTTACAACATGGCTGTAGGGGAGACCCAACATAGACTACAAGTCTGATACTAGTGATTGGGCCGAGAATGCACAAAATGAAAACGCAGCTCTAGGGGCAAGTATCCATGTTGGCAGGAGGCTGTTCAACCGGCAGACGCATCACCCATTCCAGACGATCCTCTTCCCTCATCCGCATAAAAAACATCCTTGTCTCTTTGTCCTTCAAGCACTTGATGGCTTCAAAGAACAATGACTTAGGCGCAATATCCAGCCTGTACAATGCGTCCATGCATTCACCAATCTGGCTGGCCATTGACTGCGTGATGTTGGCCGCTTTTGTCTCGTTCAACATATTCCAGCACTTAAGAGTAGTGTCCAGCATTGCGCTTCTGGAAGTAGGGTTATCGGAACATTTCCTTGGGGCACGCCTGGTTGCAAGCCCCTGCTGAGAAGGAGTCAGATTAACCGCATGGGGGGTAGGCACGGGGGCGTTAGGGGGATTAAGACTAGTTGATGCAAATTGTGAAGCTTCCTGTGTGTGTCTAGAAGACTCACAACCTTCAGGAATGGTGTCCTGATCGAACACATCGCTTCCCGGATCAACATGATCAGGATCACCAAGTTGCGTGATCTCGTCTTTGGAATCGGATCCGCCCTGTCCGGAGTATCGGGCCTCCTCGCCGGTGGCAAATCGGTTGTGCCACATCTCCTCCAACAACTCCCAGTCCGAACAACCTTTCTTGCAGCTTATGACGGCGGCGGGATCTTCCTGCAATATGACAACCGACTAACAGATTAGACTGAATTCTAAATGATAAACTTTATAAATTAAGGCTGTAGTAATAACTAATCACATTTTACCTTGTAGAACTGTGCCCAACGCTCTTTGTCGAATTCCAGCTTTCTTGTAGCTGGGTCCACACCAACACCCGTCTTCAACCTGCCTACCCTAATGTGCCTTCATAGCACCTTCAGCCTATTATACTTGCCCTTCAGCTGGTCGACGGTGTAATCAAACCTGACCGGACAGTTCGCTCTCATTGCATACATCAGTTCATTCCATGTTCCGGTGGTGAAGGTGCTCCCCAGTAACTTTCCGGCAACAAATTCCTGGTAGATAAGTTTGATGAAAAAACGCTCATTTAAGTCACCACAGTAGGCATCTTTTTTCTTAGACCGCTTCGGACGTACCGGGGCCTTTTCGGCCCTGCCACCCGCGGGGAGGTACCATCTAAAACTCAATTAACTTGTCCAATTAGTAACACTAAGCAATCGAACGTAACCGATTAACTTAGACAGGGCAAATGGGTAAACTCAAAATAATACATATGAAAGTGCAAAGTGTTCTGGTTGAAATGCTGGAAAGATGTTGGCCCAACATCAGACCAACATTGATATCAGAAACTATTATGCCACATGGTTCTAGCATACTATGCACTTAGTTATGGATTTAGTGACACAACATTTAAGCAAATGCCTTTTGTTGCCTGACATTATGTGCGTGAACATCCCAATATACCAAGTAAGATCAAACCAAGTTTACATCAGGCAGAGATGGCATAATCAAATATAAGAACAGGCCATCTTGTAAACAGGTTACATTGCAATTAAATGTTTTAAGAAAATTTTCAAAGTTATGCATGTAAGATTCATGGAACACGTGTTGTGTGTGTATTGAGTGAACATTGAGATGTGAATATACACACAAAGGGGAAAATAAACACACTAGATGCATGTAGCAGGGACAGTAACATTTTGCTATATATACATATATATCACACGAACTCAAATCACCAATAGATGAGGTGAAAATGTAACCTTTTGTTGGAAATTGCAAAGGAAGAAGGGATTTGCTGGCACCTGCCACACCAACAAAACATGAAATTAGTAAGCAATGCTGAACAAGAAGAGCAATATGTATGAGAATATGAAGTGTAAGAACTGGAATAATTTCTCTCACCTTAACTAATAATGAACCTGCGTGGGAAATAAGGAGAGTGGGGGCTGTAATATATAGGAGATCATTAGGGGGAAACGAAAAATTTCGAAAATTGGATGGCTGTCAAAACAAAAATTTTGATTTAAGGAACAATGGTGTTATTATTCACTTACTGAATTTTGGAGGGAAGAGTTGCCGCAATTTTTTGTGTACAATGCACAGCTTTGGCGCTAAATTGATGAACAGTATACATCGCGTCGGAGCCGGCACCTTTTGGAAGCTGACACGGCTGACACACTTGCAGAAAGGTGAAGCTATATTGTAGCCTTATTTCCTCTTTATTTTATTCCTGAGTTTTGAGACCAAGAATGGGCCATTTCCAATGCTTATTGGGCTGTCTCAGGAGTCCTAAACCAAACAATTTTTTTTGTTTCTGAAACAACTTTGAAATCTCTCAAATGAAAATCAAACAGGGGCTAAGACTCTAGTCTTTTAAGAAAAAAAAGGACTCGTTCATGGACCATCTTCTTAGTTAGTAGTGA
Organism: Linaria vulgaris; assembly: GCA_948329865.1. Lineage (NCBI taxonomy): Eukaryota > Viridiplantae > Streptophyta > Magnoliopsida > Lamiales > Plantaginaceae > Linaria > Linaria vulgaris. Next base: position 15,368,132 of record OX415253.1, read on the forward strand.
TACAATGCACATATAGGACTCTGATATTTGTTCCGTACTACGACCGAGTACTCATCACCAAATACTTTTTACCTCTATAACAAAATGATTTGATTTCTCTGTTAAATACATAGGCAAGTTGGAGCTTCTTCGAGCCCAGTCACACATCAAAGACATCGCTAACGCTCCATCGTATCTTAAAAGAGTCGCCCCATATAATAATACCCACAAGTTGCATTTCACGAGGTAAGCTTGCAATCAGATTTAATTCACTAGCGGATCTATGTAGAACACCCCCCCCCCCCCCCCCCCCCAAGTTTTTGACGTCAATCTAAAGTAGCCTTACATGATTAATATACTAGCAAATGGAGCACGCGGTTCCCGCGAGCATAATTCTTTTTTCAATGTCACTCTATGTGGGTTAAAAAAGAAAATTTATCTAGATATGTGCCATAAATTTAGAGTATAACAATGGAAGAAAAATATATTATAGGGAAAGTAAATCATTAATTACAATGAATAGTGTAATTAATTAGTCTAACTTAATTTGTAAGGTTATTTTGGGGATTTAATAGTATACTTTTACAATATAGCTAAAACTCAAAAGTTAAAGTTGGAAATCAAAAGATTGGTGTCACAATTGATTTCTTTATATAATAGTATATAGATAATTCCAATCTTTTCATTATTTCATTTATTAGTAGTAAATTAACATCATACGATAAGGAAACATCATACGAGAAGGGAAAAAAACCAATTAATTAACGTTCTAAAATTTTAATCTAACCCGACTTATTTTGTTTTAAACCTTTTTTATAGGTTCATTATTAAAAAAATAATTAGCTTGTGCCATTATGTAATTTTATTTTTACGTAAATGGTGACTTATAATAATTTTTTGGTATCACTTGCTTAAATAAAATGATTAGTCGGGGACGTAAAGTAATTAATAAGTAGTAAATAATATATTACATGTAAAGTTAATTGTATATTTAGTTATTATATATTTGAATCGTCTCAAAGATATAACACTTACTGTTTTATTTTGGGAAAATATCAATATTCCCATCTATAGTACGATTTTCACATTGCACCTCAACCTTTAAAATATTGCACTTTACTCTCAAACTTAAATTTTTTAAAGTTTGTTGCACCCCCAATATTTCCTTGATGGCCCGAAACAACATATTCCGTACATATTCAAGCATTAGGTGGAAAAGTGCAAAGTTCCTAATTACATATTTTAACTAATGTTTTTAATACATTCCTCCCTAATTCTTTAATTTTTTTTATCAAAAATACAATCTTCTCGAGATCAAAATTTATAAAATGTTGCATTATCGTCTCATTAGACATTTTCTAAATCACACAAAAATATTTCTCACCTCCACCCCAAAAATCGACACAATTCAAAAAAGTAAAATAAAACCACAAAAAGTTGATCAGAATTCACACATCCCAAACACGTTCACTTTTCTTTTCTTTTTTTGGGTGTGAAATAAATAATTAATCATTTTTTATTTAATTTGATTGTCATTATAGAGTAGGTGGTTACCAATTCTTCAGAAATTGTGGTGTGTTAGTGGATCTGTGGAGGCTGTAACACTTGGAAAAATTGGATAGGCATGAGAACTGTGGTAGGTTGCACCAAGTTAATTCCTAATTGTATCATCTTTACTTCATTGCTTTTGGATTCGTGTTCATTTTAGGTGCTCTGTTGATTGTGTAATAATAGTTTTTTTGGTAAACAATGAAAAACAAGGGCCCTAAGACCATGCCAAAATTCAACAAATCAACAACTTGGGGAGGGGGATTATTCCAAAATATATCACACTCCATTTTGCTTTGTCTTATCTTTGCTAGTCCATCCGCGACGCGGTTCACTGAGCAAGAGATCCATTTTAGCTTGCACGCCCATGGAAGTCTAGTAAGTCACATAGCTCATTATCGTCTTGCAATGGTCAGGGGGTCACTTCGCCCATAATCATCTTGTACACTATCAGGGAGTTCGACTGAACTTCTATATGCGGTATGCGCCTCTCCCATGCGAGTTGTAGGTCAATTTTTAGGGCTTCGAGTTATGTTTAGTATACCGTCGGGCAGATTCGTGAGTAGAAACCCCAAATTCAATCTCCTCGGTGTGATCTAAGCACTCCCACCGTAGCACCTATGTTGTTAGCTGGACATATACTACCATCAACATTAAGTTTCACCCACTCGTCAATCGGTTTGGTCCATTTTTTGAGCTTTCTTGGACACTTTCTTCTTTCATTGCACCTCTTGAATTTCCATGCTAAGAGCTTTGATTTTGCAAAGGCTGGCCATTGTGCTCTTTGTAGTATTACGAAATATTTTCTCGTTCCCTGCCTTCCACAGGATCAATATCGAGGCAGTAAAAAACGATGTCCAGCTAATGTTCGGGAACCTCAAACTCTTCCTAGATTTATGTAAAGCATTCTCCTTCAACGAATTTAATTTCGAGCTTTTGATGAACTCTTCCCAGTCGCGTCCAGTGAGCAGTTCGTTCCATATCTTCATTGCTTTATTGCAATTTCGGAGAATATGATGGACTATTTCGTCCACGCAATCGCAAAACCGGCATTTAGCATCGTGGGAGATCTGTCTCATTCGAAGGAGCATGTTCGTAGCAAGCTTTTTCTATCCCACGATATATGTTTCATTTATGGAACTAATTTAGCTCTAAAATTAGTTCGGTTTCAAGATTCGAGAGATATATGTTTGGTCTATGGGATAACTTACGTTGAATTCCCAATAACCTCGAATTAATACTTCTCTTGCATTGGAAAATATTATCAAAACATTGTCGATTCCACGGCTCAAGCACTTTCGGGACTTCTTGGATTGCGTCCAGTAGCTTTTCGTTGTCCTCCCATATGCGTCTCAAAAGATTTTTGCATTCGAAATTATAGAACCAAGGCGTTCAAAATAAAATAGTTTTTTCTCACACCACGTTCTCCCACCCTCGCAGCATGTTACGGGGTGGTGATCTAAGCATGTACGAGTAGTGTGAAAAACCTCGTTGTTCAGGAATCTATTAGGGATAAAAAAATTCCATTAAGTTTTCTACCTCACTTAAAATGTTCATTATTTTGGCGCTCCACCAAATTTTTCCATTATGTTGGCATTTTGCAAAAATTTTGTCCAGTACCCCAAACGGCAGTGGTTTCAGGCGGGGTTAGCTGATGTGGCTTTCGTTGACCGCCCTGCCCTAATGACCCAAAAAATTAATTTTTTTCCACCTCGATTTGCGACGAAGATAAAAAATAAAAAAAAAACAAAAATAAGAAACAACTAATATCACTTCTCTTTCGCCTCTCTACCTCATTTGAACTCCACAAAATTAGATTTCCCGCTAAATCTTCTTCTCTGCCTCCTTTTTCGTCTCCATTTTTTCCGGCGAGTTTTTCCTTTGCTGACTTGAATGCTGAATTCCATATGTAGTAAAAACAATTTGGCCGAGATGCTGTATTACTAGCCTGAAAATACAACATCATGCCGCGACCACAAGCGCAGGGGATCGGCTATGGGTGAGCCATCTACAGTGGAAACAATAATACCACTTGAGCAACCAAGTAAAATACCCACCGCCAAAATCGAACACAACAACATACCCAACAACACAATCCAAATACACAACAACAAACGCACCTCTACCAAAACCCTACGCCAATTTTGATTTCCCAAAATCAAACCAAAAAAAGTTGCAAAAAAACCCTAGTTTAACGCATGTAATCACTATAAATACCCTAAAAATTAGGATGCAAGAGGAAAATTTAAGGGGACAAACCTTCGATTCAATTTGCTGGAAGAATTTGAAGGGGCGGAGTTCTTTTTTTGGGTTATCAGAATTGTGAATGTGTGAATGTGTGTGTTAGTGAAGTGAAGTGACGGGACGACTAGTGAGGAAAGAGAAGGGAAATCGAACCGTTAGGGGAACTTGGTTTTTTGATTTTTTTTTATTTTTATTTTATATCTTCGTGGCAAATCCAGGTGGAAAAAAAAATTCGGGTCAAAATTAGGGCAGGCCATTCAATGGCGGCCACATCAGCTAACTCCGCCTGAAACCACCGCAATTTGGGGTACTCCACAAAATTGGTGCAAAATTCCAACATAATGGGCAAATTTGGTGGACTACCAAAATAATAGACATTTTTGGTGAGGTAGCCAACTTAATGAACAAAACTTTTTTTATCCCAATCTATTAATCAAAGCCTAGTTTGCTACCGCTCGATCAATTCGGCTAGTCATATTTTCCCCATTTTCTCTCTTATTTCTCCAAGTAAACACCGGTCCCTGAAACCCGAGATCCACAAGCCCGCATCTCTTGAGATAGTTACAAAAGAAATTCAGCCTATTCAGTGTCACGGTTCGGCCTCCCATCCTCTCATGAGCGTAACATACTTTATTAAAGTCTCCCATAACCAATCATGGTTCCGAACAACTCGTAGCCACCGAGACAAGATTTTCAAAGGCCCTAACTTTATCAACGCACCTTGGATGCACATATATTCCCATTACACGCCATGACTCTCCCATATGCGGTTGGATTCTAGTGTGTATGGCTTGGTAGTATCTCTAGCATTAGATACATCTGTCTCCAGTATTTCCATTGACTTATCGTTGTCGTTATGCACCATGTATTCGGTCCTACGAACCCCGAAACCAACATCGTTCCAACTTCCACTTCTCAGACGTGTGATGGGATTTCCATCACATGAATTAACATGTCTCTATGTCGTGTTTGTAATGTCATTAAGAGGCATTGAAACCGATGTGTTCTCGTGATAAAGTCTGAAACCTCCTCTCACCTACCTATTAACGTCTCGTTTCAGAAAAACGCGTGAAATATTAGCATGTTTTTGACAGAATGTAATGGGGGCTGCATTCTCAAAATTTGGTGCGTGATTTTGAGTCTTTCCTAGTTTGTTGTTCTCCTGTAAAATAGAGAAACGGTTTCTTGTATTAACAGACTCCTTATTGGTGTTCAAGACTCGTGCAGGTCGTTATAGGATTGTGCACGACTTAGGAGTAATAGCCAACTTGGGGTTTTTCTTCCCTTGTCCAGTCATCTGCCTTGTTAAAACTTTCCTTCTTTGTGAAGTTAAGTTGGATATTTCCTTCTCTCGGGCGTTGAACATATTCACCCCCAATTTGTGCAACGAACCGGGCGAATTCTCCCCCAATTTTGTTTCCCTTATCCAAGATTTTTGTTCCCTAAGTTAGTATTAAGCTTAGTCGCCTTTGCGTTCCTTCTGGCCTTTGCGTTCCTTCTGGATTGTACCAACATCCATTCGCCATATTCTTTCTGTTTAGCTTTCACAACCAACCAATCCAAGCCGTTCGTCACTTCAACACTTTCATGCATGCCTGACTATATGTACCTTCATTATGTTTTTTTCTCGGCATTGTCCTCCCCCACATTACTCCTTTTTGTATCCAGCCCTACCACACTTGTAACACACCATCGATAAGTTCTCATACATGACTTGGTACACTACACCGTCAATGCATACTCCAATATCTAATGGCATATCCACACGTACTTGCACACAAAATCGTGCATATTTTCCTCTTGTTGTCGTATAAGTATTGCCGTCAATTTTGATTGGGTCTCCAATACTTTTGGCCAACTTTCGAATCCAGGCTTTGTGAAAATATTCAACTGGAAGATCCAAGATTCTTACCCAGGTTATGGCGCTATCGATCTTGTCTTTTGCCGCAAGGAATTTTGGGCACCACATCCGGATGGAGAAAAAACTGCCTGCCAATTGCCACGGTCATTCCGTGAGAATCATCTCTCATTTTTCCTGCCTTAGTCCCTTCATGCAATAGCAATTATTCCCTAGGTCAACATGTTCAAAGCCATTCTTCAATTTCCACATCATGTCTAATTTGTTCACCAATGTAGAATAGTACCACGAATTTCCTAGAACCCTAAGTATTATAAAATCCTCCAAATGATTTTGCATATGAGTCTTCTTGTCTGAAAGACTTGAGAATTAGTTGAAAGGCATCACTTACGTAGGTGGCCTTTGGGAAATAAGCTCACTTTCCACATCAATACCATTCTCATTGATTCGCACATGATCATGCCTTTTCCGGATAGCATCTGCGTATGAGAATTTTTTACTCTATTGGGAATTCTCTCGTGTCGTGTCCTGCATCTTTTCGTCCAGATCAGTTCTTGTTTCCTCTACTTGTCTTAGTCTTTTATGCGTTCCAACATTTTGTTGCCCTAACTCTGGTGGAACAAATTTCGCCGACGCGGGGCTGATCTTGCTTGATGATGGTGGCTTAGTGTGAGCATTTTGCTAGGGATTTTTTTCCTAGAGAAACGCGTGTAATTATAGTTTAGTATATCTTTCTATGTTTTTTTTATCTTTGCGCCTATTTATCAGGTTAAAATCTGATTGACTAATATTTGCAGGTAAACGTAGCATCTTTACTCCCTTGTCATTGAAGTCACGTAATGTGTATGAGCTCTGTTTATAGCGTGATTACAGTTGTATCACTTTCTATACTCTCGTTTGCCACTACTTCTGTTTGTAAAGTAAGAACTTCATTGATTCCAAACATTACTTTTACATGTCATTTTGTAGTCTTTGACTAGATTTACAATAAGTTGAATAAATTTATATATCAAATATATATTTATTCAACTAAGATTATATGTTTAAAGATATATTCGTTTGGTGGTTTTTGTTTTTTTTTTCATTTCTGAATCGAGTTGATTTCTCGAGGTGGAGGTGAGAAAAACTTTTGTGTGTATTAGGGGTAGTTTAGTAATTGTAGTCGATAGTTCTCTCTCTCCATATATATAAGTAGGGTTTATAATTCATGACTAACACTCAAATTCTTCCATTTACGTTCTCTCTCATTTTCTCTTTCTCTAAGCATATTAACAGTATTAGCAAATATTTAATAGGAGGATAATGCAACACTTTGCAAATTTTGATTTGGACAAGATGGTATTTTTGATGAAATTTGAAAAAATTAAGGTGCGTTGTAATTAGACAAGTTGCCTACGTATCCCCTTGAGAGAATCAAGACGAACGTAGTTCATTAGTGATAGGTTAAGTATATAATCAAGTATAATGGTATGCCGAGTATCTTGTGGATATCGAATGTGACGTCGAAGGTGATATCGGGGATGACATCGGAGGCCTTCTATGTCGGAGATGATGTCAGGTACAATATCGAGTGTGATGTCGATGATATATATCGGTGATACATTCGGGTGTTATATGAAGGATGATGTCGATGATATATATCGATGATACATATCAGGTGTTATATTGAGGATGATGTCGAGGGTCTTCGATATAGAGTGAATAGTGTATCACTCTATTTAAAGCTAACCTTCATTAACGGAACCCGGGTATTTATAGACCTCGGGATGCAGGGACCATTGTACTACATCGAATGTTATATTCGATATACATATCGGGGGCCATCCCTGATATAGATTAACATGGGCTTTTCCCATGGGCCAGCCCCAATACGGAAATTACCCATATCATGTAGTCCCCTGTTTAGGAGTTATCGTTGTAAATGATAATTCGTAAACTTGATTTGTATGCTCGAGTATTTTATTGAGGGATACCCTTCACACCCCCCCCCCCCAGTTTTCGAGTTGCATGAACAATAAATTGGGATAGTGAAAATAGAGCTAGGATACTCCCCCATTTTCCTAGACAATTTGGTTAAGATGTAAGTCGAAAATTCAGTGATGACAGGTAGATATCAAATACGCGTTTGTGATATCTTCCCTATATGGAAGGCATCTATTGCCACCGGATCCCAAGTATGGTTATTATATAAGTTGGGCCCTTCCATATGTCCAAATGGAAATATTTGTTGAAGTGACGTCTAGTGTGTAAGTAGAGGTCGTAAACTCTATCTGCAGTTATGTTTGCAAAAGATATAATGCACAGTTGCTGAATGTCGAGGATTGTCTCTCAATGCAATGATCTTTAAATGTGCCGGCGGCCATCAAGGTTCTTGCTATTCGATGAGATTTTTGAGACGTGATACTTTGAGATGCATTGCTACTCTATAATCACTTGAGGAAGTACATTTTGAGTAACATGCCCATATTCGATGCAAATAACTACATGGAGGTAGATGCGGCGCATGAGGGGTATGTCGAATAGAGTGCGTACCAAGGTGGATGCTTGACCATTTTGTGTGATGGGTTGATGGGATAGAGGGCCCATAGTAATATAGGGACAAATATGTCTTAACTAGAAGTAGTGTAGAACACGGGGAAGTTGTTCTCCAAACGAGGTTGTCATTGCGCCAAAAGCGTTACTGCTAGAGACAAACTGGACCGCTTGTGGTCTTGTATGTGCAATGCTTGCATGTATTATTGTGGTTATATCTTGCGACTGTGTATACGTGACTGTTTCTGACAATCAGGTTTTTCCCAACCTTGCGTTAGGTTGGCGAGTGATTGAGAGACTCAGGGTCACTGATGAGAGCGCTCTTTATTGCTTATTATGATTTTACCCTCATACAAATTTGGGATATGTGAAAATATTTAAATGTTCTAGCCCGGTCATAGCGTTAGTGTGGCTAGATCTCACGTTTGGTGAAGTGGGTTCGTAACCAAATCAAACTTTGTAGGTAACTCTTAAGTTATTCGAGTACTTTATCAGATCTAGTATTTGACTGCTCTTCCATTACTTTTATATGTTGATGTAGTTGACATCGTATCACAAACAATTCTTGTTATACCTTAAGAGGTATGATCTATGATAACGTGTTTAGTATGCCCTACTGCATGAATAACATGCAGAGAATATTGCCTTATATCCTGAGAGGTAAATGACTTGGACACCGCGCAAGGTATGTTGCACTATATGATAATTGGGCATTTTCTATCTGAAGCTATTGTAGAGTGTGGCTTCAATTATTGTTACATGTCACGGGTGGTGTTGAGCTATCACCAACGCAAAGTGTAGGTAAGATAATGCTGAGCCTGATGGCGCTGTCGAGATTCTCAAGAAAATGAGTCTTGTGTCATGTTGATTGGCGTGAAGTGTGAGTCAATCATGGACCCCCAATGTAATTTATGTAGCATAGAGGTCCGCGTTTGAATTATGGGAGAGAAGTGTTCCTTGTTAGGAAACTTGTCTTTATCGGGAATTTCCTAACATTAGCGCCTCCTCTCAGCGTGAACGCCCGATGAGGCTTATCAATTTGTAGTTGCAGTCCTTCTGCTATTTTCGTAATAAACGGTCGATGCCTTGTTGCGGGGCCTTACCCCTTTTGGGTTCTCTCCTTCATATCCCGGTGGACAAGAAAGTCAATATCCCGTAGGATTTATAGATTTTTGCCTCTTTTAGGTTGTCTCATCCGTATCTCTGTGGATAGGGGATTCAATATCCCGTAGGATTTGTAGACTTTTGCCCCTTTTGGGTTCTCCCCACCGTATCTCTGTGGATAGGGGATTCAATATCATGTAGGATTGTAGATCTTCACCCCTTGGTTGTCGTGGGGTCGCTAATTCCCTGTCATTTATCAAGGATAGCACACCATGCAATGAATATATATTGATATAAATTCCTCAATAAGTTAGAAACTAGAAGGTGGATAGTTGCCTTTATTGGAAGGAGATGTCGTTGTCGAGATTTTTAAAAAAAAGTGTGTGTCACAATATCGAAAATAAGAGTGTGAATAGTGCTATGTCGCCTCTGCTATGCTTGTCTAATAGCCTTTTGAAAGTTGTAATCTTTGTTTTACTAGTTTATTTGAATATTCCATTCTTGTTTGAATTCTAGCATTTGCCTTGGGTAGACATCTGTTGTCGTACATTGTATGATAAATATGCATGTTAAGGTGTTTGCTGGTATATCATCATATGATAGGAGATAAATCGGCCTATTAAGATATTCTCCAAAGTTTCCGTAGGATAAGAGATATTTTTACACGTAAGGGTATTCTCAGCCTCATCCCGTAGGATAGGGATTTGTGTACCAGTTAGGGTGTTCTCTGCCATTTTCGGTAGGATATGAGGTATCATTTAGCATTTGAGGTAATTTCTGCCTTTTTTTGTAGGCGAATTGATTGATAGTAAAATACTTGAAGTCAAGGTTGTAACGAGAGTAAAAATCATATGAAACATCATTTGGAAAAGTTAAAGCCCGTCATGGCGGACTGGAGGCTCCCAGTCCAATGTTTGTAAATGACGGTTTACGTCCATATCATTTATAGGTCCAATGAGAGATGTCAACATTCTCTTCCATGTAACTTAAACATACTCTTTGTCAATCTTAAAGAGGATAAGATAGGTCATGAACGAGAAGTCATGGTAAGGAAGGCATTGAACTAAATTAATTGTGAATGCAATGATGGATGCAGAGAAGTTTCTTGACGTTCTTAGGTCTGCACATAGTGCGTATTAGACCGTTTGCTTGCGCTACTAAGTATTGTAGGTTGGTCACCCTTTAAAAGAGTTGTATAGTTTATGATGATGTAAAGCGTAGCATATTATGTTGCTTGGAATGATATTTTGGCTAACACTTCTTGTGCTCCAAAGCGATTTTATTTAATCAATGCATCCTCATATATTTGACCAGTAGTTGTTCATTTTGAACGTTGTGTTATATATCTTATAGTAGCAGTGGTATTGTTGGAGATCTCATTAGCAATGAGAATTTACCGTTTGTGCTGATTTCATTTAGGAATTGAAAATATATGTAAAAGGTAAAGTCATGTCGTACCAAGTAGAGTGGATTGCTTTTAAATTGATTGACCAATGTGGGTAATATGTTAACCCTTATAGTGGATATACATCATGTAATCACTGCAACTGCAACATGTTTTAGAATTTGGTCTTTTTCTTGACTCTCGTCTTGCACACAATAGTGAGTGTATTTCTCGTTGTAAGATTAGTCGCAATACGGTGACGGGTGTAACGCCCTTGCAATAAAATTATGGTATGAATGATTTATTCATTTGATCGCGTCATCGCACTATTTATGAGCGTCTAGCATTATTCTGCCATTGTATAGTTGTTAGCTTTAGTTTATTATAATTATGCGAAGTAGGCGTCTAGCTAACTGCTTGCCCTTTGGATCCTCGGGCCAGATTTAGCGTAGACATTTGCAACGATTATATGCCCTTGAGAGTTAAGGTTTCATTTTAGTGCTTTACTGCGCCTTAAGAGGTGGAGTACCGCATAGGTACTTGTCTTTGTGCCGTATGAGGCGGAGATACCATGTAGGTACTAGTCGTTGTGCCTTAAGAGGCGGGTTACGTACTTTATGTTGTAATATGGCTCGTCTTTGTTCATTTCTCTCTGGATTAATACAAGTGTGTCATCTCATATTTGTGCGAAAATTTTTGCGATTCGTGTGGTGTCTCAAAGTAACCTATTCATTTGTAATATACAAAAGACTAATTTGTAAGGAATCATGTATTTGATTTGTTGTCATTTCAGTTAGGGTACCTCGTGGGTGCATGATTCATTGTCATTTAAGCTAGGGTACCGCATAGGTACATGTTCTATTGTCGTTTTTGGTAGGGTACCGCGTAGGTACTTATGTCTCCGCCGTTAGGCATTGTACCGCGTAGGTACATATTTATTTGTATTTTAGGTTTGGTACCGTGTAGGTAAATATTCCTCGTGGCATTTTAGGCATGAAACTGTATGGGTAGACGTTACTCTACCTTTATGGCATGTTACCATGTAGGTTTAATTGCCCCTTGCCATTTTTAGCATGTTTCCGTAAAGGTACATGTTCTCTTGTCATTTCGGGCATAATACTTTATCACTCTGGTATTTTTGGCATTTTACCGTATAGGTAGATGTGGCTCGGCCATTTCTGGCATTTTATCATATTAGTAGAAGTGACGCTGCCATTTCTAGCATATCTCATTTGTGTTGTCGGCGTTGTCCGTTTCCTCGTTTGAATTCATGAATAAAAGAGGGTTACTGAGTCTATTTAAATTTTTTCTGTCATATCATGTAGGATAGTAAATTAAGAAATTACCTGTTATAGTATTCTTCTGCCTCCTCCGTAATTTTGTGGATAGGGAATTATGATCCCATAAGATTTGTAGATATTCGTCCTTTTCGGATAGTTGAAATCCCGTAGGATTTTTAGATGGTTACTCCGTAGGGATCTCTCTTGCTTATCGTGGTGGATACGGGAGTTATGATCTCATAGGATTGTAGAAGCTATCGACAGTCGTCTTTTCAAGCGATATGTCCTGCGGGCGATACCTCTCTGTTGTTTGATCAACATGTTTGCCGTGGAGGCATATGGACAGTCTCATTTTCAAGCAATATGTCCTGAGGGCGATACCTCTCTACTGTTGTACCAGCGTTTTTTTTATATCCTCCTTATCTCGATGGATTGGAGATCTCTTCTTCTCCTTATTTTATTTACGGAGGATGTCTGTGTTCCTGTCATTTAAACGAATAACAATATATGCAATAATATATATATATATATATATATATATTAATATAAAACTTCAAGATAGATAACAGCCAAGAACCGGATATTCTCCAATTTGCTATCCTTTTGGATAGAAGGTACTTTTACCCTTTAAGGTATATTTCTGTCTTATCCCATAGGATATGTTTGTTCCTGCAATCAATCCATCAATATATATATATATATATATAACATTCTATAGATAAAGATTAATAATGGGTAACAGTTGAGAACTAGGTGAATCCTTGTTCGCCTATGTATCCCGTAATAAGGGAATAAGACTTGCGTGGTTCTAACAGGCCAGCCCCGGAGGGTGATTTAGATAAACTAACATTGTTTCAATAATAATTAAAGATAGAATTTAATGGATAACGTAATTAATTGCAGAATATGCAGGTGAATAATATAATGTAATTGATATGACTTATCTTGATTGGCGAGGCGTAGTCAAAACTTGATATGCTCTCGGGTTTTGAAGAGTCTGAGTCAGCCCAGAGTTGTAAGGATGAGCATGAAAAGGATAGGTCCAATGGCGCTCCAATTTGCCATTGCTCTTAACAAACTCGATTGAATTTTACGGTTGCATGCTTGTTTTCAAGTACATTCCAGTTTGTTCCCACAGACGGCGCCAATGATTTGGTGCAATATCATCTGCTGACTCGGCAGGCTAACAAAACACTCCACATCATGTCGATTCTAGGCTGCACTGGAACCAGGTTTGTTCTTAGCGCACATGTACTCCAAGCGACGCGGTGAGGGGATGAATGGATCGTTGATGATTTTGGACTAGACTCGAGTTATCTCAAGTTTCCTTCGTATCCCTTTGAGGGAATCAAGCCGAACGTAGTTCATTAGTGGTAGGTTAAGTATATAATCATGTATAATGGTATGTCGAGTATCTCGTGGATATCGAATGTGACGTCGAAGGTGATATCGGGGATGATATCGGAGGCCTTTTATGTCGGGGATGATGTCAGGTACAATATCGAGTGTGATGTCGATGATATATATCTGTGATACATATCGGGTGCTATATTAAGGATGATGTCGGGGGTCTTCGATATAGAGTGAACAGTGTATCAGTCTATCTAAAGCTTACCTTCATTAACGGAACTCGGTTATTTATAGACCTCGGGACGCGGGGACCACTGTACTATAATGAATGTTGTACTTGATATACATATCGAAGGCCATTCCCGATATAGATGAACATGGGCTTTGCCCATGGGCCAGCCCAATACGGGAATTGCCCATATCATTCGTTGACAAACATCTCAAGTTATTCGTGCCTCAGAGACTCTTCCCAATGGTCCTTGGTCTCCATCTCCTGAATTGTCGACCTCAGAGTTGGACATTCCCATTGCTCTAAATAAAGGTAAACATGCTTATACTTCACATCCAATTTATATTTTGTGTCATATGATAACTAATCACCATCATATTTCTCTTTTCTTTTGGCCGTAAACACTATTTCCATTCCTAACTTTGTTTCTTAGGCTTTATCTCACCCTGGTTGGACATTAGCCATAGATGGGGAGATACGTGCTCTACAATAGAATAGTACTTGTGGCGCTTGTTTCTCTAAGTCATGTGTTGGTTGTAAATGGGTTTATTTAATGAAAGTTAATCAAAATGGCTTTGTTGAAAGATTTAAAGGTCGTCTCGTTGCCAAAGGATATACTCACGTGTATGGCTTGAATTACTCTAACACACTTTCGTGTTACCAAAATCGCTTTTATTCGGTTGTTGATATCTCTTGCTGCTTTACCAAAATGTCCTTTTATATCAGCTAGATGTCAAAAATGCCTTTTTTACATGGCGATGTTGCCAAAGAAGTTTACATGGAACAACCTATGGATATGTTGTTTGGGGGGGCTTGGGATGATTTGCCATCTCAATAAATTCTTGAATGAGTTGAAAGAATCTCCATGTGGGTTTGGCCGTTTTACCAGTGTTAACCATGTTTGGCATGAAACAATGTTACGTAGACCACTAGCTTTTGTCAACACAGATGTTGGCAAAATATTTCTTGTGGTATACGTTAATGATATTGTGATCACAATGGAGGATGGGTGGAATTAAGAAGTTAAAAGCAATCTTACAGTCTCACTTTCAAACAGAAGATCTTGGAAACTTAAAGTATTCCCTTGGAATTGAAGGTGCAAGATCTTGACAAGGCATTGCACTTTGACAAAGAAAGTATACTCTTGACCTATTGTCGTAAACAGGATTGTTAGGAGCAAAACCCGGTGATTCATCAATGGATGCTAATGTGTAGTTTATCCCTGGTCAAGGTGAACTACTAACTAATTCGAACCAATATAGACGGTTAGTTGGTAAGCTAGACACTTCCTAGTTACGCGACCAGATAATTCATTTGCAGTGAGTGTGGTAAGTCAGTTTTTGAGACCACCTCGTACCTGCCATTGGGAAGCAGTAATTCAGATTTTGAGATACCTAAAATGTTCTCTTAGTTCAAGATTATAACAAGAGTGACAAGCATCTTCTAGTTGTAGGCTATACCGATGTTGATTACGTCAGCTCTTTGTTAGATAAGAGATATGCCATTGGGTATTACTTTTTTTTGAAGGAAATTTAGTCTCATGGAAAATTAAGAAACATAACATTTTGTCAAGATCAAGTGCGGAGTCTGAGTACAGAGCAATGGCATATACTTCATGTGAATCGATATGGGTTAAGTACTTGCTAAAAGAACTTGGATTCATGTCGTCACTTCCTATGGAGTTGATATGTGATAATGAGGTTGCATGTCACATGCCCATAACCTGATTTTTTATGAGCATACCAAGCATATTGAAGGGACTGTTATTTTGTGCGAAGATAAAACTAGTTATGATTCACATGTTAAATCTAGTGATCAACTATATGATTTGTTTACCAAAGCATTAAGTGGGTTACGGGTCAAGTACATTTGTAACAAGCTTTGAGCTGATATATATTCTCCGACTTCAAGGGAAGAATTAAGGGTAGTTAATAATTGTATTAGATAGCTCTCTCTCTCACACACACATACACATTCTCTCCCTCTTTATAAATATATATATATATATATATTATCTATTAATAATATAAACAAAGCAAATCCCTCTCACAATATAGAAGTTTTTTAATTCTTTTACTAAAATGTCCCTACTATTTTTTACTAGTAAATATGATATAGTTAATTTAAGGGCAAATCTGGAAAAACAAGTGTAGACCAAGTAGTTCTTACACCAAAAGACCAAATCACGGTTCCAAGATTTGAATCTCTCCAATTCAAATTGTAGTGCTCTCTCTCTCCACAAACTCACGTTCTCTTAAGCTATTTAATTTTAAATTCTCAACTTCAACGTAGAAAAAAAAAAGAGATAAAAAGATAAGGTTTAAATTCAAATAAGGGATAACTACCATACATTTTTTTTACGGCCAACTTTTACAAGTTTTCAAAAAGTAAATCCCGTAATTATTTATCCAAAACAAAACACACGGCAAAGGATAATAACAAAAAATTAAAATCAAATCAAATTCAACCAAATAAACTTTATGATCTCTTTCCAAAAACCAAAATACCCACGTTCCTAAATCTATTAGATTTTTTGGTAGAAAAAAATAAAATCTTAATATTTAAATAATGGATAACCTCTATAGATTTATTTATCCAATCAATTTCCCAAGATTTCTAAACGCAAATCCAACAATTATTACAAAAAATAAAAATATACCCAGGTGACTCGCTAAGCAGTTTCCGTTTCCCAACTTTTAATTCAAATTTTATTAACTACCACTAAGCCACTATCCCATTTGTAATTATCGGTTTAGATTTAAAAAAAAATTAAAGAGCAAAATCAGTTTCTCCCTACGAGTAAAATTTCTCTCTCTCTCTCTCTCTCATTCTTTTGTGCTTAATTTTGATTCTTCTACAAAATAATTGCTATTTTTTTCCATTCAATTAGTTTCATCAATCACTCATCAATCACTCTCCATATATGCTAATTAAATTTTGAATTATGCAGGTGTGGGATATTCAAATCATACGATGAGAAAAGCGAGATTCTGACTTACGAGAATAAACAGGTTATGCAGGTGTGGTATATTTCTTTTCTTATGCATTACTATTAGTGCAGAACCTATAAGTTTTTTATGTTCCATTCATATCCTCTTACACGTTTAATTTGAAAATGTATTGCAGGTGCAATATCCTTTATCAAATAATCAGTAAGTAAATGGTGTCATGGAGAGTCCCATTCTCAACTTCTCAACTCGAAGGTATATATGCATATTTAATACAAATTAAAGGCATGTTTAATATGACGTATATTCTTTTACATATATTTCATGTAAAATAAAATTTGTATTCATGCTTATGAATTGGTTTTTATCGTAAAATTAAATCTCATCGGTATATTAAAAAAAATGGTAATAACTCTTGCAAATCTTTCAACATATATCTTATGTAGATAAGATCGGTATGAGCTTTTTTGGAAATTTATTTCAATTTATTTCAATTTAATTAATATATATATGTTTCAGTTTAATGAGTTTTTTATTTTTCAATCGTATTATATTCTCCTCATTTTATTTCTTTTGTTTGTTGATTTGTTACTTTAAGAATAACTTACTTTATCAAATTTCTTTTCTATGTCTGATGAATAATTTGTTTTTCTCAAATCATTTATCATTTTTTTTTCTTCTTAAACCATTTCAACGTACATCTGCATATTGTTCTATTGCATTTATCAAAAGGCAAAACTCTAGAGTAAATAAAGTGGAGATGCTAGAAATTCAGATTTCACTTCATTATGGTAATCACAATAATTTTCGTTTTCATAAGGAAAATAATGTACAACGATAGGATAGATAAAAGTTCTAATACTCACAAAATCAGTCATGATCAATGAGAATCTAATTCTTAATTTGTAAAAAAATCACTTTTTAATTACTTATCTCTCTGTGTTTTATAATCATTATCCATGGGTATTTTTGCAGAGTTTGCATGGAAAGAATATATGCATATAGAGGACATACTTCGAGATCTTATGTACAATCGATTGTCGTATGGAGGGATTGGGTGTAATTTTTTTTTATATAGTGAATATATGTATGTATTGCAATGTTATTTACAAGTTCGATTTGGATGATATACTATAATGACTTTTAGAATTTAAATAGTTAAACAACTATTAGATATTATACAATTTATTTGTTGTTGCGCAAATTATGATATAAAATACGCGTTAAACCTAAAATATTTCTTACTCTAAATAAAATTCTGCACGCGGTCTCCGCGTGCGCTTTTATGCCTATATATATATATATATATATATATACACACACATACAAGTAAGGTTAGTCATTCATGACTAACACTCACATTCTTCCATATTATGTTCTCTCCAATTTCCTCTTTCTCTAAACATATTAACTGTATTA
This sequence comes from Linaria vulgaris, assembly GCA_948329865.1. Lineage (NCBI taxonomy): Eukaryota > Viridiplantae > Streptophyta > Magnoliopsida > Lamiales > Plantaginaceae > Linaria > Linaria vulgaris. The sequence goes on from OX415253.1 coordinate 15,386,007, forward strand.
GCAAATATTTAATGGGAGGATAATGCAACATTTTGCAAATTTTGATTTGGAGTAGGTGGTATTTTTGATGAAATTTAAAAGAGTTAGGGTGTTTTGTATAAAAAAAAAAGTTAAGGTAAAATATGTAATTAGATAATTTGTACTTTGCCCCCTAATGCCAAAATATAGACGGAATATTATGTTTATCATCGGCCATGGCGTATCAAAGGTGCAACAAACTTTCAAAAGTTAAGGTTTGGGATAAAGTGCACAATTTTAAAGGTTATGGTGTAGCATGCAAATCAGCCAATAGATGGTAGCATCGTGATTTTTATCTTTTATTTTTATCGACAATACAATTCAGCTTCCGCATTTTGAATTCATGTATACACTCTAGGTCAAATTTAAAATGTTCGCATAAGTCTTATGTCATATTACGTTTTATGCCCCCATTAGAAGCAGATTTTGGGTTGTCAAAGATAAATACTCTTATCATTACCGTATCATATGTAATTTTAAAATGTCATCGTACCATTCTCGTCATGGATTTTTTCCGGTGAGATTTCCGTCATGGATTTGTCTCCGTCGAATATCCCAAGTAGTAATTGTGCATGAGAAATTGGAGGCTCTATTCTTTGACGTTTTCTTCATAGAATAACTTAGATAAAGAACACTCCTAAAGTTTGGATGAATATCAACATGACTCCCTTATCAATGAGACTCTTCTTTGCCTCATACAACGCTTTTTACTTAATTCCTTACTTTAGAACTAGACTGACAGGCTAGAGTCTCATTTTGTTGGTTACAAAGGAAAGGTTATGTTACAACATCATGGGGGTTTACCAGAGATTCCAAAGGATTGGTTGAAAAATAGAATGAACGAGAGTTTCACCACAAGAATTTGATTGTGGTTGGCCCTGCTAGCCATCTGCTAGCTCGAACTGTTAACACAATTAACAATTTTTTGTGTATGGACTACGAAGTGTAAAATGTCAATTCAAGTATTTCTTGGATCTTAGACACATATTTAAAGTAATTATTCAAAAACTAAAATTTTAATGTATCTACAAAATTGTTCGCTCAAATATATCATAGACTAATAAAATATGTGTGTTATGGGCTTATTTGGTTGGCCCAAGAAAAATGGACCTGGTCCGGCCTGGCCTAGAAATTACTTAGCGAGAAATGTCTCTAAAGTATATTTCGAGACTAGGATATAACTGTCTCGAAAGTTCCTTTCGAGACACCAGTGTTTTGATACATCCCAAAATATTCAGAAAGTGGTCTCGCATTTCGAAGATTATAAATACCCATGATCCCGATAATTAAGACAAGGTATTAATTATTTTAGCAAACCCTTAGCTCTTGTATCGAGAGCCTTTTTCGAGACATACTTTTGATAGCATCCCACATTCGAGACCCTGGACTTTCGAGTAATTATATCGAGAGTTCAGTGTTTGGCTCCGACTTATCTTTGAGAGGTGCCAGGTTTTGAGACGAGGCAAATTTCCAGAGGAGGCCAATTTCGAGAAAGCCTGGTGTTGACATGCGCATAGTTTGGAGATCAAAGTGTTTTCAGATTATTCAAGGTTCCCGTTCTCCTTAGCAAGTTTGATGTGTTTCACGGTGTTTCGAATTAAAGCTAGCCTACTACTATTTAGATTAGCATAATTTGGTGTAATTCGGGCCTAATTGTAGTTTTGTTATTTAGTGTGTAACCCAGACGAATTATTACCAATTTAATGTGATTAATTTAACTAATAATTTCTAAAATTTTAAGAGAACAAAGAAAGAAAGAGAAAGAACAAATGATCCTTATTCCCCCAAAGCTACACCTGGTTTGTTTCTTAATTTTAATAAAAGAAAATGCTTATAATAATCCGTTAATTCATTAGGAAATCGAAAAGTTGCTAAATACTTAGGCTAATATGTTTGTCCATCATTTTCACAATTTCAAATCTGAATAAAGTAGTATATTTCAAGGAAATATTTTGAAAATTATAAATCAAAATATCTTATTAATTTAAAGAAACGATTTAGCTACTCGCGGAAAAATTTATTTATTTATTACCGATGTTAAAACGAGACACAGGTGATTGAAACCTCACGAGCTCGTTTGGTTAGTTACAATAGGCTTGAATATGGCCTTCAATGTGGGCTAAACAGTAATTTAAATAGTTTTGGTCTTTCATATTGAATCCTGGGTTGACCCGCTCGAACATGACAAATCCTGGATTAACCCGACTTCATAATCAGCTCTCCAGGGTACGTTTTAACAATGTGGGTTGAACAGTGGATTTCGGAGTCAAGCAAATTGTCAGATTCATCCCTCAAAAACAAGAGCAAGTACCAACACTACCCCTTCACTCATATAAATAGCACAATTCATTTCCCCTCAAATCACAAATGCACTAGAGCCCGTAAACCTTAAGCTCTTGCTGCAACGAAGCTCAAGAGAGGTAATTTTCTTTAAACAACAACACGTTACGATTATGGTTAATGTGTTCAATTTCTGTAACACCAACCACGTTTTTTTTTTTTTGGCAACAATGGTTCGCGGCTTCTATTCAAACCTTGCAGCGACTACCTGAAGATAATGCAGCAAAGCCTTTTACCTTCGGATTTGGGATCTCATTGTCAGGATTTGGGGAAGAAAGGTTGGATTTTGGAGGCAAAGATTGGATTTTTGGCGTTGATCGTGAAATTGGGGATCGAATTGGATGGAATTGGTATCGATTGCAGAATTAGTCGTGTTTTGATTTTAGAGTCAATTTTACATTATTTGCATTATTGTCCTCTTGGGTTTAGAGTCAATTTTACATTATTTGCATTATTGTCCTTTTGGGGTTAGAGTCAATTTTACATTTGCTCATGATTATTTTACTTACTACTGGATTTGTTCTTATTTGGCTAGGACATTGAATAATATATTTAATATGTAATCATAAGACTTATACATAAATTGGGGCAAAATATGCAACTTGCTTTGTTTTATGTTAAAATGGGGTTATAACATGACTACCAAAGGTAAGATTGAGGTAGGACCCACTAGCGCTAGAATGGAACAAAATGATCAACCAAACCTAGTATTAATACAAATAATATGGACCGTAAGAGCTCCTAATATGAATAACACTATTATGCCATATTGCAACCAAACGAGCTCCACATGTCACAAGCCGTTACAGCCCCTTATTTAGTTATTCATAGTTTACTTGAACAAGTTAATCCCGTCTAAGGAAGTACGAGAGGAAAGCCCTCTATCACGCCCATTAAATAATAAATACAAAACATATTAACCCCGTCAAACACAAAAGGGTATCAGGCCCAACAACGCTGTAAATGCATCAGATAGCAGGTTCATAACGGCCGCATCGGATCGGGGTTTAATAGGCTATTATTCTTCCATGTGTTATATGAGTCCAAAACAAGCTAATGAGGTCCCTTATAAGTTCATTTGAGCTACAATATAATATTCTTAAAACAAGCTAATGAGGTGCCATATAAGTTCATTTGAGCTACAATATAATATTCTTAAAACAAGCTAATGAGGTGCCATATAAGTTCATTTGAGCTACAATATAATATTCTTAACTTAATTAAACTTTCATAGAGCTTCCAGTGGATCACTGTTAACATAATATTTTAACACAAATTTCTTATGTAGATGCCTAGGTCACATAGTTCTTCCATTCGTGTGTGTTTGAAATGCCCTATTATTTTTTTTCTTCTTCATAAGTTTCGTTAAATATTCTTATTGAAATACACCGGGTTTAGTCAAGAATTCAAGCCCACCAACTTTTAAACTTGGTGCACCATAATTTGGTACTAATATAACGATCAATTACAACGTGACAAGTGACAAACACGACGAAACGAACAGTGCGACAAGATCCTGTAGCCCAAATCGGGCAGTTTGGGTCCCCCAGTTGGCCAACAAATGATCTATTTTCGGCGGCGCACAATCTCTTTTGGCCTACAAACTATCTCTTTTGGGTCCTGAACAATCTCTTTTGGTACTCGAACGATCTCTATTGGCGCACAAATGATATATTTCATCCACGAACGATCTATTAGCTCATGAACAATCTCTTTTGACTGCGCGCGATCTCTTTGTCCATGAACAATCTCTTTTGGCAGCAAACAATCTTTTTGTGCCCTTAACGATCTCATGCGAGGCCCATGTAAGCAACTCCTACAAATTGGGAGCTATCTAGCCCATAAATACCCCCTTTAATTATCATTAGAGGGATATTTTTCTCAGAGCTTATCTCTTCATGAACGATATCTTTCTGAACAATCTGTTCGTTAACGATCTCTTCGTGACAGATCTCTTGTTGGTCAAACTAATATTTCTAATACCAAGGGAAATCTTTGTGAGTCTAGTTCCAGATCAATAAAACGTTTGTCAATGAGACCTCTAACGAAAGAGTACTGAGAAAACGCATGAAGCCGCACAATACTAGGCCAACAACTGCTATCCGATGTGCAAAGGCCCTACCTTATAAGTTCGAACTTTACCTCCGACCATGATTGGCAACCACAAAGAAACAATTACTACGTCCGGCTAAATTCTCTAAAAGGGATAAGTAGGAAGCTTGGCTTAGTTCCAAGTTCAGCTAGAAATCAACAAACTCCCAATCGCATTAGTCAGTTTTTGCCCGACCTAGCAAATACGTTCGGCTTACTTAACTATTTTCTATCTTTGTTGTATTTTGAGATGTAACCTATTTAAAATTTTACCCCTCAACATGCATCAACTAACGTAGGCATCAGGGTGCCTACGCTGGTTTAGCTCCAGCACAGTTCACGTGCCGTGTTTTCAGTGCAGGTTTCTTGAACTCGAAGCTAGCTCAGGACCAATTAGGAGCTTAAATTAGTTTTACGTGGAGTGATTAATCAACATACAAAATTACCAAATTTACGTGGAGTGATTAATCAATATTACAAAATTACCAAATTATAAAAGGCCATACGTAACATAATCATAATGATTTTACTGTGAAACCACACGTGTAATAATTATTGGGAATTTTTTTTAAGAGGACCAATGACCACGTAACAATATAACCAAATTTAACTTTTTTTGCGAAATAGTATTGCATATATATGAGGTAGAGTTTACTCATATGTGGTCTAAATTTTTCAAAGAAAGAAATACATACAAAGTGATATGGGTAATTCCTGTACTGGGTCGGCCCGCTCCAGTTACATAGGTCAAGCCAGTCAGGAATCAACCCATGTTCTCTTATATCGGGGATATGCCACGATATAGATTTCTGTTTCAAATATCATATTCGATATAGTACAACTCACGTGGAAGTCACGTGTGCGGTTCCTGCATCCCGAAGTCTATATATATATGGGCTCCGCTAATCAACGTAATCTTTAATTACTACGTACATTGTTCACTCGATATCGAATATACAACCGATATCATACCCGACATAATACCCGATAAACAATCCGACATATAACCCGATATATATCCCCGACATACATCCAGATATCATCATCGACATCACCCTTGACATGGATACATCCCCGACATAGAAGAGATTCGACATCATCTTTGACGTTACTTTCGACATCGCTTTCGACATCAGGAATTGTATCTAAGTGTCAGCTTGAGGTGTTCCGGACCTATGTCTACCTAGTACTAGCAATAGTAATAGGAGACCTAATTTGTTATAGATTTGTTGCCCTACAATTGTAACCTCGCACTTCGCATATATATATACAATCTATTGTCAAATTAGTGGTGTCGTCTGTGCAAATTATGGTCGTGTTCGCGGTAGCCTAGAAGAACAAATAGCTAAATAAGCCGAGGAAGCTGAGAGAAAGTACAGGAATGAAGTACTCCAAGAAGTATTGCGAGTACCACTACCAACCAGTGCACAAAACTGAGGAATATACTGACCTCAAGGATGAGATTGAGAGTCTTATCCGTGAAGGTAAGTTGGTGGAGTTCGTGTGGAGCTCGAGGGACGCGGGAGACATAGATAATAAGTCATGCTCACCTAATAGGTATAAGCAGAGGGTTATCGAGGCTCCTAGCGAGCGCATGAGAGCGATTGTCAACACCTCTACGAGGGGAATGATCATCATGATCAACGGGGGTCCAATAGGTGCTAACTTTGTAGAGGGGCACAATAGGATAACTCGAAGGGTGCAAGAAGGACAATATGTGGATTTTACAACCTTCGCCGATGAGGAAAATTTCCTTGATCAAGAAGTATCCTTTACCAAAAAGGATTTGGAGCAGCTCACATCGCAAGCACTTATGGCAGGTAAACTCGAATGCCCTCTTGTCGTTAAATTAATATAGCCAAATATCAGGTATGGAAGGTGCTCATTGACAATGGTAGCTCGTCAAACGTAATATTCACACACACTTTTGAGAAAATGGTGTTAAACCAAGATATGGTCGAAGAAGTTTCAACCTCATTGACAAGATTCAGTGGCGGAGAGGTGGTTCCAAGGGGGACAAATCACATTACCTACTTCATTTGGGGAGGATCCCTACATAAGGACAATCGATGTCAAGTACACTATGGTCGGTCTCCCATTTCCCTACAACGTCATTATTGGACGTTCCGCGCTCAATGCAATAAGAGCAGCGGTATCCATTTACCACCAGAAAATGAAGTTTTCAACTCAGGGCGGGGTTGACGAAATCCTAGACGACCATAATTAGGGTTGGCTGTGCAACGTAGCATCACTCAGACTCCCCAAGATTAGGGAGGGGCAAGAGGTAGAGGTAGTCGCAATCGAATACCTGCCAGATACAGTGTAATCGCCTAAGAGCCTTGGGGGCTCGTTGATTTATTTTCTGTTTTTTTTTTTTTTGAACAATGTTTATTTACCTAAATCGCCCTTTTATTAGGCTAGCCTGTAACTAAAACAGGAGGAACTACGCCGGACTGATTCCCATATCAACAGGATACGTAGGCGAGCTAGGATTTACCTAGTTCTCGACCGTTATTCATTATTAATATTTATCTTGTGACTGTTATAACTCTACTACCTCTATGTTAATGGTATGCTTGCAGGAGAAAATATATCATACAGGATAAAGTTCAAACACACTATACAAGGGTAACTTGGGCACTATCCGTCTTCTAGCTTGTTACCCATTTTGGTAATTTATACCGATATATATCCATTGCATATATTGCATCTTTAAAGAATGGAAAGGACTTAGGCTCCGTCCATCAACGACAAAGAAAAGAGAAATATCCCCTATACACGAGATAAGGAGGACAAAAGAAAAGAGGAGATCCCCTATCCATGAGACAAGGAGGAGAAAAGACTGGAAAAGAAGATCTACAATCGGGATATCGACTCCCCAATCCACGAGATACACAGAAGAGAACCTAAAAAGTGCAAAAATCTACAAATCCTATTGAATATCGACTCCCCAATCCCACCAGATACGGAGGAGAGTACCTGGAAGGGGCAAAAAACTACAAATCCTACGGGATATCGACTCCCCAATCCTATGAGATACGGAGGAGAGTACCCGAAAGGGGCAAAAATCTACAATCCTATGGGATATCGACTCCCCAATCCACGAGATATGGAGGAGAGTACCCGAAAGGGGCAAAAATCTACAAATCCTACAGAATATGGACTTCATGATCCCACGAGGTACGGTGGAAAGTACCCAAAAGAGTTAAATATCTACAAATAATATGGGATATCGACTCCCCAATCCTACGAGATCAATAGGAGAGTACCCAAAAGAGGCAAAAATCTAAAATTCTATGGGATATCGACTCCCCAATCCTACGAGATTCGGAGGAGAGTATCCAAAAGGGGTGAAAATCTACTATCCTACGGGATGCTGACGACCCGATTGTCCAGAATACGACAAGGAGAACCGCGCTACGAAGTACCGACCTCTAAGCCCAACGACAGTACGACGAGCGTAACTACTAATCCACATGTCCACCGTCATGGACATTCACTCAGAAAAGGCGCTAAAAAAAGGGGACTACCCCCATAACTACAAGCCACTTACGGGTGCGACAGTTATACGTACATGACCATGGAAACGATTACTTCAACATAAAAACAATACAATTCAAAAAAAGTAACAAACGAACCATTAAGTGCAAACCTCTATGGCATACAAGAACCACACAAGTCGAGACACAATTAATATGAAGAATTCAAAAAGTCATAATATCTCGAAATTATTACATAACTTCAAAATAAAAAGGGGTTGCAACGCCAACAAGGTATGAGAGAACACACAAGTTCCCCATAATCAAACAACATCCTTCTTCTTCAAGGGCGCCGAAAATGGATCAGGAAGTCCAATGGCCGGTTCCGATGATTCGGGATCCTCAAGAGGCCGGCCATCCAGTCCTCACATGGAATCCTGTTGTGTGTCATCGATCTCGTCCTAAAGCCACCCTTCGCATAAATCTGCCCGACGATGGACATATATTTTAGGCTATATTTGGCATCTTTTCATTTGCGCAAGAAAAAATCCATCCTATTTCGAGAAACACCCCCAAACTTAATGTTTTTGTATGGGTTAGTTGTGTTGTCAATTATGTTCATCCTATTTTTCTATTTAGATTATTTTTTGCTCATGCTTTTGTTTTGAGCTCCTACCTTATTCGTCTTTCGATCTACTACATTTATCTCTAGAAATTGGTAGGATAAATTTAATTTTCTTTTTCAGCTCATGGTAGATAAGTAGGCTTCTTAAACAAAGGCTCATAGAAAAGCCATTAGCGGGGTTCAGTGGGTAATCTTATATTCATAATGGGTTCTTGGCTTGAAAGGCTAAAACTCAATTTTTTTAAAGATGGCCTATTTCATTTCCTGAACATATTTACATCTACAATTATCTCAAGTAATAGTCAAGCAATTTGTTCAAGAGTCACATTACTATATTATCATATATAAGCAACATTCTCTTCACAAATATACACAACATCATATTAAGGAGTGTATGAAACTAAAACATGCTTTTGACCATATTACGCAAGATGTACCAAAGGTATTCACATATTCCTTCATCTCAAATTCGTACAATATTATGCATATACTATCATAGATCCCTACTTATTCTTGCTTTCATGCTTCAAATATCATTCTAATGACTTGGAAAAATAACTAGACTCTAAAATAGACTCTAAGGATAAATATATAGCAAATAAGAATAACAAACAACGTAGCTACCACCCCCAAACTTAAAATCATGCGATGTCCTCATTGCATAAAATATAAAGAATTAAATTAAAGATCTGAAGACTCCCCTAATCGAGCTCAAAGGACACTCGTCGAACTGGTGGTGGTATTGCTTTCTTCATTTGTAAAGCTCTTCTCTATTTGTCGCAACTCCCATCAACGGAGAGTGTTGTTGTTCTAGAAGTGCTCCTTGATTTCTTCGAATTGACGCACTAACTCAGCATTTCCTTTTCTATTCGTTCTTTCAACTCTTGCAATTGCCCGTGCGCCGTATTTTGTTTCTTCGGCGAGGGTGATAGAGCTTCTTCAATTGACTCTATTGCTGATAACTCGTTAGCGTGGAATGTCGTTTCGATCACTTGCCTCGCAATGTGATTGATAAGATATGTATTTCGGTGATAGATGTACGTATCAAGTTATGGACAACCTTCTTTGATACAGAGTGCAGTTATGAGTGCTCCAAAATACATAAAGTGTGGAGGACCATTGATGGTGTGATCCTCAACAACTTTAATTATGATTTCCCGTATGTTCGGAGTATCTTCTCGTTTGATGCATATCATAATATTTGCTTTTACCCTTGAAACTTTTCCTACATTGACAGGGGGTAGAATTCTCGAACTCACGAACAAATAAAGCTTTTTGAAACAAGCTTTAAGTAGGGAAAAAAGCAAACCACCCCCTTAAATTTTGGTTGTTTTCCACTTTACACCCCCAACTTTGATTTGTAACACTTTGCCCCCCCCCCCCCCCCAACTTTGTATTTCGTCCAACATTACCCCCGACATAGCATGACCATTAAAAAACGAATATTCTGTTAAATTTTGACACTTTGCCCCCCTCCCCCCAGCTTTCGGCATTTTTAACAGAATATTCGTTTTTTTAACGGTCATGCTAGGTCGGGGGGGTAATGTTGGACGGAATACAAAGCTGGGGGCAAAGTGTTAAAAATTAAAGCTGGGGGGAAAAGTGCAAAATTGCCAAAATTTAAGGGGGTGTTCTGCTTTTTTCCCCTTTAAGTAAACCCATAAACAGCTTCAAGCTTCCCATGTTGGTTGAATTGAAACACTCTTTTACTTGTAGTCAGTTGTTCCTATGCGAATTGTTTTGATAATTTTTGGAAAGTGCCCCACATCTCCATGGATTTATTTAGTGCCCGTATATTCTTTGTGCAGTGAAATGAACCCTATGAAGTCGAATGATTGTCGATGGTGCTCCCTACGGTCATAGTGGGCATAAAACTCTTGTACTAGGTCGTCATTAACAATGCGTGGTCTCAATGTAACTTGATCCAAGTTGATTATCATCATGCTAAACCCTGGGCTTGGAAAAGCTTGCTCGTCCACGAAATCAATGTGCAACAATGGGATGTACTTCTCATAGAACCTTCTTCATGTAAATTTTGTCAACTCATAGCTCGATTGTACTATGCTAAGCTTCTCCATTGTTGTTGGTCTTCGTGTCTTTGGATCAATCGTATAGTAACGTCAAGATGACATGTTCTTCTACAAAGAACAAATAGAAAAATAAAACTTTCTCGAAAGAGAATAAATAGATCGAAAAAGTAGAGAAGAAATAGCCTTATGAATTCTCAGAGATAATAGAATTGTAAAAGTGATTAGAGTTATAAAGGAAAGAGTTCTTAATTAGAATTTGGTAATTTTTCAGTAAGTCGCATAACTCTCTAATAATAAATAAAATTAGAATGGAAATAACTCATGTATCAATGGAATATAATCATAAGGGAAGTATAAGTATGGTGGGAAAGGTACAGCCAAATTCCGTAGATTCTGGGTTCTGCATGTCTCATATTCCCTGTCGAACTAAGAAACGTGTGCTGCAAGAAAAGTGTGAGGCGTGATGTAGCCATCGCATGAGTGAGGCGAGATGCAACTTTTGATGCGCTATTGGACGCGGTGTCTTATGGAACTCTGATGCCACGTAATCTGAACAGGGTCTAGATCTCACGTGTGAGGCACGTGAGATCGCGCCTACTACTGGAAAACCTGCTTTGTGTGCTCTCATTCGTGTTGTGCATACTTTTGTCCAATATTATCCTGCTTTTGTCCTACTCATCTCTCCACTTATGTTTTCTTTCACTTTCTTCGTTGTTCCTATAATGGTTAGCTCAAAGACAAATTGAAATAATATGCTATATATGACCTAAAACAGAAAAAAAAAAAAAAAAAGACTCAATATTTAAGAACTTACTATTGTGGGTTGCCTCCCACACATCGCCTAGTTTATTGTCGGTTAGCTCGACAATTTTGGTGAAGAATCAGGGGTCCTTTGGTGTACCGTCTGCACTGTAGTCTTTCTTCTCTTTTGCTCATTTCTTCACTTTCTCTTCATCTTTGATGGTCATCTAAAAGAGTCTATTAACAATGTTGAAAGTTGCATTGTGTGTTGTTAGAACTTCTTGTTCCTTTGTGGCCCTTGCGACATCGTACATCAAGTGGAATGCTGCATCACGTCGTAACAGCTGAAGTCCTTCACATGGTTTATTTCGCCACTCAGCTTATCCACAACATGGTGGCTAACTTTATTTAACCCCCAATAATAGATGTCGATCACATGCTTCTCATCTAGCTATAACACATCAAATTCAGTACTATCTCTTTCAAGGTAGTCATCTTGTGCTTTTCCCAACATCTCTTGAAAGTTTATCCAAGCGTCAACAAATGTCACACATCATTTTTGCTTGAAACTCAAAATCTCCTCTTTCCATAATTTTGTATGCACACCTCCACGGACTCTGAATCTCAATTCCTTGATTGTTGTAGCCCAATATCATGTTCAATTAACTTCAGTATTACCATTCCCTTGGCTTTCTTGTCAATTGTTCCATATTCTTTTACGAGTTGTCCCCTATGTTCGCATAGTTTTAAATTTGGTCAACGCCATTTCATTGGTGACTCTCGAGAATTACCACCATTGACAAGGGCGGTTGAAGATAACTAACTGCACCGATTCTCTTCCCATATCACGTCGCCTGACGTTCCAGTAGCTAGTGATTACTGGGAAGCAACAATTATGGAGAGTTGTGACCAGGCAATTGAAAGCTCTTATCCATGTTCAAATATTTGGTCAGAAGCCTGGAATGAATCGTCACTTCCATAAATAGTGCATGTGTGATCATTTTCTTCTTCACAACACAAGCTTTTATGAAATTCTTCCTTCTACACTTTCCTTTCTATTTCTCATCCAAGTCTCTGCGATGGCACGAAAATACATTATAGTGATGATGAAAGAGAATATCCCATACACGTGATATATAAGAACCCATCTTCGTCTTCAAAGTCTCCGGCTAAAGATAAGATGCAAGTTACCAATGCAACTAAAAAACAAATTCCGGTTGAAAAAAGGTGTTCGTAACTTGCAAAGCCGTAACGGATCTTGTACACGTCGTGGTTTCTTTTGATTATATGAAATATCAATATGTCTGTAATATGTTTATGTTTGATTTCAATGTGTCTTTTAATAGTTAAGTGTTATGCTTTTTTTGTTTGGCTCATTTTCGCTACTCAGGTCACTTGTGTAGACCCCTTAGCTTTGTTTTGATATTCCCGGTCAGTTCGTTTGGTACTCCATCTTGAGCGCTCTTGTAGTACCCTACATTATTATAATAAAACCTTTATTTTGTCCTTTCTCTTTCTCAATCGCGTTTGCCATTCTTGTAATAATTTTCCTTTTCGCCACTGCAATCATGGTTTCTAAAGCTACTTCTGATCATTGTAGCGATGAAAGCCCGGAAAGTGCACGCGGCACTCCTCCACTACGGTCGAACTATCAGTCCACTACCATGGGTGACTCAATAGTTTCTTAGCAAATTCACCAAAGGTTGGCGACTTCTTCTCCAATACCGCTGGCCACTTCATTGCTCTATCCAGAGGCGGAGCTACTAGCGGTTCCAGCACGACTATCGCTCCGTGTGCCGCTGATCAAATTAGCATGGTGTTCCTTCGTCGACCCCATACATCCGTTCGAGTGATGGATTGGTATATAGCCAAGAGACTCTAGAGCCATCGAACATGGTGGGGAAGGGTCGTGTGGGAATACCCGTCGGTGACGTTTCCTCAGGTCTGTTGGTAGGCACAATACTTACCCGAGTTTCTATATCTGTATTTGTAGCGCTCTCTTCCTTCCCCCATGATGTTTAATACTTATGTCGAGGTAGCAGTCATGGGAAGAATTAGCGTCTGCTCGAGATGCCTTTTTATCTTCTCGTCTTTCTATACTTAACCCTTGTCGTCCTACTTGTCTTTTCCTTTCTATCCCAATGGGCCAGAAGTCATGGTCGGGTCGGATTCTTCAATATATTTAAGAGTTTCTTCCATCTCTATGAAGGACTTGACCTGCTACATCAAGTCACTGAGGTCTTTCACACGAATCATTATCAGGTAACTAGAGAAATCACCAGTCTAAAGTCCATTCACTTACATATCCGACAACATCCGTAGGTCGACGTGAGGAACATTAAGGACTCCGTCAAAAAATATCCTCATAAAGTCTTGGAGGGACTCTTCTTTTTCCATGTTTGAGGGACTCGTCTCTCCATATTTGATGTTAAACATGTACCTGGCAATTTTTAGGAAATGATGATTGCACGCCAACTGTCTTGCAAACAATTGAGCGAGTTGTTCAAAGGTATAGATGGACCACATGGCAACTGGGAGAACCATGTTTGCGCTGGTTTTGTGAACGTGGTGCAAAAAATTCGACACATGGCGTAGTAGGGGCGGACACTAATTCCATACAAGCCATGTACTAGCTAATATGATCATGAGGATCTCAGTTATTTTTGTCGCCCGCATAATGGGGAAATCCTGCAAGTTTAATCTGGGGGGAACTTGAGCTTGCACTACGTGGGGAGCGACGGGGGTGCCTCTGTAGGCGAATTCCTCTTCCGGGTTCAAGTTGCATACGAATTCTCATAACTCCATTTGAATTTCTTCCATGGTTAGTCGTACGGATCCATTGGAGGTATCCATACGACGTGGTCGAGGCCCAAGTCGCCTTCAATCCTCATGATTATGTTGCCTTTCTTCATTTTCCCTCATTCGTGGGCGTTGGTCAGGAGCTCACATCCTCTAACAGTTGTCCTCGGTTGCATGCGAGCGTTGGGGTTGCACTCGAGCGGTTCAGCATGGAGGAGGATTTCCCGGAACTCGACTGAGGATGGAGCCTATCGATTTGGTGTTATGGTGCGCGGGAGTCCGCCCAGGCATAGTATCATTTTTCTCTAGTGACCCTTTCGCCATGGCTGAAGGAGTTATGTATGTGATTCTTGTACGCGGCCCTCGGGATGTGGACATATTCAATCTCGTAGCTCTCCCCTGCAGGGGGAAGAGGAACTGAGTTGGCTGCGGCTCGTGGAATTGTGGTGTAGGAGCATGATTCTTTATTTTCTGCCAACAATTCGCTTCAAACAACTTGTTTTTTCTCTTCTTTTTCTCCGCGAATCTTTGTAGCTACGCTTGATACACTTTTATCAAGCTATCACACAGATTCTGCAGCGTTCTGACATACCGCGCCATTTGAGGATGCAATATCGTCCAACCCCCCCCCCCCCCCCCCCCCCCCCCCCCCCCCCCCCCGGCCCGGGAGGGTAATTTTGGGATATTCATCAAGTGAGTTTTATTTGCGAGAATGAGAAGGCTACAAGTGGGATAACTCAATTAGGGGGGTGGGGAGCTATGACGAGGACTACGGTTATCATGGTTTGGTTTTTTTAACCATTGGTTCGGTTTTCAAAGAACTTGAATTTTTCGTTAGCCTAAAAACGATAACTAATAACCGAACCAATAAATTAGTTTTTTTTTCGGTTAAAACCGTTCGGTTTTGGTTATAGTCTCGAGTTAACCAATCACCTACTCTTTCAAAGGAAAAAAAACTTTCCACACAAGTAGTAAATATATAAAATTCTTTAAAAAATTAAATAAATATAATTAGAAAGTCAAATCATAAACAACCTATTTCACATCACAAAATTGTCTATTAACAAAAAGCAAGTCATGTTTAAAACATAACACGTATATATTTTAAAAGCACCTCTCTTAGAATACATAACCTAACTATCCATAATAATTTGTAACACTTATTCGACAATTCATTCATCATAACTGGTAAAACATATTCAAATATTAGTTCATGAGTGTATAACATGCATATTTAACAAATCATCCATCAAATCGTAAAATATCATAGTCAAACATTATTATATTACTTTGAAATGGGCAGTTTTCGGTTTACTTGGGTTCACCGGGGTTCGATTTTAAAAGAACTTGATTTTTTTAAACTCCAAAAGCCATAACCGAAAACCGAACCAAGACCATAATTTCGGTTATGGTTCGGCCTAAAATCTCTGTTGATTTATAGTTTTTTTTGGTTAGGCCGAACTGTGAACACCCCTAACGAGGACAACTTGAAGATAAAGTTGTGTTTTTGCTAACTTAGCGCTAGAGTACTAAAGTGCTGAAAGACTTGTGCTAAGAGTGCGTGAATTTGAAGTGAGTGAAAGATAACAAAGCTTTTGTGAACAAGTTGGAAAGTTGAAAATTTGTTGTGGGAGTGCCAACAAGCCCCTATTTATAGGACCTCCATGGGGTTCTCTGGCCAATCATCGTAGGTCTTCTGCTGAGCGTAATTGTGCAGGTCAAGTCAGCTAATGAGGTAAGCCTTGTTCTGCACCAATGTATGTTTCTAACGAGGATGGCCTATGGCGAGGCTTTCTTTGTGCCAATGTGGGTCGTCGGTTGGGGGGACCAATCAAGGGATTCTCTGCATCCAGTAGGCATTGCATGTGTACTAAGCCAATGGGGGTCATCTCTTTTAAGCCCAATATCTTCTTCAAGGAGAGACCAACCAGATTCGGTCCTTTCCTTATTTATAGCGGGTAGTTGTGAGTTGGTGGTTAACTTTGCACTAAGTTTCTTTTAATAGCCTCTCGCTGCTTTTTGTTGCCTCTCGTTAGCGAACATCATTGCCCTCCCCGTTCCTCATAAGAGTTGTGAAAGTTAAGTATTTGTAGAATATTTTTTAAGTGTTGGTTCACTCGAGACAAGTGTTATCAGAGGTTTTATCCGAGCTTATAAAAAGCGGTAAATAAGACCGGTTGGGGTTGCTTGAGCGGGGCTCGTAGGATTTTGCAATAAGTGGACTTTTGGGAGCCAAAGAGAGGTTCGCTTGAGTGGGGCTTGTGGGTCGAGTATCTTACGGAAATGTCGTTACAGTAAGCACAGATGCGTATGACCTTAGAGGTCGTGGTCCCATAGAGGGGAGGGTGTAATGATCATTATCCGTAGAGATGGGGTAGATCTCAAAAAGTATGGATCTCAACGGATTACTCGGATATGTCCCCCGTAGCCGGTGGAGTCCTAGAGTGTTGCTGAGAGAAGGGTCCCTGTAGACGCTGCCCATTAGGAGAGGATCGGGAGTGGCCCGAGAGGCACAATCCGCTGACCTCTTGTTGGCATAGTCGCAGGGGTGTTCCGAGTATCTTACTCGATGTGCATGGGATGTCTCTCGTTATTACTCCAACCTTCCTCTAGTGGCAGGAAATAATTATCTTTCATGATATGCATCATCAGCTGTGAAGACGATGGTTTTGTATTGCGGTGCGATAAAGAGTCTTTGTTCGTGGGTTCAGCCTCCAAGTGGGAGATTGTTAGGATTGTGGAGCTTGAACAACGAAGACAGAGTGTTGAACAATAAAGATAAAGAGTTGAATGTGAGGACTAGAGTACATGAACATCAAAGATAGAAGGAGAAGACTTGTTGCGCGGGTATTCCAGAGAGTGGCATGGCTCACGCCGCCCAAGGCACTGTCGTGCGGGTGGGGTGCGAAGGCTACACACTTTTAGGTCGCGTTTCATTTCTGCTTCCACACAGGTCGGCCAGACCTGGGTGGCCCAGTTTTGGAAAAGCTTCAATCTATTGCCCTAGCTCACATTTCAAAAACTATTTTGGTGACTCTTAAGACGTATAATCTCTGAGGTGTTGTCGTGTGGCCGACGAGAGAGATGCGAGAGAGAGAGAGAGCGAGAGAGAGAGAGAGAGAGAGAGATTAAAATAAGAGAAAATACACTTGTGGGATTTGAGAGAATGTTGTTAGCGATTGTTCTTGATCTGTGAAAGGCATGTGATGTATCTTATTTGTCATCGCTCATCATCATCACAGTTGAGAACCTGACTTGGTTCGCCCCCCAATGGTAATTTATTGATGAACTGGATAAACAAATTGTGTATTGTGTTCTTTCATTGTTTTATCACTCTTCGTGCATATTGTGAATTACTTCATACGTAGTTGGTTGTTGCAGTTATGTATGTTTTTTTACTGCACAACAATTGGAGCTTTCATTGCCTCGGTGGTCCACACATCTAATAATCACTCAAGATTTTGCCCTCTTAGAGGTGGCCTGATATTAGCACATGCACTGAGGATCACTCATCTCATCATCACATCATAGTCACTATTTTCGATTGAGTGTCTTTCCGGGACACAATCTCAATTGGCTCACCTGAGTGAACTTCATTAAAAGTTTCGAACTACGGTGGGCACTTCATAGAAAGTTATTGAAGCCAATTCGCACCCAGATATCACTTAAACAACGAAATATCTTGCTAAGCTGGGAGCGTCACTAATGAACGTAAAACCTAGAGACTACAGGGACACCATCGTATCATGTTTGTATCACATGTACTATATGTTTGCAATTCTATTGTTTTTCGTACTTAGCACTTAAATATTTTTTGTATTAAAATTATTTGATTAGGTTAAACAAATCGACTTCGCTCTCTTCAAATTTATAAATGTACTAGGAAAATTACTCGTGCTCCTCACGGGCAAAATCCGCACTTTATATTATCTTGAGTCCAATGATTGAATAGTATGCATATTCAAGTGCTTCTATCGAATAATCACTGCATGAAGGATAATCACAACAAAGTACGAAATATATTATCAAAATTTTACAAATAACACTACTTTCAATATTTGTTCAACAATCATCTATGTGTAATCTTTTCATATATATAGTTTCAATGTCGTTATCTTTTGTGTTGGTTTACGTATTTTTTTATATTTATATTATTTAATAATTATCGTCTTGTTACTTGACTTTTTCCAATTCTCATGGCATTCCACTCGTTAGTAGTCTGCATTCTACTCTTGCAAAAGAACTCATTAGTTTTTTGATTCAATCGAAGGAAAAATAGTTAATTTACCTATAATTTACAAAGTACCAAATTTTAGACTAAAAAGAAACCCAGTTAAATTTATGTCCATTTTTAGCAACACGTTAAAAGAAGAAATTATATTATTTAAATTTAATTTAGAAAATAAATCCCGCCTTTGTCAATGTGTATTATATATAATACCATGTTGTTGCAGTGATTTTCTATATGATTTAGAACCTACATTCGTAAGAAAACTTAACCATTTCCCCCTCTCTCTCTCTCTCACGCGCGCCGCGCGCGCGCACACATACACACCATCTCCAGCCGCATCCCTGCCTTTTGCGACATTCTCCAAACCTCCTCCACCACTGACGTCACCCTCGCTGCCGCTACCACCTGGTTTCTTGCAAAAACCCCACTCCGACGCCGAGGTAGTTTTCTCTCGCCACGACGGCACGAAGCTCTGATATTTTTGGGGTGAATTTGGCAGAGTAAAAAAAATAAAAGGATCGTTTGGCAATTTATAGCGGGGCCTATAAGTCGATAGTGTAAAACATTTGGGGCAAGATTGAAAGAATTAAAAACTGAAGGCCCATTCGTAGTTTACAGTGGGCCTCATAGTAACTTATATGTCCTAAAGTAAATAAGAGTTTAGGGGAAAGTATAAAAACTAAGAAGATCGTTCTATAATTTGTGGCGGAACCAATAAGTTAAATAAGATAAACTTTTGGGGGAAAAAATAAAGTATTTTAAACTAAAAGGATCATTCTACAACTTACAAGGGGACCATTAAGTTAAATAGCATAATTTTTCAGGTAGGTAACAAATAAATCTACAAAATGATGGACCATTCTGCTATTGAGGGCGAGCACTAAGTTAAATAGCATAAACTATGGGGGAAGAAATCAAAAAATCCCAAAATTAAAAAGACGATTTAACAATTACTGCAGGCTCCATAATTATTAATACGTGATAATCTACAAGTGGAAGGACCATTCTGCAATTGACGACGGTATACTAAGTTAAATAGCATAAACTTTGGGAGTGGGAATCGAACAATCTAAAAATAAAAGGACTCTGGTAAAAGATTAAATAATAAGAAATTGGAGGCAAAATAGGAACATAGAAAACTAAAGCAGTAAACGCAAGCAGGCTGCAGACGTACATTTTTTCGTGTTCCAATTTTGTCCTGGAAGTTCAACTATTTACTGTATTATGTTTTGTTTTACTGTAATTAATATCTGGAGGGCCGGCACGTATTAATCGGTTGGGACCCCGCAAACTATAAATTTCTTAATACCTAATAGCGGTGTGGTCCTCCGTAAATTGCAGAATAATCCTTTTATTTACTAAATTATTACGATTTTACCTCGATAGTTTTACGTTTTGTACTTACGAGCCCATTGTAAATTACCAAAGGGTCTTTTTAATTTGTTTTCAAAATTTGCCTCAAAAGTTTTATGTCATTTATTTTTCGGGCCCTACCGTAAATCTAATTGGCGGGCTGCGAAAATAGTCGAAGTCGTGCCCATTTGAACTATATTAGTATCGAACTAAAAAATTTAGACGTTAACTTCTTTCTACCTATTAAGTTCATATTGTTGCTTCAAATTATAAATAAATTAATAAATAAATAAATACCCAGCCTCAAGTTTGACTCCAATATGTTAAACCCGAAAAAAAAAGGAGAAGAGATAGAGGGGCAGTCGCGGGAAAATAAATGAAAAAAAGAAAAGGAAAAGGGTAATTGGGTGAGGCATCAACAATTGTGGGCTTTTTGCTACCTATTAAGTCATATTTTGTTACACCTAATTAGCAAAAAGAAAAAGAAAAGAAAATGGGGCCGCACACACAAGGTTTGACTCCAATATGTTGAAACTTGAAACCAAGAAAAAAAAAGAGAAAAAAGGCGAAGAGCAAGTGAGGCAGGCACAAGATCATAAATGAGGAAAAATATAAAATAGAATAAAGGGTAAAAGAGAGAGGCACAAACAACCGTGGGATAAATTATTTGTGCAACCGTATATTGCTGGCGTGGTACTACCAATACACGGTGGGATGAGGGTGATAAAGCTGGTTACCCGGAAAACAATTAGTTACGTTTGCAAAAAAATGATTTCAATTTGGTATTTATGACACATTGCTCGTGCATGGGAAATTCGTGAAGTTTCGTGACAAGAAATTAAAAAGTTTGATCCTGGAATTGAAGTACGAAAGGAAGAATAGAAGAAATAAGAGAATGAATGGTTAATAACTATTTTGACGCAATTACAAAAGACATGAAGTTTCAGGGCAAAGAAAATAAAAAATTCGGTATTGAAATTAAAGTAAACGACGACGAGTTTTGTAGTATATATATATATATATATATATATATATACATTATATAATAGAATGGATCTCAACATTCACATCGTAGTTGTTGTCGTTGATTTTTCGTTTTTCGATTTTGCCCCTGTAAGTTCAACTAATTACTATATTATGTTTTGTTTTACAGTAATGAATATCTGGAGGGCCCGCAGGTATTTATCGATTGAGACCCGCAAACTATTAAGTATTAAAAAATTGCAGAACAATCGTTTTATTTTCTAAATTAATTCGATCTCGCCTCGAAATTTTTAAGTTTTGTACTTATGGTCCCTCTGTAAATTGCCAAATGATCCTTTAATTTTTTTTTTCAGATTCAATCCAAAAGTTTTACGTTATTTATTTTTGGGCCCTACTGTAAATCTAATTGGCGGGCTGCGGAAATAATCGAAGTCAAGCCCAATCGAACTACCGCTGTATAAGAATCGAAAAATATTAGGCATTAACTTTTTCCTCCCTGTTATGTCCATATTTTTGTTTCAAATTACAAATAAATAGATAAATACCCAGCCGCAGGTTTTGACTCCAATATGTTAAATCCGAAAAAAAAAAAAAGGAAAGGAGAAGAGTGAGAGAGGCAGCCGCAAGAAAATAAATGAAAAAAAAGAATAAGAAAAAGAGTAATTGAGTGAGGCATGAACAATTGTAGGCTTTTCCCTACCTATTAAGTCCCTATTTTGTTGCATCTAATTAACAAAAAGAAAAGAAAAGAGGGGGCAAATATGTTGAAACCAAGAAAAAAGAAGAAAAAAAATAAAAAAAAAAAGAGAAGATCGAGTGAGGCAGCCACAAGAAAATAAGTGGAAAAAATGTAAACGGGGGAGACAAAAACAATCGTAGGATAAATTATTTGTGCAACCATATATTGCTGACGCGGTACTACCAATAAACGGTGAGATGAGGGTTATGAAGGTGGTTACCAGGAAAAAAAAATTGTTGCTTTTGCTGGAAAACGATTTCAATTTAGCATTTATGAGACATTGCTCGTGCATAAGAAAGTCGTAAAGTTTTGTGACAAAGAAATGAAAAGTCTGATCCCGTAATTGAAGTACGAAAGGCAGAGAATAAGAAATAAGAGAATGAATGATTAATAACTATTTTGGCGCAATTCGAAAAGATATGAAGTTCGGGGCGAAGCAAATGAAAAATTCGATATTGAAATTATAGTAAATGAAAGACAAAGAAGAAAAATAATAGGCCTATATATTTGTCGATTGGAAAGTGCGCGATTCATGCAGTTATGTCCCTGTTAAACATCATAAAGGATAAAGTCAAGTAAGTGCTTTCATTGGAGTTTGAAATCGATATTAATTAAAACATGTAAGTAGTCATACAATTGAAAGGTGTGCGATTCACGCAGTTCCTTCCCTGTTAAACATCATAAAGGTCTAGTGGTTTAAGAGTGTTTTTTTTTTTTTTTATCAATGTGGTTTAAGAGTTTGAAATCGACTAAATTTCATCTAGTTATTATTCTTATAATATATGTGAATAAGCATTCTAAAGTTTTTTCTTTGTATCTTTCTAAAGAGTGTTCCCATCTAAAATTAGTTGACAAGTCGGATAATAGGAAATTATATGGGTGCAACAACAACCAATTTATCGTTTGCATGATTAACATATATCATCTCCAACAAGCGCTTACAAGTTTAAAATTTAGGTAGTTTTATTTTGTTTGCAACCTGCAATGTTTGAGTAGATTGCAAAAACTTATTATATATATCTTCGGAGATGGGAAGTTGTATTTAACAGGTAACGTATATAGCGCGAGTATATGTTTTGACAATAAATGAACAATCTCATGATAGTATGTGATCAGCAAAATAAAGTAAAAATGTCAAGGCTCACCAATCATGAAAATTTGAAGAATTCATTATTTTTTTTTCTGTTTTGAGTCCGATTAGTAAAATGTTTCTATCATGAAGTAAGAAACTATAAGGACTCGTTTGTTTGCCCAACAACTATAATTAGATTAATAGTCGTAGAAATAATAAATTTATTTCCTTCGCATGACTACATGGATTAAAGTCATGGATTGAGAGTTCGAGCCGTTTCGAACTAAACGGCCGAAATAATTTGGATTTTGGAACAACCGAAATGAAATGGTCGTGCGGTTTCGAAACATTGTTTAACTAATGATAAGAGGTAGTCTTTGCTTGATGTTTCCTTTATTTGTCCAAAATAAATAATAAGACGTAGTCTTTGTGTGTGTGTATATATATATATATCATAATTAATGCTCTCAGATCGAATTGTTTATTTTTTTTTATTTGTAGATTGAGTCTACATGTTCAATTTGTTCAAGGTCTTCTCATCGGGTTGCTGGCGTTGTCATCTTTTCAAAACAAATTAAAATGTATGTTTATGTATTATTATATGCGAAACATCAAGTTTGTAATTGTGTTGTTAATATTACAAAATTCTCTATTGTGCATCATAATTTAAAATTTGGTTTTCAATGTGATTTAAGAAATAATATTTAAAACAGAAATTTTGAATTGTGACTCTACCTAATAAAACTTGATGTATTCTCAAAAATATTGTAGAAGAATTTGTGATAACCTGTTAATTAATTTTTGTAATATACGAAACATTGAGAAAACGCCTCGAAACGTTTCTGAAATATTTCGAAATGTTTCCAATATTGTATTGGACGAAACATACTCTAGAACCAAAACTTTAATCATGGATTAAAGTTTCGGTTTTGAGTTACGTTTCGATGGACAAAATATTGGAAACTTTTCGAAAAGTTTCGGAAACGTTTCAAAAAGTTTCGAAAACGTTTCGAAAGGTTTTTTAAAATACTTCTTAAATAGCATTGAAAAGAAAAACTATACTTGAATTAAAATTTATTAAAATATTAAAGGGAATAATCCATTTCGTTTATTTAGTTAGAATCCTTCATAACCATAAATATTTATACTAATATCACATGGCAAAAGCAATTACTATATAACATATATCAATCTCACAAATGGAAGTCAACAGTGATCAGAAAATCCTATTAAAATCTACGTGTCAAAATATTAAATGGCATAAACTATCCATGTCGGTTGTTATTACATTTCGATAATAATTACTCATTTTACTACGCCAATAGCTCTCGTCATTTGGCTTTCGGAAATCTAAAGCTGCAATTTGATTTTTGAAAATTATCCAGTGCATCGTTTCGTTTCAGCCAAATAACGAAAATTTTCGGCCATTTTGTTGTGTGGGGTATTTTAGAAAAGGTCCAATATAAGTATTGGGCCGACTCACAAAGAGAGACCCAGAAAATTTTGGATCGAACACGAAGAAATTTGACTTCAAACGAATATTGAATGCACGAGATTCGATCTAAGAGATAGATCGAATCAACAGAATCCGATACTCATTCCCCAACTACAACTGGGGCCCACAGAACGGGGGTTTATAACCCTCATCCTCAAACATTCTCGAGACGCGTTCAAGACTAGCTCTCAACTACCCAATATCGAAGCTTCCTGATTCGATACACGTCAATTCGATCTTCATTCGATCGAAGCTTTCCAATTCGATACACAGCAATTCGACCATTACTACATCGAAGATTCCAGATTAGATATCGGCCAATTCAACATACACTACATCGAAGCAACCCGATTCGACATTCACCCGATTCGACGCACACCACCCTCGAACATGAGTGATTCGACATTCTATCGATCGAACCTTAGTTATTCAATCTACATCGCTTTTACTGTATTTCACTTGTTTTGCCTAGTAAGCTTGTATTAGGTGTTCCAGACCAAGCTAGTCCGATTTATGCTTGATTAGCATTATCTTGCCATCTATCAGACCCATTGTAACAGTAACATGTGTATTGTAACCCGGATGAAATAAGACCAAAATATTGGTGCCGTCTGTAAGAACACCACATTTCCCAATTTATTAGGCATGACATCTAGAAGGACCAGATCACAGAGTAGAGCAGTGGAGAGTAAGAATGCTGAAATAGAACGAGCAACTGCACGTCAGACTATTCCAGCAGCAGAAGGACCGCCAACGTTACCCGCTGCGGTGCCTACACTCGCGAGGAGTGACTTGCCTGGACCTTTGGGAGAAGATCGGCCTACGCCGGATGCATAAGCAGCAGGACCGACAGCAACGACAGCATCGCTGCCAAGTGCTCTCAGAGATGAAATTTTGGCAATGGTCCGATCAGCAGTGGTTGTAGCGCTGCCCGCACCACCAGCGCAAATGCCGCCACCCGCAGTTCGCAACGAGGGCCTGCAGAAGAAGCGATCTGTCGCCAAGGGCCCATATATAGGAAATAGAGACAAAGCCCAGGTAGAAGACCGTAGGGGAAGATCTAACTTGGTTGAGGTGCAGTCGAAGAGGCACCACGACGCCAAGGGGACGAGAGCAAAACCGACACGACGACTTTGAGAAGACGAGAGGAGAACAATATGAAGAGACGCGAGGAGAGTCGCGGCAATAACTTTATAAGGGAACAAGCCGAAGTAACGAGGAAGCTAGAAAGGCTCGAGAGAGAAAAAGCAGTCATAGATAACGGAATGGAGCGACTGGAAAGTGTTCTCTGAAGTACCATGTTCTGTGAAGAGATAGGGGCAGAAATTTTGGGACATGGTGAGAAAACACTCGCGCTGAAAACCTTACGATGGAAAGACGGATCCTCGCGATTATCTTTCCAATTGGACACAACGCTAACTCTATACGGGTTTAAAGAGAACATGCATGCCAGAATATTTGCCACTACCTTGGTCGGGGTAGCGCTAGATTGGTTCACCCGAATTGCTTCGGGATCGATCAAAAGTTACAAGCAGCTGAGAAAGATGTTTGAAAATCAATTCTCAAGTTAGTCAAGATTGTACATGACACTCCCATATGTACTCTATCACTCAAGGTGCGAGAGAAAGCCTGGAGGACTTCATGAGCCACTTCAACGCAGAACTGCTGAGGATAGATTGTCCCAAATGAGAGATGATCATGCGCATAATCTTCCGGTGTGGCCAATAATGTGGCCTTGAGCGAGGATCTGCTCAGGTTGCAGCCCAAGACGATTGAGGAGATAAACAAGATCACTCAGCAAATGGTGCACCGCGAGGATATGATGGCAACCAAGGCAGTTGTTGTTCTACGTCCAAAAGAAAAAGAGAGAGGAAGAGAGGAGCAGAACCGCAATAGGAACATGAATAATAGGTACAGGGATACGTCGCCGAGACGCTATACGTCCCTAAATGCTAATATCATGACAGTTTTTGGGACGACAAAGAGGAAAGGTGGCTGAAGGAGCCAAGACAGATGAGAGACTCCAAGGCAACGAGGTTGTCAACCCATCAATGTAAATACCACAAACAAGATGGCCATGAACAGAGGATTGCAAGGATGGCAAACTCATGGAGTATGTCAAAAATTTTGAAGGAGCGGGAGGACAATACAGATAAAGATAGATCTCGTTCTCCAAGAAAAGACAAATAAAAGGTGGTTGACATGCCGCAGCTGCTGGATTATCCTTAGATAACAGACAATAACATTAGAAAAGGAATCATACATATGATTTGAGGAGGTCCAGTTGGAACGGATTCCGCAAAGGGCCGAAAAAAGATCACAAGGGATATCGAATCGGACCGCTTTGTCGGCTTCGTGGATCTTTTGATAATTGAGGAGATGACACGGGAAGAGGTCACCTTCTCAACGACAGATATGCGCTAGTTGAGCGCTCAAGCCATTCAGGTAGGAAAATTGAATTGTCCCTTGGTGATAAAGGTGGATATAGCCGATTTCGGTGTAATGAAAATGCTGGTAGACCAGAGCAGTTTCGTAAATGTACTGGTGAGGTCAACATGGGAAAAAAAGGGTTTGGAAGACCAAAGATTAGAGCCGGTCAGAACCTCGCTTCACGGTTTTGGCGACCCAGAAATAATACCCTGTCGTATGGTTTCACTCCCGACTTCGCTGGGAACTGGGCTAGAACACTACTCGCAGATTATGCCGTGATTGATCTGCCCTTCCCGTACAACGCCATTCTGAGAAGGCCAGTGTTGAACGCTTTACAAGCACTGCCATCAACTTACCATCAAATGGTAAAATTCCCGACTCCTGCAGGAATGGGCGAGGTTATAGCGGATCACAATGACGGTTGGCAATGTTATGTGGCATCGCTTAGATTGCGGCCATATGAGGAACAAGAAGCACCGAACGCTCTGAGACCCATGGAGATGGAGCAGATTGATTGAAGCGTTTTATTCTCATTTTTGCAGGTCTTAGGTTTTCCGCACATTTTGAACAACTTTTATTCGTCCCCTCTACCTTGATGAGTATGAGGGGCTGCCATGTACTAACCTAAAATAGGGATGTCGAAGCCTTGAGTCCCAAGGACACCCTCGGAAACATAGGTGACTGAGCTTAAAAGTCAAGCTCTGACCTATTACTAATATGATTATATCTCCACGCGAGATACTTTTGATCTGATTTGTTGGAATATTGTCGTAACAAATGCAGAAAATGCAGAATCCCGCATCGCAAGGTTGAGTACGTAACATTGATGAATTGCAGGACCCAAGGAGGCTCCAAGACGAAGAAAAAGGACGGACACTCTGTCTAAAACGACAAGTGTTAACCGTAAATCCCTCAAAGACGAAGAAAAGGGATGGACACTCTGTCTAAAACGACAAGTGCTAACCGTAAATCTCTCAAAGAGGAAGAAAATGGACGGACGCTCTGTCTAAAACGACAAGTGCTAACCGTAAATCCCTCAAAGACGAAGAAAATTGAAGGACACTCTGTCTAAAACGACAAGTGCTAACCGTAAATCCCTCAAAGACGAAGTAAAGGGACAGACACTCTGTCTAAAATGACAAGTGCTAATCGTGAATCCCTAAAATACGACAAAACGGGACGAACACTCTGTCTAAAACGACAAGTGCTAGCCGTGAATCCCTAAAAAATAACAAGTGCTAACCGTAAATCCCTCAAAGATGAAGTAAAGGGACATACACTCTGTCTAAAATTACAAGTGCTAATCGTGAATTCCTAAAAGACGAGGAAACAGGACGGGCACTCTGTCCAAAACGACAAGTGCTAGCCGTGAATCCCTAAAAAATGAGGAAATGGGACGGGCACACTGTCTAAAACGACGAGAGCTAACTAGAAATCCCGTGCCGATCGAGAGTAAAAATTAACACGACGTCCGATGCAGGAAAAAGGAATTAAAATAAATGCACAAGCCATTCTACAGTATAATACGACATATAAATTATCAATTTAAGAAGTAAATTGCGAAAATCGCATTTGAAACAAAAGGCAAGCTAGAAATGCAAATAGATAAGTGATTAAACGGTCGCGACAAATAAATAAAAATATACGAAAAATGAGTTCAAAGCAGCAAATTGTTCAAAACGAAAGGGCGACGCAATGCCAAACAAATTTAAACAAATTGTTCATTAAATCAGAAAATTAAAATCAAGGCCTTCAGCCTTCGGCATCATCTTCATCCTCTGAGGAGGTATAAGTGCCAGGCATTGGAGGAGGTAGAGACATTCCTCGATAAATGAAGGTCTAGCTTTCAAGAAGGCTCGCGAATTTGTCTACAGCGGCAGGCAGATCCTCGATGCCCAACGGCAGAGGTTCCTTATTAGGACCCAGCGATAGGTCCAACCACTGCGGGTTGAACCTGCCACGTAGGTAGCGAGTGCTACGAATTTGCTGCACTGTGAGCACTTAGGCTCTCTTCGCATCTCGGGCCCATCGACGAGCACTGATTTATTGGAAGGTGTTGCTCCGGAGAAACTCCTCGGCAATCTCCACCCTTTGTTGAATAGTAGGAACCTAATCAAGCAACAAAACAATATTAACAAGGAAGAATAGAAAAATATACATTAAAAAATCGAAGAAAATAGCCAAGTATCTCGCTCAAGCCGCGGGCATATCCAATATCTTCGGCCTCTGCAGTCCTTTCCTTCTCAGCTGCGAGCTCCTTCTCAAGCTCTGCTACTCGCTTTTCCAGCGCAGTCTTACTATTTCGCATGTTGGTGACCTGCGACTCGAGCCGATCAACAGTCTCATGCGTGAGATTTGCCGCTTCCCTGTCTCCACTAGACCAGGTAGCATAATCCCTCACTTGCCTCACTCTCTATCTCTGCCAACGCAGCCCTCAGTGCATCGAGATTCCCGGAATTCAGCCCTCACGCGCTCTAGCCCACTCACCCTATCCTTGTCGGCCTGCCTCAACCCTTTAATCATTGCATCCACAACCCCTCCAGTCTAGAAAAGAAATAGTAAAACATTAAGTAAAGCAGTATAAAACAAAAATTACATCAGACTAAATGATCACATTACCGAGCTGATCATATGGAGTGTATGCCGCTCCACTTTCTTCCTCTCCCCGGCAGATGCCACGAGGGGGACTACGAAATACAGAAAAATCACCTTCAGAGCATTGATCGCCTCCTTCTCAGAATAATGATAATTCGCGATGCGGGCCTTCAAACTATGACTGGCCTCAGCCCTAACATTTGCCCCAGTTGCGGGAACCGAACCACCAGCATGCACTGGACCGGATGTACTCGGGACAGAGGGGATAGCACCTCCTGTTTGAGAACGAGTCTGGGGTGCTCTCTTTCTCTTAGCCGGTGTGGCCATCTCAGTATGTTCAGCTGTCTCGCTCTCTTCCGTAACAGGTCCATCAAAACCTCCCGCCTGGCTAAACTCAGCGAGGGGAGGCAAATTTTCATGACCCTGGTCGATAAGATCCTCAAAGGGATCACGCGATGCGTTGGCCCGGGCAGATGCAGTAGCTTCACTCGCAGGTTTCTTGCCCTTGGCCTTTCTCTTCCTGGGAGGTGGCACGGGAATATGAGCAGTTGTTTGGGAACCCTCAGCTTCTGCGGTCGGTACTCGGCTAATGCGGTAAAGAGAAATAAAACATTATTAACATATCAAAATTGAAACAAAAGACACTATTAGTTAAGAACGCAAAATTTATACTAAGAGTGTATCTCCCAGTACACCGAACTGGAGACAACCCCGCCTGTGACAACACGTGATTTTTGACAAGTTTTCTAAGATTAAATTGTTGGTTATGTATCAGGTTCGCCCTAAAATGTTCACCCCACCTAGGAAAACACACTCTCGGGGAATCGCAACTTTAGAAACATCTACCCAGTCTCGGTGATACACGGAGAACTCATCCACATAGCTTTCCTCGATATAGAAGTATCATTTCTTCCAGTCTTTTCCGTAACCGGAGAATTCACCACTCAAAAATTTATGATGCCTCAGTGGTTTTATTTGTTAGAATCCTACCTCCCTTTCACACACCTCGAACAATGCCAAAAACTCATTGGGCTTGCACGACTGGCCTAAGCCTTTAGAATACTATATGCCCGAACTAATTCGGCGCCAGCTGACTTGGCACCAGTTCGATAGACTTTAGAATATGTCTGACTTCGACGGGCATGGGAAACCATAACTCGTTCGCCAATTGCCCCACAAACCAGAAGGAGTGGTGTGTATACGCTGGTCCGGACCAGGAATCACTAACTTATAGTTATTCCTATAGTGTACGCTTTGCGCAAGAAAGGGCGACTATGCTGTAAGCATGACATATAGGCGGTGTAAGATACCCGAGACTTCTTCATAGTCATCGAAGTCCTTATCGATGACCTTGTTAATTTCATTGGCCTCACTGTCGGCACGATTATCCTCTATAGGGGGCGGGGGCAAATCATTCACACTAGCCTGCGGCGCGGGATGATCGTCATCTTCATCCTGATCATCATCCCTCGCAAAATCGATAGCCTCTATATCAAGGGCTTCATAACCATCTCCCTCGGCTAAGTCCGAACTTGTAGGACCGCCTCGAGGGCTCACATTTGAGGCGCGG